>CM047814.1:79808476-80424556 GCA_026214975.1 Gentiana macrophylla
GATAAGAAAGGAAGTGAGAACGCAGGCTTCGATCATCTATCGCTGGGCCATAATTGGTAGGATGGTGAGTGAGTTACCGAGATAGAGAATCTTTCCTCGATGAACAAATTTTCCATCACCACCATCGGGGACATGATGATTGTGTTGCGCTTCTTCTCGCTAATGAGGTTGTGGAATGAGAAGTTAGCAACCATGGTTTAGCTTGTTTGTTAATTATCTATCCGCAAAGTACCTACCACTAAATCTCACCGCCCAAGAAAGGAAAAATTCTTTAAAGATCTTTAGACACTACTATTGGGATGAGTCTTATTTGTTTAAGCTAGATCTCGATAATATTTTTCAAGGCGTAAAAGTCTTCAAGAAGAGTATAATGATATCCTCAAGCATTGTCATTCCTATGAAGTCGAGGGCACTACGGGAGAAAAACTGCTGCTAAGGTCCTCCAATGCGGTTTTTATTGGCCGACATTGTTTAAGGATGCACACCAATATGCAAAGGCATGTCATCTACCTGCAGGAATCGGAGCACCGGGCCAGCGTGGGCAAACAAGGATGCTAAATTTTGATGAGACGCTGGCCGTGAGAAGAGGATGTTAGAATTAACTCGCCTCGAGGAGTTTCGCCAGAGGCATACGAATGCCAAGATTTTCAAGGAGCGCACGAAGAAGTTTCACGACAAAAAGATTCCGGAGAGGACCTTTCAAGAGGGTGATCTCGTTCTCTTGTACAATTCATGCTAAGACTCTTCCCGGTAAGTTGAATCAAGATGGTATGGCCCATTTCAAGTACAATAAGTCTTTCCTCTCTGAGCGTGGAGCTTATTCAATTCTCAAAGACGAAGTCCAGATTCAGGGTCAACTGACATCGATTAAGCATTATCACGGCTTCCTCCCGCCGAGGAGGAGGTTTTGTACCTCGGGTGACCCTGCCTATGAATAAACCATCTTGAATCGAGCCGAGCCAGCTTATTATAAACTTAGAACTACTACCTCATACTCTATCTTTTTTTCATTTTTCTAATAAAGTTAGATGCGCTTATCACGGTTTTTTTTCATCTCGCCATGTTCGAAATCCAAGTTCGGGAATAAACGAGGTTTTTTCCTTGATAGCCACACGTGAGTTTTCATTTAGGTTTAAATCCTTGGTCTTGGTCCATGGCAAAAGATAAAGTAAAAAAGCTGGCTTAAATCGTTTAGACATTCTATTTCTAATTAACGCTACATTATTTTATAACTTCCATAGACATGGTATTTGACGCATTTCGTGGAGCTTGTTTGTTTATACAGATGTGTCCGCCTTCTCCACGCTGGTGCCGAAGATTACCCGGGATATTGTTCCTTTTACTGGGAGCCGTTTTAGCTAAGTCTTTCATCTTGAACTCTCATTTATTTTTGTCAATGAGGACAATGCCATGTTTAAGTTGAAAGTGGGACTTAGCTATATATTGTGCTATATGAAAAGTCAAGGAAAACGGAATATCGAGACAATATTGAGCCAAATTTAAAATTTTTATGATAAATGCCAAGTTGTTTAACTCAGCACTTTAAACTTCTGTGAAGTTCTTATACTTAGAATTAATAGAAATGAACCAAGTCATGTGGAGTACGTGGTCATATTATACTTTTGCGATAAATTGTTAGTAGACTCTAAGGATATTCATGCCAACAATTGTAAGTAGTTAGGGTATTGTTCAATTACTCAACATGTGAATCGCTTAGTACCGCTTGAGTTATAATAATTGAGCATATGTGTACATTATGAGATAATTGGTTATGAGGACCTAGTGTTACATTTGTCGATCGATGTATTCTGATCTTCTAGCCAATGTGTGTATGAGTAATAAGTTTGGGACGACTGTGTTTTGACAATGTATTAAAACACTGGGCTTGTAGTAACATTTTCAAAGTAGCCTGCTTGTGGTAATATTCGATGCTATGTTTAATCTAAGATAGGGGATACTCTATGAAAGTTTTCTTCCTTGAGATTAGTAGTATTCTAAAGTATGCAAAAATTGAAAATTTCAATTTTTAGAGGCTTTGAGTAGTACTCGGTCTCCAAGTCCAAAACTCCCTATAGATACGCCTTGCTTATTGTTCTAGTGCTTTAACCATTATGAGGCATAAGAAGTATGAATACCGATGTTGGTGAATTTAGATATGAAGTCCGCATAAACTCTAATCTTGCTACATTTATATAAAACCAATGCACATGCACACAATCACTTGATTCATAATGAGTAAATGAATAATGCTTATCTTACGAAAGCATGACTCAGTATGAGTTGACTCGGTTTCTTGTGGGTAAGTAATGAGTTGACCAGCGTAAAAGGTTGTCTTGGGAATAACTTGTTGATGCTTTGTTCGGGCCAAGCAAAGTTTAAGTGGGGGCATTTTGATGATAAGCAAATATACCTATTTATGTCATCAATTATAACCTTAAATCGGAGTTAATTATATATATTTCATATTTAATCACGTGTTTATATTTATTATTTAATGATAAGTGATTATTAATATGATAATTGGTATTTAAATGCTTTTATTATAAAAGAGCAATTAATTGTGTGATAAATGCCGATTTTGCGTATCATGATAAATCGGAAGATAATTATCACGCAATCGAGATCTCAAGATAAAAGAGAAGAAAATCGGAGCATCAAGAAAAGATTAATCGATCAATTCAAAAGCATGGAGTGGGGAACAAGTAAGACGAACCGAATTTGAAAACGCCAGTAAGAGGAGGCTCGGTCGATCGAAAGAGCATGCCATTCGGTCGATCGAGAAGGTAATGCTCGTCACCCGAGCCTAATGTGATAAATGCATGTCAATCTTCCTGGATTCTCCCTATGTCGGCTACAACTCCTATATAAACAAAGCAGCCTACTTGTTTGAGAAAGACACACCACTACAACACAAAACAATTTATACAACTTGAGTTTTTAGTTTAGTTTTCTTTTCTTTATGTTCGTACATCAGGATTCGCCGGATTCTCCGGTGGGGAGGCGACAAAGAGCTGGAGTCACTTCTCGCCTTCGAGGTATGACTATTCAATTATGCAATCTTTATTCGTAGATCCGATATATTTTATTATGGAGTAGTTTTTCTGTATTGATTGCGTGATGTAGATTTATTTACTTAACCCATGTGTTTAGGTTAGAAACGTTAAGAAGTAATCATGATTTGTACCAACACAGAACCGTGTTCGGTCGATCGAGACATGTCACCGGTCGCCCGTAGTCCCTCGCTGCTCGGTCGACCGAGCCGCATGCGATGTGTAAGGTAATATTATGATCGAAGCTTCCACTACGCCATATTCTCTCAATTGGAATTAAAACAGTAATTAAACCTGATCAACTTAGTTATTCGTCATCATAATTTAACATGAAACCCAAAAAGTGATTGTTACTTAGGATATAGATTGAATCGGGCATCTAAGAAGTACGCCTTACCCTAGGAATGTTGCTTAGATGAGGTTACGGTTTATACCCGCATCCCTAGTCTCGTAATTGTGTCGGGTTATATGAGATGGAGGCATTAAAAAGCTTAAGTCACGTGAATGGAGGCACGATGATTTAGATGGCCTAATCGGAGCTAAATCTACTTGTGGGATGACTTCGTAGTCATAATAATTAATCTTTAACGCTTGTTTTGTCTCGTTATCGCCCTAATTCACGCTGGGAGTTATAATCTACTAGCGTAATCAATACTATTCGCTTAGATAATATCAACCGATTATCCGTGGTTTTAGTAGTCTTTAGTCCGCCTTTGTGGTCTTTTGTGTCTTGTGGTTGTCACTATTTTATTTTCTCGTGATTTAGTTGGTCGTGAGACCGCTCTTTCAATTTAGTTCTAATAGATAAAGTTGTGTTTTTATTTGTGCCGAGTCTGTGGGATCGAATTTCGACTTATCTAGCTATACTACAATTGAACCTAGTTCTCTGTTAAGTGTGTTAGTAGGCATCGAGTTAATAATTTAACTTGACCTCCATCAATAATCTATAGTTCGCGGCCTGTGTCACCACAGACTTGCTCAATCCTCGACTTATAGTCACGACTTAATCGCCTTCTAAATCGAAGTTTGCTACTCGCTCATCGCCTTCGACAATCGAGTCTCTGTGGTCCTGGCTTTCTTCGCCTTCTCTATAAGCCAACTAAGTCTCATAACCCTCAAATAACTTATCTTCTTCGCTTTTCCTATAATCGAGTCCTCAACCTCGCTTCTTCATGGGTATACTCAGTTTTCTTGTTGAGACTCAGTTGTTCGCCTAGTTCCTATTCTATTACAATGCTTGTCTGAAATAACCTATACAAAGTTCAGACTTTAGATAGAACTTATACATTTATCTCTAGACCATTTCTTGCTTCTTCTTCCATTATGCACTATAACAATTAGTTATGACTTCATCATCATGGGTTGTAAGTGATTTGTCTAATTACGTGATTTAATCATCATCAAAACATAAATAATATTTCCAACAATTTCCCTTTTGATGATGTATCATAACCTCCCTAAAAGCAATAATAAAAGAATAATGCAAGAAATCATAACAAATCAAATTAAGATAAATGACTAGAACAAATCAATTCATTAAAAGATTATGTCACAATAAACTAAGTTACTAAAATTATAGATTTTCTTTTCCAAATTCAACAATTTTTCTCCAACAAAGATACTCATTTTTTGTCTACGTGAGTCTTCTTGCCTTTCCTTCTTCTTCTGCTTCTCCATCTCTAGGCTTGATCTCCAAATATTCATTAATCAATTGATTTGCCTCTTCCTTGTCCTGGTTCTGAAATTTTATCAAGATCTCCTTGATTTCTTCATTCATCAACTTTTCTTCTTCTTCAGAAATAAGACTAGATTCCTTCCTTTCAGTCTTTTCCTCCTCGCTTTTGTCTCTTTATCTTCTACTCAATTTAGACGTTTTTCGGGCCTCGACACATTGCTAGTTTTCTTCTCGATATTCATCACAACTCTAACTCGAGGTCTCTTCATCTTCCTTAGTTCTTGTTTTTTGAAGGTTTCTTCCGCGATCGCTTCTTCAATCAAACTATCAATCGCTTCTCCATTCTGTTGAATTGTAAGTAGATCGGCATCTACTTGTTTGTCTTGTTCTATCACCAACTGCTTGGGCATAGATGATCTTCAAATTGATTGGCTTTTAGCATCACCTTTAACTTCATCACCAAATTTTCATCTTTCCCTTGTTTGAAGACAAGCGAAAGCTTTTTCAAATAACTTACGCAGGTGACGAGGTTGGAGTATACATTCAAACCTCGAGTAATGAGATCTTCCAACGAAGTCATGTAGATTGTAAAGCCTCCATTGAGAGTTAGCATCACGCCTTCGATGATTTCTTTCAATCTTCCCAATTTTTCTTCAATTGTTTGGCTGATTGTTGTTGAGATGTTTCAGTGCACTTGCTTGTGGATGCTTCATGGATTTGAGATGAGGTGTCTGGCTCGGATAATAGAAATGAGTATCATGAATTGACAGCTTTTTTCATACTCACCGGCAAAATTCACCATCTTCCAAAGCTTCCATTTGTTTATCGCTGTACTCTCCATGCATCTCGGGCTTGAGATTCACTATCTTCGCTTCATCACTTCTTCGCTTCTTCACCTTCACTTTCCTCGCCATTATGTTCACTCTTCGCCATCCTCAATTTGAATTACATTCTCGCCGCTTTTTGCTCAAGCTTGTTCCACATCCTTTCTGCCTTCTCAGAGTTCTCACATCCAATCTATAGCTTCATTTGAACTAGAATCGAGATTTCACTTGATTCTTCTAAAACAATCTTTCTTTTCTTCACCCAAAGGACACCGCTTGTGTTCCACTTATGTTCTTGTGGACGTTGAAATGGGAGAAATGATCCAAAGATCTTTGAATGTGATAAGTAAATCCCTTTATCAATAAAAACTTTTCTCCAAAGAGCCTTCCTTCCTTTGGCTCTTTCTTTCTCGTCTGAAACTTGTTTGATCAAATGATTGAGAACAAATTTGTTCCAATCAAATCTCTCTTCAAACCAAATGGCATAGATCAGCTTTAATTTATCTGTTGACAGAGTGTAGAAATTCCGAGCATGACAAATGACATTTCTTGTCGAAGGATTGTCAAAATGCAAATTCGGGTCTCATGGTAGATGGATCCATGAAATTTTTCTCATCCTTGTTAAGTGTCAGAACATCCCAAAGCTTACCTTTTTCTTCATTTCCAACAGAGAGATGGAGATCCTCCGATTATGTCCAAGCCAAACACTAGTGAAAACAACTGCTCATCAACGGTAAAGCTCTTATCTTAAACAATTGTCCTCAAGCTTTTTCCATTATTGACGATTTATGCATTCTTGTAGAAGTCTTTGATGTTGTCTGACACAAATTAGTAACCTTTGTATCAATCAAATTCTCCAATTCTCGAATTTTCTTGATCTTGTTTACAATCCGAATAGATAAAGTGGAGTTTGAGAATTTTTGACATAATTCATCCAGCTTGTGGTGATTCCATCACAATATTGTATTGCTCCATTGATTTTTGAATTTGGGATTCTTTGGAAAATCTTGAATGCTTTCAATTTGGATGAGCATGATTCGCCAAGATTTTGTTTTGCAATCGCTTTCAAATAAGAGTTGTGTCACAATCAATAGGATTTTGTGGATGTACATCTACTTTTTCTCCCGATTGACACGTGGCTTTCGAGTGATTTGTCATGTTAGCCCAAGCGCGATGGTAGCCGGAAATTTTTCGCTTTTGACCAATTTGTCCTTCATCGCCTTTTGCCTTCTCGCTTTGTATAGAAATTAGTTTTCTAAGGATTTTGCAATGTGTTTCGACTTCTCCCGCAAAACAGCTTTAAGTTTTCTTTGGTACCCATATCTTCTCTGGGTCCGGTCAAGTTAGTTATCAAGTATTACTTTCAGCTTGGTTGAGAGAATTAAGCCTTCTCAACTCCTTTCTAGATAAACCATTACGTTTCAACCTTAGTTGATTTCACAAGGATTCTTTTAGATTTATCATTCTTAGTTTCCTTGTGTAATCCACTAGATCTTCCAGTAATTTGATGTCCAAAATTTTCATTCTTTGAAATCTCAATACTGGGTAGGGGTGCGGGATTATCATTGCTTTTGTCAAATTTACTAGACAATAATCTTTCAATGAGATTTGACATCTCGCCAAGAAAATCATTCCACTTTTGCTTTGTCAAGTTCTCTCGCCTTTTAATTTCATTTCCAACGTAAGTTTTTCGCTTAACTTGACAAGATCGTGAGTTTCTCCGATCGAGTTCAAGAAATGATAACTTAGGTGAAGAATGTACATTTTCTTGATGATTTGATGCAGTTTTAAGATTTGAGTGTATATTCTTTTGTTGCTCTAATGAATCTTCACTAGTAACTTGCAACAACTTCTTTTCTTCTGAGAAAACTCTTTGTGATGGAACTCCTCTGGATTTGTTAATATAGGCATTCAAGTTTGTATCCACATCATCACTGAGTTGAGGTTTTGGATTTGTATGCATTTGTTGCAATCGAACCTTTCAACCATTTGATCCTCGAAAATCGATACATTTTGCAAACAAGCTAGTCGTGGGTGAGTAAGCCAACTCTTAATTCTAGATGTAGTCATTGAAATCAAATTAAGTGCTTTTGCAACTGATACAGTGAGGGGTCTTCAACAACTGGTTTAAAATATATCTTTGGATCACTTTCAAATGGAAGAACTCGCTCCGATACCAATTGTTGCTCCCATGGAAAGGCTAACACAAGTTTAGAGGGGGTGAATAAACTTGTCACCAAAACTTTCAAAATCGAAAATCCTCAGAATCGAAGTTTCACAAACTCAAACCGATACTCACTTCGCTTTTGTTCCTATCCTTTAACTTGTAGCGGAGTTCACTAATTAGATCGAGTATAAGTCGACTTTAAGTCAATACTCGACTTATATTTAGTCTTGTTAACTGGCAGCGGATAACTAGCCTTTGTGCAATAGATGTGTTAATAAAAATCTAGGCCTTCTATGTATCAGTTCTGTGCTGACTCAGTGTCTGGTGTTTGCTGAGTGATAATGCAACAAATAAAACAAACACAAGTTCATAAAGTAAATCAACACAAGATTTGTTTATGGAAGTTCCGGTAGTAATCCTCGCACGCCTCCCCTTCTCCTCTGGTGTAGAGGTATCACTAGAATCTTGAGATAACCGCTACAAAATCCTAGCATTATGACAACCCTTAACGACACCCTAGTTTCACTGCTCTACACAAAATGAAGAAAGGTGAGATTGCTCCTTCACTCGCACACCGATCTTCTGGAGGTGGAATTGCTCTCTTCACCATTTCACCACTAACACAAACACAAATTCGCAGATCGCACTAACAAATTGTGGCAAAACCAAGTTGCAAACTGTGATTTAAGAAAGGTGGAATTGCTCTCTTCAAACTATGCACACCAACCTTTTTTCACAAAGTTGTTAGGTTTTAATTAATCAAGAGATTAATTCAAATGAGCTATCTCGATTCTTTCCGATCAAAGCTTTGTAGCTCCAAGATGCCTTCTTTCCCCTTAACGGGTTAATGGATCTTTCTTTGAAATCTTCAAGGCAATTTCATATTTCTTTTCTAGATATATATGATTTGATTTTCTCGATCTCGATCTTTGATACGTGCTTGTAAAGCTCTTTTCCGATCCTTCTCTTCTCCTTCAAGTGATTCTCTTGTGTATTTATAGGGGTGATGTAACGGTCACTAGCTCTTGTAGCCGTTACACTTGTCGCTTAGCCAACGCTCATATGTACGATCATTGTCGTATTGTTAATTCAAATTCAACAAGGCCTTAACTCGCTTTTCTACTCTTCTTCAAAACAGAGTACCTTGTATACTTTAACATCGACTTTAATTGACTAATTCGAGTACACCATTCGCTTTCTTCTTTTCTTGGTAATCGATAATCTTTGTCCTTAAGATTATTCGGCTTTTACATGATCTATAGTTCGGCCTGTGTCACCACAGACTTGCCTCAATCCCGACTTATAGTCACGACTTAATCGCCTTCTAATCGAGTTTGCCACCTCGCCTCATCAGCTTCGATTAATCGAGTCTGTGTCCCACGCTTCAATCTTCTAGATAAGCCAATCGAGTCTCAGAATCTCAAATAACTTATCTTCTTCGCTTTTTCCATAATCGAGTCTCGAACCTCGCTTCTTCGCGAGTATACTCGCTTTGTTGAGACTCACTATTCGCCTAGTTCCTATTCTATTACAATGCTTGTCGGAAATAACCTATACAAGGTTCTGACTCTAGATAGAACTTATACATTTATCTCTAGACCATTTATTGCTTCTTCTTCCATTATGCACTATAATGCTTAGTTATGACTTCATCATCACGGGTTGTAAGTGATTTGTCTAATTACGTGATCTAATCATCATCAAAACATAAATAATATTTTCAACAAAGGCATACCGTAGGAATGCACAAAAATAGTTTAAGCCACTTTATTCTTTTATTGGCCTAAGCAAGACGCTAAAACTTCTACGTAGGTATCACATGAGAATCGTGAAGGAAAAACCACATATATCTCTAGCCAGAGATCAAGATATATGTGATGAAAAACCTTGCGATTGTCATGCTACTTTATTGACTCAAAATAAAATAATCAAAAGCAATAAATAAGGGTTTAAATAGTTCGAGTTTATATCACAAATTAAATCAGACTAATAGGCTCCTTCATTCATATTCGCCTCTAACGTAAAGACTTCCAATTCAGGGTTATATGTGTGCTCTCTGTAATGTTTCACTGTGGTCGTTAATCGTGAAAGTTTGCCCTGAGTGTTCATGTCTAACTTCACATGCACCTGAATTGTAGACTTTCGTGACTACATATGATCCATACCATCTAGACTTCATTTTCCTTAAAAGACGAAGACGCGAGTTGTACACCAAAGACTTTATCTCCCACTTGAAATATGCGGTTCGTAATCTTCTTATCATGCAGTGTTTTGTTCTTTCCTTGTAAATCCTTGCATTCTCGTATGCTTGAAGTCTAAACTCCTCCAATCTATTCAACTCTAGCATTCTCTTTTCACCGCTAAATCCTCATCCATGTTTAGAAATCTTGTAGCCCATAGCGCTCGGTGCTCGAGTTCTACCGGTAAATGACATGCTTTTCCAAACACTATCATATATGGTGACATCCCAATTGTGGTCCTATAAGTTGTTTTGTATGCCTAAAGAGCGTCATCTAATTTCAAAGACCAATCTTCCTTGTGGGATTTCACGCCTTTTCCAAAATTCTCTTAATCTCTCTGCTCGTGACTTCTACTTGTCCACTCGTCTGGGGGTGATATGCTACAGCAATCTTATGTCTAACTCCATATCTCATCATCAACTTCTCAAACAACCTATTACAAAAATGACTCCCTATGTCACTAATTTTGGCTTTGGGCACACCAAACCTCGTCAAAATGTTTTCCTTAAGAAATCTCAGGACAACCCTGGCATCATTAGTAGGTGAAGCTACTACTTCCACCCATTTGGAAACATAATCGACGGCTACCAGATGTAACGATTTGATTCTCGATGTTGTGAATGGCCCAACTAAATCAATCCCCAAACATCGAATAGCTCCACTTCTAAGATACTCTCATGCTGGCATCTCGCTCCGCTTAGAAATATTACCACCATTTGACAGAATGATAGGATCTTGTAAACTCGTAAGCAGATTTATGAATTGTTGGCTGCTGAAATCCACACCGCAAAGACTTTGTCTACAGCCTTGTCCGCCCATAATGACCTCCAAATTTTTCTAGAATGACACATGTGCAAAATACTTGGAATCTCATCATCATGGACGATCTCATAAGAATGGCATCGGGCATAATTTGTATAGGTAGGATCATCCCAATGATAATACTTCGATATGTGAAAACTTCTTCTTATCTCGCATTATTGAATTCCTCGTGGCAGTGTACTTTCCTACTAAGTAATTCACAATATTGGCAAACCAAAGGTATACCTTGCCCACTCTTGATGTATGATATCGGTCCGGGATTCAACTCGAGCTACCACCGAGACGGAAAAATTTGTTCATCAGAAAGCTTTCCTAATCTCAATCGGTTGCTCTTCTTCCAAAGAAAGTTAACCTTGACAGTGGTCACCACCCGGTTTTCGGGATCCCTTTATCTTTGATTTCCACATCAAACTCTTGTAAGAGTAGAATCCATCTTAATAATCTCGGCTTGGAATATTTCTTGGTTAGAAGGTATTTCAAAGCTGCATGGTCAGTGAATACAGTGACTTTCAATCCTATCAGGTAAGGTCGAAACTTGTCAAATGCAAAGACGACAGCTAAGAGTTCCTTTTCCGTAGTTGCATAATTCTTCTGGGCACTGTTAAGGGTACGACAGGCATAATAAATAGGCTTAAAGATTTTATCCTCCCTTTGTCCTAGGGCTGCTCCAACTGCCGTGTCGCTTGCATCACACATAAGCTCAAAAGTGTTTATCCCAACTGTGCTACTGCACTGAGGCGGTTATAAGCATCTGCTTCAATGTGTTGAATGCTTTCTTGTGATTTTCTCCAAATATGAAAGGTACATCCTTTGCAAGCAATTCAGTCAAAGGTCTAGAAACTTTAGAGAAGTCCTTGATAAACCTCCTATAAAATCCTGCGTGGCCAAGAAAGGCTCGCAACGTCTTCAAGTTCGTTGGAGGGGGTAACTTCTCTATCACCTCTATCTTTGCTCTATCAACTTCCATTCCTTTCCTTGAAATTATATGACCCAACACTATTTCTTTTGTAACCATGAAATGGTATTTTTCCCAGTTAAGTACAAGGTTGGTATCTTCACATCTCTTTAGCACTTTACTCAAATTGTCCGAGCATTTATCAAAGCTGTCTCCAAATACAGAGAAATCATCCATTAAAATCTCCAGAAAATCATCCACCATGTCCGCAAATAATGACATCATGCACCTTTGGAAAGTTGCTGGTGCATTACATAACCCAAAAGGCATGCGATTGTACGCAAAATTCCATAGGGACATGTGAAAGTTGTTTTCTCCCGGTCCTCAGGGGCAATATGGATCTAATAATAACCAGAATATCCATCTAAGAAACAATAAAATGCATGACCGCTTAATCTTTCTAACATCTGATCAATGAATGCTAGGGGAAAATGATCTTTACGAGTTGCATCATTCAGTTTCCTGAAGTCTATGCAAACTCGATGTCCAGTAATTAGTCTCACAGGGATTAACTCATCAAAATCATTAGGTTGAACAGTGAATTCTCCTTTCTTGGGCACCACATGAATCGGGCTTACCCACTCACTGTCTGCAATTAGGAAAATGATTCCCATTTCCAACATCTTTATGATCTCTTCCTTACCAACATCCTTCAATTGTGGCATCAACCTCATTTGAGGTTGTGCTACCGCTTTCTTCTCAGGGTCTACAGAGATCTTATGCATGCACACCGATGGGCTTATTCTCTAATATCTCGCAATCGCCCACCCAAACGCTCCCTTATGCTCTCTCAAGATTTTAAAAGTTTCGCGCCTCTAAAGGTGATAATGACGCTGAAATTATAAGGGGGAGAGTATCATCTTGTAAGTATACGTACTTCATATGAGAAGGCAAAGGTTTCAACGTTAAGTTCCTTGGTGGATCTTCTAACGATTATCTTAACAACATACAGCCAATCAGAAGTCAAAGAACTCATGCTCCAGAAGGTCTATGAATGGTTCCTCCTAAATCCACAGAGGATATAGGCTCTATTTCTCGTGACTTGTCCTTCACTACACCTGTGCCAGTTTCCCATAACTTTCTTTTCTCTTTAGAGTAAAGTCTCGGGCCTACTTGTGGTCTAGTGCCACTTGTCCGATATAATTCTAAAACAAGCTCATCTATGGCATCTAGCATGTAGCATGCTTCTCCTTCATCTTGAGCATATATCATTGAATTCATCATAATGAACACTACTTTGTCCTCATTCACTCGTAATCACCACTTTTATGAACATCTATCAATGTTTTGCTTGTAGCTAGGAAAGGACTTCCTAAGATTAATGGAACATCGTGGTTAGCTTCCATGTCTAGCACCACAAAGTCTACAGGGAATACAAACTTATCAACTTTCACCAAAACATCCTCCACCACTCAACAAGGTTGCTTCATAGACCTATCTGCTAATTGAAGGGTTATAGATGTTTCATTTAGCTCCTTCATGCCTAATTTATGAAAGATGGAGAGTGGCATTAGATTGACACAGGCTCCAAGATCACACAATGCTTTATTTAGGCATACTCCTCCAATTGTGCATGGTATGAGGAAGCTCCTGTGATCTTTACACTTGTGAGGTCATTTATTGCAAAACCGCCGAGCATTCCTCGCTTAGGCAAATGGTTTTAAGGTCCAACAGCTTCCTTTGGCAGAGATTGCTTTTTCAAGAATTTCACATACTCGCATTTCCGCCGAGCTTCTACCAAAGGTATATTTACTTGCAACTTTTAAACATCTCTATAAAATTTTTATAACACGCATCATCATTATTCGCTTATATTTCCTAGGGGATAGGGGTAAAGTAGCAGTGATTAATAGTTACAGCTCATGAAGACTTACCTCGCTGCCTCGCCGACCGCCTACTTGTCTCGGCCGAATTTTTAGACTCCGATTTACGGAGTAGTGTCCCGGGTACCGCCCTCTTTTTTCTCCAGATTCTCGTGCTCACATCGATCGCTTCGATTCCACCGGATAGTTGGTATAATGTGTCCAAGCAGCCTTTTCGCTTCTAGTCATGATTGCATTCATGTCCTTCGGATTCTTCTCAAGATTACTTGGCAATCCTCCCAAGGACGGCCGACACTTGTTCTCGTTAACCGCCCCACTTGGTGTGACAAATTTCGCACTAAGACTTCTTGATTGGTCGGGCCTTGTATCATTCTTCCGACAATAAGTGGTGAAGTTTGTATTTAGCCTACCATGGATTTCGAAGTTGATTGACCGTCGGTCGGTCACAGCTTGAGCTCATTTTATCTATGGTCGCTTCCCACCACCGGACTTGTTGAATTGAGGCATGAATCCACCGCTTGTCTCGGCCCTCTCCACCGCTTGAATCACTTTGTCTAAAACCCCACAGGTCACTCGCCTAAAACCAGGGTGGTCATGAGAACCTGGGCGATATCCGCCCCCATAAGGATTTCCATGCCTCCCTATATAGTTCACGTCCTTAGTGTTGGTTACTTCAATCTCTTGAACTTTCTCAATCTTGGCTATGCGATCTTGCATGCAATCAATATTTTCGTTCATTGCCATTAGCTGGTATAAGATCTTTTCAGAAGTATCTTCTCCAAATACGCCTTTGGCTACTTTGGCGGTTTCAACTTGGTGTGTTCCCCATTGACTTGTAAGTTTAATTTGTTCCAATTTATCTTCGGCTTCTTCAGTGATAGCAATGCAAAACATCCGCTGTTTGATGCATCAACTCTCATTTGTTCACTTGGCCGCAATCCATGATAAAACTATGCATTTGTATGGGCAAAGTGATATCATGACGAGGGCATCTCCTCTCAGGCTTCCTTAAATCTTTCCCATGCTTCTTCAAAGGTTTCAGCTGGTCTCGCTTGAAATTCATAATGTCTTGTCTCATCCAGTAGTGACTTCTCGTGGGCGAGATTTATTCATAAACTTCGCAGCAGTCGGTCCAAGTTTGATCGATCCCGTGCTGTAGACAATAACCATATTTTCTCTTTGTCTTTCAGAGTGAATGGAAACAATTTCAACTTGATATTGTCCCCTGGTACTCCCGCCGCTTAACAGGCCGACTATCTCCGTAAAGTTGGTGACATATACACTAGGATCTTCGCTCATTACTCCGTGAAAATAGTGTAGTTAGTCACCATTTGTATCACGCTTGGTTTCGGGTGAAATACCTCACCAGATCCTCAGATGAAGCAATTGCTAGCACTAAATGCTCAATCGTAGGCATTGCATAACTCTATAGAGTTCTCCTATCTCGCTTGTACCACAACTCCTCGCCTCCATTCTCGCTCATTCTGCTCATTCTCGTGCCATGTTGTTTTATGTATCTTCCAAAGGTGGAATCTCTTCTTCTCTCTCTCGTGATCTCCTTCATTCAAACCACGTCGTCCGCCAAATTTCAACAGATCTCTCTCGAAGTTTTTCTTTGTCTAGCAAACTTTTCAATCTCGTGTATGAATCTCTCTCGGAGTTTGGTCGAACTTCATGTAACGTATTACAAGACACAAAAAGAAAATAAAAAGTTAGTGATTTGCCTCGAGGTCGTTACACACGCCGCAGACTCAAAATACATCCGACCATCGACTGACTCAACTAACAGTAAATGATTCGAAAATCGAACCTCGGTTTATCGGGTGGACCTCGGTAAAGGACGGACTTTTTCTAGGCTATCAATCCTTACCGCAAAGTGTACCGGGTCAAATTGTAGTGCTAGTCTCGTGAGTCGTCGATCCTCGTGGAAATGAAAATCTAATTCAAAGTGTGGTTAAACACCAAGAAGCTATTATTAACTCGATCTAAGTCGCAGCTTTTACCTTTTATGTGGTTAGATTGTTAGAGTTAGATGTTAGTAAAACAAGAATAAATACTAATATATATATATATATATATATATATATATATATATATATATATATTACAATATAATAAATACTAATATATGAAACTAGCCAAGATGATGTTATTAAACCATGATCTCTTTTTAGTTAATGAATAAGACAGATCTTCCTTTATTCAAGGTATACATTATATATGAACCGTGTACTCCTAAGCTCAACAATTCCTCCTCACACGAGCGTATGAAATTGTCATATGTCTAGTCCTCTCGTCAATGTCATCCTCAAGCTCGGTCACCCGCTTTGTCATACGGCCGGTATTTTGAGTATTGCTCAATTAAACAGTGATTTCAACGTGATAATATCTTGAGTCCAATTTTCAATAAGATTTGTTTTTCTAGGACAACCGCCTCGGTAGGAAATAGGATTCCGCTTGTCGACGGCCATTTTTACCCTCCGGTCTTTCTATCCGTGATCTCGTGATCCTAACTTCTCCGGCCGCTCATCATTAGGTTACGCCTGCTATATTGATTAATTACGCCAATATTAACATGCCATTAAGTTCAAATAGAAAGAGATTCATAATAATCGATTTTAATCATTTTTACCATAGTCGATCATCCATTTAACCAAAAAGATTAAAATAGTTCAATTACTAATACTAATACTAATATATATATATATAAATAGATAGAAATAATAAACATAATAACATTAGAAAATTACCGATTACAATCATTAATCAAGTTGTTTCCACGGGATGTATATAACAAAGCTTCAAAATCAACAATCTTCGATAATTATTCCACCATTACAACGATATTATAATTACTTTATTTATATATATATATATATAAAAACATATACATATATATATATATATATATATATATATATATATATATATATATATATATATATATATATATATATATATATGGGCCCAAAACATAAAATAAATAAAAAGAAAGAGGTAGAGGAAAATATATATAGAGATATATATATATATATATATTTTGGGACCATCTCAACAAATGGACTGAGGGGAGTATTTATAGGTAGTGCACCATGCGCTGCCGCCCCTTCCCCAAGCGCGTGCCGCTGCTACAAGTGCATATTCCTTTGTCGACTCCATGTGCTTGAAATGATGAAGATTCCGCCTGCGTGCCGGATTTTTCCGGTTCGTGCCGAATCACAAAATATCGCTTGTTTGGTAAAATGAGTTGTAGACTCCGATTGACGTGATTCAAAGTGCGCTTGAAAATCTCATTTGAAGATCTAAAACTTTCATGAAGAACTCTTCCCCAGAAAATGCATTTAAGTTGGGTCAAATGTCCGTCAAGATATTTTACGGTAGAAGCACTTTAGACAATTGATCCGCTTGAACTCGTTAGCTTATGGCACCTTCTTCTATTCCTCAAAAGATATGTTTTTGTTCTCAAACGTGTCGCCACTTGGGATCTTGGTAAACCTATAATCCCGCAATAAGTTACCAAAATACCAAGCGAACTGACATTTACAACCGGTTACTAAACCGTACAAAACTTATAAAAATACGATAATTTATATAATAATTACTACTTACACATTTGGATAAAACTTAGTAATTATGACTTGAATTGGTACAATAATGCTTAAAGTGTTATCAATATTAGGTAAAATGTCATAATAATGATTGACAATTTGTCGCTTCATCAAGAAACCAAAGGGAAATTTTCTTCCGTAATTCACAGAATCGACGTTGTACGACTTAGTATAAACAAAGCTATAAAAAGACTCAATTAAACAGACTCAAATATATACAAAGAAACTCAATCTTAAATAAAAGTATTCTTGACACGAGTCCCTCGCAAAAGCGCCAAAAATCTTGATCGCTGCAAGTCACTTACTAGAAATAGCACTAGTCTATCGTAGTAGTAGCATCGGGCAAATCTAGGTCGATCCCACAGAGACTCGTAAGAACGCCTAATTATCAAGATCGAGTTGTCACGATAACGGGCTCACTTACCAACTATAATATAGACAAAGTGGTCAATTTGGTAACAATCAAATAGCAAGATTATGCAAGTTCAACGAAGCAAACTAGAGTTTCTAAGGTATTAGTTCAATTATGAGTAATTAGTTATTCCCCCCCACACATGAAACAGTCCTCCTCATTGATGAATTTATTCATTGTTCAGCTACGGGTACAACCCCTAACCCTATCTACTCCGACAATGGCAGTAGATAATCTATATGCAAGCTACCCTCTTTAATTGGTCCGTAATAGCCCATACGCATACAGAACTAGAGTTGTCGATATTGAGCGCTAACTCATACCGCAAACCCGCCTCGACAAATTGGCCGACATTGACCAAAGACGCTCCTAGGGTCCATCAAGATATTGTCCTAATTAACACTTCACTAATAGTCATTCATGTTAATTTACGATAACATGCAAATAGTTGATCAGCTAAAACATGTAAATTAAATCTATCGATCAACGAAGTCGGTGCCGATTATCATGAATTAGTAATTTACTAGTGTATCCGTGATCAAGCGATATAGACCGCCGCAGATCCAAGAACGCAACTACTATTTCATGATTTCTTCACCAACGAATCGATCTATAACACATGGGGTAAAATAAACTAACTACTACATAATTAAACTAAATAAGCAATTAAAACATACTAGTCGAACGGAACAACGATAGATCTACATCTTGAAAAGACAAAAATCATACTCGAAGACGAGCGTAGATCTCCTTCGATCTCTCCTAGGCGGCGACTCGCTGTCTCTCCCACCGTAAATCATAAAATAAATTAAATAAATAACAAAGAACTTTTTATTGCATAATGCTTGTCTCAAAATTGTACACTTGTGTTCGAGGTGAAGCTCTTATTTATAGCTATCTAAACCGATATAGAATCATCTAGTTCACCTTCGCCCAAGAAAATGCGCTTCGTAAGCTTCCGACCTCGGTAAGTCGGCACCGCCCCTCGGGTTACCGAGGGTAATTTTGTATTTTTCTTCAACCGACTTAACTTGACGCTTCTAATACCCTAGGCCATTCTTTCGCTCACCCACCTGCATCCGGCCCATCATGCTCACCCAATATTCCGTATCCTCGAAATCATCAAATAATGCACTAAATAATATCAAGCAGGTGCATTTTCGACTCACTCTAACCCGACATATGATATTCAACGAAATGGTTCATATTTATAGGTCTAAACAACTATTTTTAGCTCATAATGGATAGAATATTGATGCCGTAGATAGACTATTTTAACCGCCATCAAGCATGTGATGAAGGCTTTTCACTTTGACAGAGTTTCGCTTGTAAATTATCAAACTTAATCGTTTCTTGTGTGTTTTTTCTTGTCTCACAATGCCTTCTATTTATAGCCTTGATAATCCTTTATTTGAATTTCCGTCATATTATTTTAATGAGGGGAATAATCCTTGATTTTATTCTTGATTCCCTTAATTATATTCTCCTTGATTTCTCGTGGATCGATTTTTCTTCAAACGCTTATCGTAAAGTCCATCCTTGATTGATCCTCAATTGATTGTGCATTTAATGCTTGATCCTCTCAGATCTTCTTCATACTTCAAAATCTGATCAAGTAAGGTTTACTTGGCCGTTTTCCTCAACGCTAATGATCGTCTGACTTTGCCGCTTAGATCTTCCTTCACCGCTTTGTCTTCACTCAATGATAGTCAGCTCACTTTGCCGATTCAATGCTTCTTCATTCTTTAGGTTCGTGGAGAATCTTTGTACTTCACCGATCCTTGATTTGTGTGAGATTAGTGTACACCATATTTAAACAACAAGTTTCATCACTTGAATGTAACTTAGACTTATCCAAGGTCATCATGCACTTCCTTGGTTATAAGTCGACCATAATGTCTTCATGCTTCTCTCACGGTACTTGGTCGGGTTCACTCATTAAAATCTATTTTTACTCAAATTGGCCCTACTAACTAGTACAATACTTGTCTGACTCAACTTATACAACATTTCAGACTCTAAGTAAAGACTTATACAGAGAATTCTAACTTATTTCAGGCTTGCTATAACCGCTAGTATGACTATTATCAAAACATAATAAAATGTTCCTAACAATGACACCATAAACGGACTTCCGATTCCATTAGGACTACTTATCGTATGACATACTCACGTTAGATACCATAATGTACTCTGACTCATTTAGAACTACTTACTTGTGACATACTCACGTATGATACCATAAATGTACTTTCGACTGCTTATTTAACACTTACGTGCGATATACCCACGCTCGATACCACAAATGTACTTTTGACTCATCTAGACTACTTATGTGTGACATACTCACGTAACACACCATAAATTGACTTATTGTGTGACATACTCACGATGATACCATAAACGCATTCGACTCGCTTACAAACACTTACGCAGTGATATACCCACGTTAGATACCACAAACGCATTTCGACTCATTTAGGACTACTTATATGTGACATACTCACGTAACACACCATAAACGGACTTATTGTGTGACATACTCACGCGATGATACCATAAACGCATTCGACTCGCTTATTTAACACTTACGGTGATATACCCACGTTAGATACCACAAACGCATTCGACTCATCTAGACTACTTATGTATGACATACTCACATAACACACCATAAATGGACTTATTGTGTGACATAACGACGTATGACACCATAAACGGACTTCTCGATTTCATTAGACTACTTATCGTGGTGACATACTCACGTTAGATACCATAAACGCATTTCCGACTCATTTAGAACTACTTACGTGTGACATACTCACGTATGATACCATAAACGATTTCTAACTCGCTTATTTAACACTTACGCGGTGATATACCCACGTTAGATACCACAAACGCATTTCGACTCATCTAGACTACTTATGTATGACATACTCACGTAAAACACCATAAACGGAATTATTGCGTGACATACTGTTAAGGGTGAATTTATACGATTTATAACGCTATATTCTATGATATTTTTCCCCGTATTTGTACTAAATTGCATAAGAAACGAGTGCTTAACGGGAATATTGAGTGAATAAGGTTTTAAATAAGTTATTCGCAATATTGGTTGATTTTGGTGCTTTTAATATGATTTTATGATTATTTGACATTATTACATTTTATGATGTTTTTATGAGTTATGATGCATGTTTGAGGCTCAAGAGATGATCAAAAGTTGATTAAGTTCGGGTTAATTGATGATAAAAGAGATAATGTAAGGAATGACTTAGAGAAAAAGAGATAAAGATCAAGAAATCAAAATTGATCAAGTTGGACGAAGGCTCGTGTCCCGGCCCAGAGTGGACGGGCGCTTGATGAGAGCAGATAAAGCGCCCCGAGGAGCGATTTTGATATTGAGAGTTTGGACGCCGCCTCGAACGGGCGCCTGGGGCGCTTCAGGTTATCTCGACGGGCGCTCACGAGAGCGACGAGCATCCGTCGGGCCGATTTAATGAAACCGACTTCAAAATCTATATATAGCGGCTGTTTTTCCTCCACCTAGAGATACCATATACTATTATTCAAAACCCTAAAACCTAAAAGGCTTTAGGTGCGCTTCTTCTCCTTTTATTCCCTGCTTTTATGCACTTTAGATTTAGATCAAACTAGTTACTTTTTATGCAATCAAGCTTCGCAAATTTGAGTTGCCGAGGATGTTCAGAAGCTAAAAGCTTCATCAAACGAGTATCAGAAGCCATCCAACAATTGTTGATTTCGCTTTCATCGATTATACTATGAGTTTTTATTAAAGGTTGTTTTTATTCATGTTTAATTTGTTTAATTGCTCTTATATCGGAAGATATGCATGTGTTGATTGTTTATTGTTGATGGAAATCTTAATAAACCTTAGATCACCGTGAATAGGAATAGTAATTCGAATCTATCATAACGGAAGTTAATAGGTTTAATTGCTAGATTATAAACGTAAAGTTTGCACCTTTGGTTAGAAAACACGTTAATCTTGCATTGAAGATAATAGATTAATAGATGAACTTTCTAAGGAATTAGGTTCATATTTAGACAAGGTGAATCACAACCTAGATGAAAACCACAATATAAATTGAGATAGAAATCAATGCTTGTTGATGTGTGGATCAATCCTCGCTTGTTCGTTAAACACTTGATTTAAATCCTTAAAAACTTGAATTTGTTTAGTTAGTTTACTTTTACTTGCATCTTAGATTAGTTTAGTTAAAGGTTCGCAACCCGTATTCTTCCTAGCTTTGGATTACATCCCTCTGCCTAGTTTTATTTTCTGCTTTGATTTGTTTTATTCATTGCTTAGATTAGTTTCGTGACATAGTTTAGTTAGACAAAAACTAGAATCACAATTGTTTAGTTCCTCAGAAGATCGAATTCGGCATTAACCACTATTACTACGATCCTTATACTTGAGGTTAACCGGATTATTACTTGTTTGTTTTGTGTTAATAAAACCCGTGACAAGTTTTTGGCGCCGCTGTTGCCGGGAACCGGACGGTTGTCTAGTTTTTGTTTTTCGCTTTTCTTTTGTTTTCGCTTTTCCTGCTTTTATTTCGCTTTTAAATTCTCGCTTTTAGTTGATAAACGCTTAGGTAATTAGTTAATTAGGTTTTAGCCAGGGTTTAAGGTTCTCTTTGTGATTAGTTCTTCGCTTCTTCTTTCTCGCTCTTTCGCCTTACCTTTCCTTCTTTCTCGCAATTTTTCTCGATTCGCTCGATTTTCCGCTACCAAACGGGCGCCTGGGAAATTGGGCGCCCGTCCACCGGAAAATTATCAATTCTGCTCGCTTTTATTTACTTAGACGAAGCGCCCATAAAATTTGGACGCCTGCTCAAGTATTCTTCCTTTCAGACGAGCGCTTGGACCACTAAACGCCCGCCCAGCCTAATTCCACCGACGCCCGCCCAAACCTCGACGCCCATCCGGTCCCTTTTCTTCAATAATTTGGTTTCTTTTCTTCTTTCCTTTTTTTCTTTAGGTTTTTAATTTTAGTTTAGGCTTTTAATTTCTTAGTTTTTATGCTTCGCTTCACTTGTTTTTGGTCCGTTTATGCAAACTCGAGTCAAAAGGACCGTTATTATACACCCCGACTTTGAGCGTAACCTTAGTCCGCCAAACAGCGGATTTTCCGCTCGCGGTTCTCGCAGCACAGAGCCGAGCTAGATCTTCAAGATCAACTAGCCAAGGAAATCACCGATTTTGTGATAATGGCCGCTAATAATAGACGACGCTGGCGGACTACGCCATGCCAAAGTAAGTCAAAGTCAACCCGCTATTGTTATCCCAAACCACATCGCGACAAACCTTTGAGCTAAAGCCGATTTATCCGGATGATGCAAAGATGCATCAATCTTTCATGGCTATCAATCAGAGAATCCGTGATACTCACTTACATACATTCTAGAGATATGGTACTACACGCATCCAAGGAGTAAACGAGGATGCGATCAAGCTTAAACTGTTTCCTTTTTTTCTTTGAAAGGAGAGGCTAAAGAGTGGTACATGTCCCGGATTTTATCAATACAAAACAACAAGTAATAAACCGGTTAACCTCAAGTGCAAGGATCGTAGTATGGAGGCTAATGCCGGGTCGATCTTACGGGAACTAGATCTGCTAGAACCCTAGCTTTTGTTTTTAACTAATTATTGTCACTTAAAACTAACCTAAACAAATATTGCATAAAAGTAACTAGACAGAGGAGATGAATCCAATGCTAGAAAGATTGAAAGCGATAAAACTAAACTAAAGTGCGTGAAAAGTAAAACTAAAGCTAAGCAATTCAAGTTTAAAGGATTAAAATCAATTTATAACGAACTAACAAGCAATTGATCCACCTATCCTATCAACATTCAATTCTAACTCGATTAATTCGTGATCTCTACTCAAGTCGTGATTCACCTAATCGAAGGCATAAACTCCTACTCGTAGACGAGTTCGCTTTCTAATCTTTTATCTTTCGATGTTAAAGATTACGCTCTTTCTAACCTAGGCGTGAAATCTTTCAATTTCTAATCTGTAGATTCAATCTAATAACTTTCGTTGTGATTAGATTAAAGGTCTAAACTTTTATCATGGTGTTCTAAGGTTAACATGACTTTCATCAAGCAAACAATAAACAAAAGCACGGATCTTTCGATATAGCATGCAATCAACATATAAAACATGATAAAAGTAACAACTTTAATAGATACTCACAAAATAATCACGAACTGTAGATCAAACTGCTGAAACGGACGGCTTCACAACGCTTGTTCAAGGAGGATTTAGCCTCCTAGCATCCTTATGCAAACTCGAATTGATGGAATAAAGAACATAAATCTAACTATCCAATCTAGATGTTTTATTGCATAAAACTGGAAAATAAAGGAGTAAAACGCAGCCAAGTCGCTTCCTCAGGGTTTGTGGATCGAATTGTATGTTTTGGGTTTGTAAAACACGCCTATTTATAGATTTTTAGGTCGGTTTCACTGAAGTCGGTGCCGTGGACGCCCCGCCCACTATCTTGACGCCGCCCAGCCTCTATGAACGGAGAATGAACGCCTGCTCGTAACGCCGCCTCAACTCTCTCGAATGTAAAATACGATTCTCGACGCCGCTCACTTTATGGACGCCCGCCCACTACTCAGCTCCAGTATTTTGCTCATAACTTCACTTCTAGGCTCCGAATGAGGTGATTCAACATGCGCTGGAAAGCTATTTCAATCCTCTACAACTTTCATCAAGACAACTTTCCCTGAAAGTGCCTACAAGTGTGGACAAAATCCCCATGAAGTGCCTGGTTCCGGTTTCTTCAATGATTCTTCACTTAAACATCTTCCAACTCTTCCATCTTCATGTGATCATCGCTTAAGCTCCTTACTCATCATGAAAACGATCTAACAACATGATAGAAACATGCAAAATGTAACATCATACGAATAAACATAAAACACCGATAAAATCACGTAAATATCTCGATTTTGCATTTAAACACATTTAAAACTCGCTTACTCAATAATTCGATAAAACCAACACTTTTCTATAAAAAGTACTAAAATACCAAGGATATTGTTATGGGAATAACATCATATAAATCATAAATTTCACCCTTAATAAAGACACCTCTCTCCCTCCGAATCTATCACCACCGGGCCGAACTCGAGAGAGAGTTCTGAGTCAATATTTCCCACCTTCAAAGACGGCCCAAAGTTGTTTAAATGAAATATTCACTTTCTATCGTAAAGAGAATGAATCCTTCTTCGAATGTTGGAAGAGATTCAAGTCTCTTCTTAGAAAGTGCCCTCACCATGGCTTGCCACCGAAAGGCAAGTCAACACCTTCTTTAGTGGATTGACCGAGCTCACCAAAGGCATGGTCAATAGTTCTTCCGTGGGGCATTTCAAGAAAACACCAAAGAGGATGGGCATTGTTTGAGGACATTGCAAAGTATAACTATGCCCCTCTTATCAAGCAATCCAAGCACCTCCTCCTCCCAAGGTTGAGGAAGTCAATTTGCAAGTTTGATCGCCACGCCGCAGTATGTGGATGGCAACACCTCAAAGTTCGAACCGATAAATCAAACTTTTCTTTCCACAAACCTCAGTGTTCAGATCGCTAAAATCGCCGCCGATCGCCATATGAATGGCCAGTGTCAATTTAATCCCCTCGCACCATATCAAGTAAATGCTCGCTCATGATTATGGACAAGATAATCAAGTCACATGTCAAAATTGCGACGAGGTGGGGCACACTTTAGAACGGGCGTATCGTCAAGTGAATGCATTCTATGGCCGTAACAATCAAAGGTTCAACTCGCCTTCCGCCGTAATAATTTTCAAAACCAAGGGTTTAGTCAACCTTCGAAGTTTTAATCCTAATTCGAATTTTAATTCAATCAAAATTTCAATAGAAACCCTGGTTTTAATCGTAACCAAAATTCAAATTTATCCAATCCTACTCAAAAGGTTCAATCTTAATTGGCCCGCCAATTCAAATTCAGCATCCAAAGTCGGCCCACCATTTCTATTCTCCAAATTTCAAAACTCTAGGCCCTCCCAATCTACCAATCTTGAAGCTAAATTGGAGGAGCAAAGTAGATCAATGAAGAATCTTGAGAGACAAATTGGGCAATCTGGCCGAACAGCTTAGCTTTAGACCCCAGTGGCAAACTGCCCATTTTCACCGAGAATAATCCAAAGGGTGGTCAAGTTGCTCAGCCGACTTGAACAAAGGCCCATGTAATCGACCTCGTGCTATCAATTCAATACGGTAAAGAGGAGGCTGCAATGAATCTGAGAAGCGGTACTCAAGTTAGTGGTCCTTCCCATCGTGAAACCACTAGCCCCTCCCGCCATTGATAAGGCAGAAGGGAAGCCGAGCACCTACACTCCTCAACCGCAAAGAGAAAATCAGGTGGCCGATCCTCGAGAGGTGAAGAGTTGGTGATCCTCAAGTGGCCGATCCTCGAGGACCCAAAAAGCAAGCTTAAAGTCGTGGAGGCCGATCCCCTAACTACAAAAAATCTCAAAAGCTGCTCGATGGAAAGATCCGGAAGACAAAGTCTGTAAGTGCATCCTCAAAGAAAGTCTTTTCTCGAGAGTGACCTTAAGAAGCTTCCATTTCCACCGAGAAAGAGCAACATTCCTTTGAGTGAGGACAAAAGTACGGAAAGGTGTCGAACCTTTGAAAATACTCTGTAAATCTTCCATTATCGTAAGTCTTGGTCGAGATGCCTAAGTATACAAAATTCATCAAGGATGTTGTGTCTTCAAAAAAGAAGTTAGCAGCATGGAAAGGCAAATTGGTGAGGATTGCTCCATGATTAATTATGAAAACTTACCAATTAAAAGAGGTGACCCGGCAAGTTCGTGACTTACAAAGATTAATGGGAGGTCTAGTCTTTCCTAATTCTTTGTGTGATCTAGGTGCCTCTATAAGTCTTATGCCAATGTCTCAGATGCAAACAAATGGTTTACAAAGCCTTCTAGAACCCACTACTATGAGTCTACAATTACTGATAGATCTTCTAAAAAGCTTCAGTGATCCCGAAAGACGTTTTGGTTCAGATTGATAGATTTACCTTTCCAGCTTGATTGGTATGTTTTAGATATGGAGAAAGATGAAAACGCCCCCGATTCTTGAAGACCTTTCTTATCTACAACCAGAGCCCTCATCGATTGCGATGGTGGGCAAGTGACTATCCGAGTTGGTGATCAAGAGGTGAGTTACAATGTCTTAAAGTCCATTCAAGTACCCTCCGGTCCTCCAACCGGCTTTTCCATTGATTATATGATTTGATGATTTTACCGATTATATGGATAAGCAAGTCATGGTCCGTAGGTTTAATATGAGCGATTGGTTGATAATTTAAATACTCATGGTGTGGTCAATCTAGATCAATTAGCAATTGATCTTGAGGAAGAATTGTTGGAAGGAGAAGCTTTATAGTGGGACCACAGAGTAAACTCAAGTGATATTGAGTTGAAAAGTGGAGATCTCAAATCGAGTTTAGAAGACCCCCGCAGATTTGGTGTTGAAGCCGTTGCCTAAACATCTTAAGTATGTGTTTTTAAGAGAGGTGACAAGCTTCCATTGATTATATCCGCTAAGTCGCTCTGCTTAGAGGAAATGAAACTAATCAACGCCTCAAGAAAATGAAAAGCCTTTGGTTATGGTGCAGAGATATCAGAGGATATCTCCGACATCCAGATGCACAAGATCAAGATGAATGAGGTGCAAAATGTGTTAGATGTACCCAGAGGAGGCTCAACCTCATATGCAAGAAGTCGTTAAAAGGAAATCATCAAACTTCGGACATGGGAATCATTTATGCCATCGCTGATAGTGAATGGGTTTCCCGACTCAAGTAGTTCCCAAGAAAGGAGGAATTACGATTGAGAAGAATGAGAAGGAGAGGAAATAGCATTGAGACTTGTCATTTGGTTACAGAGTCCAGATCGATTATAGAAAGCTCAATGAGGTAACCATGAAAGATCACTTTCCCTTCCATTCATTGATCGATGCTTGAGCGCCCTGGCGGGGACACGATTCTACTGCTTCCTAGATGGATATTCGTGATACTTCCAGATACCCATTGACCCAAATTGACCAAGAAAAGACCACCTTCACCGCCCATATGGTACATTCGCTACAAAGCGAATGCCATTTGGTCTCTGCAATGCCCCACCTACATTTCAATGATGTATGCTAGCTATCTTTGACGGGCTTGTAGAAAAGTGTATGGAGATTTTTATGGACGATTTTTCGTTTTTTGGTCGATCTTTTGATGATTGCCTTGACAATCTTGATCAAGTGTTATCCAGATGTGTAGAAAAGAACTTAGTACTTAATTGGGAAAAATGCCATTTCATGGTAGATGAGGAATAGTTCTTGGCCACAAAATCTCCGCCAAGGTATGGTTGATGATGGCAAAAGTAGAAGCTATCGAAAAGATGAGCTATCCTAAGAATGTGCGTGAAATGAGAGGCTTTCTTGGACATGTCGGTTTCTACTAAAATTCATTCAAGACTTCTCCAAGATAGCCAAGCCCCTATCCACTTTACTAAAGGAAGACGTTGAGTTCAACTTTGATGAGAGCCGCAAGCAAGCGCTTGAGGAGCTTAAGGATCGCTTAACATCCGCTCCAATTCTTATATCGCCCGACCGGAACCTACCTTTGAGCTTATGTGCGACGATCAAACTATGTCGTTGGTGCCGTTTAGGACAAAAGATCAAGCGGGAAGTTCCAGCCTATCTATTACGCTACCACACATTGAACCCTCTCAAGTTAACTATACCACCACCAAAAGGAACTTTTGGCCGTAGTCTTTGCTATGGACAAGTTTCAGAGTTACTTGTTAGGAGCTCAAGTGATTGTGTGGACTGATCACGCCGCTTATGTATCTCGATGACTAAGAAAGAGGCCAAACCGCGCTTACTACGTTGGATATCGACCTACAAGAGTTTGACGCTCAAATAAAGGACAAAAGGGCAATGAAAACGTAGTGGTGATCACGCTTTCAAGGATGCTAAGTGAGGAAAAGGATGATCCAGATGATATAGATCTTTACTTTCCTCTAGAGAACATTATGTTGATAGACGGTTGTCCTCCTAATGTTCCATGGTATTCTTCCATTGTAAACTACCTTCATGCCCGATATCTCGATCCAGATTGTCCTATCGTGAGAAGAAAAGTTCTTCTCTCGATTTGAAATCTTCGCTTGGGATGAACCTTATCTTTTAAGATCCTGTAAGGATGGTTTTCTTAGAGATGTGTTCCTAATCAACAACGGATATTATTGAGCAATGCCAAGTGGACCCACCTGAGGTCACTTTGGTCCATGGAAAACCGCTGCTAAGATCTTCCAATCCGGCTTCTATTGGCCTACGATCTTTAAAGATACGTAAGCTTTCAGAAAGCTTGTGATAGGTGCCAAAGGACCGGCACTGACAAGCGGTTTGATATGCCTTTGAAACCCATTCTAGAATGCGAGGTCTTTGATGTATGGGGTATCGATTTCATGGGACCATTCCCATCATCTTGCATGTAACAAATACATCTTAGTCTGCTGTGAGACTACGTGTCTAAATGGGTGGAGGCTCAAGCCACCTCACAATGATCATAAGACGGTCATGAAATTTCTAAAGAAAAATATCTTCGTGAGGTTTGGATGTCCACGCGCTTGATCGTTGATGAAGGGACGATTTCGCAACCGACCCCAGAGAAAGTGCTTGAAAAGTATAGTGTTCGTCTATAAGACAGCACTCCATATCATCCGATGACTAGTGGTCGTTGAAAGGAGCAACCAAAGTATCAAGAAAATCCTCGAGAAGACGGTAAACACCATAGAAAAGACTCGGAGTTTGAAGTTGGATGATGTGCTTTGGGCATACGTGAAACTACCTATAAAACCCTATGGGTACATCTCCATATCAAATGGTCTATGGAAAGCCATGTCATCTCGCCTCGCCGAGTTAGAGCATAGAGCTTATTGGGCTACAAAGTTTTCAACTTTGATTCCCAATCTTGTGGGAAACATCGATCGCAGTTAGCTATATGAGTTAGACGATCTGCACTCCGTGCCTCATGAAAGTGCCGTGGATTAGTAAAGATAAGATGAAGCTTACTCCATGATGCTAAGATTAAGAAGAGAGAATTCCACGCCGGCGTAACAAGTTCTTCTATACAACTCTAGGTTACATTTGTTTCTGGAAAGTTGAGGACACGCTGGTCCGGCCCTTCGAGATTCTCCAAACCATTCCTGGGAGGCGCCTGAACTTCGTGGTTATAGTGGTGACCCGCTTTGAGTGAATGGCCAAAGGTGCAAGCACTATATTGGTGAACCTAAAAGAAACCTTTGAATGTCCGCTGCCTCGATATCCTCGGGTGTGGTGCATGCGTAAGTCGAAGAATTCGACGAAGTTTTCACCCAACCTCGCTTTCGTGAGGATGGCGGTAGTGGTCATTCAAGAAGTTCTAGCCGGTAGTTGGGATATGGAAGAATTGGAGAGGGAGCGTCAGTTGAAGCGTCATCAGAGGGCTCATAGAATGAAGAGGTCAACCATAGGGAAGTTTAAGCGTGTTTGGAAAGCTATTAAAGGTTTTACCCCATGTGTGAGATGCTGTTTCCGCAGCCACACCATCGATCGAGCTTACACGAGGTAGTGGTCGCGTAAAAGTCAAATGGCCTGATCCAGATCGAGCTTTAAACGGTGTCGAGCTAACGATTATTAACCAAAAGCGCCACTAGGGGGCAACCTAGATATCGCTCTTTTAGTTGTTTTTGTTTTATGCTTTGGTAGTGTTAGTATTTAAGTTTAGTTTATTCATTTTTAGCCGTATTAAGTTTTTGTTTTATCTGTCAGTTAGTTGTGCTTTCTAGATATGGATTTCGGTGTTCAGCCAGAGGAGTTACCTTTCCTGTGAGGATTCCACTCATTATCGTAGATGACGGACCGGGAGGAACCATCGCTTTTGCACGTAGATTTTGACATTAGTACCCGCGCCAAGACGGTCACCTATGTTCTCATTGTTCCCGTTGTTCGGGAGGTGGAGACTTTACTATCGAGGAGTTACAGCAGCTCTGGGACATCCATACACAATCCTGAATGATCCGATGTCGACATGATTTAGCGCTAGTGCCGCAAGTCGAGCATTTTCGAGGTGTTGATGTGGTCGTGAGGATTGGGGTTTGCAAGATGAATATGATTTCCTCCGGCGATTGACATGCTCCGCCGCCTTATCCGAAAGTTGTGGATTGGCCGAAATTTACGAGGACTAGCGTAGTTAGGTTGTTTCGTCGAGCAAACGACGCAAAACAAAGCGCTGGTGGGAGGCAACCCAACTGCTTTCTATTTGTTTTTATTTATTCTCTAGTAATTTTTTTGTACTTCGTTTGATTTTTATTTGTATTTTTGAAGTTTTATTTAAGTTTAATACGAAAGTGCAATTTTGAATTTGATTTGTATGGAAATTTTATAGTTTTTGCACTTATATCGCTTGACGCCCGCCCGTAACTCTCGACGCCCGTCCGCTGGACTAATTTTTGGACGAAAGCGCCCACTAAGCCTCGACGCCCGCCTCGCTTTATTCCTCCAACTCGTATGTGATTTAAACTCTTGGACGAAGTAAGATAATAAATCGGACGCCCGCCCAGGTTCATCTCGATTTCCAAAGTGGACGCCTGTCCCACCGAGTTGGACGAAGCGCCCAACCTCTCGCTTCATATATACCCCTCCGACGGTGAACCTTCACTTTTCTCGAATTTTCAAACGCAAAACCGACTTTTCCCTCCTTTTGCCCTAAAATCTTTAATTCTAAACCATTTTGAGCGATTCCAAGTGCTATAGACCGCTCTTGACACCCTCTCTTCGATTTTCATAACCAAATTCCCCAACAAACCATATTTTAGGAGAATCAGCACCCTCCTCAGTCCGACTATTTGGAGGAAAAATCCGATTTTGGAGGCCACGATTGTGTTGTTTGGACTCGTTTTCATCTCGATCAACATCTACTCACCCTACTTGGTAAGTTAGTAACAACTTTTCTCGGATTTTATTCACGCTTTTATGTAGTTCGATCTTTGGGTCAGCTCGTTCACTTGGATAGCACCTTAATTCGTTTTTTTTTCTGGTTTTGTGTTTCTTTCTGCTCTGTTATAGTGATGTGGTGTTGTGATGGATGGTGAATGGGTTGTTTGGTGATGATTATGGTTGTGGTTGTGGTTTGGTTGTTTTGAAATCCCGCTTTGGATGTTAAACGGGTATCTTGTTGCGATTGGGATTGTTTGGTTTAGTCTAGGCTTGAATAATGGTTCATAAGAAGGCAGTGGTGAAGAGGCATGGTAAGGAAGTGGCCCAGGAGGCGGGGAAAAAGCGTAAAGAGATTGATCCTACCTTAGTTGATCCGAACCGGGGTGTTAGTATTCGAGAGCAACCCCCTAGAGCCACCCAAACTAGGACTGTTTTACGGGATGAACCAACCTCGGATTCTGAGACGGATGATGATATTCCATTGGTACGGATGCCTAGGGGTCAGAGAGGTGGAGGATCGCTCTAGGTGAGGAAACTATAGATGCTACCCGGGAAGAGGAACCGGTTGAAACTAGGGTCGCTCAACCTAGGAAGAAAGCCAAAACCGCACTCACCTCCGCCTCGCGCCTCAGATTCGTGAACCCCAGGGCCCACGACGCTGCATATACCAAGCACTATTTCTCGAGAACTATGTTGATAGAAAGGGCTACATTGGAAGCTAAGGTAGATCCAGGGTTTGTCAAGTTGCTAAGAGACCGGAAATGGGATGCCTTGATGACGATCCCGACAATCCCGGTCAATGGTTCCCTAGTTCGGGAATTTTATGCTAATTGTTCAGAAACCGACTTGGGGACGAAGGTGGTTGTGGTTCGAGGGGTGGAAGTTCCATTTACACCGGAGGTGATCAATCAGAAATACAACTTAGCGGCTTTTGAAGGTCGGGATTACAAGGAGGATATTGTTCATAGACAGAGTTTGGGACAGGATCCGTTGGAGGAGTTGAGATTGAGAGTTTGCCCGGATGTGACCTGGACGTTGAGGCCGGGAGGAGACCGGAAGGAGTTGGTTACCACGACCTGGACGGAGGACTGGAAGGTCCAGTGTCGATTCATTCAGAGACGGTTGTTGCCTAAGAACAACTTGACACACTTTCATATTGGTGACCTAGGCATGCTGTATGCGTTGACATTTGGCCCGAATGTGGATGTGGGGGATGGCATTATATGATGAGGTGGCTATTAATCGTAAGATCTATACTGCTGCGTGATTATCCTCACCGATCCCACGTCAGATTGATGCCGTGTACCTGAGTATGGAGCCGATCACAAACCGAAGAACCCGAGGCCTATACTGCAGAGAGAAAGGTAAGCCTTCGGGTCGGGCCAGTCGAGGGTAGCACGTGAGCCTGGTTCATCATCCGCACCGCCGAGCGTGCTCCCACTTCCTACTTTATCTCCCTCGGTCGGGATGAGGTTACGTGATGGGCGATAAAGTGTTAGAATTGGCTGGAGGACATCCGGACTTCTCAGAACAACATCTTGACTATTCTGAAGTGTATGAGTGAAGGCCGGCAGCCAAGGGACGACAGGATCTTCAATCCGAGCGTCATTGATTTCCATTATTCAGATGAGATTGAGCAGGCCATTACGGACGTCCTGGATGGGTCTGAGTCATCTTCGGATGAGGAGCAGCCTGACTCGGCAGAGAGAACTACGGCACCACCATCTGGCCCCTCTTCTGATCCTCCGGCCGATGATTCTGCGGCGCCGAGCCAGCCTTGATCTCGTTTTTCTGACTCTAGCTTTTATTTTTCTTTGATTCGATGGTTGTGTATTCTTGATACTTCCCCTATATATGCTTCGTTGTACTTTTGATTTTGCTACTGTTACTTTTTTCCGATGGCTCATGTAAGCCATAAGGCACCCGTACTTTCATTTCTATTTTGTTTATACTTTTGGATGTATTGGATGCTTTATCTTTTGGTTATCTTCATTTTTGATATCTCTTTTCATTCTGGTATACTCCCCCGTTTTCCCCGAGATTTTTCCGTGTTTGTCAAGTCGTGCATAAATCTTTTTAGCAGTTTGTCGAGCTACATTGTCTGGTTCCGAGTTCTAAGTGTCACTATATAGGCTCCGGCCTGACCGACATTCGTGTATCGGTTTCAATCAGCTAAGTCTTTTATCTTTTCTTTAATTCTGCACAACATGAGGACATGTTGATCTTTAAGTGTGGGGGAGGGGAATGAATGACGTGTATCTACACATTTGCTTATATCAATGTGTTTCTATGCAGAATGAGCTAGAATTTTCAAAATTGTCCGACATTTTTGTTTTTGCTTTATCCCGAGTGAGCAAATGCATATTCTTTGTTCGTTATTATTATAGTCATCCAAGCTATATATCATATGTTTAGTATGTTAGTTGTTTCACTTGATCTATTTTTTCACGAGCCATAGTAAATGATGAGCTAATTTATAAAGCTATACCCCTTTTGGATTAGTGATTTCTGATTATCTTATAAGTCATGTGCTTAGTGCTACGTATGTATCTTGAGATTTATGATAGTGTGTATTTAGATCCGGAGTATGTTATACTGTGAATATCTTAGGTTTGAATGTGATAAGTAACACGTAACTTATTGTCAAATGAAAAGGTTGAAAAGTAAATGAATAAATTGGGTGTGTCGAAAGCTGGTCGATGATTTGAGTGCGATAGGGTATACCACGTATGTCCTATACCACCATGATGACCAAAAGCTCACGACAGTCAGAAGAAGCTGCCTTATGATTTGAGTAAGGTAGGGTATATCTCGAATATCCTATTCTGCTATGACAGGGCAATAGCTCATTCTGATGTGTGTTTAAAGTGAAGTAATTGAATCAACTAAAGAATTAGTATGAAATGAATATAAGACTAAGTTATCATCTATCTTATCCTCAGTAGAGAAACCGATAGATATGTTGTAGGATTATCCTCTCGAGTATTTCGTAAAGGCCCTAGATATATTCTATCATCCTTTTGGGATATGTTACGCTTGTAGGGTACACCTTATGAGTGTCATTTATCGCTAGTCTATGAGGGGTATTGGCTAGTTTTGCTTTGAGTTTCTCAAGTTTGGATCTAGTGGAAGTTTTCATGGCTTTGCACACACACCGTGAACCTCTCGATTTATTGATCTATGCTATATTGTCTTAGATGTCTGCTTTGCTTCGAGCTTTAATTTTGCTTTGTTTTGCTCGACGAGCAAAAGCTTAAGTGTGGGGAGTAGGGAATGAATGACGTGTATCTACACATTTGCTTATATCAATGTGTTTCTATGAGAATGAGCTAGAATTTTCAAAATTGTCCGACATTTTTGTTTTTGCTTTATCGAGTGAGCAAATGCATATTCTTTGTTCGTTATTTTTATAGTCATCCAAGCTATATATCATATGTTTAGTAAGTTAGTTGTTTCACTTGATCTATTTTTTCACGAGCCATATTAAATGATGAGCTAATTTATAAAGCTATACCCCTTTTGGATTAGTGATTTCTGATTATCTTATAAGTCATGTGCTTAGTGCTACGTATGTATCTTGAGATTTATGATAGTGTGTATTTAGATCCGGAGTATGTTATAACGTGAATATCTTAGGTTTGAATGTGATAAGTAACACGTAACTTATTGTCAAATGAAAAAGTTGAAAAGTAAATGAATAAATTGGGTGTGTCGAAAGCTGGTCGATGATTTGAGTGCGATAGGGTATACCACGTATGTCCTATACCACCATGATGACCAAAAGCTCACGACAGTCAGAAGAAGCTGCCTTATGATTTGAGTAAGGTAGGTATATCTCGAATATCCTATTCTCGCTATGACAGGCAATAGCTCATTCTCGATGTGTGTTTAAAGTGAAGTAATTGAATCAACTAAAGAATTAGTATGAAATGAATATGAGACTAAGTTATCGCTCATCTTATCCCCAAGTAGAAACCGATAGATATGTTGTAGGATTATCCTCGAGTATTTGTAAAGGCCCTAGATATATTCTATCATCCTTTTCGGGATATGTTACGTTTGTAGGGTACACCTTATGAGTGTCATTTATCGCTAGTCTACGAGGGGGTATTGGCTAGTTTTGCTTTGAGTTTCTCAAGTTTGGATCTAGTGGAAGTTTTCTATGGCTTTGCACACACACTGGTGAACCTCTAATTTATTGATCTATGCTATATTGTCTTAGATGTCTGTTTTCGTTTCGAGCTTTAATTTTCGTTTTGTTTTGCTCGGGACGAGCAAAAGCTTAAGTGTGGGGGAGTAGGGGAATGAATGACATGTATCTACACATTTTCTTATATCAATGTGTTTCTATGCAGAATGAGCTAGAATTTTCAAAATTGTCCGACATTTTTGTTTTTGCTTTATCCCGAGTGAGCAAATGCATATTCTTTGTTCGTTATTTTTATAGTCATCCAAGCTATATATCATATGTTTAGTAAGTTAGTTGTTTCACTTGATCTATTTTTTCATGAGCCATATTAAATGATGAGCTAATTTATAAAGCTATACCCCTTTTGGATTAGTGATTTCTGATTATCTTATAAGTCATGTGCTTAGTGCTACGTATGTATCTTGAGATTTATGATAGTGTGTATTTAGATCCGGAGTATGTTATACTGTGAATATCTTAGGTTTGAATGTGATAAGTAACACGTAACTTATTGTCAAATGAAAAAGTTGAAAAGTAAATGAATAAATGGGGTGTGTGTCGAAGGTGGTCGATGATTTGAGTGCGATATGGTATACCACGATGTCCTATACCACCATGATGACCAAAAGCTCACGGACATCGATGAAGAAGTCGCCTTATGATTTGAGTAAGGTAGGGTATATCTCGAATATCCTATTCTGCTATGACAGGGCAATAGCTCATTCTGATGTGTGTTTAAAGTGAAGTAATTGAATCAACTAAAGAATTAGTATGAAATGAATATAAGACTAAGTTATCGTCTATCTTATCCCCAGTAGAAACTGATAGATATGCTGTAGGGATTATCCTCTGAGTATTTCAGAAAGGCCCTAGATATATTCTATCATCCTTTTCGGGATATGTTACGTTTGTAGGGTACACCTTATGAGTGTCATTTATCGCTAGTCTACGAGGGGGTATTGGCTAGTTTTGCTTTGAGTTTCTCAAGTTTGGATCTAGTGGAAGTTTTCTATGGCTTTGCACACACACTGGTGAACCTCTGATTTATTGATCTATGCTATATTGTCTTAGATGTCTGTTCTCGTTTTGTTTTGCTCGGGACGAGCAAAAGCTTAAGTGTGGGGGAGTTGTTAAGGGTGAATTTATACGATTTATAACGCTATATTCTATGATATTTTTCCCCGTATTTGTACTAAATTGCATAAGAAATGAGTGCTTAACGGGAATATTGAGTAAATGAGGTTTTAAATAAGTTATTCGCAATATTGGTTGATTTTGGTGCTTTTAATATGATTTTATGATTATTTGGACATTATTACATTTTGCGATGTTTTTATGAGTTATAGATGCATGTTTGAGGCTCAAGAGATGATCAAAAGTTGATTAAGTTCGGGTTAATTGATGATAAAAGAGATAATGAAGGAATGACTTAGAGAAAAAAGAGATAAAGATCAAGAAATCAAAATTCGATCAAGTTGGACGAGCGTCCAGGTCCCGTCCAGAGTGGACGGGCGTTTGATAGAGCAGACGGGCGTCCTGAGGAGCGATTTTGATACAGAGAGTTTGGACGCCGTCTGAACGGGCGTCTGAAGCAGTCTAGGGTTATCTGGATGGGCGTTCACGAGAGCGGACGAGCGTCCGTCGGCCGAGTTAATGAACCCAACTTCAAAATCTATATATAGCGGCTGTTTTCTCCACCTAGGAGATACCATATACTCATTATTCAAAACCCTAAACCTAGGGGCGGCTTTAGGCTGCGTTCTTCTCCTTTTTATTCATGTTTTTATGCACTTTAGATTTAGATCAAACTAGTTACTTTTTATGCACTGTTTCTGCAAATTTGAGTTGCTGAGGATGTTCAGAAGCTAAAAGCTTCATCAAACGAGTATTGTGAAGCCATCCAACAATTGTTGATTTCGTTTTCATCGATTATACTGTGAGTTTTTATTAAAGGTTGTTTCTTATTCATGTTTAATTTGTTTAATTGCTCTTATATCGGAAGATATGCATGTGTTGATTGTTTATTGTTGATGGAAATCTTAATAAACCTTAGATCACCGTGAATAGGAATAGTAATTCGAATCTATCATAACGGAAGTTAATAGGTTTAATTGCTAGATTATAAACGTAAAGTTTGCACCTTTGGTTAGAAAACGCGTTAATCTTGCATTGGAAGATAATAGATTAATAGATGAACTTTCTAAGGAATTAGGGTTCATATTTAGACAAGGTGAATCACAACCTAGATGAAAACCACAATATAAATCGAGATAGGAAATCAATGCTTGTTGGATAGGTGGATCAATCCTCGTTTGTTCGTTAAACACTTGATTTAAATCCTTAAAAACTTGAATTTGTTTAGTTAGTTTACTTTTACTTGCATCTTAGATTAGTTTAGTTAAAGGTTCGCAACCCGTATTCTTCCTAGCTTTGGATTACATCCTCTGTCTAGTTTTATTTTCTGTTTTGATTTGTTTTATTCGCTGTTTAGATTAGTTTCGTGACATAGTTTAGGTTAGACAAAAACTAGAATCACAATTGTTTAGTTCCCCGTAAGATCGACCCGGCATTAACCACTATTACTACGATCCTTATACTTGAGGTTAACCGGATTATTACTTGTTTGTTTTGTGTTAATAAAATCCGTGACACATACTCACGTATGACACCATAAACGGACTTTCGATTCCATTAGGACTACTTATCATGTGACATACTCACGTTAGATACCATAAACGTACTTCCGACTCATTTAGAACTACTTACGTGTGACATACTCACGTATGATACCATAAACGTACTTCGGACTCGTTTACGACCACCTACGTGTTACATGCCCACGTTAGATACCATAAACGTACTTCCAACTCATCTAGGACTACTTATGTATGACATCCTCACGTTAGGTAACATAAACGTACTCCCGACTCATTTAGGACTACTTATTTGTGACTTGTTCACGTTATATACCATAAACTGATTTCCGACTTTCCGATTCAAATAGGACCACTTACGTGTGACATAATCATGTAAGATATCTCTTATCCAGTTATTATATAAATATAAAAAAGAAAAAGAAAAGAAAATTAAAACAAATCGGCACCCCATGAATCCCAAACTGTACTACACTACTACTACTTCTACCCTCGCTTAATAATACATGGTCAACTATGGCACAATCTTCAACAATTGATCGACAATCCACTGCCTCCTGCCCAGCTGATTATGTCACCTTCAACAACTGCCGACATTCTTCTCTTTATTTTCTTTTGGAATGGAATATATTCCGTCTTTCTTTTGTCTTTTTCTGTACATACAGTCGATTGATGTACAGACTATACAATCGATTGATGTTTTCCCTTCCTTTTCATCTTCTTTATTTTCTATATTCTTATTATATTATAATTATTATAATATTATTGTTTCTCTTTATTTCTGGTGTTTTGTTTTCTTCTTCTTTTATTATAATTTTTTTTCCACCTATCTACTTTTTATTTTATTGAAAATACAACTTTTTTATTTATTCTATTACATAACATATGATTGACCTTGATAATAGAATAATAGCAACAAATAAAAAACGGAGTTACCCTCGTTTGTATGATTTCCAAATTTATTATTTAATCCTCTCATTTTTTTAATCCGTGTGAATACACCGATTATTTCCAACATTTACTTAATTCATATGAATCATCTGTGATACGCATATCCTGAAGATTCTTGACACAGGCTTAAACTTGGGTAGGTAGGAAAATTTTTTCAAACAAAATAAATTAGATAAATAGAAAGAATAAACATGAACATTGAAAAACATCAGAATTCAAGACATCAACATAAAAAAAAGGTTTCAGACATGAACATTAAAAAAAAACAATGTAGTTCCTCAAACAACAACAACGTTTCTTAAAATATTACATATAATGGGGTATGTAGGCAATCTTTTTCACCGACGACTCGTTGCAAACCTGGACAACTTGATTGATCTTCCTCGTAGGTCTGCATTGTCTCTTTCACATTTGCCAAATCACAATCTCTTGATTCTACCTCCTCAACCTACTTCAAGTTGATGACTTCGGTCTCATGCAAAATTTCCCATCTCTGTGATAGCATGTCTTGTCTTAGTTCCTCCAGTTTGTGCATGAATTCGTTCCTCGTCCTGCTCTTCTCTTCCTCCAGTTGTTGCATGAATAAGATCATCATCTGTTGCCTCTCTTCCTCCAATACTTTCATGAATTCGCTCATCTCCATGGCCATCCTTTTTCTTTGATTTACTTTCTGATTTAGATTGTGATTTACGGTAGTTATAATCTCTGTATTTATCTCAGCATATATAAAGGGCTGGGTTGAAGAATGAAGCGTTGCAAACTTGCAATTAAATGGATGCAACCCGTGCCTTTTCGAATGCAATTAATAGTTATGAAACCTTCCCTATATTTAGGAGACCTAGGTAGTTGAAAACCATTTCGTATTCCCAAAGTTTGAAATAAAATCCAGAACCGCTTCGTATTCATAACCCTTCATATATTTTTTTTTGGTTGTCCAGGAAATTCGTATAATTAATTAATAATCCATTCGAAACCCTTCAATTATATCACAACCCAATCAACTATGATTTTATTTGTTCTATCGTGATTATATCTATCCAAAAAATATTGTATCGTGATTTAACTATCGAATCTTTACTTATCCTATTATATCTATCAAAATCATATATTGTATCGTGATTATTCGATTTATATTTAACTTTATGGCCACGTTTTTAAACGTGAATCTTATCACTATTTTTTTAAAATGTCAATTAAACGTGTCTAAACAATTGTATGGTTTTATCACAAGTTATATATGTTTTAAACATGATTCTGTATCAATTATAGGGTTTATATCCTGATAAGGTTTAAACTTGATAATCAACTCCCTAACCTAAGGAAGAAATGAAGTACAATTACATGAACAACCAGAATTCTCAATGTTGAAGATACTAACCGTGGGCTATTATTCCATCATCCTACCTTTTGTTTGAATGTTAGTCAAGGTGTGTTATTTAAAACCTTCAGGCCTATTGACGATAGACTAACATTCCATATATGCATCATCTTCTTCCATTCTATGGCTATTGAGCAGTCCTTCACCATGTGTACATATTCCAACATCCACAAGACTCCACCTCCCTAACAAGACATATATCTGAGTTTAGTTTGGTCATGTGCCATAAAATTCTCGGCATTGATTCTCTTCAATAAGGATGTCTGGACGATTTTTATTAAAACTCCCTCGTTGCTTTGTTTGAAGTTTAGAAGTGACTTGTCCCCACTCTTGATATTGAAAAATGTTAATAAACGATTCTTGTTGGCGTGTTACCAGCTGGAAGATTCCTGGCCTAGCTAGAAAAGAAAACCTAAAAGTCAACCCTATATTATTATAATAAGAAAAATTACTGAATAGGAAAAAAGATTCATTGTTGTTTTTATTACCCTTGTTATGTGGGTATTTTAGGAATGGAAAATGATTAATACACTGAAATTATCCACATTAATGCACCGAAAGTGTTAAATGTATGGACCATGTTTTACTGTTTTTTTTTTAAGATGGGGAATGAAATATGTGGCCTGGAGAAATTTTCTGTGCATTTTTATGTGCCTTAATCATCTTCCAGTAGGAATTAGATGAAGAACTTTTTGGTCAAAATTAATTAGTTATGCAATGATCTCCTTTTTCCTTCAATTTTGTTATGAATTGCAAACCCCCTCGTTTTTCTCCTACCTTCTATTAATTTCAAACCCACTCGATTCTTCTTCCGGTTTTGATCATCGCAAATCCAGTCGTTTGTTATTCTATTTTTTTTTAAATTAATTGCAAACCCTAATAAATTACCGCATTTTGCATGCAACAACTACATCTCAGGGACGAGTAACTACGTACATAATATCATTCAAACAAGCAATCAAAACGGACTGATAATATTATAAATAATTTCAAGTTCATAACATAATTTTACAACATAACATTATTAAAGAAAATACAAATTTGTAGATAAAGTGGGGATTGGATGGGGGGTGGGATTTGATCACATGCTATGGTCCGAGAACTCTATAACATGCTCTCTTATTGGGAGAGTTTGTGGTCGAACCCCAACTCCAATTGGGGCCAAAGAAACATTATTGTTCCCCGGCCATGGCATAATGCGATAGTGCACGAATCTGAGATGCACACATCGCGACTGCAGATTTTGTAAGCATCATTGCACGCGATCGTATCGGATCGTTGATTTTCTTTTGACTGCTTTTGATGTTGTCATTGATATACGCCACTTCAATATACATGGAATCCGACTCCTGTGTCATCCATATTTTCAGTTGATCAATTTCATAATGGCATTCGTGTCTTCGGGCGTCCAATTTTCTTTCCAATTATTCAACCTTGTTTCTTAAATCTACGATCTCGTTAGTATGCTTATCCATTTTCTTCTTCTACTTTTCTGTTTTTATTTGTAATATGAATTGTACACCTGTGGTATACTACTATTTATAGGTCCATTTTATCTTTTTTTAAAGGTGGTGGCGTCTCTTCGATTTACCCTACCATGAGACCCTTCAAATTCGTATCTGTATCTCTTCGATTTACACTACCATGAGACCCTTCACATTCGTATATGTATCTCTTCGATTTACACTACCATGAGACCCTTCACATTCGTATCTCTTCGATATACTACTATTTATAGGCCCATTTTATCATTTTTTTAATAGTTTAATTCCAATTCTTACCCGCAACAATCTCAAACATGTCTCATTGACCGAAACAATCTTGAACTTGTGTAACGTTAAATCAAACTTGTGTCGAAACAATATTGAACTTGTGTAAAGTTAAAATTAAGAAATGAATTCATTATGTTAAGGGTCAATGACAAATCATCATATTCACTTATTATCTTCTTCATTTCAAGGGGAAAATATTCTAACGACCCTAATGATGTTATAAGCAAACTAATGAATCAACCCCTAGTTCTCAACTTGGAGAGAATTACTTCTTATTTCAACGGAAAAATATTCTAACGAATACTGTTATAAGAAACTAATGAATCAAACCCTAGTTCACAACATATGAGAGAATTACAATTACAACTCCAATACATAATAATAAGAATGAAACCTGTAATGAAACCATATTTCCTCCTTCAAAACATTCTTCTTCAACCCCAAATAACAATTACCAATACAATACATAATATAATAATAAAGGAATGGTGCATTAGTTAATTATATATCAATTACACCATTTCAAACAAACTTCTTCAAAAGAACAATTACACATTATACTTCTCCTTCAAACCATGGTTCTCCTTTCAAACACCCTTCTTCAAAAGAACAATTACACATTTTACCTCTCCTTCAAACCATTCTTCTTAAAAAAATGAGTTAAATTGTTTATAATGACATCTTAGTTTATGGCTTTCATAACCAAAACCCTCATAGACGGTTAACATCTATGGCTGAAACTCTCATGAAAGCAATTCCCCAACCAACTTCTTTCTCTAAGATGGAATATGCTCCTTCCCAATCAATGATATATTCACTCTTCCCAGGATGAACTCCACGTATTTAAGAACGAACATGCCACAATCTGTCCTACCAATTTACAAGAATTACAAGATAATAAGTTAGTCACAAAATCGAAAACCTTAATAATCTCTATATATATTGCATAAATATAAATTATCAAACATACTCATTCTCTTGAGAGGTACACTTCACGCTCAACACCGCTAGCTTTTTCTCAGAATACTTCTCATAGCCTTTTACAAGCTTCTGAATTAAAGTGGTATGACAACTTGCATAGGCATGACACACCTTGCAAGAATCACTTTTCTGATATGCCCCGGAAGGCTGTCATACACGAAAATTATCCTCGCACTCAGATCAATTTTCAAAAGAAACCAATGATCTCTCTCTATCATCGGCACATACAATGTCTTGCAACCTTCCCACGGTGTGCTACATTCCGGAGTTGTCCCGTTCACAATATGCCTAAATATTGAATTAAATTCTGCTTCTCTTGAGCGTTTCATGTTTAGTGTGTGGAAGTTTTTGACATATGTTGCAAATTGAGTATCAAGGTCACGGGCATCTTGGTCAAACAGATTCGGGTACTTTAAGCATCGCCGACGAATTTCACACAATGAACTATCCAACACCTGAATATAAATACTACTACTTAACAAAAGCATACATTTCAAACTAAACTGCTCTGTTATTGTAAAATCTAAAGCATATACTACTTACGTTGCTTGGCAAGCTCTGCCCGCGGTTCGTAATTCCTTTCAAAATCCCTACTTCGATATCAGTGTCAACCAACTTCACACGTGCACTGTGTAAATCAAAAGGAAGAAAAAACAAATTAATCATCAAAATAGAGTTTAAACGCTCCTTACTTTAACCGTATGACATTGGTACCTGTCTTCACATGAAGCCATAAACTTGTCAACACGCTTCATCAGCACGGTATCCATTTTTCGGAACGGATCATAATCATTAAACGTCTTCACTTTCCTTTTTTCGCTAGTTTGATAGGAGGGCTGTCACAAGCTCTTCTTTTCTTCGGCGTCAGCGGTAGATCAAAAACTTACGACTTCATAAAACATTCAATGACGTACTTACTTAGGATTACATATATATGCCTACTAACATAAACTCAAATTAATTATTTTTGTAAAACTACCTTTTACACCTTTTTTCCTGCCCTCTTCTTCCATATCATCCCGATCGTCTTCGTCTTCGATTTCCAAAACATCCCTTTTACTCACCTCGCCTCTCTCTTCTCCTAAGGCATTACCTAATCATAATTTCAAGAAACAAAATTTTATGAGTAAATTATTTCTCTCACCAAAACAAACAAATATAGGAAAATTTTAACATTATACCTTCGCCGTTGGGTTTCCCTCAACACTTTGGCCTACACTCATAGCAGGTTCCTCCACGAAGCTTACATCTTCATCACCTTTCCCCTCCTCGTTTATAATAGCTGGTTATTCTTCCTCTCTTATCTCAGCTTGCTCCTCCTCCATACCACCTTCCATACCCTCGTTTACGATTTCAGCAGCTTCCTCCTCCATCTCTTCAACTACCGAATTTCCTAATCATAATTTCAAGAAACTAAATGTTATGAACTAATTAATTCTCTCACAAAACAAACACATATAGGACAAATTTAACATTATAAACTAATTCTCTCACCAATTTCACCAAAATACATAAAAGACAGATTAATTACCTTTGCCGTTTGGGTTTCCCTCACCTTCCTCCCTTATATCAGCTTGCTTCTCCTCTATGACACCATTTACATCATAATTTAAAGAAATAAAATGTTATGAACTAATTCTCTCATCAAAATACATAATGAACAAATCAAAAGGAGAAGATTCACATTATACCTTCACCATTTCGGGTTTTTCTTGACCGTTTCCTCAACCGGGGCATTAGGTTCATCCCCTACCTCCTTCTCTTCAACTACGCCGTTTCCTCAACCGGGGCATTAGGTTCATCCCCTACCTCCTTCTCTTTAACTACGGCATTTCCTAATCATAATTTCAAGAAATAAAATGTTATAAACTAGTTCTCTCCTTTATAAACAACATAAAGGACAAATTTAACTTCATACCTTTGTCGTTTCGGGATGCCTCCACAGTTTCATCTTCCACTTCATTAAAATCTTCAATACCTTCCATTTCACTTGCATGTATACCATCATTTTTGCATTTTTCACATGCATAAGAAAGACGAACCTCCATCAATTTAACTTTACGCTGGAGCGTATCCACTAAAGCGCACATTCTTTTGTTCTCTTCAGCAACTTTTACCAACTCTTCGCACATTCTTTTGTTCTCTTCACTCACAGCAATTTTTACCAATTTTTTAACTTTTCATAATCAACGTTACCCGTTGATTGCTCAGGTGCATTGTCATAAGTAGTTTCATCATCTTCAACTTCATCTTCCCGAGGCATCAAAAAATAAGCTTTTTCCTTTTCAGCTTCGGATGGAACCAACTTTCGAACCGCCTCCACCTGCATTATATACTACTCATAAATAATATGGAGGCTGCATGTACATACCAAACTTAATATACAAATTTCTTAGGATCAAGCGCTTACCGTTGTACTAAAACCAATTGGTGGTAGTAAAGGCGCAACTTTATTTCCTTAAATCACACCATTCTGGCGCCATGGGTTTAACTAACATGGAGAGGCGAGTGTTGTACACCCAACAATCCCCCCAAGACACTGCTACCCACTCCAACCGTGACACCCGTAGTATGCCATGGGCGGGAATGGATTACCGAAATCTTGTTGCCGAGATTCGAACCCATGACCTTCTCTCGATACCAATTCTTAGGATCAAGCGCTTACCGTTGTACTAAAACCAATTGGTGGTAGTAAAGGCGCAACTTTATTTCCTTAAATCACACCATTACAGCGCCATGGGTTGAACTAACATGGGAGGGCAGAGTGCTGTACACCCAACAAAATTAAACATCGCTACCTCTCTCAATTGAAGAAGAAGTTGAATTACAGAAGAGATGACCCTTTTTACCGCTCCCCACTTCATCAACCTTGGGAGAGCATTTTCGTCAACAATCTCGGCAAACTTCCTTAAAGAAGGAATAGCTTCAAGTGCCCAAACCTACGATGCATTTACATTCAAGTGATCATGGACCGAACATAATCAAAAAAACTTTAACAAGCTATGTAATATATATATATATATATATATATATATATATATATATATATATATATATATATATATTATGAATTAAATCAGCAGATTTGGCTTATACACACCTTCAAAGCGTCATGGAAAACCATATAAAGTATATCCGATCGGGATTTTGAAAGAATCCCTCATGTCCCTCCTCCAAACATAGGCGGTGGCTTCATAAGAAGCGTTTCCCCATGGATACTTATTGAAAGCATCCAAATCCTCAACCAACTTAAAGATCCACCAACCCACCGCGACGTCTCTCTTCCGATCCCCACACAACGTACGTCAATATAACGATCAACCCAAGCTTGTAACGGTCATCAGCATCCTTAATGCGATTAAACTTTGCCCACACATCCTTCCTATACACTTTCGATAAGTTTTTAAAATACTTCTTAACTAATCTACCCTCTTTTCCTACCCCTTTATCGACATTGCTACCGTCGCCAACCAAGAGACCACTAACCAGCGCAAATTCTTCTACACTAAATCGTATTTTTTTTGCTCCAACTTTGAACCAAAAAAACATTGGCATCTACATTCCATGGACTCGCCAACCTCATTAACAACTGATGTATTATCATGTTGGCTTGCATATCCTTAAAATGGATTAAATGTCCAAAAACATGACTGTTCCAACATTGCTTTGTGCTTGTCGTTAAGCTTTTCATAAACTTCAATTGTTTTACCAATTGAACATCGGGAAACAACTTCACATTTTGCAGACTTTTCTTTTTCGCTAAGTGCATAAATCAACGGCATTTTTTCTACTTATCTGTAACCAACAAAATAAGAAATTTCAATTCAATCGAATTAAAGAACAAATGAATGTGAATACAGTCGAAACAGATAAGAAATTTCAATTCAACGCCAACAACTAATAACACATCACCGGCATTGTTTGAGCTAACAAATGATCCATCACCACAAAATTTAACTAATCACATCCCAAGATCATACATGCACACCACAAAATTTAACTAATCGCATCCCAAAATCATACATGCACATACCAATATGCGTGATTTATAACCCACCAACAAAATCGTACCTTTTGGAGATTCACTCGAATGTTCCAGTCGGCTCCTTCCAGTTTCTGTTGATCAGCTTCCGGTTGGAGAATAGAGAATGTTGATACAAATTGTTGATCACAAGTTCGAGTTTGTGTTCATGCGGTGAATTTGGAAATAATTGGAGGGTGAAATTTGAGAGCTTGAAGTAGTGTTTAATCGAAGGGGCCAGAATTTGGGGAATTATTTTAATAAAATTAGGGATTTTGGGATAATATATGAAGGGAATTTCGATAGGGGTATTTCTGTCAAAGCAAGGTTTTACAAGGTTTTCCCCTTTTTTCATTTTCTTTCATATATGCGTGGGGGTCAAAGCTTATTGTTGCAAACCACAAAATTCATAAGGTTAAACGCGTCCTTCCCCCTTTTTTTTGGATAATGGTTATAACGGAAAAAAATGGAGAAGAAATTGTCAAAAAGCATAAATGAATTGAAAAATGGTATTAAAAAAAAAATTAAAATTAAAAAAAGGACAAAAGACATCTGAAAGAACACAATTACTTTTGTCACATTTAACGATTTTAATTCAATTATCAAACAAATCCATTAAAAATAGTAATTCATTAAATTTTTTTATATGGAGTACCAAACAAATCCAACAAAATAAACAAAAACAAAAACAAAAAAACCTAAAGACATAATCATCCGGTCCACCAAATTAATAGTACTAGTGAACGTGAGCCGTGCAAGGCACGGCGGACCCAACATAAATCGTTACCAACGATAATATCAAAGAATAGATCCCCAACGTGAAATAAATTACGTAAGCTTAAACCGTAATAAATTCAAGGCACAAGACAAAGAGAGCAAGAGAAATATATCACATTCTCCAAGAGGTAGCTCTATCTTAAAGACTTGAAGATTGTGAATCACCTCTCTTCCAGCCCTATCGAGAGTTTCCATCTACAAAATAAACTACAATATGATGTATCGGAGAACAATGTCATAAATTCGATCACTTTAGCTTCGACTTTACGCAATGAACATTATAAAAAAAACAATAAGCGGACCATAACTACACGGTCAAATCTCCCGGGACGCCTTAGCCAAGGACGGAGGCATGTGTAATTCTAGGGGGCTAAGCCCACCCGACAAAAAAATATTACACTAAAATGTCTATGTAGTCCAATTTGATCCATAAAATATTCTTAATCTAGTCCACCCGACGAACTCGGTATAGTCCATTAGCCCACCCCAAATCAAAATCCTGGCTCCGTCCTTGGCCTTAGCTTCCAGATCATTAATATGCTTGAAAATGTGTTTCTCTCATTTTCTATACGACATTTCTCTTTCTTATCGTTAATGAATACGTCATTGATCTCGTGTTCATTCATTTGGTGGAAAAAAACACGTGTCAAACGGTATGTTGAATATAAAAAAGTGATTTGATATTCCAACGTCAATTTTAGTGATGTTGGTACTACAAACGGTTCCACCGACGTTATGTTGTTCAAAATAATAAAAACATTTGATGTGTTGTACACGTGGTCATATGTGGGCACACCTTCTTGATGCGGATATTTGTTTGCTCTTATTTTTTTTTTGTATTTTATAGCTAAACTTGACTTTTCTTCCATAGTACACTACACAGTAGAACTTCAAATCCATCGGTCATTCCTTTTTTTTTTCTCTCTCTCTTTTTTGCACAAACTAAACTAAAAAAAATTACACGGTTTTATTCAATTGTTGTGCCGAAATCGAATAGAAAATTTTCGGTTGATTGAAATTTAAAATTGAATCCGCACTGTCTGTTGGAGGTCATAAAAATAAACCGTATTGAAATATACACTTTGGTTCGGTTTATGTAACAGATAGTCGAACAAAAAATTCGGTTTCTATATAACGCTAACCGAAATTCCGGTTTTTACCGAAGGGAAAAAGAAACCGCTGTTAAAAAAGGGAAAAAAAATTAATCGTATCGAAATTTTTTTTAAAAAAAACACGGTTTTATTCACTTATTGTGCGAAATCGAATCGAAAATTTTCGGTTGATTGAAATCTAAAATTGAATCTGCACTGTATGTTGGAGGTAATAAAAGTAAACCGTATCGAAATATACACTTAGGTTCAGTTTATGTAACGGAGAGTCGAACAAAAAAATTTGGTTTCTATACAACGCTAACCGAAATTCCGGTTTTTACCGAAGGGAAAAAAAGCCGCTGTTAAAAAAGGAAAAAAAAAAATGAATCGTATCGAAATTTAAAAAAAAAAAATACTCGGTTTTATTCAATTGTTGTGCCGAAATCGAATCGAAAAATTTCGGTTGAATGAAATTTAAAATTTGAATCCATGATCATCTGTTGGAGAGATTAAAAGCGAACCGTATCGAACTATATACACTTTGGTTCGGTTTCTGTAACGGAGAGTAGAACAAAAAATTTCGGTTTCTATACAACGCAAACCGAAATTCCGGTTTTTACCGAAGGGAAAAAAAACCACTGTTAAAAAAGGAAAAAAAATTGAATCGTATCGAAATTTTAAAAAAAAAAATACACGGTTTTATTCAATTGGTGTCACGAAATCGAATCAAAATTTTGGTTGATTGAAATTTAAAATCGAATCCATATTTGTCTCTTGGAAGTCTTTAAAATGAACAAGTATCGAAATATATACACTTTGATTCGGTTTATGTAAGCGGAGAAGTCGAACAAAAATTTCGGTTTCTAAACAACGCTAACCGAAATTACGGTTTTTACCGAAAGGAAAAAAAAAAACCGCTGTTAAAAAAGGAAAAAAAATTGAATCGTATCGAAATTTTAAAAATAAAAAAAAAAACATGGTTTTATTCAGTTGGTGTGCCGAAATCGTATCGAAAATTTTCGGTTGATTGCAATTTAAAACTGAATCTGCACTGTCTGTTGGAGATACTAAACACGAACCGTATCGAAATATATACACTTTGGTTTGGTTTATGTAACGGAGAGTCGAACAAAAAAATTTGATTTCTATACAACACTAGCCAAAATTCCGATTTTTACCGGAAGAAAAAAAAAATTTATACCACGTGTCAGCCCAAGAGGCTGCCACGTGGCCTCTTGTAGGCAAAGTGCGATAGCACTTAATAGATATAAGACATAAATTTTGTCATTTTTAATATTTCTTTAAAAAAAAAATCCGCTGGAAAATGGATGTTAAATAAACAGAATATATATCGTCGTCTTCTTTATGTTTATGATGATTACCCTGAAAATGGTGGCACCGATCAAACATACCGAGAGAGAGGGACTTTGGAGGTTCACACTCTACGAGCGTCTCAATTCCAGCCAGGTATGCGTCTAGCTAATCCTCCTTAATCCCTAAATCGGAATACTTTACTTTTACTTTTTAGCCATTTCTATGCGGAGAGATATGGACTTGTGTTGCTCCTCTTATTTGAAGGAATTGTCTCTCAATTCCAATTATAAAGAAGCTGCCTCCTTTGATCATCTCCCTGATGGATTGGTGGTTGATATCCTTTCAAGGCTCCCTGTCAAAACCCTAGTACAATCAACTTGTGTCTCTAAGCTATGGTATTCCACTATCAAAAGCCCTTCTTTTATCTCCGCCCACCTCTCCCGCTCCATTTCTGATCCTTCCAGCTATTATACCTTCCTCTCCCATTATCTTTCACCTTCAGTCACTGTCATCTCTGATAATCATCTCGTTACCCATCATCAAGATTTCAAATTTCCTTTTGAAACCCATTCTACCTACGTAGAGCTCATCGGTGCGTGTAACGGATTGATTTGTGTAACCGATTCTTATCCAACCCGTCAAGGACGTAATATCTATCTCACTAATCCATTCATTCACAAGTACAAGAGGTTGGATGCAGAGTCTTCTTGTTATGCTGATTTGATTCGGAAGACTGTTTCTGGGATTGAGGTAAATATTGGTTTTGGGTATTCTGAGGTTGATGATGATTATAAGGTGCTTAGGATTATTACACATTGTGCTGATAGTAGAAAATGTGTTTCCATCTATAAAGTTGAAATCTACAGCCTAAAGAGCGATAAATGGAAGGCTCTAGATGTCTCGATTGCACTTGAAGTAGCATCTTTTATTTCTCCTGCCTTTGTGCACGGGTGCTTTTATTGGCGCGGCATTCACGTAACTCATGTAGAGGATTATTTAAAATTAGATGAATATTTGCTACGCTTCGACTTGAAAGATGAATTATTTAGCAGGATAGAATTGCCCAAAACTTATTTCCAGCTTTCTTGGGCATGGCATAGTGGTGTTTTTGTGAAAAATGGTTCTCTTGCAATTGTATTATGTAGTAAAGACCCTGAAAGCGTTTCACCTTTTACAAAGATCTGCCTATTAGTGTTGGAAAAGAAATCTGGTGGACAGATCAAATGGGAAGAGTTCAACTATGAATGTGCCAACTTTAATCCTCGGCAATGCATTGGGTTTGGCGCCATGGGATTATGTGGTGATGGAAGGCTTATGTTTGTAGCGAGTCGGATTTGCGACCAGAGTATATAGTTGAAGTTGACCTTGATAACTCTTGTGCAATAGAAAGGCTCGCATTGGACTTTACCGACGACCGCATCACTGAGGCCACTAATGTATCGGAAAGCCTTGTTTTATTGTCCAAATAAATAGCCTAGTAGACGGTATGCTCGTTATTATGACTTCTTCTTCTTCTTTTCATTAGCATTTTGTATTATTGGGCTCATTTTTGTTTTAGTGTTTTTTCACTTTCAGTAGCAAATTTTATTTGTATTTTCTGCATATTACCACCTCGTGAAGTGTTTGCAGCATGACATGTTAAAGCACACACTTCACTTCCTTGCAGAAACAGTATTAAAACTAACCGCATCTGAGGTGTATGTCTTTCTTAGCATTCAACTAACTATGCATGCTATACTAATTGATGGGATCAGAACAAAGTGTTCCAGCTGGAGTAGTACTAGTAATGGAAGGGTGAAAAGTGAGGTTGAAACCTCTGTGATTATATCCTTTTAGTGAAAAGAGATCATGAGACACCCTACAGGCACTCGGCGCTGGAGGTGTTATTTTCTTTGTTTTCATCTTTTGAAACTTTATAAGGATCGTACTACCGTTAAATTGTTTAACCCATTTGTACGTTCACCATTCAAAAAGGACTATAATTAAGCACTACTTACCTCTTTAGAAGAAAGAGGCTGGACATTTTGTCATGAAAGGATATATATGGTTTTAGGTCCTCTTGATTGATCTGAGTTGTATGATTGTCGTAGTGTTTAGGGTCGGCTAGATAGGTGTTCATAAGTAACCCATCAGGTATGATTATTCTTTTGTCAAGTAATTTATTCATAGTTGTTTATTGGGTGTGATAAAGACTTGATTACTTACCACACGTTTGTCTATTTCATTTCAGAATCCAGCGTGTGATGTTGCTTGCTGCATATGTTTTCTGTCTCAGAAGGTTTTATATATGAAATGACGCATGTACTCAAACGCCAACTTTGGATATGTGATTTGAAAGCCATGTATTATGTTATCTGTACGTGTTACAGTTTTGTAAAAGGACATGAGCCACATTGTGAGTGGTTGGCAACAGTGAAGGGCAAGCATAGCAGATCACCATGGTTGGGACAAAGAAGACATGGTTCTGATATCTTGGTGGGTGTGTGTGTGTGTGATTATTTGGATCTGATATCTAGTTGGACCAATACTACTTTGTAGAGCAATTAAGTGTTAAACGGTTTGGTCATGTATTTCACACCCATCGCAGCTGAACGGGTTAGAACATTCAGTAAATTCAAGTGCAGAATGATAATCCCAAACAGACCTTTTGACATATTAAGGTGATTTTCCCACTGTATCTTATTCGTCACGCGAACGTGGTTAGGAAGGTTTGTGTTAAACAATTAATTTTGTAGGAGGATTTTGTAAAATCACTGCCCCTCCTGAAGTGTTTTCCTTTCTCTCCCGACAAAAGTAGTGTTTAGTTTTGCAATGATTCAAATGTTAGAAGACGTAAGTTGCCAATTTTCTGCTCCTTGTTTTATTATAACTGTGTTAAGTGCTTGTACAGAATCTAATACATATTGGATCAAAATTGGAGCAGCGTTTGGCCAATACTATAAAAATAAAAATAAAAAAAAAGCTCGGTGATTCAAAATGTTGATTGTTGTGTGAATGCATATAGATCAAACCATTTGTGTCTAATAACTTCGGGTTATTGTGCTGTTTGTTTTTCATTATAAGAAATGTATATGTTGTAACGGATTGCAATCAAAGTCTCAGAACAACAAACTAATCAAACATAAATATTCAAATAAGAAACTGAAAAAGAAGAACATATAGATTTATCATTGGTTTTAAGCGTTGATGAGAAAGAACTTTTATTACGTATAGAATTACACGAAAATTCACACTTAGGTTACAATGAATCCTGGTATTTATAACCTTGGAAACATAACTCTAACCACCATATTGACATATGTCGAATTCCCATAAATATAATTGAGTCACCAAATGTAACCGACTCACATGCGAGAACCCGATCCAGGCGTATTCAACAAACTCGTGAGACCTCATTCGGGTGACAGAGAACTCGAATACCACTTCGGTGAATTCCCGAATTGAACACTCAACTCGGTTGACCGTCACTTAGTTGACCTCGATTTGACTCTGCAGATTCAGGACGCAGAGATCAAGTCATATTGACTAACAAATCTCCACCTTAGCTTGAACTCTAGTTCAAGCAGATAGCATAATCGGATGTATGGTACGGATGCATTCGTTAAATGCGGATGTACGAGACTAAACTTCTCCATTGAATACCTCAATCGAACCTTTCTTCAATTGAGTCTTCCAGATTTAGATTAACGACTCGGATGTTGAGCAAATCCAGACGATTGAAACTTGCCCTTCTACGAGCAGATATGGTGAGCATATCGGCATGATTTTCATGAGTGTTGATCTTATCATATGGATTCTCTTCTCATTTCTTAGAAAATGATACGTCACATCTATATTCTTGTTTCTCTCATGATGAACATGATCTTTAGCCAAACATATTGCACTCGGATTTTCACAATATATATCTCAGCTTGATCCTGATGCAAACCCAAATCACTGACCAGTCCCTTCAACCAGATTCCTTCCTTGCATGCCTCTGTTAATGCCATGAATTCTGCCTCAATGGTTGATAATGCCACTGTTGCCTGAAGAGTTGGCTTCCAACTCACCATTCACCACATAGTCTCCCAAGCTGAATACATAACCAGTCATTGACTTTATGCTGTCAACATCACCTGCATTATCAGAATCACAATACCCTGTGGCAAGACATTGAGTATCACCTCCATAAATGAGACCAATATATGTTGTACCTTTAAGGTACATGAACATTCATTTCACAGCTTTCCAGTGTTAGTTACCAGGTTGAGCCATAAACCTGCTGACAACACTGATTTCTTGAGCCAGATCAGTCATGATAAGCCTGCCTATTGCACTAGCTATGCTGACAGCCTCTTCAAAAATCTTCTTGACAACCAGAATTATAGACCATGCACCTAGCCTCTCCAAAAGAGTTTGATTCATTCTTTCTGCCACTCCATTCTGTTGAGGAATATCTCTGACTGTATGGTGGCTGGCAATACCCTCATTTTTGCACAACTCATCAAACTCAGACCAGCAGAATTCCACATCAATATCATGCTAAGGCACGTGAATAGTTTTTATATTTTTTTTTTTATTTACAAACAGAATATATATGTATCTTCCCTCAAAAAAGAATGTATATGTATCTTTTCTCTTCTTCATTATTACTCAGAACCAGGATGGTGGGCACCGATCAAACATCCCGAGAGAGTGTGGGTAGTGAGGTTCAAGGTTGGAACTTGGACATCAATGGGTTTTTCTTTTTTCTATATTTTTCTGTCTACAAGTCTAAATTCCAGGTATAGTTGTGTCTAATCCTCCTTAATCCCCCTTAATCCCTAAATTGGTATACTTCCCTCTTAACTTTTTAGCCATTTCTATGCGAGATATGGACTTGTGTTGCTCCTCTTATATGAAGGAATTGTCTTTGAATTCCAATTATAATAATAAAGCTACCTCCTTTGATCATCTCCCTGATGGATTGGTGGTTGACATCCTTTCAAGGCTCCCTGTCAAAACCCTAATAAGCTATGGTATTCCACTATCAAAAGCCCTTCTTTTATCTCCGCCCACCTATCCCGCTCCATTTCTGATCCTTCCTGCTATTATCTTTTCCTCTCCAATTATCATTCACCTTCAGTCACTGTCATCTCTGATAATCCTCTCGTTACCTGTCATCAAGACTTCAACTTTCCTTTTGAGACCCAATCTACATACATAGAGCTCATCGGTGCGTGTAACGGATTGATTTGTGTAACCGATTCTTATCCAACCCGTCGAGGACGTGATATCTACCTCACTAATCCATTCATTCACAAGTACAAGAGGTTGGGAGCAGAGTCTTCATGTTATGCTGATTTGATTCGGAAGACTGTTTCCGATGACGACGTAAATATTGGTTTTGGGGATTCTGAGATTGAGGTAAATATTGGTCTTGGGTATTCTGATGTTGATGATGATTATAAGGTGCTTAGGATTATTACGCAATGTGTTAATAGTAGAGAGCATGTTTTCATCTATAAAGTTGAAATCTACAGCCTAAAGAGCGATAAATGGAAGGCTCTAGATGTCTCGATTCCAATTGAAGTAGCACCTTTTATTTCTCCTGCCTTCATGCACGGGTGCTTGTATTGGCGCGGCGTTCACCTTACTCATGTAGAGGATTATTTAAAATTAGATGAATATTTGCTATGCTTCGACTTGAAAGATGAATTATTTAGCAGGATAGAATTGCCCAAAACTTATTTCCAGCTTTCTTGGGCATGGCATAGTGGTGTTTATGTTAAAAATGGTTCTCTTGCAATTGTATTATGTAGTAAAGACCCTGAAAGCGTTTCACCTTTTACAAAGATCTGCCTATTAGTGTTGGAAAAGAAATCTGGTGGACAGATCAAATGGGAAGAGTTCAACTATGAATGTGCCAACTTTAATCCTAGCCACTGCATTGGATTTGGCGCCATGGGATTATGTGGTGGAAGGCTTATATTTGTAGCCAATTCGGATTTGCTACCGGAGTATATAGTTGCAGTTGACCTTGATAACTCGTGTGCAATTGAAAGGCTCGCATTGGACTTTACCGATGTCCTTATCAACGAGGCCGCTAATGTATCGGAAAGCCTTGTTTTATTGTCAGACTGAATAGCTTAATAGATGGTATGCTCATAACTTTTTTTTTTCCATTAGCGTTTTTTTATATAGTGTTTTTTCACTTCCAATATCAAATTTTGTGTGTATTTTCTGCATATTACCACATGAAGTGTTGCGGCATGACATGTTAAAGCACACACTTCACCTAACAGCATTTGTGGTGTATGTCTCTCTTGCCGTTGTTATAACGCTGCCCGGACCCGGCGCTGTAGCTAAATGAGTCATAAATGTCCGGTCATTTGCTTAACCGCCGTCTCGCTTGGTCAAAAGGCTAACTTAGAGTTGACAAGACCTTTATGTCTCACACTTATATGGGGGTGAGTATTCACTTAATTTACCGATGTGGGATATCACAGTTGTCCTTTCTCGCATAAAACACAGTATTTGCATTCAGCCAACTATGCATACTGTACTATAGACACTTCTTTAAGCATAGGTAACTGATGGGCACGTCTGTTTTCTTTTGATTAAATCATTTTAGTGAAAAGTGATCCAGAGACACCCTGCAGCCACTTGGCTCTGGAGGGTGTTTATCGTCTTTGTTTTTATCTTTTGAAACTTTGTCAGCATAAGTAAATTGACAACGCCTTATTGAGTGGCTTGAGACTGATATCCTTGGGTCAAGGACCGTACGGCCATTAAATTGTTCAACCCATTTGCATGTTCGCCATTCAAAGGGTATAGTTTTAGTCTTTTAGGTACTCTTGATTTCATCCTTGAAGAAATCCAATGCATTATGCATTTATAGTTTATGACTAACAACTAACAGCAATAGGATTGTGGCTAAATAGGTTTTCATAACCCATATTGTAATAACTGAAATTCTCTCTTGACCTCCCGGTCTAATTACTGGAAATCTCAACTCTTGAATCCTGAATTTTCATGCACAAGTGAGTATTTTTCGTTGTGACCATGTTCTCTCGTGTATTTCACTGCTTAATAGATTTGAATTTACACTACTTGAAAGTGCACAATGACAGTCCAAAGCAGAGACTTTTTGGGGGGAAGGATTTAGTTATTAATATGTAATGCTGTTTAGTTGCCAAACCGGTATTATTGCAACGTGTTCAAAGTGTACAAGACGTTGAAGATTGATGATGATAATGATTGATGTCCCGCAGCAGTGAATGGTGAACAGAACAGAGAAGAGCATCATTGGGACAAGAAGACGTGGTTTTGATATCATCACATTACAACTGCATATTATCACAAGAAAAATTAAGAGGGCTAGTTTTTTTGTGCAACAGCATTATTGTTAGAGTACAAAAAGGTGCTTATGACATGCTCATTATATTAGAGCAGCGTTAATACATATATTGGATCGTATTTGAAAAGACTCAAACCCTTTCTAGGGCCGCCCACCTCTAGTGATTAGAGCTGACGAACCATCCTCCTCCACTGGAGTGATGGCTTTCGACATGAAATCAATCCTAAACAACCTCTCTCTCACGATGGGCGAATCAACCTAACACGGCGTGCCTCCGGAACAACTTTGGAAGGCGTGAAAACTTATGTCGAAGTTTGATCGGAAATTCATCAGTGCAATGGAAGTTGCCGTCAAGAGCGGACTGAAAACAGACATGGACAGGGCTTGGACAGGGCTTGGAAGACCTCCTTCAGAGTGATTCAACTAGAGAATAATTGTTACCAGTTCGTCTTCGACGGAAGAGAACCCATGTGGCCCGGTCGATCAAGGGCCTTGGATTTTCGATGGACACTTGCTTATTCTCGACAATTGGAGGCGATAATTGGGCGAGAACAAGATTCCCTCTTTGAGTGATGTGACTTCTACATCCAAATTGGGGTCTTCCCCACAAATTGTGCACCTTGAGGGATCGGAGGCGTCTTGCATCCAACTTCCGACTCTCAAATGTATTCAATTGAGAAGACTCAGATTCGGGCAAAGGTTCTTTAGCCTTAGAGTAAGGGTAAAGGTAACCGAGCCAATCGGAAAGGTAATTCGATCACTCACAGATGGGGATGTTGAGGTTAGACATGGCGGTTCCGGCCTCTGGCACGACCCTCGGTTCGGGTCCAAAATGGAACCGAAACGCTGGTTCCAATTTCTAGCGGTTCCGTCGAGTCTCGGGAACCGCCGGGTTTAGCGGTTCCCGGGCGGTTCGAGTCTCGGCGGTTCCCGGGTCCAGACAGTTCGATCACGGTTTCAAAAAATCAATATTTTTTTTTACAAAATTTGTATAACTTACGTTAAAATTAATAATAAAAATTCTAATTGGTTATTAAACTTTATTTAATATTTAATTTCATAACTATATTTTAAAAAAAAAACACATGGTTTGTATAATATTTAATTTCATCTCTATATATAATATTTAATTTCATAAGTTATATTCTAAATTGTCAGATATTTTTTCATAAAGTAAATATTTTATAATCGTTTGCATTCGAGTTGCCGTACGAATTAATGTTATCGCAACGAAACGAGGTTCGAGTTGCGTTCATTCATGAAAGGTTTTATGCATTTTCAGTTTGGATTCATGTATTTTGAAATATATTAAATAATAATGCGTAGTTTTTTAATTGTTTATTTTTTATGATTAATTTGTAAGTAAATTAAAATTATGTTTCATATAGTGATTACGATGATTTATACTTATAATATTATATATATATGTTGATTTTATATATTAATGAATCGAAGCAAAATATATATAAAAGTTGTTACATACGTCACATCCTACCCGGCTAACAAATCTAAGCGTCTCCGCGCATCATGCATATAATTTTCATATTCCTCGGAATGCCTTGTTCGTAAATATCGCACATAAGAACCAAGACCGATTTCATGCACATAATGATACGTTTTTTCCGCAAACGTTACAAACAGTCTTAAATTTTGAATGATTCACTTCCTTGGTAGTTTCATCAGTAACATTTTCTTTTCGAAAAAAAAAATTGAAAAGCAAACATGATGATAGGCATTGTTGAAAATAATATATTTGAATCGCGATAAAGTAAGCGAATTTATTGAAACAACTTCAAATCATTTATCAGAAATATATTATAATGGTAGATAATATTATAATATGAGAGTTAAAATATGAGAGTTAGAATAGAATTGTGGGTAAAAAGTGATGAAATGGATATATATTTATAGTGTGATAAGTGTGATATTTTAAAATTAAAAAACAAATTATTCAAAAAAATTGAAAATATATACGTTGGACTTGGAGACTTGATCCACTTGGAGGGGAAAAGAAATTATATAAAAATAAATAAAAAAATAGAAAACCATCGGTTCGGGTCCTCCAGGCGAGTTAGGACGTTTGACCGCCCGGTTTAAATGCAGTTCAGGGGCGGTCCGGTTCGGTGGAGCACAGAAGCAAGGTTGGGACCGTGGAACCAGCCGGATTCTGGGACCGTGGAACCTCCGGTTTGGAACCGGGAACCGCCGGGTCCGACCCGGAAAAAGACCTGGAACCAGCCACCTCTGTTTAATCCGTGGGCTCATCGACCACACTCTCAAAGCATGTAAAGTTTTACAGAGGGAAATATCCTTCAAACCCGGTCAAAGAACCTCCTTTTCGGGCGTGGTGAATGCCACAAGAAGATCAAAACTTGTGTGCGAAATTTGAGAGCGGAGGACGATGCAAATAAAATGGTGTGGAAACATTCTCAAAACCTTCAGCAGCCAAAGAGTAGGCGAAATCCTGAGTTTGACACAGGGAGTGGAGGACAAAATAGATGTGGGAGGAGTTGAGAGAGAGGCTAGTCACGAGGGGCGAAAGAGACAACGAAGACCCAGCTACACTTGGGTAAACGACCTAACCGGGAATGTAGTCATTTGTAGTATGATGTAGAAGATCTACAAGTAAAAAAATAAATACACGAGTTAATCCAAGCTCAACATAATTTCATTCTCAAAAGAGAAGAGGTGTTTCAATATTATATTCTCCCATGACAACTTAGGGACTTAGGCTATAAGCTAAAAAGCCCAATTAGCTAAAACCCTACACTTAAAAGCCCAAAAGATTAGCTACTTAATTAAAACATAATAAAACGACTCTTAATTATCTCAAATGTGCTATATCATCTTCATCACCCTATTCAAAAAGCTCGTCCGCGAACGAACTCGCAGGGATCCACACAAGCACCATCAAGATCAAACGACGAGTCTAGCCTATTCACCATATTGTGAAACAATCTCAAAGTTCTCTTTAATTTTCCATTCTTGCCCACAATGCTCAAGCATAAAGAGATTGTAACTTCACTTCGCCTAGCCATGAGGAAGTATTGGAATTGTTCTCATCATTCCAACCCTCTCACAGAATAACTCGTCCACGAGTTAGATCGGGGTCGGTATCCATACAAAGATTACACTGTTGCACATATATGCCATTGAATAACCTTAACAACCCCACCATGTCATGTCCATCCAATGTAAAATTGAGTCAGTCACACTAGTTCCAAACGCGGGAAGAATCAGTTGCTTCTTTTCACTTCCTCCTAAGTATAGTGAAATTTCTTTTTGTCTTCATTTATCTCAGTCACATATTCTTCAAAGCTGGTAACTTTATTCCCACCTTTTATTGAGCCGGAACGAGGCAAATCGGCCAACTTTGCTCTATTCTGATTGTCTTCATGGATACAAAACTTGAGAATCTTTGAATAAGCTTCACAGAAGTTGTCGTAATCCATATTCGCAGCAATCTCATTAAACATCTCAATGCTTTCCTTTACAAGCTTCTGTTTGATGACTTTCTTGAACACTTCTCCTAGTACCACAATAGATTTCCTATCTATTCGCGTTCTGATGCGTAGCAAACATCATGGACTTTTGTCTAACAACACAAGTTCCCCTCTTGGTCTCACCTTCATCACATTCATAGTAACAACTTGTAGTGATCTTGGTACCCTTTTGCACCTTCTATTGTCAAAAAGGATGGAAGCGATATCCATAAAATTGGCAATGTTCATCCCACCTGCATCACTATTCCTTCTATACTTTTTTCCATAGACCGAATATTTGAATAGCTTCTGTCCCAAACTTTTAGAATTCCATTCTATACCAAATGCTGTCAATAAAGTAGCAAGTGCACAACTTGAACCCATTTCAAACTGATTGTAATCGTAAAACGAACACATGCTTGGCCAATGATGAAATTGAATGACATCGATAATAGGTGCTTCTGGTGCATTTCGGTCAGGTGTTGCGTTATCAAAAGAGTGTTCTATAGGTCCAATTGCTAATCTTTCCGTCTGAACAAGATCACCTCTCCGACTCATATTTGTCAATACCATAAAGATGCTAGAGCACCAATCATTGTTTTCCTGATCCATCACATCAGAAAAACTGAAGAACATTGTGCCAATTATAGACAGAAGATGATTTTTGAAGCCCCTGTCGTGTGGTAAATAAATGTCTCCGCCCGGATCTAAGAGCACACCCCGTCAGAATAAGTTTCGAGCATCGACGGTAGCAACAATATTTGAGTTGGATGCTCATTCGACCCACAAATTAAATATGTCAAGTGTCGGTTGTCAATTGGACAGGATTCCATGACTCCACTAAATGCATTCACTCTATTTTTCTTCCTTACCTTATGTTGGCCTTCATGTTTGGATGGCGCACGGTCATGTAGCACTTCCAAATAAACAACATCAACCAATTTTGCTATTGGCAGCTGCACTTGAACTATTTGTCTAGTGGCAGAAACTTCTTTTCTTAAATCCCATATTTGATTGTTCAGCTCAACATCATTTCTTGTGTTTTCACTTCCCGTAAAGAGACGATGGAAGGTGGCGATAATTTCAACCGAGGTCTTTTGGGCTATGGACTTTTCTATAAAATTTGCATGAAATTCATGTCTGTTGATGTGCACATTCCTAGCACCAACTTTAGTGTCTTCTTTCTTGTTCTTAATACCTGCTTCATGTTTGGGAAAGTCATGTGGGGCACTTGCACAGTTGGTAATCTAGTGGGCGTTCTTAGTGCTTGAACTCAAATAGTGCAAAACATCTGTGGAGTCAGCATCACTTAATTGCTTATGGTTGTTGTTGTTTAACTGGTATGAGACTTCCATCAAACACTTGGTGGGCATGGTTATACCACCTATTACGTACTCTGTCACTTCCGGTTCTTTTTCTTGCTTGGCATTAAGAGTTGAGAATGGACTGTCTGAGATGATTACTTCACTGATTTGAACTTCATTACTTTCATTTCTATCCTTTGGACTTTCATCAACGCTGTTATTGTCATTGCTATCTTTCGTCGAACACTTGGTAGACGAAAAACTGTTGAGCAACAAGTTCTTCATTGTTGGCCATGAAGTGACCTCCTCTTTTCCATGCTCGTTCCTTTCATGTTGAAACTGTTTCCACCAATAATAGGCAGCCCCCTTCATTTTATACCAAAGCGATTTTGCATTTTAGATTTTCCGGTGGGCGTATTTCTTGAAGAAATCTTCAATTGCATCTATCCAACTCAATAAATCTTCTATGTGCCAAAATCCATCAAAAGAAGAAAGATTTCTCTTGAATCTAACTATTATGGACTCGATTCGGTATTTCTATGGTAAAACCCAAGAAAAGGGCTTTCTTTTCTTCATACTCACGGGACCAGCGTTCTATGTCATCAAAGCTAGAAGAAAAACTAATGGGCATCAAACATTGTTGCTCACCGGCCGATCTTCGAGGAAAGACTCGTTCCCCACCGTGAACCACCTGCTTGATCTTCCTCTTTTCGTGTTTCAGTCCATGATGCAACTCCATTGTAAAAGCATCCCGAAAGATCTTCGAATCCCGAACACCGTCGCAGATCCGGCTACCTTCCCGACTCAGTTTGGCCATCATACCATGAGGGGAAAAACCATAGCTCCGATTCCAAATGATGTAGAAGATCTACAAGAAAAAATATAAATACACGACCTAATCCAAGCTCAACATAATTTCATTCTTAGAGGTTTCAATATTACATTCTCCCCTGACAACTTAGGGACTTAGGCTATTTATAAGCTAAAAATCCCAATTAGCTAAAACCCTACACTTAAAAGGCCAAAAGATTACCTACTTAATTAAAACATAATAAAATGACTCTTATTTATCTCAAATGTGCTACATCAGAGTAGCTCCCTTCAATTCAAATGGATCAAAGAACCCGATATATAGATATAGTTATTGTGGACGCTTTTTCGGACAATATGGCTCTGGATTCCAACTCAAAATCTAGCTCTCCTCATAAAGGTACCTCCAAGAAATTACATCCGAAATGGGCAAGCCTATATGCTGTCACAAACACGTAGAATGTTTTGGAGAAGAGGATGGCACAGGTTCGGGTAAAGGCAGCTGGTACCCAAAAGAAACGTCATATAATCTCCGGTTCAACGGCGGAGTCTGGCTAAGACTAGGCCCTCCGAGAGCAATGAGTCACCTATGTTGGATTTGCAAGGTCCTTGGTCGACCCTCGACATTCAACGCTCTCAAGGACCTGTAATTACCCACCAACCTTCTTTCATTTTTCTCAACCAAACTAGCGTTGATGGGCCAAACCGAGGTGTCCAATCTAACCGGCAGAGTACCGGTCATTGTAGTCTAGTTTGGTGAGTCAAGGTCGAATCCACGGGGAACTATCTTGTGAGGTTATACACTAAAAAGCTCATATTAATTCGATCTAGGTCACAAATTGATGAAATGGTAATCAATTGCATAAATAAAGTGCTTGTAATGACAAAGATGATAAAATGATAAAAGAAACTAACCAAGATAATGTGTAGCCTAGCTATCCTCTCGTAACGTCATGGGAATGACTTCCTACCTTCCTACCTTTCGTGTTCGAGATTGTGAAGCGGTGCATTCCTAAGCAAGCAAATCCCCCTCATACGAGTGAATGGAATTGCTCTCTACCTCCTCTTTGGTCTAGGCAATCTAAACCTAATGATTCGGTATGCTACGCACGTGAATGCAATGGGAAAGCCAATAATCCCCGGATAAGAAATTGAATGCCTACGAGAGGTCGATTTTACCTTCCGGTTCTCCTACCCTCTTCCCACGTCTAACATCTCCGTTCGGTATCCGTTAAACGTGTAAAATGCTAACACTAGGCAATTACTCCAATGCAAGCAATGAATAATACAAGTAGGAAAAGCTTCACAACAATCAAAACTAACTACACAAACGATCATTCCCAATCAATCACAAGAGGATAAACTAATACTACAACATAATCTTGGCTAGATAAAGTCTAGCCACTCATGTCTACAAACATTAACATCTCAAGCTTAACATTCATAAACATAAGAACAATTGAATGACAATAAAGATTAAAGATTACCAATTCAAATGATGAAATTCGAGTTGGTGTTCTTCATCCAACTTCCAAAAGCTTCAATGAACTAACACTAGTGTGTTGAATTCAATCTACTAAAAGAGTTAAACTAGAATCCTTAGCTTTTACAATCAAAATCAAGAGTCAATTTCTTCTAAAATTCGGCTATGAAAGCCAAAGGGTGGGAGTTGCACTGCAAGATGGAAAAATTGAAGAAGATTAAGTGTAAATTTGATAATAATGTGTTTTGAAGAATAAAAGGGATAAATCCTTGTTGACTCTGCACTGTTGACTCAGGTCAATCCACTCTTGGCTCGGGTCAAGCCCAAGATGCACTACTGGCGTAGGTCAGAGACCCTTGGCATGAGTCAAGTCCAATATGTGGTAGTTGGCTGAATGACATTTGCATTAAATGCTCAACTACTCCTTGAATCAGGTCAATGTGACATGGCTCGGGTCATGTGTATCTGAAATCACATAATCAAGGTTTATTCTCCCACTTGGCTTGGATTGAACCCTCTAATGTGTATCAATAATCCTCGTGGGCTGAAATCCTCGCCACAACACAAAATCATCACAAAAGAATCAAAATCCACCCTGAGGTCAGAATCCACACTCTCAACCGTGATATCTGTGCTGCAAAATAAACACAAAGATACCTCGTGTAAATCTGATAACAAAATCGGCTAATAACTAATATAATACAACTAAAAACATGGTTTTTCTGCAAATTCTATGTACACAAAATATGGTTCCAATCATCATACAAATTGCTCAAGTTGATGTCAAAATATCGCTAATTGCACCAATCATCGGGAATTATATCATCAGGTTGACTTACATCAAGCGCTCAGTTCTACTAGGATGAATCGAGTCCGTATTTAGTTGGGGTTTGGAGCAAGTGTTTACGATAGCAGTCGGGGCAAAAGTGGTGGTTTGACTTTTATTTGGAATGACGAAGTGAGGTTGAGTTTCTGCTCTTCCTCTGAGAGGTATATTGATGTCCATATTATTTTAGTTACCGGGGAGGGGCTTATCGGTTTACGCGATTTTATCGCCATCCGGATGCCACTCAAAGGCGTCACTCTTGGGACATCACGATAAGGCTCTCTAGCCAATCAAAACTTCCAAGGTTGGTAGCTGGAGATTATAAAGAGATCCTCTTCGATGATGAGAAGCAAGGCATGGCAGTTCGGCCTATGTGGCAAATGACAACTTTTCGCGGAGCCCTCTCAGACTGCTCTTTGATTGATTTGGGATACATTGGCCTGACTTTTACTTGGGGAAATGAAAAAGACCCGGGCCAGGTCAAGGAAAGATTGGATAGGGGATGTGCAACAGCGAGCTGGATGTCTCTTTTTCCGTCTTTTCAGGTTTTACATCCATCCTCACCGCTCTTTGATCATTTACCCCTATTGATTGGTATTAGACCCGGCCAAATGAGTCAACCGGCCCTTAACCGGACCGGCCAGCTGTTAGCCTGTTAGGTGTAGTGCCCGAAAGACAATTATATAATTGTTTTAGGACAGAATTAATAATTCATCTTATTATATGCATGTATGTTTATAATTAAGACACTACTGAAAACCCTAAGTACCTCGTTTATGTAATCACATAACTCAGTGTATGGCTATACACAAGAGGATTGAGTTAGTGAGATGTACTTAAAATTAACTTAGTCCGTAGCGTTTATTAATCGAGTATGGGTCTCAAGATTAATTTGCTAATAATGCGCCTGAACACTTTAGGTGTGACAGTTTTATCCGGTTTATCGGTAATAGGGTACTAGTGAGGCATTTATATATGATGATAATAATCATATAAATTTGGACCGATTTGATTTGAGTTCTCGATATAATTCCGTAATCGAGAAGTCTTATCGAATCACAAGATGATCATATATGGATTAATCTTAATCCTGAGGTGATCCTGCAGGCATCGCTTAGACTAGGGTAGAGTTTGATGTGTTAGTAAGGATCACTTCGCGATATGTGGTCCAACACTTCTCGTTGGCTCTATGCGGGATGAATGAGTAGTCACGTCTTTATCACGATATAGAATCCATTTTTCTTCCTCGGAAAGTAGACAAAAGTTCACTTATTTGTTAACCCTGTAAAGCGATCGATGAGCCCAATTCATATTATATTAGTTATGAACTAATTGATCACTAGGGTTAATGGTAAATAAGGATAATATGTTTTCGAGAAGGGTTTGCGGAGATATCCCGAATTGAAGTGAACGATCTATGGAGGATTTATCCGTATGTAATGATTATATCAGTAGACACCTTATGACTCATAGTTGAGTGTAAGTTATCTATGTTCGGCATAGTTCAGTTTCGGGTTTATGGTGATGTAATCCCGGAATTAATAGATTGAATATAATTGTTCGGTCTGACGAATAATTTTATTTAATTTATTGTAAATTCTTGAATATGGGTGGGCCCATTAAAGCGTGGCTCACTAATATAGCATCTTGTATATGTTTTTTCGTCGTTTCACCTCAATTATAATTAAATAGTTGGATTGGATTTATTTAAGCGATATATGGTTTAATTGTTTAGTTGGATTTAGATAATTAAATACGCGGAAAAGAAATTTTTAAATGGACTTTACCATCGATGTGTCAAAAAAATGCGCATGAACCTTTATTTAATAAGGGTGGGGCGCATTTTGTAAATTAAATGATTATGAAGGAATTAGTTTTCTTGGATAATTATTTAACATGTGATTTATCTTTTATTTATTAATTGATAATTCATGAAACGTTAGATAATAATATTATTTATCCTAATTTTTTGGGATAATTATTTTATTTATCTTTTATTTGGAATAAGGATTAATCTAATAATTATCTCTTAATTATTAAATCCTTGGAGGACAATGATTACTCTCCTATATAAAGAGAGTTCTCCCAAGCCTTTTGACACAATTCATTTTCGAAATATTGGGTGGATTATAGCTTAGAAATTTCGGCTATAATACTAGGGTTCGAGTTTTAGAAAAATTTCGGGTTTTTCTAAGGTAGCATATCGAGGAGGTCCAGCGGCTTGAAACACCATCCACTTGGTGTTGCTTGGAGACACACGTTGGAAGACTGTGGCTTCTCATCTAGCTTGGATCTTGGATTGACCTTTGTTCTTGGAGTAATTGCACCATAAAAAGGTTGGTAATCGGAACCCCCTCGTAGGTTTATATCTATTATTTTATGAATTTTGGTTGACTAGATCAGATCTTATCTTTCCATTGCGTGTCGGGTGGATCTTGATCCATCTGGTGATATTACATCCTACACGGACCCGGTTTTTTCTTTACTGGTTCATGCGGTTTTGTAACCGGTGGTTAAAATGTACATAACCGCGGTTCAACGGTTCACATGGTTCGCTTCAGAGTTTAGATCACGGTTCTAAAATTATTAATAATTTTTTTACATTTTCAGAAAATACTTATTCTTTACACTATAATAACAAATTACTATTAATTAAATTTGAATGAATTATTAAATAACCAAAGCGAATGTAATATATAGTTTTTTATTCGGTTTTAAATATAAGTTGATTATAAATGTTGTTTTATTAAATATTAAGTGAGATATATTGTGTTATTTTTTATATGTAAATTATGTTATTTTTCAACGTTTTATGCAGGAAATTCGGTTCTTTACGTATATCTTTATATGTAAACACACTTGATTGTTGTTTTTAATAACTAAACAAACTTGATTACAAACAAAGAAATGAGTTTGAGATTAGAGAAGTAGAAATATAGAATTGAGAGTAGAATAGGTGTAAGTGAAATTGGAAAATGAATGGGGTATTTATAGGATTTTTTTGAAATGGTTGGAAAATAAAATAAAAAATAGCCGTTGGAGCTGGTCCGGTTCCGGTCGATTACAACCGGTTCCGGCCGGGTCGGTTGAACCGCCGGCTACCGGTCCGGTTCCGGTTACTAGAATACCCGAACCTTCCCTAAACCGGTGAACCGCCGGTTATCCGAACCGCTGGTTACACGAACCTTCGGTCCGGTTCCGGGCCGGTTCACCGGTTACGGTTATAAATGGCCAGGTCTAATTGGTACATGCCCTGTGCAGCCCTCTCTTGGTGCGAGAAAAGGCAGTCACATAGCCCGTTTTGATCCTTTCTAGATCCTTGATGATGACCGTGCGGAAGTCTTTCAAAACCTTTGGAACCACACACCTCCCATCAACAATTTGTTATTAGTTTTTGACACTAAAACTTATTAAAATGCTTATGGATTGTGGAAAAATTGTTTCTAGAGAAAATATTTATAACATGATGTTGTGACATAGTTTTATATTTTTCAAAATGTTAATGACCGTAGATGCTCTAAGGCTGATGTGCCACAATGTGTTTTAAATATGACACTGTCAAACGGTTCCTTCTTATAAAATACACAGATTTCGGGAGCACGTGTTTATGGTAAAAATATGTACTACATTAGTTCCAAAATGTAAATCCGTTTGGAATTAGGAAAGTTGTTTAAATTGGTTATATATTATTAATTTTGTTATAAAAACTCTAAAAATAACCTTTGACTGTTATTAAAGTTTAGTAGTGAAAATTTTGTAAATAAATGAGTTAAATAAGAAAAAATATAATAAATACTTCATTATTTATTTTAAATAAAATTACATTATGAGTCAAAATAATAAAGATAAATGAATATACATTTTATAACGAAGCTAGTATCACTTTAGTGTGACAAATTATTGCGACTCTCTGCTTCTTTATTACCCCCGGTCAGTGGGCACGGGTCAGTCGTCGAGAGACCGTGGGTGGGTAGGGAGCTTGGAGCTTGGAGCTTGTTTATCAAACGGATTTTTCTCCCTTTGCAATTCTAAATTCAAGGTATGCCCGTTCTATTCTAACAGAGATGGACTTGTGTTGTTGCTCTTACAAGAATGGATCTTCTCTTAATTTGAATTACAATACTACATCCTTTGATGATCTTCCTGATGGATTAGTGTTTGACATCCTTTCAAGGCTTCCTGTCAAAACTCTGTTACAATCACTTTGTGTGTGTAAGCTATGGTATTTCATCATCAAAAGCCCTTCTTTTTTTTATCTCCGCCCACCTCTCCCTCTCCATTTCTAATCCTTCCCGTTATTGTATCTTCCTCTCCCATCATTATTCACCTTCACTCACTGTTATCTCTGATAATCCGCTCATCCGTCATCCGGATTTGAAGGTTCCTTTTGAAACCCATTCTACATACCTAGAACACTTGGGTGCTTGTAACGGATTGATTTGTGTAACGGATCCTCAACCAAAGTATAGAAGACGTGATATAGTACTGATTAATCCATTCATTCACAAGTGCAAGAAGTTGGATCTAGAGTCTTCTTGTTATACAGATTTGATTGGGGAGAGGAGACTAATTCCATATATATTGGATTTGGGTATTCTGAGCTTGAGGATGATTATAAGGTGCTTAGGATTATTAAATATCTTGCTGATACTGCAGAATCTGTTTACGCCTACAAAGTTGAAGTGTACAGCTTAAAGCGTGGTAAATGGAAGGCTCTACATGTGTCAATTGCAACTGAATTAGCACCTTCTATTTCTCCTACCTTCATTTATGGGTGCACCTTCATTAACGGGTGCTTGTATTGGCGCGGTGTTCAAGAATCTCATGTAGAGGATTATATACAAGGAGTTGAATATTTGGTATGTTTCGACTTGAAAGACGAATTATTTAGCAGGATAGAGTTGCCTGAAACTTATTTCCGGCATAGGACATGGCATAGTGGTGTTTTTGTAAAAAATGGTTCTCTTGCAATTGTATTATGTACTAATGACCCTGAAAGCGTTTTACCTTTTACAAGGATCTGCCTATTAGTGTTGGAAAAGAAATCTGGTGGACAGATCAAATGGGAAGAGTTCAACTATGAATGTGCCGACTTTAATCCTAGTAACTGCATTGGTTTTGGCGCCATGGGATTATGTGGTGGTGGAAGGCTTTTATTTCTAGCCGATTTGGATTTAGTTGCAGTTGACCTTGATAACTCGCGTGCAGTAGAAGGGCTCGCATTGGTCTTTACCGACGGCAGCACGCGACATCAGTGCGGCCGCTAATGTATCGGAAAGCCTTGTTTTATTGTCAGACTGAATAGCCTAATAGATGGTATGCTCATTATTATGACTTTTTTTTCATTAGCGTTTTGTATTTTTTTTTTTTTTTTTTTTTGGCTCATGTTTGTTTTTAGTGTTTTTTCACTGTCAATATGAAAATTTATTTGTATTTTCTGCATAGTACCAAAAACAGTATTAAGTTTTAGTAAAACCTAGCTGCATTTGAGGTGTATGTCTCTCTTGCTGTTGTCCTTCCGCATAAAACAGAGTTTTAGCATTCAGCCAACTATACATACAGTACTATAGACACTTCTTTAAGCATAGGTAATTGATGGGGTCGGAACAAAGTGTTGAACCTCGGTGATTAAATCATTTTAGTGAAAAGTGATCCAGAGACACCCTGCAGCCAATTGGCTCTGGAGGGTGTTATCTTCTTTGTTTTTATCTTTTGAAACTTTGTCAACAGAAGTGATTGACAACGCCTTATTGAGTGGCTTGAGACTGACATCCTTGGGTCAAGGACCGTACAGCCATTAAATTGTTTAACCCATTTGCACGTTCACCATTCAAAAGGCCTATAAATAAGCACTTACCTCTTATAATAAAGAGGCTGGACGTTTTGTCGTGAAAGGATATAGTTTTAAGTCCTCGTGAAGGGCAATCGACATTGGTTCTCTCTTTTTGTTTGATTATCGTAGTGTTTATAAGACTCATCCACGAGCATGCTAACCTTTTAGTTATGAACCATGATATCAGAACATGTCTGTTGGATTAAGTCTTAGTTTTTTGTCTGGTGTTGGATTAAGTCTTACTTAAGTGCGGTGTATAGGAACTTGGCAAAGCAATCGTCACATGTTGATCTTAGCTCAAGACACTGGTTTATTAAGCATAGTTGCAACTGTTGACATACAAAACGCAATATTTTTTGTACAGAAAAGCGCAACTCTGGACTTCTAAATTTTCATGCATTAGCGGAGGGCGAAAGGATATGTGTGGAAGGCTTATTTTAGAATAAAATTGCTGTTTTACACATGATATGGTTGCACTCTATGATGCTTTTTTACTTTTGTTTAATATTTGAGTATTGTGTCTCATACAACATCTTATTTCATAGGTACAAAATGAATCATTTTTACAGGTCAATACTCGATCCAAATGGAAGTTTTCAAATCTATAAGAACATCAAATACTTTACAATTATCAGGGGTGATAAAAGTTTTAAATTACTTATGCACGTTTGTCAGTTACAGAACCGCCAACTTTGGAGATGTGATTTGAATCAGGAAGAAGCCCTGTATCGCGTTATCCGTGTTACGTTTTTGTAAGAGGACATGAGCCACATTGTTAGTGGTTGGCAGCAGGGAAGGGCAGAGAAGACATGTTTCTGATATCATCACATCACAACAGCATGATAAGAGTATAAAAAAAAAAGAAAAAAAAGGGGGCTACTTTTTTTGTGATTATCTGGATCTAATTAGAAAAGAGCTTAAAAACAACATGATCGATCGATCAGTACTGCTACTTTGTAGAAGAAGTCTGTATTTTGCTATTTATTATTTTAACCATGTTTGCTCGTCAAAGTTTGGCTAATAAAAGCATACAAAAATTACCGTTACTGCACTCAAAACATTAACATACAACATCTCTTAATCTGACTTTTCCTTGCTATCCTCTTTGTTCTTCGTCCTTTTGATTGGGCTTTCAACTGCATGAACCTCATGTGGAGCATCAAGTGATTCAGTCGGCGTCTCCGGAGAAGCTATTGGTATTGTCGCAGCTATAGAACCAGACATCAATGTTCTCTTTGAATGTGAAGGCTGGCTACATGTCTCGCCTTCAGAGCAGAGCAGGATGGTTGACAAGGCTTTGGGACAAGAAGACGTGGTTTTGATATCATCACATTACAACTGCATATTATCACAAGAAAAATTAATAGGGCTAGTTTTTTTGTGCAACAGCATTATTGTTAGAGTACAAAAAGGTGTTAGTTTTTTTTTTTTTTTTTTTTTTTTTTTTTTTTTGATTATGTGGATCTAATTAGAAAATAGCTTAAGACAACACCATCGATCAAATACTACGTTGTAGACCACGTCAGTCTTTTTATTATTATTATTAGTATTATGGTTTTAACAATGTTTGCTCAAATATTTCACATTCTGTGTAGCTAAACATTTTAGAACATAAACTAATTTCAAGTGCACAATGATAATCTGAAACAGACATATACTAAGGTGATCGAATGTGTACTTAATATGTCTTAACGCCCTTAGTTCTTTTTTGCTCATGTATCTGATTCACCCCGCGAACATCCTCAGGAAGCCATGTGTCATCCTCAGGAAGGTATGTGTTAAAGAAGTATTTTTGTAGGATTTTGTAAAATCACCGCTTCTCCTGACCTGTTTTGTAGGATTTTGAACTACCTTTCTCTCCCAACAAAAGTAGTGTTTAATTTTGCAAAGATTCAGATGTTAGAAGACGTAAGTACCTGCGTATTGTATTAGAGTAGTCTTAATACATATATTGGATCGGATTTGAAAAGACTCAAACCCTTTCTAGGGCCTCCCACCTCTGGTGATTAGAGCCGACGAACCATCCTTCTCCACCGGAGTGATGGCTTTCGACATTAAATCAATCCTAAACAACCTCTCTTTCACGACGGACGAATCAACCTCACTAAGCGTATCTCAGGAACAATTTTCAGAAGGCGTGGAAACTTGTAATCGAAGTTTGATCGGGAAATTCATCAGTGCAATGGAAGTTTCCGTCAAGAGCGGACTGAAAACAGACATGGACAGGGCTTGGAAGACCTCCTTCACAGTGATTCAACTAGAGAAGAACTGTTACCAGTTCGTCTTCGACATGGAGGAGAACCCATGTAAACTGGTCGATCATGGGCCTTGGATTTTCGATGGACATTTGCTTATTCTCGACAATTAGAGCGATAATTGGGCGAGAACATGATTCCCCTGCGAGTGTTGTGACTTTAGATCCAAATTGAGGTCTTCCCCCACAAATTGTGCACCATGGCGATCGGGGCGTCTTGCATCCTCTTTTCGACCCGCAAATGTATTCAATTGAAAGAAGACTCAAATTCCGGGCAAAGGTTCTTTAGGCTCAAAGTAAGGGTAAAGGTAACCGTGCCAATCAGGAGGGTAATTTCGATCACTCCAGAGGGGGATGTTGAGGTGCGGTCTTTAATACAATATGAGCGTCTTCCCCACATCTGTTTAAACCGTGGACTCATCGACCACACTCTCAAAGCATGTAAAGTTTTACATAGGGAAATATCCCTTCAAACCCGTCAAAGAACCTCCTTTTAGGGCATGGTGAATGCCACAAGAAGATCAATACTTGTGTCGAAATTTGAGAACGGAGGACGATGCAAATAAAATGGTGTGGAAACAATCTCAAAACCTTGACCAAAGAAGCGGTGGAATGCGAGTTTGACACATGGAGTGGAGGACAAAATGGCTGTGGGAGGAGTGACGCCAGAGGCTAGTACGATGGCGAAAGAGACAGCGAAGACCCCAGCTACACTTGGGCGAAACAACCTAACTGAGAATGCAGTCGCTGTAGTAGGCTCCCTTCAATTCAAATGGAACAAAGAACCCGATAAATACAGTTATTGTGGACGCTTTTTCAGACACTATGGCCCTGGATTCCGACCCAAAATCTAGCTCTCCTCATAAGGTAACTCCAAGAAATTACATCTGAAATGGGCAAGCCTATATGCTATCACAGACACGTAGAATGTTTTGGAGAAGAGGATGGCACAGGTTCGGGTAAAGGCAGCTGGTACCCAAAATAAACGTCATATAATCTCCGGTTCAACGGCGGAGTCTGGCTCAGACCAGGTCCTCCGAGAGCAATGAGTCACCTATGTTGGATTTGCAGGGTCCTTGGTCAACCCTCGACAATCAACGCTCTCAAGGACCTTGTAAATACCCACCAACCTTCTTTCATTTTCCTCAGCGAAACTAAGTGCTCAGTTCTACCAAGATGAATCGAGTCCGCATTGTTTTGGAGCAAGTGTTTACGTTAGCAGTCGGGGCAAAAGTGGTGGTTTGGCTTTTCTTTGGAAAGACGAAGTGAGGGTGAGTTTATGCTCTTCCTCTGAGAGGTACATTGATGTCCATATTATTTTAGTTACCGGGGAGGGGCTTATCGGTTTACACGATTTTACTAGCATCCGGATGCCTCTCAGAGACGTCACTCTTCGGACATCTTGATGAGGCTCTAGCCAATCAAACCTTCCAAGGTTGGTAGCCGGAGATTATAAAGAGATCCTCTTCGATGATGAGAAGCAAGGCTTGGCAAATCGGCCTATGTGGCAAATGACAGCTTTTCGCAGAGCCCTCTCAGGCTTCTCTTTGATTGATTTGGGATACATTGGCCCGACTTTTACTTAGGGAAACGGAAGAGACCCAGGCTTGGTCCTGGAAAGATTGGATAGGGGATGTGCAACAGCGAACTGGATGTCTCTCTTTCCGTCTTTTCAGGTTTTACATCTATCCTCACCGCACTCTGATCATTTACCCTTATTGATTGGTACATGCCCGGTGCAGCCCTCTCTTGGTGCGAGAAAAGGTAGTCCTATAGCCCTTTTGATCCTTCCTAGATCTTGATGATGATTGTGACGAAGTCTTTCAAAACTCTCTCACCCCCCCCCCCCCCCCCCCACCCTCAACAATTTGTTATTAGTTTTCGACACTAAAACTTATTAAAATGTTTATGGATTGTGGAAAAAATGTTTCTATAGAAAATATTTATAAAATGATGTTGTGACATAGTTATATATTTTCAAAATGTTAATGATAGTAGATCTTTTCAAAAGGTGATGTGTCACAATGGGTTTTAAATATGACACGTGTCAAAGCGGTTCCTTCTTATAAAATACACAGATTTCGGGAGCACATGTTTATGGTAAAAATATATACTACATAAAATGCCTTAATATGTAAATCCGTTTGAAATTAAGAAAGTTGGTTATATGATATTAATTTTGTTATAAAAACTCTAAAATAACCTTTGACTGTTATTAATGTTAAGTACTGAAAAATTTGATGAGTAAATAATTAAAGAGGAAGTAAAATGAGAAAAAATATAATAAACACTTCATTGATTATCTAAATAGAATTACATTATAAGACAAAATAATAAAGATAAATGAACTTACGTCTTAGAATGGCGTGAGAAGTTATTGCGACTCTCTGCTTCTTTATTACCCCGAATGGTGGAACCTGCAACATCAAACGGAATCTCCTCTCTTTGCAAATCTGAATTCAAGGTAGGCATGTAATGTAATCCTCCATCCTTGAAAATATTTTGTGTTCTAACTTTACTTGTTAACCCATTCTTTGCAAATCTGAATTCAAGGTAGAGATGGATTTGTGTTCTTGCTCTTACAAGAATGGATCTTCTCTTAAATGGAATTACAATACTACATCCTTTGAAGATCTTCCTGATGGATTAGTGTTTGACATCCTTTCAAGGCTTCCTGTCAAAACTCTGTTACAATCAATTTGTGTGTGTAAGCTATGGTTTTTCATCATCAAAAGCCCTTCTTTTATCTCAGCCCACCTCTCCCGCTCCATTTCTAATCCTTCCAGTTACTATATCTTCCTCTCCCATCATTATTCACCTTCACTCACTGTTATCTCTGATAATCCACTCATTATTCGTCATCCCGATTTCAAGTTTCCTTTTGAAACCCATTCTACATACCTAGAACTCTTGGGTGCTTGTAACGGATTGATTTGTGTAACGGATCCTCATCCAAAGTATAGAAGACGTGATATTTATGTGATTAATCCATTCATTCACAAGTACAAGAAGTTGGGTGTAGAGTCTTCTTGTTATGAAGATTTGATTTTGGGGAGGGAGACTAATTTCTTAAATATTGGATTCGGGTATTGTGAGCTTGAGGATGATTATAAAGTGCTTAGGGTTATTAAACATCCTGCTGATACTACAAAATCTGTTTACGCCTACAAAGTTGAAGTCTACAGTTTAAAGCGTGGTGAATGGAAGGCTGTAGATGTGTCAATAGCAACTGAATTAGCACCTTCTATTTCTCCTTCCTTCATTTACGGGTGCACCTACATGCACGGGTGCTTGTATTGGCGCGGCGTTCACGTAACTCATGTAGAGGATTATTTAAAATTAGATGAATATTTGCTATGCTTCGACTTGAAAGATGAATTATTTAGCAGGATAGAATTGCCCAAAACTTATTTCCAGCTTTCTTGGGCATTGCATAGTGGTGTTTTTGTGAAAAATGGTTCTCTTGCAATTGTATTATGTAGTAAAGACCCTGAAAGCGTTTCACCTCTTACAAAGATCTGCCTATTAATGTTGGAAAAGAAATCTGGTGGACAGATCAAATGGGAAGAGTTCAACTATGAATGTGCCGACTTTAATCCTAGTAACTGCATTGGATTATGTGGTGGTGGAAGGCTTATATTTGTAGATGATTCGGATTTGCTACCACAGGATATAGTTGCAGTTGACCTTGATAACTCGTGTGCAATAGAAAGGCTCACATTGGACTTTACATATGACGACGACGACGTCAATGAGGCCATTAATGTATCGGAAAGCCTTGTTTTATTGTCAGACTGAATAACCTAAGAGATGGTATGCTCATTATTATGGCTTTTTCTTTTTTTCATTAGCGTTCTGTAATTTTTTTTTTTTTTTATTTTTTGGGGGGGAATTTTCTGCATATTACCACATGAAGTGTTGCAGCATGACATGTTAAAGCACACACTTCACTTCCTTGCAGAAACAGTATTAAGTTAATAACTAAAACCTAACTGCATTTGAGGTGTATGTCTCTCTTGTTGTTGTCTTTTCGCATAAAGAAAAGTTTTAGCATTCAGCCAACTTTCCATACAATATTATAGACACTCCTTTGAGCATATGTAATTGATGGGGTCGGAACATAGTGTTCCAACTGGAGTGATAAGGGGTGCACATCTGTTTTCTTTGTTTGAGGTTGAACCTCGGTGATTATATCATTTTATTGAAAAGTGATCCAGAGACATCCTGCAGTCACTCGGCGCTAGAGGGTGTTATCGTCTTTGTTTTTATCTATCTATTGAAACTTTGTCAGCAGAAGTGATTGATTGACAACGCCTTATTGAGTGGCTTGAGACTGACATCCTTGGGTCAAGGACCGTATGACCATTAAATTGTTTAACCCATTTGCACATTCACCATTCAAAAGGTTGGACTTTTATCATGGAAGGATATGGTTTTAGGTCCTCTTGATTGATCTGAGTTTAAGGGCGCTGCATCAGGTATTTATAAATAGGTGTTCATAACCCCTGTTGATATTATCTTGCTTAAGAAGCTTAGTGAATAATCTGTCCCCTTCAGATGACAAAATATGTGGAACTTGGTTAGGCCATTCAATCATCATGTGTTTTTGTTTGTAACCATGTTCTCATGTTTGCAACTTACATTCTTGAAATATTTTTCATTTCCTGTATATCCGTCATATATTTGCACATGCTACTTAGGATACACATCTTATTTCATAGTTACGAAATGATACATTTTTACAGTCAATACCCAATCCAGAAGGAAGGTTTTTTTTTTTTTAACCCCTTGTTAACATTCCATCTTATTTCAAATCTATAAGAACATGAAATACTTTACAATTATCGGAGGTGATAAAAATTTAAATTACTTACTGCACGTTTGTCTGTTTCAGAACCCAGTATGTAGTGAAACGACACACTCAACCGCCAACTTTGGAGATGTGATTTGAATCAGGAAGCCTTGTATTACGTTATCTGTGTTACGTTTTTCATAAGAGGACATGAGCCACATTGTTAGTGGTTGGCAGCAGTGAAGGGCAGGCAGATCAGAGCAGCTAGGTTGACAAGCCTTTGGTTAGGATAAAGAAGACATGTTTTTTTTGTGATTATCTGGATCTAATTAGAAAATGGCAAAAAACAACATTATCGATCAATCAGTACTACTTTGTAGAAGAAGTCTGTATTTTGCTATGTATTATTTTAACCATGTTTACCAAGTATGTTGCATTGATCGACTGAAACAATTTCTTTTTCATATAGCTACATATATACTCAATAACGGACGTTGAGTTCGATTTATTTAGCTCAAGGAATGAATTACACTTCCAAGATTCATTTCTTGCAGATTATCCCTATCCCTCACGACAATCCATGCGAGCAATCAATTGTTCCGTTGTGAACAGGCAATGGAATTTCTTGATCCGAATTCCCGGGATTATAGATACAGTATATACAATCAGCTGAAAGAAGTGAAGTGGTCTTGTACTTATCTTCACCACCCACAACCGGCATGGCTACACCTTGTTTTGCAGGATTCACAAAATCAGGCTGATATGTTCTACCGATAACCCCTTCAACTTTTGTTGTTAGGCCAAAGAACCTGAACTGGACCTCCATGTGTGCAAAGCAGTCATTACTAGGTATGTGATATCTGTGAATTCTGTCGTCTTCTTTGGTAACAGGCACCGCTTTTATAGCAATCTCTACAACGTTTTTAATCGTGACTATAACGCTATTCTTCATGGATATTCTCTCTAATTTGATGTTGTGTTCTTGTGAATACCATTCCGAGAGTGTCCCGTATCTTAGAAATATCTCTTGGCCATCATAAGAGAACTTAAGATGGTCGATTTCTTCGTCCCATTTGGTTGCTCTTGTAGTTTCAACAGAGAATGTATGGGAATGAAACAGTATCCCCAGTGCTTGAATCCATGTGAAATCTCTGTTTCTGCCAGGTGGACGGAGGCCGATGAATCGGGCATTGATTTGGAGGTTACTGTCAGAGACTAAGGTGAAATGTTCATTGCTTCTACCATGGAAGTAGAAAACAATGCCATCCCCACCGATAAATCGAGGATCATAGCATGCTGCCCCGATCGAATGGCAATTTGGTAAGCGATCTACAGAATGATCCACATAAAAAAGCAATCATATTAATTAGAGCATAATTGATGACTTACCTTACTGTATCCAAACTGGTAAGAGAGATAGTATCAGAGCGTAATTGATGACTTACGTTTGCACTCGGCCTTGCAAATAGGCGAATCACAATTGATGAAGCAAACTTTAGCTTTGGGGCGATTTGGGATCGGAGTCCTTGATGGGCATTCTTCCGGGCACGTCAGTTTCTTTAGAAAGCATCTGGTATTGCGGTTGAAACAGGTTAAACTTTGCTTTTTTGTTGTCTGTGGTGTTTGTGCAATGATTTTTGTTGCCCCAAGTATGCTAATCAAGAGGATGATCAAAAAGATCTTCATAGTTTCAATGATGGAATGACTACAAATCTAATGTAATGTTTCTAGAGGGCATGTCTTATTTATGGCCTCTTTTTGTTGTTTTATTTCATTTATTTTAATTTGTTTTAAATTGCTTTTGATTTTTGCAAAGGTGGTCTAGATACAGTAGCTTGAGGTGATAATGATGCTTCACGGAGTAGCAATGCACTGTCTACAGCAAAAAAAAGTACTAGTAAACTTGAGGTTTACTACGCGTGACATTTTTTTTTGGCTAATTAAAAGAAGTTGGTAATTATTTTAGGGTTAATTACTTAAAAGTATAGCTTTTTTTTTTTTTTTATACTTATTAGCCACATGGGGATATAAAGGAAATCATTGACTTTTATAAGGGACATAATATATCTACACGTATTAAAAAGCTTCTAATCTAATAATAATAAGATTAGGAGGTGATGTTAATCAGAGAAAGCGGTTTGCGGTTGCTTTCTGCGTGCAGAGCAATGGTGATGATGCGGCGGCATGTAAAAGGAACTCATTTGCTGAATGGGAGGAACAACAAATTGGTAAGGCAACTTTTTTATTAAACATAAAAGTGTGTTATTTTCATTGATTTTAATCCAAGTACAACCATTGTTTTATATAGAGATACAATAGGGGTAAATATGGGAAGACAATATAGAAACCCTAACTAATGTGACTTGGCCTCCAAGATATGCGCCCAATATTATTTCCGTCAATACGCCCGCAATCCCATGGGAACCGAGTGAACATGGAGATTGACCTTAAGATCGTGTTTAACATGCCCAAGGGGTTTGGTAAGAATATCGCAAGTTGGTCCTTGAGGAGATAAATGCAACTTGAAGCTTGCGCGAAGCCACTAGTTCTCGAACATGATGAAAGTCGATCTCAATGTGTTTAAGATGAGCATGAAACACCGGATAAGCCGTGAGGTAGGTGGCCCCAATGTTGTCACACCATAAGGTAGGAGCTTGAGGAGAGAAATACGCATTTCACCAAGTAGGCGGTGATCCATTGCATTTCACCGCGGCGGCGTGAGAAAGAGCTTTGTATTCGGCCTCCAGACTACTTTTCGCAGAATCATCTCTGTTGTTTAGACGCCAACTAATAAGGTTATCGCCAAGAAAGATCTGAACGCGCCAATAGAACGACGGTCATCCGGATCGACGCCTTGATCGGCGTCGTAAAAGGCCTGAAGATGCCGAGAGGAGGTAGAACGAAAAAGAAGGCCATCATCAATAGTATGTTTAAGATACCGAAGGATGCGCTTAACAACAATCTAGTGAGTAGTGCGGGGAGCATGCATAAATTTGCAGACTTTGTGAACAGCAAAGGCAATATCCGGACGAGTGAAGCTAAGGTATTGTAAACCACCAACAATGCTGCGATAAAGAGTGACATCATCAAAGGGTTGACCATCCGTACGACTAAGGCGAAGGTTAGAGGCCATAGGAGTAACACATGGTTTGGCCAGGTCCATATTCGCACGGGTCAACAAGGAATGGATATATTTTCGTTGACTCAAGAGGAGGCCTTCAGGGGTCCGAAGGGCTTCAACCCCTAAGAAGTAAGATAGCACCCCAAGATCCTTAACCGGAAAATGGGAAGACAAGTGCGAAATGGTCGCATCAACTAGAGCACCCGAAGTACCTGTAATAAGAACATCGTCAACATAAATCAAAACAAAAACAGAGTGAGAGCCCTGTGTATATATGTAGAGAGAGGTATCGGCCTTGGAGGCCGAGAAGCCATAAGAGCGGAGCACATCTCAGAAAGCGAGAAACCAGCCCGAGGGGCTTGTTTAAGACCGTATAAGCCGCGCTTGAGTTTGCACACACACGAGTAGGGAAGTCGGGATGACGGAACCTCGGGGTTCTTTGCATGTAAACATCCTCGTAAAGAAAGCCATGTAAAATGCGTTACGAATATCAACTGCCGAACAACCCAATTTTGAGAAACCGCGAGAGAAAGCAAAATATGGATGGTGACCGGTTTGACAACCGGGCTAAATGTATCCGAGTAATCAACACCGGCTTCGATGAAAGCCTTTAGCAACAAGTCGCGCTTTATAGCGCTCAATGTGACCATCTCGCATGACGTTTAATACGGAATACCCATTTATTACCAAGTACATTCAAGTGTGGGAAAAAGGCACAAGATCCAGTATCATTTTGAACCAAAGCATTGAACTCATCTCGCATGGCATCCCTCCATTCACGGGTTTTAAGAGCTTCGGTCGGGTAGTGGTTGAGATGGTTCATGGACAAATGAGTAGGCTTTAGGAAAGGGATAGCGGATTTAAATCGAAGGTAACTCTTTTGGCTTAAGAGAGTTTGTTTTGGATCGAGTGATGATTTGATTAGGTGGCTCGGGTGGAGAGGGCACAGAGGTGTCCAGAGACGGGGAGGCCGAGTTAGGAGACGAGGAAGGAGTAGGCGATGGTGCAGAAGGATTAGGAGACGGTGCAGGAAGAGATGACTGAGGAACAGGAGGGGAGGAGAGAGATGGTGGAGGGACGGGAATAGCAAGTGTCGGGGGAAGCGTGACGATGGAGTCTTGGGTGTAGGTAGGTGTGTCAGAAGTGGATGTGTAAGGGAAGGAAGATTCATAAAAAACGACATGGCGGGAGATTTAGATACGGCCAGTGCTTAGGTCAAGGCATTTATAGCCGTGGTGGGCCATAGCCAAGAAAGATGCAAGTTTTAGAGCGGAAGTCGGTTTTGTGATTATTATAAGGACGAAGATGTGGCCAGCAAGCGCACCCAAAAACACGAAGGAAAGAATAGTCTGGAGGACGATGATGAACCATTTTGTGGAAATATTACGTTACATTAGTGTAACATATTAATTGTGAGACATATTAATTGTAAGACATATTAATTGTATTGAATAAACAATTAATATGTCATAAAGTCATAAAGTAACTCTATTTTGTCTTATTAGGTAATAGACAACTCTACAGCAATTAATACTAGCCGACTCTCAGTAATTAATTGCTCTCTCTAGCTTATACTCTACTAGGACCTTTCTCACTTACTTGTACCTATTTATACTCTCTCTTTTATTATGAATAAAAACCAAGTTGAAGTTTACTCAAGTATTATTTACTTTTTCAAACTCTCTTCATGGTATCGAGAGACTTAAACTCCTCGAATCCATTTGCAAATTCTCGGTAGACTTTGAATCAAGATGTCTTCATTATCTCAAGCCTCTCACCTCTCAGTTGAGTCCCAATCGCCTCAGCAGAGGCTGGGGGTCATTGAATCTTCATCTTATACTAATCATAGACTTGATGGCAACAACTACTTGCTATGGTCAAGGTCTATGAAAATGTACATTCTCGACAAGGTAAGATGGGATACCGTCCGCTCTAAACTCCGCCTCGCCAAGATGACCCAGGTTTTGAAGCATGGGACACTACTAATAATCAAGTCATGACCATTCTCACAAGATCAATGACAAAAGAGATTAGTGAGAATTTTACGATGTATGATCTGCAAAGGAGATGCAGGATAATGCCAGGGACCTTTACTCCAAGAAAGACAATACATCGAAGTGTATGAACTTGAAGCTCAGATTCAAAGCTGCGCAGACAAGGAGATCATGCGCTCAGAACTCAATACTTCAACCAATCGCCCAGGGCATGGCAACACTAGATATGCCTGAAACTCACCCCTGGAATGATGTCAAGGATGCCGCCTTTATAAGGACATTATTGAGAAAAGAGAGTATTCAAGTTCCCATCGGACTGGATCCCACTCTTGATGATGTTAGAGGAAGAATCCTTGCCACAAAACCTCTCCCCGATCTCAAATCCATGTTTCTTTGAAGTCAAACATGAGGAAAGTAGGAGGAAAGTGATGTCTTTGAACTCCCTGCCGACAACCCCGCTGAGAGTGCTACCTCGTGACCGCCGGGGAAGCCTGCTTGAGGTTCTTGAGGCCACAGCAGGAAGGCTCTTGATAGAATCGGAAAGTTGTTCCGTGAGCACCGCGAACGCACAAATCACACCAAGGACACTTGCTTTGGAAGCTACATGGCATGCCTAAATCCTTCAAGCTCCCAGGGAAAGTCAGGCGGTGCATGTCAATGAAGAGGAGAATGATAACAAGTTGAATGCTCGCTTTCTTCGCATTCAAAGCTTTCCTCACTCAACAAAAAGAAGGTAGTACTCTATTGACACGGCTACTCAAGGCTAGTGCGGGTAAATTTTACTCTTTTATTAGTAATGAAACATGGATTGTTGATTTCGGGGCCTCTCCCATATGGTGGCAATAAAAACCTCATAACTCACCTTATACCATGTCATCAAATTCACAATGTTAAGACTGCTGATGGATCTATCTCTCGTGCAAAAGGTTTTGGAAATGTTAAACTCACTAATAAGATATGTCTAAAGGATGTCCTATTTGTTCCAAAATTAGACTGCAATCTCATATCTGTTAGTAGACTTGTAAAAGATTTGAACTGGATTGTTGTTTTTAATAAGAAGAATCAGTGCACTTTCCAGACACTTCTTCACGCGAAGTGATCGGGAGAGGCTAAACCACGCTTAGGATTGTATGTGTGGTCGACCCAAGAAGTAAGATCGAAGACCGAATCCGCCTTCAGCACACTGCACTCAAACCTTAGATAATATCATGTTATGGCATTATAGACTAGGACATCCAAGTTTTGGTTATTTGAAGTCTCAGTAATTCTGAATTATTTAAAGGATGTAATGTCAATGATCTTCAATGTGATATTTGCCAATTTGCCAAACTTACCAAATCAGATATACCAAATCGCTTTTATGTGCCATCCACACCTTTCACTTTAATTCATAGTGATGTATTGGGACCTTCAAGAGTAAAAATATAACAGGAAAGAGGTGGTTTGTCACTTTCATTGACGATCATACTAGAACACATGGTTGTTTTTAATGAAAGATAAATCGATGTTGGAACAATTTTTCAGGAATTTTACAACATGATCTCTACTCAATTTGACACTAAGATCAAGATCTTAAAGGCGATAATGCACTTGAGTACTATGAGTCTAACCTCGTAATTTCTTGATGAATAAAGGGATTGTCCATATCGTAGTTGTGTGGAAACACCTCAACAAAATGGGGGTTCTTGAGAAAGAAATCGGCACTACTTGGAGATGGCTAGATCAATCATGTTCACCACACATGTTCCAAAGTATATGTGGGGTGAAGCTATATTAATCGCCACTTAATTAATCAACAGACTTCCCAAAGAGAGTGTTAGGCTTCAAAACTCCTATCCAAACCTTCCCGACCACACACTCCCGCCTCATCTTATTTCCCAATTACCTCCAAAAATCTTTGGTTGCATTGTATTTGTTTATATCCATGCCCAACATGTAAGTAAACTTGATCCCAAAGCTCACAAGTGCATTTTCCTAGGATATGCAAAAGGACAGAAAGGTTACAGTGTTATTCTCTTCGAAAAGAGATTTTACAATTCTATGGATGTAAAATTCTTTGAAAGAACTCCCTACTACAAAGAAGTCCATCGAGGCGCCACCGATGGAAACCTCGATTGAAATTGACCTAAATCTGTTTCCTCGGCCAAACTCTTAACCCTCAAAGAACCTACCGACTCTTAGCAGATCGAACCTCTCAAGACCTATCGACTCTCGACCTCTCATCCGAACACGAGACTCATCGACCCGAGCTCTCGACACCCAAAGAATTCACGGACTCTCAAGACTCACGACATTGATGATAGCCTATTGCTCTCGGGAAGGAAAGAGATCTTGCATCGATCACTCTATTCATACTTATTTATCTTATGATCAATTTGTCTCTGTCTTTGCCATGTTTACACAGGACTTGGATTCTCACTCTATTCCTAAAAATATTTCAGAGGCTCTTCAAAATGATAAGTGGAAGGTGCTTTGTTAAAACATAGATGATCGCCTCTCTGGATAATCATACTTGGGATCTCACAACTCTTCCAAAAGGCAAGAAGACAATCGGTGCAGAGATGGTTATTCACTATCAAATACAATGTCGATGGTACAATTGACAAGTACAAAGCCAGGTTGGTTGCAAGGGTTTCACTCAAACTTATGGCATTGATTATAAAGAAGCGTTTGCACCAGTGGCAAAACTAAACACCGTCGAGTCTTGATCGATTTCTAATTGTCCAACTTGGTGGCCTCTACACCAATTGGATATCAAAAATGCTTTTCTCAATGGTGACCTCACCGAGGAAGTCTAATGAATGTACCTCCTGGTTTTGTCAATCCTCACACTCAGGACAAGGTATGCAAACTCGGGAAATCTCTATATGGCCTGAAGCAATCCTCAAGAGCCTGGTTTGGAAAACTCACTCACTGTGGTCAAAGCTGCTGGATATCATCAATGCAACTCGAGATCACACTATGTTTATCAAGACAACCAACCGCAGAAGGTCCATTCTTATTGTATATGTGGATGATATCATCCTTCTTGGTGATGACTCTCTCGAGATCCAAAATTTGAAGACCCTACCGCAAAGGTGTTTCAAGTCAAGGATTTGGGCTATCTTAAATACTTCCTTGGTATGGAAATTGCAAGAAACAACCAGGGTATCTCTATCTCTCAAAGGAAATATGTCTTTGGACTCTTTGAAGGAAAGCGGTATCTTTGGCCGCAAACCTCTTGTATCCCCAGTAGACCCAGAATAATACCTCATCGCATGGTGACATTCTTTGTCCAGGAAGGATCAATATCAGAGACTTGTAGGGAAACTCATCTACCTATCCCATACAAGACCTGATATTGCATATAAGTCAGCCTGGTAAGCCAGTTCATGTATTGCCCTACTGAGCACCATTGGGATGCTGTGAACAGGATACTGAGGTACTTGAAATCCACTCCTGGCCAAGGCCTGCATTTCACCAAGTCTGGCCGAGAGATCTATCAAGGTTTACACCGATGCGATCGATCGGTGGCCGCCACATGTGCATGGAAGGTCCACTACAAAGCATCGTTTCTTATGTGTATGGGAAATCTTGTCACCTGGAGGAGCAAGAAACAACATCTGCCTCTCTAAGAAGCGATCTTTGAAAAGTCGAACTCGAGCATTAGTTTTGGGTATTTGTGAAGCTACATGGATAAAAAGAGTCCTCATCGAACTTCAGCACTTATTCAAAGAACCTATCACACTCTCATCTGTGACAACAATTCAACTTTATGCATGGCAGAGATCCATCCATCATGATAAAACCAAACATGTGGACATTGATGACACTTTCCGAAAGAGAAGATTGATGCCAAGATTATTCAACTCAAAGATGTTTCCTCACAGATCGAATGCCGATATTCTCACCAAGGCCATTCCGCCACTTATGTTCAAAGAGATTGAGTAGCAAACTTGGTGTATAAACATATACAACCCAGATTTGAGGGGGTGTGGAAATATTACCTTACATTAGTGTAACATATTAATTGTGAGACATATTATTGTAAGACATATTAATTGTATTGAATAAACAATTAATATGTCATAAAAAGTCATAAAGTAACTCTATTTTGTCTTATTAGGTAATAGACAATTCTAGCAATTAATACTAGCCGACTCTAGTAATTAATTGCTCTCTCCTAGCTTATACTCTACTAGGACCTTTCTCACTTACTTGTACCTATTTATACTCACTCTTTTATTATGAATAAAAACCAAGTTGAAGTTTACTCAAGTATTATTTACTTTCTCAAACTCTCTTCACATTTCATAGGGAGAGCGATTATTAAGAACGCGTGTAGGAAGGCGGTTAATGAGATAAGTGGCAGTGAGGAACGCGTTCTTCCCGGTAGAGGCAAAGGAAGACGAGTGAGCAAGGAGAGAAAGACCAACTTCAACAATTTGGTCGTGACGTCTCTCAATGGCACCGCTTTGTTCGGAGGTGTGGGGGCAAGAGCGTCATGTTCGATGCCTGAAGTGAAAACGTGCTAAGGCGACGATATTCGCCACCCCAATCAGTTTGAATGGCTTTGATTTTTTTGTTGAACTGGCGTTCGACTAAGGCACTAAATTGCGTAAAAATATTTTCAACATCAGATTTAAGGCGCAAAGGATACAACCACAAAAATTTAGAAAAATCATCCAAAAACTAACATAGTATTTATTACCATAAATAGAATCTCGCACAAAGGCCCCAAACATCGGAATAAATTAAATCCAAAGGGACGTAAGGAAGTAAAGGAGGAAACAGTAAAGATCGACGATGGCTTTTAGCCATTTGATATGCAACACAAATAGATGTAGGGCAAGTGGAAGGGCCGAGATATTATTCTAACGCAAACAAAGACGCAAAACAGAAACGAACAATGACCAAGACGGTGCCACCGAGAGACATTGGTACAATTTTGGAGTGCAAAGCTTGAATCGGAAAGTGGATGAACGACTTTGAAAAATGATAGAGGCCGTCTTTAAGAAAGCCCGATGGTGGGACGAGGCCCGAGTAGTCCTTCACAAGAAAATAGTCATGATGAAATTCAAAGAAAACGGAGTTATCACGAGCAAATTGAGAGACAGAAAGTAAATTATTAAATAGAGAAGGGGCAACAATCACATTATTGAGGACATAGGAACGGGAAGGAGTAGATAATAAAGATGAGCCAAAGTGGGTGGTATTCAAAGCTGTACCATCACCAATGTGCAAATTATCCGGCCCATCATAAGCATCGGCGGATAGATTTAAATTGCGAGGATTATTCGTAGCATGGTGAGTAGCACCCGTGTCCGGAATCTAGTCATTAGAATAAGAGGCAGCTTATGGCATCATGGCATATGCCTGAGGTGGTCGTGGCGATCGATTCGAAGGTGTTGAAGCCGGATTAAAGGTATTGTCAAAGCGATACCAGCATTCACGAACAGAGTGGCCATATCTTTCACATAATTGACATTGAATAGCACCAGGAGGCGGTGGGTTGCGATTGCCACGTCCACGAGAGGAGCCACGCCCGCCCCCCCCCGCCCGATTTTGCTGTGAATTGGATGGAGAGCGGCCCCGATAATTACCAGAGGGAGGAATACGCAAGAAGATTAATGTACCGGTCAGGCAGTGAGGCGCGCGGAAAGAAGCGGCGATTTGCGGCGGAGAGACAAGATGTTGAAGGCGTGCTTCTGTGGTTAAGAGAAAGGAATAAACTTCATCCAATGTTAACTCAGATCGGGTAGAAAGCAAGGTGACCAAGGAATTATATTCTGTCCCCAAACCAGCGAGAAGGTAGGTGATTAAATCTTCATCATTAAGTGGATGGCCGGCCATACTTAGATCATCGGCAATACGCTTCAAGGTCATAAAATAATCAGATGCTGTTTGTGTGCCTTTGCGGGTGGATGCAAGTTTGCTGCGAAGATGAACGATTTTGGGCTCGAGACTCGTGATGCTGGTTAGTTTGCAGAGATTTCCAAATCTCGGCTCAAGTAGAAGCATGATAAACTTGAGAGAGAACGTCATCAGAGAGGGAGGATGTGATAGTGCTGAGGATGAGGCTATCCTGCTTGAGCCAATGATCAAAGGCTGGATTGGGCGCGGCAACACCATCTGTTACGGTGGTTGCAGGCGGCGGCTTGATAGATCCATCAACGTATCCTAATACACCTTGGCCACGTAAATATGGTAGGAGTTGAGCACGCCAAAAGGGATAATTCTGACGAGTCAATTTGGTTATGTGAATTGTAGAGGAAGGAGTGAAGGTGGGATAAGAGGAGAAGGAAGAAGAGGAGGGAGCAGAGGTGCCGGATTGCGGCGTTGATCGGGTGGTGGAAGCCATGGAAGTCGGCGAGAAGGGTGGGAGAGAATTTTAGGGTTTATGAGGAGAGGGATTTAACATAGGAGATGAGTATCGAGAGCTCGATACCATATTAAACATAAAAGTGTGTTATTTTCATTGATTTTAATCCAAGTACAACCATTGTTTTATATAGAGATACAATAAGGGTAAATATGGGAAGACAATATAGAAAACCCTAACTAATGTGACTTGGCCTCCAAGATATGCGGCCCAATATTATTTCCGTCAATACTTTTAAATTTGGGTCAAATAATAATCGAAACTCAAAATCTGATCTTGATTATCAATTTGTATTTGAGGATCAAATTGATTTTGTAAAGGCTTCTTTAATGAATGATGATTATAAGCAGGAAGATAATAATAATGCAAACCTCAACATGCCTCCTGATGAAAACGCATTTACAAAGGAGAGGAAGACCTTACCCATCTACAATTATCGTGAAGAATTGCTTAAAGCTATTGATGAATATCAGGTTCTTGTTATACTTCGAGATTCGTGACAAGATTTTAGCTAGATTCCAAGCGTTCTCGTTTCCGCTCTCGTTCCGATTCTCATTCCATAGGGAAGTATGATCTCCGGAGAGGCGATGGTGATTTGGAATGCATTCCCCAACGGTAGGGAGAGGTTAGACATGTATTAACCTTCAGTAAATTCATCTATATTGTTCGATGTTCTTGCTTTTCTGGATTGGTTTCATATGGCGTTTACAGGTAGGTTGCGTCGAGAGTGAAATTGAAATACTAGAGAATCAAGAGATGGGATTTAAGGAAACTATAAGCAACTTGCTGCAATCAAAAGAATGTTTTTTCAAAGCTTATGAGGTTTCTTTACTTTTTAAGTTAAATCTTGTTGTCTTGCTTAGTGTATTCATGCGTAGTGTCTGTGAAGAAGCTTCTTAATAGGAACAATGTATGGTATTATTTAAATATCCATTAAAATAACAGCTTTCATCTTCTGATTTTAATCCAGAACAAAAGAGCGATGACCTTGTTACTGGAAGGTCGGGAGAGAGGTTTAATGATATTGCAACATGAACTCAACAGGTAGCTATGTTTCTTGTTTCACAACCATGTGTGTTGGGACAACCATGGAGGCCACAAAGAGGCTTGCCCGAGACTGATGTATTAGTTTTACGTGCTTGGCTATTTGAACATTTCCATCATCGTATGTTCTTTTTCTAAGTGAATTTGTCACAGAGAAGGTTTGCAACTTACTATAATTTGTATTATTTTTATTTTTATTTTCTTATAATCTTGATGGATGCATTTCTTGAGATTTTGCTACTAAGATTTATTTGTGCATTAGGATTTGGCATGAAAAAAAACTAACATGAGATGTTAAAAAAAAAAAAAAAAACTAGTTGTGATTGATGTTTTTCAAAGACAGAGGTGTTCTTTATGTTGTGTGTCTTAGCCATTTTTGTTTAAACATTGCAACAAGAAGAAAGGAACATGCTTTTGATTTTGTTTTCTTGTATACGTGTGATCATATAATGATTCGTTTTAATAGAAAAATCCCTACACCAAAATTACCCAAATTACCCGTTGATCGTGTGTATTTTCATGCACAATCTGTGTATTTTTTTGGATTTTGGATATCCATTTTCATTCCGTTGGAATGAAATCATATTCCATTCCTCCGTTGCCAAACAAGCCAAATTGATATAATGTAATGAAAAAAACATTTCATTCCATTCCATTACCGCAATCCAAACATGCCATTAGAGTTTCTCCGTTGCCAAACAAGCCAAATTGATATAATTAATGAAGTGACATTGATGTCACTGTAGATGTCACTGTATACATTAGACAACTAATGAAGTGATATTGATGTCATTGCATAAATTGTTAATGTCACTGCATAAATGCGGTGTCACTTCATCACGGTGTCTCTGCATCGAGGGTGTCTCTGCAATGCGGTGTCACTTCATTACGGTGTCTTTGCATAACTTTGTCACTTCATCGCGTGTGTCTACATCGCAGTGTGTCTCATTGCGGTGTCATTTCATCGTGGTGTCTCGCAACGCGGTGTCTCAGATTGCGGTGTCTCTGATCGTCAAATGTTATAATATCGCGATGTCTCTGCAATGCCAGATCTCTCGCATTGCGGTGTCACTTCATCGTGGTTTCTCGCGAATGCGTGTCACTTCATCGCGTGTCTCGCATTGCGGTGTCATTTCATCGTGGTGTCTCGCAATGCGGTTTCTCTGCATGCGGTGTCTCGTGATCGTCAAATGTTATAACATCGCGATGTCACTTCATCGCAGATGTCTACGCATTGCGGTGTCACTTCATCGGTGTCTTTGCATCGCCGTGTCACCGCGATCGCTGCGGTGTCTCAGATCGCGATGTCTCTCGTGATCGTCAAATGTTATAACATCGTGATGTCTCGTGATCGGGGTGGTCGCTGCGTCGCGGTGTCTCTCGTGATCTCTGGTTGGTCACCGCATCGTGGTGTCTCCGTGATCGGAGGTGGTCTTTGTGATCGAGGTGATCAATGGATCTGGCGTGGTCAATGCATCGTGGTGTCACTTCGTTGAGGTGTCTCTCAGATCGCGGGTGGTCACTACTACGTCATGTGATCACTTCATCGAGTTGTCTCGCAACGCGGCGTCTCTCGCATCACGTTGTCTCTCAGATCGGGCGTGGTCATCGTGATCTCGGTGTCTCGCATCGCGGTGTCACTTCATTGCGGTGTCTCTCAGATCACGGTGTCGCTTCATCGCCGCGGTCACTTCATCGCCGCGGTGTCTTCATCGCGATGGTCATTGCATCGGGCGTCGCCGTGGTCAATGCATCGTGATGGTCATTGCATCGAGGTGGTCATTGCATCGGGTGGTCAACGCGTCGCGGTGGTCATTGAATCGCGGTGGTCAATATATTGGAGTGGTCATTTGTATCGCGATATGGTCAATACATCGGTTTAAATTAAAAAAAAAAAAAAAAAAAAAAAAAATAATAGCAAAAAAAAAAAAAAAAAAAAAAAAAAAAAAAAAAAAAAAAAAAAAAAGGGAGAGAAAAGGCGCTGTTAGTTTTTTTTTGTTTTTTTTTTTTTTTTTTTTTTTTTCTTCATTAAGTGATTTGAGTCTATCTATCTAATTTGTGTTCTATAAGTTCAACAAATTCATTTTTGTTCTTATGTTCAAATGTTCATTTTAGATACTTTGTGTCTTGGCCCATTATTTTATACTTATAATACTATAAAATAAATATGTACACAATAGATCCACATGATCTGTTATTTTTCTAAACCGTGTTGTGCATATTAATATGTATTAATCTCTTTAGAGAAATGTTCTTTACTCACAACGATCGACTCTGTCAATTATCAACCGGAATACAACACTAGCCAATGAACTTCCACTATATATATATTGCCTTACACTCTTTGAAAATGTAGACTATGTGATAATTTACGAAGCATACATGTGTTGAAGAGTAAGACAAGAAAAACATGACCCAGATATCCGCCCAGTATGTTTGTCCACAGAACATACATGTGGTGAAGAGTAAGATGTAACATTTACTATTAGCTACCGTTTTGAATTGACATCATCCCATCACTTACCATGTGAATCACAATATGAACTCAAACAAACATGAGGTATGAAAATAATCTTGATGAGAAGTTTGAAAGAGAGGTAGCTATGTCTGAACTCTTTGATTCTCAATTTGATACTTTGTTTGATTTGTCTGGAAGTTTCATTAACTTGAATGAGAAGTTGTTGAATAAGAATATCAAACTAAAAACTAAAAACTAAAAAGCAATTGGAAGTTGATATGTCATAAATGACAAAACTTGTGGATACTTGTAGAAATGCTAAAGTTTGTTCAAAGTTAAAAATGCATTGTCTGCAATATGATTTTGATTCTTTGAATGAAAGAATAAGGGATCTAGAGCAAATTATGTTGAAGTTTGATGATAGTACCAAAAAGCTTTGGAACAAGTTATTCATCTATCTAATAAGGATAAAAAAAAGGCAAATAAGGACTTAGTTGTGTGGAACCTACAAATGCTGGAAAGAAGTCAAAGGACACTTACTTTGTTTCTGATGACCGTTAAATTGGTGCTATATATCATATGTGGTTTGCCCTTGAATTATGCTTGATTAATGAGAAATTGTCTAAGACCGAGAAATGATAGCATTAAAGGCCAGGCGCCTTCTGCCAAACTTGAATACAGACCTAAACCCCATGTGGGAGATCTGACCCGTCTCTCCGCGTGCACTACCATGCAGATCCACTTGGTCATAATGGAGATTGGGTAAATGCAGATTAGGTTGATATGGTCTAGGGGGCTCGACTCAGGTCGACCATAGTCTTCTGTATCTGTTATTTACACACGTGTTTATAATATCGGATAAATGTGGAAAGAATCATAAGCCATAAAGACTCTAATCCTGACATTTAAATATGTCCATGATTATCTTCTAAATTGACGGATATACACTTTCTAATCCAAAGGGATTAAGAAAAGAGTCCTTGTTGGACAAGAAACGGGACGAGAGGTCCTATATATAAACAATCCCTAAGGAACTATGAGAGACTTGATTCATGAACAATTATAGGATACGTAGGCAACTTGAGATTCCGAACAGACCACCGCAGATCCACTCGGTCATAATGGAGATTGGGTAAATGCATATTAGGTTGAGATGGTTTAGGGAGCTCGACGCAGGTCGACCAGAGTCTTCCGTATCTGTTATTTACACACGTGTTTATAATATCGGATAAATATGGAAAAATCATAAGTCATAAAGACTCTAATCCTGACATTTAAATATGTCCATGATTATCTTCTAAATTGACGGATATACACTTTCTAATCCAAAGGGATTAAGAAAAGAGTCCTTGTTGGACAAGAAACAGGACGAGAGGTCCTCTATATAAACAATCCCTAGGGAACTATGAGAGACTTGATTCATGAACAATTATAGGATACGAGGCAACTTGAGATTCAATATCTCAGGCTCAGTCTTAATCTCCACAAAACCACTTCCCGTTTTATACTTTTCTTAGGGTTTATTCTTGAATATTATTGTCATTCCGGAAATACGGCCCGAACTATTCATCGAGACGAGATCCATCATCGCTATTGGGGATTGGTAGGGAGGAAAAAAAAAACAACCTTTTATTTGTCTTCTTGTTCATGTTGGTCCATGACCACTATATGTCTCCTTAATCATAGTTTAGTATGTTTATTTGAAGAATTTGTCATGTCTCTGTGAGATCGACCATTTCTCGTTTGCTATACTGTGATTGACCTAATCCTCTTGCTAGTTGAAGCAACTTACACGTGATCAAGGTCGTTGGCTCCGTTGCTGGGAACCTGTGCATTCTTTAATAAATTTGTTAAATTATGATTAAGAATATTTTTTCTGTTCTGCTTTTATTTTATTTTCATAGTCTTGAGTAGTTTCTACAAAGTCTGTGTTATTGTTGCACCTTAAAAACAGAAATCGAGTCTAGCCGAGGCAAAGGCGTTGTCGCCGCGTAAGCCTGGAAACTGTGTTTTGGGATTTCTTTTGTGTTTCAGTGTTATTCATCGTAGTTTTTAGTTAGTAGGTCTGCAGCAATTTGGGTTAATATCCAACTCAAGCGGAAGTGGCTAACCGTGCTTTTGTTTTCTTTTTGTCTCTATTGTAGGCTTCGTAGGAACAACCCTTGATCTGATGTAGCTAGATTTTTTTTTTTTTTTTGCATATTGAAGACTTTCACAATGCAACATGTGAAGAAATTCGCGTTCGATTTTTGCATGGGTCGTTGATGGTGGGTAGTATGCTATGTCGACGTCATGTTATTGATTCATCTATGGGCAATATTTTTAGGGGGAATGAGGGAGAAGGACAAAAATATTTCATCAATTGAGTAGAAGGACAGTTTTTTGAAACTTTTGCATAAAGACAAAACTATTTATTCATCGTCGAAATTCACTTGTGTTCGAAATTCACCTTTGTTTAAATTCACAAAATTAAATTCACCATTTAAATTCACTAATTTTCAAAATTCATTGTCGAGATTCACCGATTTTGGGATTCATCGTCAAAATTATTTCATTAAATTCACCGATTTTGGGATTCACTAGGAAGATTCACCGATTTTAAGGATTCACTTTGTTTGTCCTTCTCGCTTATAAAAATTATGCGATTGTCCTTCTCCTCTGTAAAAAATATGTAGTTGTCCTGTTACTTAAAAATATTCCAGATTGTGTCCTTATCCCTAATTTTCCAATATTTTTAAGCAATTACAGGAAACTACCCTCCACGCATTACGGGACTGTCCTTGGCCATGTTAAGTTTGGCAATCGGCACTCCTCTCAAAAAAAAAATAAAGTTTTGATGCTTGATGTTTATTGATGCGAAATATATTGATCTTCCAAAAAAAAAAAATGAATTTGTTTTGGGTTCAAGTTTTATCAGGAATAGGTGTAATTGAATTTATATAAATGTTTTCCTATTTGGTAAAAAATAATTTAAGGAGTTCGTGATAGGAATGGCATTATTTTCCAATCCTTCTCAAGAAAGTTGGAAGAACACTATGATGTTGGAGTAGGAGAAGCTTTAGCGGTGTATCATGCGATTTTTCTGTCTATTCAATGGGGCTTCTTCAAAGTGATATTTGAAACAGACTGCCTTATTGTGTGCCAGAAGATGAATGCAGAGATGCAAGATTTATCGGACTTGGGAAATATTGTCGAAGATTGTCATAATTTTTTAGCTTGTTCTCTTATTTCAGTTTTTCTTTTGTTAAGCGCAACGGAAATTTTCCAACACATCTGTTGGCTAAAAAAGGGTTGGAGTTAGTAGGAAGTGTTTCTTGGGGCTCGTCTCCCCCTTCGAATGTAATTTCAGCTTGTTCGGCAAATATTAATTAATGGAATGATTTTACTCCTCAAAAAAAAATTTAGGAAAAGAGTATTAAAGAAAGAAGAAATTAAAAGTTTTACCCCCCACGTTCTCTCTATCTTTTTCTTTTAAAAAAAAAAATTTAAAAAAATACCCTCCCCTGCTTACAATATCTGCTAGCACATTTGCCATCCGGCGACTCGCCGGAGTCGGCCCTCCTTATTAATCTCTTTGTTTCTTGTCTTTTCGTATATTATTTTCGTTTTTAGTTTTTCTTTTCTGTTAGCCTGGGCCAAGTTTCGCTGCCTTTCGGTGATTTCGGGGGAATGCTTCATCGGCTTGCATATGGGTTTTAAGGTCAGATCAAAGGTTAATATGGCTGATTTCGTCCTTTTGGCTGTCAATCGGAATCGTTCATGGATGGTTGCACCTGTTTTTCATGTTTTTGGTGGTGTTGTTGGTGGTTTTGCTCAACCCGTCGTGCTCTTCCATGACCGAAGGCGCCGGTGCTTTTTCCTCCGTTCAGATCTGTGTGTTTGGTTGTTCAATCTGAGAAAAGAGTTCCGGTGGCAGTTCGACCTTGGGTTGTCAAGGCTGGTGGTTCTCTTTGATGGTCATGGGCAGTGTTGGCTTTGCTTAAAAGAAAGGGTTTGGTGGCTTTCTACCGATTCTCATGGCGGCGGCTTTGGCTCTAGGTTTTTTCCGGCCTTGGCCGGTGGTAGTAGTTGTTGCTGTTTCTTTATGTTGTTAGTTGCTGGGTCTGTTAGGTGGTTACCGGTATATAGCGGCTAGTATCGATTTTAATGGTCTAAAATCGCTCAATTTAGTCCTTTGAAGTTTTTTTCGATGAACGAGGCCCTTATCGCCTTGATATGACATTTGCCTCACTCGATGTTTTTCTAAATCAAGCTTCTACATGATGAGGCATAATTTGGTGTGCGGGCTTGCTTGCCCATGATGCTTTTCTTTTTTTTTCGAACTACATGATTCAAAGTGATTCTTTGGTAGTAATTGATTTATTTCCGATGCTTCCCTGGCGTGTGTCCAATTGTATTTTCCATTGAATTTGTTTATTAACAAGAATCTTTTCTTTCCGTAAGAAAAAAAAACAAAAACAAAAACAGAAAAGAGTATTAAAAGGAAAAACGAAAAGAAAAGTTTGACTACGATACAATATGCCCAGTGCCGACATAGATAGAAAGGAAAATAGTGTGAGGAAAAGAAAAAAAAAAAAAAAAGAAAAAAAAGCAAAAAGAAAACAACAACAACAATGAGAATACAAAACAATCTGCCGACATACGGGCAGTCACCCTCGTGGACCTCCTCCATCTATCAAGGATGGGATCATGGGATGGAGTCATGGAGATGTTTTACTCCCCTGTTGCTGTTTGTTGTATTATCGATGCACATTAGTTATTTTTTTTAATTTTTATTTTTATTTTACAAATTCAAATACATTTTTCTTGGGATTACGGTAAAATTCTGCTGGGATTTGTTGGTCACGGACACGGATAAGTCGCATGACGTGCTACGCACACGGAGATATGATTAATTTTAAAATTTTACGACACGAAAATATAAGCACGTTTAAACTTTTCACTTTGTTTAAGAAAGTTGGTTATTTGTTATTAAATTTAATGATAAAGCTCTACAATAACATCTGACCGTCATTAGTGGTGAATATACAATAAATGAACTGTAAAAGGAAAAATTTAAAAATGTTTAATTGATAATTGAAATGGATTTTATGTTATAGACAAAACAAAAAAATAATAAACTTATATTTTTGACGGATGTAGTATATATATATGTGTATAGATATATATATATGTGTGAATGCGTTGAAAAACCTCGTTTGAATTGAATCTAGATTAACAAACGATACAAGAACTAATTTGAAGAATTGATTAGATGAAGAACAAGATGAATAACATTCATAATAATTGGAATTTCCAAAAAGGCGGGAAAAGGGGAAAAGAAAGATTACAATGAATTGATCAAATGAAACTATGAAACTGAAACTCTTATTGATTTCTGAGACTAGCAGCAACTTATATAGTTGTTGATTCAACCAACTAAGTTGTAACAACTCAACTGCCATACTTAACCGTTTTCCTCCGAAGGTGTTCGACCAATTGTCAAGCTGAACTTGTAACTGTGTTGTTTTGCTTCTATTCACATGGTAACTGTGTTGTTTTGCTTCTCTTCCGATGATTGGGGGTAACGATGTGTTACTCTATTTCGTGATCGTTAGATATGAAGGGCATTTTCGTAATTTCACTTTGTGTCTGTTATAATAGAATATAGAGAATCCAGATGCAATAAGATAAACACAGAAAGCAATCTAACATAAACAATCACACAGAGGAACAGAAACAAGAAGAACACAAATTTAACGTGGTTTCTGGCGCTGTGCCTACTACTCCACGGACAGAAAGAGTTATTTTATTATGCACTGAAATTCAGACGGATTACACACGTTACAATGATCATTACAGTTGGTATTTATAGGCTCAGATCCCTAAACCCTAACCGCCAGAGAATCTTTGTCAGATTGCCATAAATGTCCCAGATGTTGGATTAATCTGCTGATCCAACTCAGCTAACTATTGCACAGATGTAGAACTCAATTTGACTCCAAAACCTCTCAGAGACCTTAAAGAGGGTCATTGAAACTAAAAACTCAAAGATAGTTCCCAGCCGACTTTCACAGACTTTGATACACTTCTCAGCAGACCATCACTCTGCTGATAACCAGATTAGTTCCACTAGATGTAGAGTTTAAGTCATTTTGCTGACAAATCTCCACCTTGACTTGAACTCTCATTCACAGTCAACCAAATTGCTTAAACATATGTACTTGTACCAGATGCATTCGTCAATGCCAGATGTAATGTACCATGTTACTCCATAGAATCCACACAACTGACCTGCCCTCAGCTGAGCTTCCAGATTTCCATATTATAAGCTTTGAATATTCAGCAAGTCCAGACACAACTGAAACTTGCTCTGCTGAACCGGTTTAGTGAACATATCAGCAAGGTTCTCCTTGGTGTTGATCTTCTTGACTACAACCATCTTCTCATTCCTTAGAAAATGATACCTTACATCAATATGCTTGGTTCTCTCATGATGAACTGATCCTTAGCTAGACAGACATTGCACTCAAACTGTCACAATAAATCTCTCGCTTGATCCCGATGTTTTCCCAAATCACTAACTAGCCCTTTCAACTAGATACCCTCCTTGGTCGCTTCAAGAAGAGCCATATATCCCGCCTCAAGAGTTGATAAAGCCCTTTGTTGCTCAAGAGTTGCTTTCCGGTGACAACCGAATTCCCCAATGTGAAAATATAACGGTCATTGATTTCCTATCGCCCACATCACTGCATAATCAAAGATCATAGTACCATGTGATCAGACTTTGAGTATCACCTCCATAAATGAGACCAACATCAGTTGTACCCCTAAGTTACCTGAACATTCTTTTCACAGCTTTCCAGTGTTCCTTTCCAGGTTGATCCATGAACATGCTGACAACACTGACTGCCTGAGCCAAATCAGGCCTAGTGCACACCATGACATACATCAGACTACCAATTGCACTAGCATATGGAACTTTTGACATATACTCCTTCTTCTACTGATTGTGAAGCATAAACAGGCAAATGAACATTAGATGCCATATGAGTATCTATTGGTTTTTCTGAGAGACATGCCAAATCCGCCAATATCTTCAGATATAACCTTCTTCGAGATAAGAACAACTATCTCTCCAGATCTCCATCCCTAAAATCTTTTTGACAGCCCTCAAATATTTCATTTCAAACTCAGCACTGAGAAGGTTCTTCTGATTTTGAACATCAGACTTCTTTTCACCAGCTATCAACATATCATCCACATACAGGACAAAATAGATATATGATCTATCTCTCGGTGATCGTGATACACACAAATACATATATGGACTTCTATTATAATCCAGCTAGATCATGTAACTGTCAAAACTTTTATACCACTTCCTAGGAGCATGCTTTAGCCCATACAAGGACCTCTTTAAGTTGCATGCAAAATCTTCCTTGCCAGGAACTTGAAATCCCTCTAGCTGAGTCATGTATATCTCCTTATCAACCTCACCATGTGAAAGGTGTCTTCACATCTAATCGCTCAAGTTCAAGATCCCGATATGCCACCATTTCTAGTAACACTCTGATTAAAGTGTGTCTGACCACTGGTGAGAATATCTCATCAAAGTCTACCCCTTCTTTCTGACTGAACCCCTTGCAACCAAACGTGCCTTATACTTGACCCCTTCTGCCTCAGTCATTCCTTCATTCTTTTTGAAGATCCACTTGAAAGTAACAACTCTCCTATCAGCTGGATGTTAACTAGATCCCAAGTCTGATTCTTCAATAATGACTCTATTTCATCTCCCATGGCAAGAAGCCATTGAGATGCTTCGAACATGTCATCGCTTCCCTGTAAGTGAAGGTTCAAAACCATCCACTTCTTCTGCAACTTGAAGTGCATATCCAACCATATCATCAAAACCATACCTCTTGGGAGGTACCCAACATTTGATCTTCTAGCCATGCTGACAGCTATACTCTGCTGACCAATGTTCCCTGTTTGATGCTCTGATGATCCTTGTTCAGCAGACTGGCTTGGATCAGACTCTGGTTCAGCAACCAGATCAGATAAGTGTTGACTTGGATCAGCTGATTGTTGCATTTTAGCTGACTCCATTTGAATCTCCACCTGTTTCTCAGCCCTCTCAGATTTAGCACTGGTTTCAGATTCAGCAGACCTCCCCACTGATGATTTAATCATAGAATTTTCATCAAAGACCACATCTCTACTGAGTATAACCCTGGACTTTGCTGATGACCAGATTATATAACCCTTAACTCCATCACCATACCTCATAAACACTCCTTTCTTGGCACTTGGTTCCAGCTTCCCTTCACTCACATGATAGTAAACTGTGCTTCCAAAAACCATTAGAATCGAGTAGTCGCTAAGCTAGCTTGACCACCTCAAATGGTGTCTTGAGATTGATCCTCTGTGTGAGGACTCATGTTGATTAAGTAGCATCTTTGTGGTTTACACCTTCTCGCCCAAAATCTCCTTGATAAACTAGCATTAGAGAGCATACATCTTGCCTCTCTCTAAGAGTTTGATTCATCCTTTCACCTACACCATTTCTCATTGAGGTGTATTCTGGATCGTATGATGTCCGAAAATACCATCATCCTTACATAATGTATCAAACTCGACCAGCGTAATTCCGCATCGTTATCCTGCTCGAGCCTTTTGATTTTCTTGCTTTGTCCGATTTTCCACTAGAGCCTTCCACTGCTTGAAACTGTTGAATGCCTCACTTTTGTGTTTCATCATCACCACCCAAGTCATTCTTGAATTGTCATCTATGAATGACACAAAATATTTATGACCACCCAATGATTCCACCTTTGATGGACCCCAACAATCAGAATGGATATAATCAAGTGATGTCTTTGTACTATATATGCCTGCTGAGAACTTGCTTCTATGTGGCTTCCCAAACACACATTGCTCACAAAAGTCCAGATTCTTGACCTTATATCCCCCAAGAAAACCTGCTGAAGAAAGGATTTGCATCCCTCTTTCACCCATGTGACCAAGTCTCATATGCCACAAATGAGTCTGCTGTGATTGATGAACTGCTGAGGATGCCACAGCAGCAGAGCCAGATACAGTAAAGCCTTGTAATATATACAAGGTTCCCTTCTTGATAGCTTTGAGGACCACAACTGAATTTTTGTAGACATTCAGCTTTCCACCTTCTCCTTTGAAATTGAACCCCTTGCTGTCCAGTAGACTAAGAGATACCAAATTCTTGGTCATTTGCGGAACATGTCTAACATCTTTCAATTGTGCAGAATCTACCATCCTCTCGCCCTCAACTTGATTGAGTCAATTCCCACTATCTTGCAGACATTGTTGTTTGCCATAGAAATATGACCACCATCTATCTGGTTATAAGTAGAAAACAACTCCCTGTGGGGACAAATATGATATGATGCTCCAGAAACTAAGATCCAAACATCAGCATGATGTGTTGAATCCCCAACAACTAGAACCAGATACTCATCAGAATGCTCAGTAGCCACAGCTGCCAAGCCAGAATTGCTCTCTTGCTGCCTTCTCTTATTTGGACAATTGGCCTTCCAATGCCCCTGCTTTTTGTAGTACTTACAGACATCTGTGGGCTTAGGACCTTTAGAACAACCCTTCTTGGATTTCTTCTTTTGTCCATGCCCTTTCCCACTGTTGTTCTTTGAAAACTAGTCCAAAGAAACTGATTGTCTCCATCCTCGCCGCCAGGTCTCGCCTCCCGGCATGCAAGGTCGCCTCACATCCTCTAAAGCCATTGTATCTTTCCCAACTATGAAGAATCGTTGTAAGAGAATCGAACCGGTAATCTTTCTAGATATTCTCAGTCTCTCTTTATTTGAGTAAGTTTCGACTTGAATTGTTCTAACTCCTACGGTAAAATTGGAAAACGATAATAATCAAAATAAAATCCAGTCAGCAGATGTAGTTGTACACAATCACTATATTTGTCATTTGTCCATCAGTGCATATTAATTCCTCCGTCAGATTTTGTTGATTGGCCGCAGCTGACCTCTCTCTGTTAATCTTCCTTTCCACACGTCTTCTCCGTAGTAAGTCCCCGGCTTCTTCTCTTTAGCTTCGACAGTGTCTTCAAAATTTCTGTTCACAGTTCGGTTGATGTTTGCGCCAATGTTTAGTGTGAGATGAAACTCGTCGTAATGTAGTTCTGTTGTTGATGTTTGTTTGCTGCCTTTTTTTAGTCTGAGATTAACTAATCAGAGTGCAGTTTGTTGATGTTTCTGAGATTTTAAAAGATAGATCAACAGCTCGATATATGTTTTTCTCCATGTCGTGAGATTAAATTCGTGATGATTCTGTCATTTTCTAGGCCAGAACCATTTTTGTATATTTATTTTGGTTGAGATCAGCTTGTGATGATTGTTCATTGAATGTTTAAAGCTTAATTAAATCTTGTTTTGTTTCTTCTGTTTACTCATGAAGTATTGACTTGATTTGGAAAATGCTGCGGTTTTAATGACGGCTTTCATTTGGTTTACCTTACATATCAATCTAATTAACATGGTAAGAATTGTGGACTTTGTTTGCTAAGGATGGAGCATGGTCCATAAGAGAGACTTTTGGGGATTTTTTTTCCTTTTATTTTTCCCATCGAGAAAGACTAATTTTGCTCAAGGTAGGCAATTTGATCGAAAGAAATATGATCAGGAACTTGGTTAAGTGCCTGCTGTACTTGCTTATAATGTTATGAAAAATGGAATTTTTTTGCAGCAAGCTAGTAGCTATGTTTGCAATTCATACAAAGGAAGCTTTAGTTGAAAAAGTTGTTATGATGGCTTATAGCTATAGAGGAGGATACGTTCGGCGTAAATGATTTTGTGACTTTTTGTAAAATTATTCAATGGGATCTTAATCGCCTTTTCAAAAGCGGGAGCAAAACTGTTCCTCAATTATGCCTCTAGGGAAGGGAAAATTGGAAGCATTCTATTGGCAGTATAACCGTAGAAGCGTCCGTCGTATCATTTATCATAGGATATGAATCATCTATACAAGTATCACTAGTCGTTTTGCTAATAATGTCTAAAGACACTTGCACTTGAAGGTTCACTTGACCCTCTCATTTGAGAGGATCCTTGAGGGTAAAATGACCATCAGACATGGCCTGTTTCATGAGATACGAATGAAAGAACATTTGGTCCTCAAACAATAATATGAAGAAGGATCTTATAAAAGATCCAATTGGGGAACAACCTCTGTATAAAAGCAACTCGATTAGGTGACAGCTAAGAAGTCAACTTCTTTGAATGTGTTCAGTTACACCTTGCATTTTACTATAGGCTGTTTTGTTTACCCAAATCTGGACACTGTTCACAGTTTACAATAAGCTCTACTTTTCCACTAGGCTTGAAAGTGAAATAGTTGGAGTTGAGTCTGGGAAACATAATGATGATTCTATCTCGATTTTGTCTGGCGCCTTAAAAAGGAACTGCATAAGATTTATCTTTGTATGTGCTCGATTTTTTCCCCGGTAAATCAAATGTCTTTTCAGTCATTCTCATCGAATTTCCTACAAGTTGACTATTCAATCCCAAAGAATCAATTAGTTCTTGTTTGAACTCCGTGATCACTTTTGTTTGTTGCAGATACAGCCAAAATGGATCGAGGACAACTCACCTTCATGGGATGCACTGTCTGTGTTATGCTCACATTGCAGTTTACAATACAGCTGATGACACAACATCTTACATCCTGGAAGAATCCGAAGGAGCAAAAGGCTATCCTTATTATTATTTTCATGGCTCCCTTGTATTCCATTGTCTCATTTGCCGGCTTGTTGGATATTCTTGGGAGTGAAGCATATTTTACTCTATTAGAATCTGTCAAAGAATGCTACGAGGCACTAGTATGTCTTTTGTACCCAAGGGCTAATTGAAAAGCACACTTGCTCATTTGCTGCAACTCTGTTTAGTGCCTGTGTTAGCTTTCTTTCTTTCTTTTCAGCAATGCTTTATCCGTTATGATGTTTAATATGTTATAGGTGATGGCTAAGTTCCTGGGTTTGATGTATACTTACCTCAACATATCCATAAGCAAGAACATTGTTCCAGATGAAATTAAAGGAAGAGAGATTCACCACTCCTTTCCAATGACTCTTTTCACGGTATGGATATATCAGCTGAAGTAGCCTATGCTGCATTTTTACCTTGTGGAAGTACCCGTTTTAGCTAATTATCTAGACCATGCCTCATGAACACACTTTGATGAAAGTGATATGCTATTTGTGTCATTTGTAGGCTCATACTACACGTTTGAACCATCAGTCACTGAAGATGCTTAAGAACTGGACGTGGCAATTTGTTTGGATCCGCCCTGTTTGCTCCATCTTGATGATTCTTCTTCAGCTTGTGGATTTTTATCCTGATTGGTTGAGCTGGGTTTTCACCATCGTTTTGAACTTATCAGTATCACTGGCATTGTATTCCCTTGTGGTCTTCTATCATGTGTTTATGAAGGAATTGGCCCCACATAAGCCACTTGCAAAATTCATGTGTGTCAAAGGAATTGTCTTCTTCTGTTTCTGGCAGGTAAAACTTCCCATTATACCTATTGAGATTAGATTCCAAAATCACGTACCTTTCTTGAAACTAAAAGCAAATTGGAAGACGTTCTAAACAAGAAGTGTATTAGAGCACTTGCATCATCAGTCTTTTTAAATTACAGATTTGAGCATGTGTTGATAGTTTTTGGCAGATTTGAATGATTTTGATCTCAATTTTACTTATTAACCTTATTTTAGAGTATCTGCCCTGTTATTGATTCGGTTATGGCAAACATCATTTGATGGCAGGGAATAGTGCTAGAGGTTTTTGTAGCACTAGGCATACTCAAGTCGAATCATTTCTGGCTTGATGTTTCGCACCTTCAAGAAGCTCTTCAAAACGCGTTAGTGATTGTGGAGATGGTTTTCTTTGCCATCTTTCAACAGCATGCATATAGTGCTGAACCCTATTCCAAGCCTGCAGTTTCAGGGGCAACTTCCAAAAAGACAGAATGAAAGCAAATTTACTATCATGGCTTTACATGCTGAGATGCCATGTTCATGTTTACAAGTATACGTGTGTGTATTATGTTATTGATCATGGCCCGTATTCTCTGGCCTATGATTTGAATTTTTGAAAACTTGTGTGCAGAACTATATTGGTTTATGTAAACTAGTGAGCGTTACGTTATAACTAAGAATAAAAGAGCGGTTTAGTTATCGGTGATGCTCCGTGGTCACCTCTGTACTCATTTGTACTCTGTATTGCATTTAATATTATGTTTCAAGATAAAGCAAACCTTTAATATATTGCACATTAGCCCATGGGGAAAATACTTCTTGGTTTTTACACATATCTGAGAACAATGGCACAACTAATTACATGACAGAAACACAAAGAATGTTATGTTCCACTTACTACTGAAAACTCATATCATACAGACAAGTTATACGTAAGAAACTCGATAGTTAAAGTAAACCGTATTCTTCAGAACTAAATATACACCAAACTTGTAGACAAAGTATTAAAATCACTCCAGATTTTACAGGCGTGACCGGATAAAGAATTTCTTCTTATTAGTTTCTGAAGAAGATGAAGTCTTGATGGGCTCATCATCACAGCAGTCTTTTAATGGATCTAAATCATCAGAATAGACGGCAGATATCTGATTTTGTTGCTTCAATATATTCACCTCTTCTTGCATCTTCTCCATTTTCGATTGTATTTCATCCATAGCAATCATAAGGTCTTGCTTCTTAATCCCATTTGAAGGACGCGAAACAGCTTGGTTCGGCAATCCATCCTTCACTAGCTTATATACCTGTACTCCCCCTGCACTTTGACGATATTTCAACTCGATTAATTTGGTTCATTGGGGAAACAAATAAACGGTTGGATGACTGTAGTGACACAATGTAGTGTTCCAATCATTATCGATATAAAAAAATCAACAGAAAGAAGAACGTTAAGCACTGTGAGCATACTAACATCAACAAAAGTTATTTTCCTTTACTTTGACATTGCAACAGCAGGCATGCTACTAAAGACAAAGAACAGGATACAGAAGCAAATCAGTTAAGGGTCAATGAAGATAACATCTTGATCTCAAAATCCCCGACCCTACATAGAAATACTCCCTCCGTCCCAAAATACAAGTCGTCTTAGTCAAATTTACGCATAATTTTGGGATCAACAATAGACACATCAGCAAAAAAGTTCACCGAACAACAGGAGTTGGTTAGAAGACGTTGTCCACTGACTGTAAAAGACAGGCATTTTGCACATCCTAAGATAAAGTTCACTATTCTGAAAATCCCCTCATATGTATTTCAGACCCTAAAACTGAAAGCATAACAGCAGAAGAAAGGAGAATAATTTCAAGATACAGACAGGTATTCTTCCACTAGAGGGCAACGAATGACAAGTATTCAAGGACTGAATTCACGGTGTATACCTTAGCATATTTATAGGATACAGAAAAAGCACAACTCAAAAGTTCCTTTTCTTACACATTCTATAGAAGAAAATGTCTAAATGGCTAAACTGCGTCAACTTTCAGGATCCTGAAGATTGAGGAAAAAGGAAACAGACCAACTGAGCACCATAATGTAACTATTCCAAAAAAGCCATAAACTTTGATCTCTGCCTTAGAGGAGGGGTGGGGTGGGGAAAGGAGGGTTGTAATTTCTTAGTATAACATTGACAGCAACAATGATTTGCATATCAGCACCTGGGCTAGTCTTAATTCACACAATCAATCAAATAAATCATAACAGACTAATTGCTATCTATCAGCTCACTCATCAGTTTAACTCAAATAGTACAAGATAAAAAGCACAACAGGAACATGCTCTACTGAAGCCCACCCCACCCTTCTGCATATAAGCTAAAGCCAGAAAGATGCAATCTTTAATTAGAATTATTGCAAGCTCATCCAACTTTTACTTCCAATCAAGCAAAATCAAACTACCCAAAAAAAAAAAAAAACGTAACTAACATTCCCACAATAGCAAAAACACAAACCCCAAATCAAATAGAAGGCGGAAAATGATCAATATCTGAAAAGTTCCAATTAGATTAAAGGAGGCTAACCTGTGACGCCTTTAAGGGACTCATTGACGGCGGAGTCGACAGCGAATTTGCCAAGATTACTCAGAATCCGCCCAATCTTTTCACGACGATGAGGATCCGAGATGCACTCTTCAGGCTTATGGGTTCCGGTGAAATTAACTCTGTCGGAGACTTTGGTTGCTCCAATGGAGGCGGTAGGTAGCTGACCTCGGAGAGATGAAGTATCGTCGGACAGACGTTTAGCTGAAGCTTTTCTGTGAAATAATCGAGATGCAGAGGAGTGTAGCTCGTCCCATATGCCCATTCTTTCTCTCTGTGTCTGTGTGGAACGAATTATTTAAGAACAGGGGGACCGCTCTTTGCTTTATCTTTCGATACCTGAGTGGCCGATGACCAGTGACAATCTTTCCCGAGAAAATATACATTGCGCCGCTGTAGACACCCATATTTCGCGTCGCGCCTGTGCGGCCGACATTTTTTTTAAGCTCGCTTGCGCTTATACACGGTTCGCGCTTTTTTCCCCATATCACGTGGATTGTAATAAAGCGCCACGGAAATTAAAATACGCCAAAAAGTTTCAATTCCACGGCACGGGAAATTTTAGGTGGACGCCACGCGTGAATTGACACGCGACGTGGAAAATATACACTGGCCCCGGGATTATCGAAATTGAATTAATAAACGCCAAACCGTCGCTTTTTCCTACATTTTACCAATACCATCATCTTCTTCACCCAAAATCATCAATCTTTTTTCATCGAATTTATCTTCACAAAACTTTCGAAAAAAATTATCAATCTACACCGGGCTTTACTCCTTTAAACAATGGGTAAAGATTTTTATAAAGACTTTTTGTTTTATTTTTTTAAATATTGTATTTGTTTTAATTTGATGATATGTTTATGTAAATAACCTTATAAAGATATAAATTTACGATTTTTCAGTATGGTGAAAAGGTAAAAGCTTATAGTTTTAGGGTAGTGAAAGGATAAAATTTTGATTATTAAGCTATGAAATGATTAATTATAATGAGATTGTTCAATAAGAAAATTGTCATTAGTTGTAGAAATTTTGATATTGTAATTATTTTGATTATTTGATAGTTTAGAAATTTTTAGAATGAAATGCATTAATGATATTATAGTGGCAATGTTAATATTAGAAATGATAATGTAGAAGTTTGGATATTGAACATATTTCGATTATATGATATTGTATTAACGTACAACTTTAGTTTTCAAATAACACTCCAATAATGTAATTATTTACGGCAATCACAATGAAAATTCCTAATTTAATAAATAAAAATGTAATTAAAAACGAGAAACAAACGACAAATAAATGTTGTTTGAAAAATTCCAAAACAATAGAATTTTGACGTATTATTCTAGTGCGCGCCGACGCGATGAGGTTCTTAGAAACGCATGCATCCCCGGTGTTTTCGAATCCTTCCGATCCACGTGTCATGCCTAATCTCCAGGCTTTGTATTGGGGCTCTGGTAGGTAGCTCGTAGAATTTTCATTAGAGTCCGCTCAATAGAGCATCTTTCCGCTCTCGCAGACTTGGTAAAAGCTCTCCGCCGGAAGCGAGGCATCCGTTAGATCGAAAGTATAAGATCCGCTCTGCTGGCTCTCCATCCATCATCCGATCTCTCCTCGTCATCATCAAATATTCTATGACGCTGGTGAAAACAATCTTCTCTTCTATTACCCCGTCTCATCACTGTCACAACATAACACAAATGTAACGAAACTTGAATTTTTTTGACCTAACCTAACCTAACCTAATGTGTGTGCGTGTGTGTGTATGTATGTATATATGCTAAAAATATATTTATTTATTTTAAAGATTAGATGTGTTTTTTGATGTCTGGCTATATATGCACTTATATACAAGTAAATATATGTGTATATAACCGAGAAACCAATATTCACACACATATATACTACTAGCATATATAAGTGTATATATATATTGTTTCTCATTTATATACACATATATTTATATATAAAACACACACAGACAATATATAAATATAGACACACACACACACACACACACACACACACACACACACACACACACACATATATATATATATATATATATATATATATATATTTCAATCAAGAATAATTTTACAATAATATTTAGTCAATCCAACAATATTTGGAAAAAAAAAACCTAATCGTGTGGATAAATGATTGTTTTTTTGCAGAGATAACAACACGGTGTCCGTTAAGTTTTTATTTGGCGGAGAGTGGAAATACCATGAAGATTGCGACAAATGGTCTTATAAGAAAGGAAAATTGTATTTGGTTCGTGTGAAAACCGATACGACATTGGATGAATTGAAGGTCAAAGTGTGTAATAAAGTAGGAATTGATGACTCAAACAACACATTGATCATGAAACTAATGTACGTAGATTATGACCAACCGATTGATGTTTTGGACGATGATACATGGCTAGGCTACATTGATGATATTTTGAGAAAAGAAGCTGTGAAACTATGCGTTAACGCTGAACCGGTTATGCACGATCACGATACGGAAGATGAGAACGAATTTGACTTAAATGAGCAACTACATGAAGAAAATGATAGAGGCATTGAGGATTTTACATCCGAGTTGGATTGTAATCGAAATTCCCGAAACCATGTTGTACCTAACACATCAGCCTTATCCACAATGAAAGCGCCATCCGACCGAATATAACTCAATTTGAACAAGTCATTGACATCACAAGTGAACCTGACTACGATTGGGGAATAATTGCGAATATGATTCGTCAGCCAATTCACACACCTCTGCCTAATTATAGGCAGACAACGCACACACCGTACATCCAACATCAGTTAGACGGGACAAGTCATAATGTCAACATGAATAGAACAAGCCAGCAGTTTGACCGTCCGCCTTTTATTATGCCAACACCGATGCAAGCGGGTCCCAATATCGGTGGATCGTTTACGAGTTATCTTAGAGCGCCTTTCGAGCAGAACATTCATATGCCAACACAGATGCAAGGGGGTCCCAATATCGGTGGATCGTTTACGAGTTTTTTGAGTGGGCCTTTCGAACAGGGTATGTCAACAATGATGCAACCGGGTCCCAATATTGGTGGATCGTTTACGAGTTTTATGAGAGCACCATTAGAACAGAAACCTGGATATTGGCCTAGATTTAGTATGGCAAGTATTAATCGCAATAGAGGTGTTCATTTCGGTTCAGACATTCCGGATTCGGAAATTCCTCCATGTCCACGGGTTGGGCGTTTTGATCAAGATTCGGATTATTGTATATTGGTAAAAGTTCAGGGACAAGGATGATATGCAGATGAAAATGAGTTACCATGCATTGAAAAATAATTACATGTGGAAACCTATCCGGTCCGACAAGGGGAAGTTAAAACTACGATGCTTTACTTTAGAGAAATGCGAATGGAAAGTTGTGGGTAGAAAGGTGTTTGATTGCAATAACTTCGAGATAACCGAGTACAATGAAACTCACACTTGTGGATTGGAGCGATTAAGCAGCGATCATAGGCAAGCCAGACCTGGAACTATAGGTCATCTCGTTAGAGAGAACCTCATAAAACTCGGAAGTCAGTTCACGACAAAACATTTAATTGTGGAGGTCAAAAGAGTATTCAACATAGACCTTGATTATCGCGTGCATATCATTGTAAGCGTAAAGCGTTGGAATTAATCGGAGGAAGCGTACCACTATCGTGATTCTAAATTACCACCCTACTTTTTACATGTTGAAGAGTGAAAATCTCGAAATCATCGCAGTATATAGTGGATCGACCATGTTATCGGCGAGTTCAAATCTTGTTTCATGGCTTTGAAAGCTAGTATTGACGGGTTTAAATCGTCGACTGTCTTAGTCGTGGACGGTACTCATCTAAAAACAAAATGCGAGGGACATTGTTAGTAGCTATCGGTGTAGACGCTTGGTGATAAAGCTCAAGCTCGTAGCGCTTGCCGTGACCGACGGAGAGAGCGAGGGATGCGTGGATGTATTTCATGCTTCAAGTGAAGGGGTAATCGGGAACGTGAAGACATGGTGTTCAGATCGCACGGAGGGCTGGCATCATTGGTGCCTTTGTTAGAGATGTATTTCCAAACGCTCACCATGGTTTTTGCTACCACCACCTTGTCATGAACCTCAAAAAAATTCGGAAGCACAGATACCGCCCATACACTTTCTCGGGAAGCAAGCGTATACTTTTTAAAAACGCGATTCGCAATAATGTTTCAAAGATTAAAAGAGCAGATAAAGATCCAAACAATAGAGTGTCTAGTTATTTGGAGGCTATTGGATTTTGTTACTGGGCACGATCACATTTTCCAGGGACACGTTATGCAATAATGACAAGCAACTATGCTGAAAGTTTTAACAACGTGATCAGGGATGCGCGTAAGTTGAGTATCGTGAATTTGTTAGACTACATAAGGGCAACGCGTTGCGTAAATGGCATTGCGAGCGGAGAGAACTTGCATTGGCATGTCGCCCGTGTTAGCCCTGAAGCGAAAAATTCTTGATCAAGTATATCGATGCCCGAAGAACCTTCACACTAAAGCGATCGACCGGGACCCGATTCAAGTGGGGACGCCGATACTAGTGCAAAGGTAAATATGGCGATTGGAAGTGTTCTTGTGGAGAGTTTCGGGGCTCAAAATGCCTTGTGTACATGCTTGTGCCGCTATAAGTGAGCGTTGTGAGAGTCCGTATGATTATTGTTGTCACTACTACAAAGCTCAATGTTTCAGCGTATTTATGAAGGGCGCGTGATACCTGCTCTCAATCGAGGATGATTGGATAGTTCCCACTTCAATTACAAACCGGCGCATTCCGCCGCTGAACCTAGACTCGAGGAAGAGAGGAAACACAAACAACGGTTATGAGGCGGGCCGCCCCCAGATCCTCAGGATTGCTTCTCAAGGTGAACCTCTGGCGGTAGGACCAAAGAAAGTTGCCTAATGAGAGGACAGTCCCTGTGCTCGTAGGCGTTGCTCGTTGTGTGGAAACACCGGACACAAAAGGCCTAAATGTCCGTTTCATACAACTTGTTGTTCCTAATTGATATAGTCATTTTGTTCATTTTTTCATGTTTTGTAGTAGTATCTAAAGTCGTGAAAGTTTTTATACATGTTTTGTATCTTTTGGGGACATTGATATTAGTATGAGGATGACTATCATATATGTTTTGTATCTTTATCACCTAATAGAAAATGGGTATTGTAGTTCAAACGAGTGATAACAGGCCTTACAAACATAAAAACAAAGAGTACTGATACATTGAGATAACAATAAAATGCTGCTTAAATAAACTAAGGGTGATCATGAAATACGATAGGATGACTCCTAAATAAATGATCTTCAATTTTAGTAATCACCACATTAAACACGACGTGATTTTCTATAGGTTGATCAATGACTTCAAATCGCATTCATCTCCGGTATTTATGTTATTGTCCGTAATGAAATCATTCAACCCGCTTAAACGAAACTTTTTGATTTACCATATACACAATTCTAGCAGGCCATGATTCCCCTGTGGCAATTCGCAGTTCCACGGTCTTGTTTCGCAACATGTCGTTTGTTCTAGCAAATGCCTTTGGAATATTCTACAAATCACAAACAAAATTAAATATTGTTTCAAAATGGGGAAAACAGATCAAACAAGAAAACAACTAAAAATCTTTTAAATATCTCACCACATAATAACAACCATGTGAAAATACCCAGTTTGGCAGCGTCCATTGAAAATGAGGAGTTTGGTTACTTGCACCTGCATCATCATCTGCACCATCTTCTTCATTCTCGGACTCAGAAAAAGTCTTCTCACAATAGGTGTGATCCATCACAATAGTGTTGAAAGTGAAACCCCCATGTGTTCAAACACTATAAACTCCTCTCATTCAAGTAATGAGCCGCCACATACTCCTCCCAAGCTTCCCCAAAGAAACGAAGAATTCCATTGTCTGCGTGGCTCCAACCCTCACTTCCCATGTCCCTAATCGGCTTTTGAGAACGGCCCTATCTAGGTTCATTAGCGTGTCGTTCAACCTATTAACGTTATCTTTGAGGAGGTAGTGTCTATGAAAAAAGAAACATTTCACGTTTGTTTAATCATAATACATGTGATATAAATGTAAGTTAATTAATAATGACATACCAAACTTGTTGCGAAACCGCCATCAAGAACTTTAAAGAAACGATCATTATCCATTTGCTTCTGTGTAGATTATAAATTGAAAGGTGAAGAAGTGGTTTGTTTAAAGTGACTACTTGAATGATGAAGAAAATTCAGATGAACTTAAAAGAGTTTGAAGAATGAGAGAAATGGCTCGTACTTGTACAACAACAATAATTGCCATCCAAGGTTAGTTCGTGTTAAATTTACACGGGATCGTTGAAAATTCACACGGGATCGTTGAAAATTCACACGAGTCTTAGCTCACACTTTACCTTCTCAATCAATGCTACTTTTGACTTGTCATTGATGTCATATCGATGTCGTACGTCATAGGTGTCATTAGGGTGCAGAGTCACAGTGACGCGTCTTTTCACGTGCGTCATCAATGGTTAGTTCGTGCTAAATTCACACGGGATCGTTCAAAATTCACACGGCATCGTTGGAATTCACACGCAGTCTTAGCTCACACTTACCTTCTCAATCAATGCTAGTCTAGTTTTGACATGTCATCGAGGTCATATCGATGTCGACGTCGTAGCGCCATTAAAGGTGCACAGCAAGATTGTCATTGATACGTTGACGCCGCGTCTTTTCACGTGGGTCATCAATGGTTAGCTCGTGCTATATTCACACGGGATCGTTCAAAATTCACACGGATCGTTGGAATTCACACGAGTCTTAATTCACACCAACCCACTCAATTCACTTTGGTTAACTCTATATATACCATGACCTATTAAACTACCTGCATAACCTTCTACTTTACATCGCCTTAATCACAATGTCTCGAACCGCTTTCCCTCATCGGGAATGGCATGAACCGAATTCCCGAGTATGAGAATCCTCCATTCAATCCTCATCAACCCGGTGTTTGTTATTGACCAAAGGAGGGATGATATTAGTCACCAATACGACTTTGCAGACACCGAGGTTGAGGTTTACAATGAAGAAGCGCGCCATAATTGGATTTGGATCTTTCAAGATAGAGCTATTATCGGAGAGAAGAGAATTGAATGGGATAGTCTACCTACCAAGATGAAGCGTCTCTACACAAATTTTCGTTGGAGGGCCTCGCAAATAGTCCCGCATCGACGTACCACTATGAATAGATCAATTGTTCGTGAATTCTATGCGCTTGTCGTCAAACGTAGTGGGGAGTTCAGTCCCATAGCATCGGGGGTGCACAAAGTACGCTGGAGTAGATGTTTCCTGGAGGTGGCCTGGATCAATAACTACTATGGTGTAAGAGGAGTTGAAGCATCCAAGTGATTTCTTCAACGGGCTTCCAACGTTCGTGCATTGCAACGTATAATTGCTCGATGTCAATTGCCTTCCGAATGGGAGCGTGTTATGATCGAATGGTTTGCCAATAGCCTCCATGGTACTATACACACGAGTGAACATCCATCCGATTTGTACATTTTGGTATACGCATTTCTCCATTACGGTTGACGTTGGACGTTACATCATTAGTAGGATTTGTGACATATCGCTTGGCAAGTAGTGGTGATGGTTATATCTACTTTCCTTTTCTTATCACGGCTATCGCAAGAGATTTTAACGCATCGAGTATGACACGGATGACATTTCTTCGAAACCACCATCGTCATCTATAGTGACCACCCTTGGTTTGTTTAACTATTCTATCGTATTTATTGTAATCGCCATAGTCTTCTTGATCAAACGGAGTTAAGACGTCGAGTTATGTTCCATTATGTATTGTTTTTTCTTTCTTAGGCCATCGAGTTTATGTTCTATTATTTCTTGTTTTATCTACTCATAATTGTAATGGATGATCTTTGACGATCACATGAGGGACTATCATTTAATACATTTGTTTCAAACATACTTATATATCATAATATATTTAATATTTATATATTAATTACATATTCCAAAAGAGAATTTATTATTTGATAGGAGAATTTATTACTTCAAGTGGTGATTTATGACCGTAGGCAGGACACATGGCATTATTGTCATTGATACAGTGACGCGTCTTTTCACGTGCGTCATCAATGGTTAGTTCGTGCTAAATTCACACGGGATCGTTCAAAATTCACACGGCATCGTTGGAATTCACACGAGTCTTAGCTCACACTTACCTTCTCAATCAATGCTAGTCTAGTTTTGACATGTCATCGAGGTCATATCGATGTCGTACGTCGTAGGCGTCATTAGGGTGCACAGGCAGTATTGTCATTGACACAGTGACGCGTCTTTTCACGTGGGTCATCAATGGTTAGCTCGTGCTATATTCACACGGGATCGTTCAAAATTCACACGGGATCGTTGGAATTCACACGAGTCTTAATTCACACCGACCCACTCAATCAATGCTAGTTTTGAAAGAAAAAAAATCTATATATTTACCAATCCTTTACCAAATCTATAAAAAAAATCTATATATTTTAGTATTTATTTTTTAGATATATCAACTTTCATTTCAGTTTATTTATGTTTTGTTATTTTTATGTTCATCTACTATAGATGTTATTTTTATGTCCTCTCGACTAAATAAGTTTTTTTTAAGTTTTACGTGTTATACATGGTTCCCAAAAACCCGTGGACTCGTATAGAAGATGATTATTACAACGCCAAAAGTTGAGATATAACCAAAATAAATGTCATATGTTGGATGTACACGACTCCCGAACAACAAATATATAAATTACACCGCTATACGTTGACAAAATAAATCTACGGCCATTTTGATCCCGAGCTCTGTGAAAAGTTGCATCATCATCTCAAATATGTGTGCGTCGGTGATGAGTGTAAGCTCCATAATCTTCGGGATCGAAAACCGGATGCGTTCCTCGCATATTAAAGCTATAAAATTAGAATCGAATGATTGAAATAAAAAAAAACTTAATAAGGTTTGATACGCATCGGTACTCCGTCTGTGGACATCCGGCCTCGTCTGCAAGGTGATAGTATAGAATGGTGTTTGAGATGGATCGATCATCCATTGGATTGTCCCGCAATCTTGTGATGCCGATAACATTAACCTCATGTATAGAGCCCATTTCCGTATGATCTGGTCAATGTGGGTCGAGTCACCACTTCAGATCGGTCGTCAGACACCGTTATGGTCCATTCACTGATCGACATGCGCACAAGCACCCAATGCTCCGTGTTAATCATCCAGATAGCATAGGCGATCGTTTTCTTGGTCCATTTAGAAGTTTCCAATGTCAAAACAGCCGAACCACAAGATCCATGTCGCCTCCCATTTCTCTAATTCAGCCACAAGAGTACTTGCGAATGAGGCATAACACAAACTCGCATATTTTTCATCTCGATCTGGGTAAGTCGCCATACGAGCCGACAACAGTCCCACATACGAGTCAATGTGCTGCAAATGGGATTTATTACTCAGTCACAATATTACGATAAAAAAAAGTGAAACATGTTAAAAAAATTCGAATACAAGTTTAAATGAGTTTACCTGCGCATTTATCTGATGACCTTGAAACAAAATACAAATTGAAAAAATCTCGATCCCAGGAAAGGTAATATTTCCTCGCCGCCAAACCCCCGACTAATAACTTGGTCGTATCACCTACATTTGAGGCTATCCATTTTTGATTCATTGTACTCTCGCTTTCGATAGTCCTCGAGCGGGTGTGTGCCTATCATCCTCAGCCGCTTTTTTAGGTGAATCCACTGGGTAGTATTATCCTCCTAAAGTACTCAACCGGCGTCGATCGAAGGCCCATTTTTATTTGAAGTGCAGTGCTCTTTGTAGCTCCCCTCCTCCCCTCCCCTCCCCTTGTTGTATTCAAACACAGGATCGCGCCAGGGCCCTAGAAGAGTGCCAAGAAACTGCCGAGGTTGTCATCTCCGTATGCACATCATCAATATCGACTGGACCTAGGCCAAGACACTCAAATGAAAATTCATTCAATGGGTCAAGATGGATGCTTTGCTCTATCTCGCAGTGTTGACCCCGAACGAATGGTGTGCCTTGTGGACTGAAGACGGCCCACTTGGGATCCTCGATACGAAGCCCGGAAGGAGTGACTTGGGACGGTGACGCCATATGAACATTCCTTAGAGGTGTTCGCTCCGTGTTTGTATCACAACCTCGAGGTGTGTCCTGGTCCGTGTTTGTATCACAACCTTCAGGTGTCTCAGTCTCAGTCTCACGGCTGCCTTGTGTAGCTGAAGACGGCCCAACTTCGGTGGATGGTGTGCTTTGGGTCCTGTGGAGATGTGGAGGTGAGTCACCGCCCTGGGAGGCTTGTGATCTGAGATGTCCCTATTCGGGACCTAAGTGTGTACCTGTATAATAATAAAGGAAATGGTGTGAATTTAAATTTGTGTTAACAAGATAAATGCAATTATATTTGTATTTAGGAGTTAATTCAAACTGTTGCACCGCCGCCCTTTTAACGACTCGAGGTAACGCTGCGTATGTCGTTCTTCAACTACTCGTAGTTGTTTCGGCCTCTCTCAGACGTGCCATTTCACCTGCATTTCACTTCCTTAGCAAATGTCGTTTCAAAGATACTTAGCCTTCGTTTCAATCAACTCGGCCTTTGTTTCCATCAACTCGGACTGACTTCTCTTAACGCATTGTCAACTATACGCGTGATTTCGAGCACCAGTGAGTCTAATGGCACAACGCCCCACAATAGGTATACTACCACCGCCTATATCGAATTGTTGAGAAAATGATGTGGTACCCGGAGGGTTTATGGATGTAGACGGGCACTCGGTCGCTCGTCATGACGGGCTTGTTGAGATGGTCGCCGTCCTCGGCATCAACCATGGGACGCTCACGAACTACGCCATCCAAATTAGACTCGGGGGAACACGTCTTTGACCAGGGGACGAGGATCCGGGACAACCACGGGGAACAGGTAATTGACGCAGTGGAGATGTAACCTCCGCCTCCGGCAACCCCATACCAATTACGAATCGCCTATCTTCGGCGGTTGTCAAAATATCACCGACCATCTCAACTTTGCAAAAGGAAGGAAAAAAAGGCAACCGATTTTTAATACAATGTTTAAAAATATTGCTAACAATGTAGATTGATAACAATGATAATATAATACATACCCATGGAGTAACACCGGATGTAGGATTGACCAATGATTTGTAATAGACCCCGCCGGCAGTGCATTTCCATCTCAACAAACTTGGACGAGCATTAGCTTGACCTTCTACCAATGTTGCAAATCCCCCGTACTGTATAAGTCTAGGCATTGCATGGAAACACCACAACTGTAACGCGTATAAACAACCGGAGAACTGTGGCTTATACGGTTTCCCATTTCTTTTTGTGTACAAGACCCTTACACTCAAATACTATCTTACGCCAATTCAACATTAAATTGTTAAAAATATCGCTTCATGGAAATGTCTCCACCAGCTTGTACATTCTCGACAATATAAAAATCTGGGCCGGTATCACCACTCAGTGGTCGTTTCGATTATTAACCCATAAATAACGTACACTAAAGCCATCCGGTATATAGTTTCAACGTCATTCGATGCCATAATCGCTGATTCGATTTTTTGCAACGTCACATTCTTGATGTACTTATGGAGAGTACAACTAACATCGAAACACCTTGACTGATCAGGCAATTCAACATCCAAATCTCCAAATCTGCATTCCCATGATGAATGCAAACTCTCGTCTTCCGAACTTCACTCTATTATCGCCAATCTTAAAATGAAGCTCGCTGCGTCTCGGTCTGGATAAACCATATTGAAATCTGTGTATGCTATTAGCCGCCTTGAATTCCCAATTGTTACTTATAAATCGAAGAAACGGACCAAACATCGATCCTCCAATCTATTCCACAACGCCTGTTTGGTGTAGCATTGTGCAATAACTCTTGTAGTCTTGTAAGAGTAGCACTTTCCGCATGGAACCGCAATTCGGCATTAAAAATTTTTTCAAAGCGGATGAATCAATGTCCCACGTGGTGTTGGATAACTAGTAAGTTGCAAGTGATTAAAAATGTTTTAAGAAACTATATATATATATATATATATATATATATATATATATATATATATATATATATAAACTTAAAATACATATATATATATATATATATATATATATATATATATATATATATATATATATATATATATATATATATATATATATATATATATACCGTGTATAATTTCTCCTAGTGTATGTGTATATGTCTCTGTGTGTGTGCTTAAACTGTGTGAAAATTTAAATTTATCTGTGTGTATAATTTCTTTCACTTGATAATAAATATATATGCGATGGCATGAATATGTGATAAAATAAGTGTATATATAACTTTATACATAAATGTACTGGAATATATACACACACACACAAACGAGAAAATATACTCTTAATACATATACACACACACACACACATATATATATATATATATATTTGTATTAATAGTATATTTTCTCGTTTGTTACGGGTACCCGTGTTGTTATCAGTTACACAATCATTTTTCCAGCTGTGTTTATTTTAGCCACATAACATAAAAATCAATATTCGCCAAAAATACTAACCATTTGTATTTTATATATATATATCATATAAATAAATATATATATATATATATATATATATATATATATATATATATATATATATATATATATATATATATATATATATATATATATATATATATGGTTAGATTTTTAGGAATATTGTTGTGTTTTTTGATGTCTAGCAATATTCAATTATACAAGTAAATATATGTAAATATATGTGTATATAACTGAAATAACCAATATACACACTAGAAGATAAATTTTTCGTTTCGTTGTGTTGTGACAGTAGACGGGGGTAATAGAAGAGAAGATTGTTTTCACCAGCGTCATAGAATATTTGATGATGACGAGGGAGATCAGATGATGGACAGAGCCAACAGAACAGATCTTATACTTTCGATCTAACGGATGCCTCGCTTCCGGCGGAGGCTTTACCAAGCTGCTGAGAACGGAAAAGATGCTCTATTGAGCAGACCTAATGAAAATTCTACGAGCTACCTACCAGGAGCCCCAATACAAAGCCTGGAGATTAGGCATGACACAAATGGATCGAAGGATTCGAAAACACCTTGGGGATGCATGCATTTCTAAGAACCTCATCAAGTCGGCGCACTCATGTAGAATACGCCAATATTCTATTGTTTTGGAATTTTTCAAACAACATTTATTTGTCGTTTGTTTTAGTTTTTAAATTTGCTTTTTTATTTATTAAATTAGGGCATTTTCATTGTGATTGCCGTAACAATTACATTATTCGGATATTATGAAAACTAAAGCGGTATCAAACTACACATTTCAAAATGAACTAAGGCCATGAAAGGAAATTATACTACTAAATTTCTAAACAACTTATAACAAAGACATACATACAATATCATATAATCGAACTATGTACAATATCAAAACTTCTACATTATCATTTCTACATTATCGCTTCTAATAATAACATTGTCACTATAATTACATTAATGCATATCATTCTTAAAAAATTCTAAATTATCAAATAATCAACATAAATACAATATCAAAATTTCTACAAGGTCATTATTTTTACAACATCAAGATTTCTACAAATTTTCCAATACAAATTTTCCAATCATATAATCAAAATAATTACAATATCAAAATTTGTACAACGTCATTATTTGTACAACATCAACATTTATACAAATTTTCCAATACAAATTTTCCAATCAAATAAGCATAATAATTACAATATCATAATTTCAACAACGTCAAGATTTCTACAACATCAACATTTCTACAAATTTCCCAATATACATAATTCGAAAGGTCCAATATCTTATAACCATAATTTCTACAATTTCAAAAATTGTACAATATCATTACTACAATTTCCTATCTTATAATCATAATTTCTACAATATAAAAAAATCTACAATAGAGAAAATTTTACAATATCATTACTACAAAATTTAACAAATTATCTCACAATTTCGATTTTTTTTGGGTCAATACATAAACATACTATATCACAATTTCGCAACCAAAATTTCAATAAGATTATTATATCACAATTTCGATAACATTACAATATCACAATTTGAAATAAAAAGTGGCAGTTCAATAAAATTTGGGGGCAAATTCATCAAAATTAAAACTAATAAACTGTAAATAACTTACTAGAGGATATTCTTCCAAATTAATAACGGCCATTGGAGAGTATAAAGCTTCAATCCACTCCCGGTTCCAATTCCACGCAATGTAAACTAACCCGTGTCAAACACCTTCTTGCCCGTGAGAGGTAATTCCTTCCTCGTGAAATTAATCTACAGATGTGGGGATAGGGATGTGGGGATAGGGATGTGGGGATAGGGTTGTGGGGATAGGGATGTGAAATTTGTGCGTATTTTTTTTTTTTTGTGTGTGGGGCGATTTTTGAGAAAAAAGTGAGGAAGAAGAAGATAAAGTGCCCTGTATATGTTTTACAATTTCCACGGGCCCGTGGATATTTTCCACGTTGCGTTTCCTTTCCCACGTGGCCCTCATTAAAATTTCCCCCATGCCTCGTGGAATTTCAACTTTTGCCACCAATTGAATTTACACGTGAACCATTCGAATTCCACGTGATATGGTGGAAAAATGGCACGATCCGTGGAGCATGCACGGCTACTTAAAAAATGTCAGGCCTGAACAGACCTGACTTGAAATATGGGTGTCTACAGTGACCTGAATGTATATTTTCTCCCGAGACCAGACCGGCGGGTCGTTCTACTGTAGGGACTCTCTAGTAGGGAACTGTTTACGTGTCAGGATTTGGACCACACAGTTTCCTGAAGTGGAATACACAGTGCCCCGTGTGTGGAAATTGTATGGTCCAGATGCTGCCACGTAGACAGTTCCCTAGTAGGAAGTCCCTATGATAGAATTTTCTCAGACCGGCGTGTAATCAGACCAAATTATACCGTTACAGTCCACCATAAAATATTGATTAACAATATAAAATGAGCCTAAGAAGGTCACCGGTTCGATTCTCCTATGAGACGTTATATTAAAAGAGTTTTTGGCCAGACCTTATCCCTCAGAAAGATTCAGATTCTATAGGCACGACCCGGGTCGAATTCCGGATTAGTCGGACCAGTTTCGGATACCGGGTTTTAAGCAATTTTTTTTTATATATATAAATAGGGGTTCTATTGGCAACCTCATTTTTACTAATGACATCATATTACTCTCGGCACCACAAAAATTTATTTAGGTACCATAATTATTTTTAATGAACACAACGTCAGTGTCACTGACATTGCTATTGAAAATCTAAGTCATTGACATTGACGTTGTTGTTCAAAAACAAAAGTCAGTGGCACCGACGTTTACGTTATAAAAGTGACAATACTTAGTAACGTCAGTCCACTGACGTTGATATTGAATAGGAACATCAGTGACGCTGACGTTTCTAGTGTGGTGCCGAAAGTGAAAACAAGAATATATGTGTAGTGCCGGAAATAGAGAAAAATAATCAAAAAAAAAAGGTGCTGATAGTAAAAATGGGGGTGTCAGCAGAACCTCCTATATATAATGACATTTGACTCTTATTAATACAAAGTAATGAAAAGTGTGTGAGTATATAACACAATCTCCGTCCCAAAACGTAAGTCCGCTTGAGTTTTTTCATACAGATTAAGAAAGTTGGTTATGTGTCATTAATTTTGATGAAAATGACTAAAATAACATTTAAGTGATATTAATGCAAGTAGTGAAAAGTTGATGAATATATAATAAATGAATGGTAAATGGAGAAAAATGTAATAAATGCTTATTGGTCATCAAAATGAACTTATATTGTGAGACAAAACAAAAAGTTAAATTAACTTACATTTTGAACGGAGGAAATAAATGAAAGGTAAAAGAGAAAATTTTAATAAATGATTTATTGGTATTTTAAATGGAGTTACAAAACAAAAAAACTAAATGAATTTCCATTTAGGGACGAATGTAGTATTACCTTTTGGGTTTTTCATTTTTTATTATAAATTTTCTCATATACTCCATCCGTTCCAAAATAAAAACCATTTTAGAGCTTTCACACAGATTAAGAAACTAGTTAAATATCATTAATATATGACTAAAATGCCTAATACACCATTTGACTATCATAAATGCAAAAATCGTAAAGTGGTTGATGGAGATAAATTAGGGGTAATAAGAGGAAAAACATTAATAAATACTCTCTTGGTATTCTGAATGACTTATATTATGAGACGTATTGAAAAAACTATGATGACTATATTTTAATACGGATGAAGTATAAAGATATGGTTTTCATAATATTTTGTGCTAATTCACTCAAATTCTCCATACCATGCATCGACCCGATGGTAATTAATGTGGCCATTAATCCGAAGATTTCGGGTTCAATCCCAATAAGAATAAAAAAACGTGTGTGCATGTATTTCGTACCCATAAAAATTGAATGATCTGGGAGGGAATATGTTTTTCGTTTTCAGTTTAATTTCTTATATATTTGATCCGTCCCAAAATGCAAATCATCCTAAAGTTTTCATACAGATTAAGAAATGGTTAAATATCATTAATGTATGACTAAAATTCCTAATACACCATTTGACTATTATAAATGCAACAATTGTAAATTGATTGGATGAATATAAATTAGAAATAAGATAATGAAAAATGTTAATAAATGTTATTTTAATATTGTGAATGATTTATATTATAGAACAAAATGAAAAAGCAATAATAATTTATATTTTGGGACGGTTAGAGTATATTCGAATATACAGTTTAGTTTAGAATTATTTCAATTTTATATACCAAACTATGTCTATCTATCACCCTCCATTTCCAAAGCCACACTGCCCTACTAACACGACGGAGTGATGTATGTATCCAATAAGAGTTGGATAAGAAAAACAATCATTCATCATCTTTGTCATTAAAATTATTGAAGTTTATTTTTAAGTTGGGTCTAAAGATACCCATATTTTAGCTCAATTATTCATGTTGATATTTACAGTACAGGTGGGAGATCAATTGAGCATTTAATAATTGGGCCATTAACGGCGTCACATTAATTTTACAAATAACATCATACTAATCCCGTCTCAAAATATAAATCATTCTGGGTATCTTATATTATATTTTAGAGTAAAAAACCGTCAAATTACCCGTTTTTTTCAATTAACCCGACCCAAACCCGGTTTTCTACACACAAAAAAAAAAAACAAAAAAAAAAAACCTACATCATCGGGCCACTTCCCTCCTTCCTCCCCACGATAACTTCCTCAGTTTTCCCCACTCCCCACGTCCTCATGCTTTCCTCATATGCTCCAGTCATGGAAAGTACATGGTCAAATATATATATATTAATCAATGAATTAATTCACCTCATTCATTTACATTATTCGGCTGAAAATCCTCCGTCCCCTCCGAACTTGAAACGGTTCCACTGAAACCCACTATTGCCTTTACTCCTCCTCAATCCTCGGTCTGCAATCAAATCCTGCGTTTCCTCTATTTTCCCTGATTATCTATTCTTCACATGCCTTCATTCGATTAAGGAAAGAATCAGATATTACCTTTGTCCATTCGATCTACCATGTGCGATAATCACTTATGGAAAGTTCGAAGCTTAAAGCTGCCTGCTTTAATGTCGATTTGATGCAGATTTCGTTTCTGCAACGTGTTGATTAACACGACGGCTTGATTCGGTGCATTCAATTTGCAAGGTGATATCTTTCCGTGTTCGTTCCTTATCATTTATTTTCTGATTTGACATAGATGCTCTCCTGATTTTGTGCCTTATGCGATTTTGTGAAGGATGAGTATGGAAGGTTCAAATTTTCTCTCGATTCGATCTCGATTCTAAGAAGTCGGCCAAGATCTTTGTGGATTCACGACTTCTCCTTCGATTGCTTGGCGTTTTATTTTAAGACATAATCAGAATCAGGCTATATGAAATATTTCATCACTCATATGTAAAGTTCAAGTCGAAAAGTCGCCGCTTTAATGTCGATTTGATGCATATTTCGCTTTTTAGCGTGTTGATTAACATGAAGGCTTGATTCGGTGCATTCAATTCGCAAGGTGATATCTTTCCGTGTTAATATCGTTCCTTATCATTTATTTTTCGATTTGACATAGATGCTCTCTCGATTTTGTGCCTTATGTGTTTTTGTGAAGGATGAGTATGCCAGGTTCATCCTTTCTCGATTTCATCTTCGATTGTAAGTATTTGGCCAAGATCTTTGTGGATTCACAGCTTCTCCTTCAATTACTTGGCGTTTCATTTTATTTTGGTGCTTTAATGGAAGCAACAAATTCGCATGATTTCAAGCTCTGGCTATGGTAATTTTTATATATTTTTAGCTCTTTATAAAATCAATTTTTAACCTCCCGGAATGCAAAGCTGATATGAAAATGTATGTAGTAATGCAATGTATGTAGTAATGCAAAAATCATGGCTACGTAAATTCAATTTTTTACCTCCCGGAACAGTTTTTTTTTTTATAAATCATATTTGACTCATGTGTGCTGATCAAAATGTTACAATGTAATTTTATTTCCAAGTGTAAGAAACAACGAACAAAGAAAATTGAAAAGAGTGAAGTTTTCATTACTTATGCATATTACCGACTTTTTTTTGTTAGTTCTGCTTTTGGTTTAGCTTTTCACAAGATGGCTTTCAATGAGTTGCAGATATCTGTTTGTTAAAAAATAAGTAGGAAACAATAGACAAATCAATGCAGAAGACTAATTTACTATCTGGACGTTCCTTTTTTTTTTTTTGGGTAAGTTTATGCCCCTGTTTTCGACAGTTCTTTGAACTTTAATGCATATGTCAATGGTTATTATATACGGTTGCTACATGTATCTATAAATATATGTTGCTAGAATGCAAATACAACCATTGATTTATGAAGTTGCTTTTGTCGATGAAGAATTTGTGTCCTTTTAAGCTCATTTGTTTCACATGCCAATATTAAGTAAACATGTAGTAAATTGCTATTAATAATGAATAAGGTGATCTTTATGAAATACTTTTGAATGTATCTCGGACCTTGGGGTACTACTGTTTGTCTATTAGATACATATAACTATAAACTTTATGAAAAATTGGCGACGAGCAGTAGAGGCCAAAGCACGATGAATGTTTTTGTGATTTTGTGTCGTTTTACTTTAATTACTATCTACGTTAATACCCTCTTGACAATCCCCATCGTTTCACTTAACTTATCTCTTTCAACGACATCATTTTCATGGTGCTTATAATATTTCCAGCCTTTGTTGAGTCTAATTAAATTATTTCCAAGCATCAACAAACAAAGCATCGATCGCTACAGTTCTCGAAACATAACTTTTTCGCTCACAAAAGAGGCAAAATTTTACCTTGGGAAGGGCATCATGAAACAAAGATAAGAACGATATTCTTTGAAGAAGCCGTGATGAAGAGGAGACGTCTCGCCAATACACCCTATTCCAGTCTATAATTGGTCCAACTTTGGAGGTTATTCAAAAGAAACCTGGAGTGAGAGATCTTCGCTAAGTCTGCGGTACAGTGTTTTTTGTTTTTCTTAATTAGTTTTTGTGTTTTTTGCTTCTCTATACACCTGGTTGTTATTGATAGATAATAACATTCATTTAGAAAAACAGAATTTTGTTCATGTTATCGTGTTTTATCTTTTCATGCTCTCTTTATTGCTGAGTTATATTTTGTATTACAATATGTTGATAGGTTGATTCGACGATAAGGAAGAACAAAAGCATTGAGTGCGGATGTAAAATATCACGTATCTAGGTAAATTCAATTTTTTACCTCCCGGAACAATTTTATTTATAAATCATATTTGACTCATGTGTGCTGATCAAAATGTTACAATGTAATTCTATTTCCAAGTGTGATTTGCTACATGTTGGAGCTTTGGCATATAGTAACAAAATTCATTTGTATGGTTTCATTAGCTTCTATAGACCAGATTCTGCAGTTGTTATGGCTTCATTAAATTTATTCCTCATTGCAAAGTGCTTTTCCAGATTGTTCTCTGATTCAGGTTTGCTGTTCGGCATTTTTCGCTAGGATTCTTTTGCTTGGTGAGTTTTTTCTTTTCCAGAGTTTTCTATATCCGTGTTTACAGAAATTTTATTCAGGGGCTAAGCTTTATGAGCACTGTGTCGTCCTTTTTTTTTTTTCCGTGTGTTTATTTGGCGGTATTTCCTTTTGCCTAATTGACCCATTTTTTTGTGTTTCAGTGGTCCTTATTCCATTGGCATTGCGATGTATCGATTGTGGAAGATACGCGCTTTTGTGTGCGTGTGCTTTTATTTCCGCTTTTCTTAGCTTTGATGTGGAGAAAATCCATGGAAGTTTTAAATGATTGAGACATGATGTTGCTCATGCACATTTGATGTGAATGTGCAGTATATATAATCTGGAAGAGTTTTTGTGGTGCCCCTCTCATCATATGCATTTGACGGTTCTGTATGAGATTATGTAGATTTTTTTTTTTTTTTTTTTTTGAAAACATTCATGTTTTTTGGGTTAATTTTCCTTTGCTATGCAAATATGACTATGAGTAACAACCGGGGTTTGTTTTGAACCTTTTTGCTTATGTGGCTAAATTTATACAATGAATTTACAAAGATTTGAGAATGCTAGAGTTTGAAATGAGGTGTATATTCATTTTGTTGGTGCTAAGTAATGATTTGCAGTGTGTTATATCTGATTCTGCGATTAGGAACAATTTTTTTACGACTTTGAGATTCAAGAATTGCATAGGTGGAGTCTTTCTACACGGCAAATGAAAGTCTATTGCTAAAAACTCACTTCATACGTATTTAAACATGTTAATTTATATGGATGATAGAAAAATACATTAATTGAAGAGAAAGTAGAGACATCCTTACTTTTTGTATAATTGCGAAGTGTACCTTTTTCGTCAAATGATATCGGGGATCGAAAATCTTATCAATACAATGTGTCCTTTGCTACCATCGCATTAAACATAATGATTATACATAGGTCCTTCACTAATCGCATTAAATATAATGACTATACATACACACAATATTTATATTACTTGACTGTCAGTTTTAAATTCAAACACATCATATTTCTTTCATTTATGTTGTCATTTTTCTTTGTTACTCATTTTCATACTTTACATTCTCCCGTGCATTGCACGGGTTTCCTACTAGTTTTCATATATATTAAGGAAGTGGTTGAACGTGATAAATTTGAAGGTTAATTGTGTAAATTGCCCATTCACAGTAGTTGTTACTTGTTAAATAATGAAAAGTTGTTAGATTGATAATAAATTAGGGGTAAGATGGAGAAATGAGTAATAAATTTTGCATTGGTAATGTAAAATGACATAGTGAGACAAATCTAAAAAGGTAGAATGACTTATATTTTAGGACGGAGGTACTACTCCCTCCGTCCCATTTTATTTGTCCATGTTTCCTTTTTGGTTTGTCCTAAAATAAGTGTCCACTTTGTATATTAATTGTTAAATTTCTTTAAATACCCTTATCTCTTTACAATATTTACAATAAAAAATGTGTAGCATTAAATGCTCTAACAACAATTAAAAGGGCATAAGTGTAACAATATTGGATCATTTAATGTGATTCAAAGCATTAACTACACTTTTCTTAATCTGTGTGAAAAGTCAAACATGACAAATAAAATGGGACGGAGGGAGTATAAATATATAAAATGTGTATTCACCGAATGCATAACATGTGTTATGTTTTATGAAGGCAACAAGTGTTATGGTGATAAGTGAAACCCTGAATTTCTATGTGAAATCCTATTTAATTAAAGGTATTTTCGTCTTTTCGAAAAAATGTTTTATTTTCCTTTTCTTTAAATTATGAATGTTTGCTTTATGGGTGAACCGACTTATAAGACTCTGAAAAGTCTATAAAAAAGACACTTGCGTACGTGCTTTATGCTATACGTATAACGCCTAAAGACCCCAGGTCTGTTAGCGCTAAATGAGTCATAAATAGTCCGGTCAACTGCTTAAACCACTGTCCTCGCTTGGTCTAAAAAGGCTAACCCGAGTTGACAAGATCTTTATGTCTCACACTTATATGGTAGTGATGCGCTTCCCTCACTTTCAATGTGGGATATCACATTCTCCCCCCTTATAAGAGCTTGTCGTCCTCGTCAGGACGGCCAAGACTTGTCCTAATGGACTTGTCTCAGTTCGTCCCTACCATAGGTTTCCAGAGGTGGCCCCCACCGCATCTCACGGTGTGGCATTTAGTTCCGTATGATAGTCGGCTCTGAATACCATTCTGTAACGGTTTCAAACCCCGGCCCTGGTAGCGCTAAATGAGTCATAAATGGTCCGGTCAACTACTTAGACCGATGTCCTCGCTTGGTCTAAAAGGGCTAACCTGAGTTTACAAGATCTTTATGTCTCACACTTATATGGTGGTGATGTGCTTCCCCCACATCCAATGTGGGATATCGCATTACGCATGTATTTTTCAGTATTGAATGTTTTCTGGAAATATTTTGCAAACTATTTCTGAATTAAACGTTTATTGCAGTTAGGGTGGAAGTTAGTAGTTGCTATGGACCCTTTTATGATTACATAGGATGATATAGATAGAACATGAACTTATGTTCCCTTATGTTCTCCTACGTGTGTGCTTTAAGTGTTATTCCCAAATATCCTAAGTAAGGTATTTTTTATTAACTAGCAATGTATTGTATGGGGTACCATGGTTTATAAGAATCATATCACAGGTATGACTAGTGGTATTGGACATGTTGTATTAAGACAACGTACGTATTGTACGTAGTACCGTGTTTTGACGTGTCACATTAGAGGTATGACTAGTCATATTACCTGTGTAGCAATGTGCCCTCATGCTATGTGATAGCATGTGTTTCACCCTTGACTATTTGATATTGTTTGTTTAAACAGAACAAACATGAACGCGATAGAAAAGACATTGAACATGAAAAGAAAGTGAAACATGCAAGTAAGAATGACTAGTTAACATGTAAAGCGCGGAATGAAAAGTAGCTTATGCAAGTTTGACAACTAGGATAAACATGATAAGTAAATTAAGAAATTGAACAAGTACGTGCAATATGAGTTAGAAGCAGTGTTTTCCATCAAGAAAGACGAAGCAAAACAAAAAAGAATCACGCTCTGTAGGATTTGAACCTACGACATCGGGTTTTGGAGACCCACGTTCTACCGAACTGAACTAGGAGCGTTTTTTTATCGGAATAGATAAGACTGTAAAGCAAGGTTTTTTTTCGAACCCTAGAGTATGATAAAAATGAAAGATTCTGTCCACTTTGAATTGATCTTCGCCGATTCCTCGTTACTGCACCTTTGAGTAGTAGCAGTAAGTAATAGGTAGGGATGACAGGATTTGAAGTTAATAGGACAAGTTTCCTTGATTGTTACTAATATGATTTTAAAGTAGTTTCTTACTATATCCTTTAAAATTATTTTGCAAACTCGTTGAAGTAAATTCATATCCCCCAACTTATGAAAAACTCAATTTCTTTTTGATCTTATACTCCTGAGCTTGTGCACAAGCTCACTCCTTTCTTTTGGGTTGAGAAGTATGTGTAGGGTTTTAACGACATGTTGACAATTTTGAAGATTGACGGAGGTCGGAATAGTCTCAGCCACGTGTCATCCCACAAATGGCTAGATAGTAAATAAGGAGAGAGAAGGTGAATAATTATGGGCAAGGAGCCCTAATTAATACTCAGTCTAAGGACCTTTATCCACATAAGAGAGGTCTACCTAGTCTGCCGAACAACATTTGTAGCCCACCGCAGGTCGGTCAGGGCACAGTAGAGCCAGAGCAGCACAGCTCGGACCAGGGCATGGTTTGAAGCTCTCCGCATGTCGGATAGAGCTGATTACGATCTTATTGTTAGGTGTAGTGCCCGAAAGACAATTATGTAATTGTTTTAGGACAGAATTAATAATTCATCTTATTATATGCATGTATGCTTATAATTAAGACACTACTGAAAACCCTAAGTACCTCATTTATGTAATCACATAACTCAGTGTATGGCTATACACAAGAGGATTGAGTTAGTGAGATGTACTTAAAATTAACTTAGTCCGCAGCGTTGATTAATCTGAGTACGGGTCTCATGATTAATATGCTAATAATGCGCCTAGAACACTTTAGGTGTGACAGTCTTATCCGGACTGTCGGTAATAGGGTACCTAGTGGGGCATTTATATATGATGATAATCATATAGGGCTGGACCGATTTGATTTGAGTTCTCGATATAATTCCATAATCGAAAAGTCTTATTGAATCACAAGATGATCATATATGGATTAATCTCAATCCTGAGGTGATCACAGACAACTGCTTAGACTAGGGTAGGGTTTGATGTGTTAGTAAAGATCACTTCATAGTATGTGGTCCAACACTTCTCGTTGGCTCTATTCTAGGATGAGTGAGTAGTCTGTGCTATCACAAATATGGAATCCATTCCTTCCCTCGGGAAGTAGACAGACAGTTCCCTTATTTGTTGACCCTAGAAACTGATCGATGGGCTAGTTCATACTATATTAGTTATGAACTAATTGATCACTAAGGGGTTAATGGTAAATAATGATAATATGCTTCGAGTAGGGTTTACGGACATATCCCGAATCGAAGTGAACAGTCTATGGAGGATTTATCCGTATGTAATGATTATATCAGTGGACGCTTATCAACTCATAGTTGAGTGTAAGTTTATATCTATATTCAGCAAAGTTCAGTTTCGGGTTTATGGTGGTGTAATCCCGGCATTAATAGATTGAATATTATTGTTCGGTCTGACGAATAATTTTATTTAATTTATTGTAGCTACTGAATATGGGTCCATGGTGACGTGGCTCCTAATATAGCATATATGTTTTCTCGTCGTTTCACCTCAATTGTAATTAAATAGTTTGATTGGAATATTTAATTGATATGTGGATTAATTGTTTAGTTAGGCTAGATAATTAAATACATGGAATTTTTTTTTTCGTGGACTCGGCCCAATGTGTCAAAAAAATGCGTGAGGACCTTTTATTTAATTAAGGGTGGCGCATTTTATTATTAATTAATTATCAAGGAATTAGTTTTCTTGGATAATTATTTAATGTGTGATTTATCTTTTATTTGTTAATTGATAATTCATGGAATATTAGATAATAATATGATTTATCCTAATTTGTTTGGGATAATTATTTTATTTATTTTTTATTTGGAATAATGATTAATCTAATAATTATCTCTTAATTATTGAATCATTGGAGGACAAGGATTACTCTCCTATATAAAGATAGTTCTCCCAAGCCTTATGACACAATACAATTTTTGAAATATTGGAAGTAATTGAGCAAGATTTTTCGGCTCTTTTACTTGGGTTCGAGTTTTAGAAAAACTTCGGGTTTTTCTAAGGTAGCATATCGAGGAGGTCCGGCGGTTTGAAACACCATCCACCTGGTGGTGCTTGGAGACACACGTTGGAAGACTGTGGCTTCTCATGTAGCTTGGATCTTGGATTGAAGATTGTTCTTGGAGTTTATTCACCATAAACTGGTAAGCAATCTAAACCCCATCGTGGTTTAGATCCATTATTTTGTGTATTTTGGTTGACTAGATCTAGATCTATACTATTCCGCTGCGTAATCGGGTGGATCTTGATCCATCCGACGATATTACATCTAACAAGTGGTATCAGAGCCTTTGATCTATCAATCAAAGTATGAAAATTTTAGATCTAAGGAGTGGAATAACATGTGTAGATTGCTTCTTTTCGTTTTATTTTTTTTAATTGATTCGAAAATATGATAATGTATGCTTATGAATGTTGTGGTTGAAGAGATGGATTAGTATCAATTGAACATAGGATTCGTATTTATTTTTTTTACAATCGGAAAAAAAAATATAGCATCTTTGTTGTAAATTTTTTTTTAATTCCAGGCTCGATGTATGAAGATCTTGGTGAAAAGATGAAGATCAAGGCAAAACCCGAAGGTATGAACGAGGAGAAACGGCTAAAAACCTGTTTTTTAATTAAAATTCTGCGCTACAGGACTTTCTGTGACGCTGAAAAACGTCGCTATAAGTCTGGTTTTAATAAAATTGCATGCGGCTAGGGTTTGTATCAGCAGCTGTATGAATTTTTTTTAATAACCTGTTTTTTTTTTATAAAAATCGCCGTATTGGCAGTAAACATTAAAAAAAAAAAAAAATTAAAAAAAAGGGATAATTTTGATACAGCCGCATACCAATAAACAAAAAAAGAAATGTTGGACTTATTTCTTAGTTTTGATGATGAGTGCCATACTAGCTGTTATAGTGCAAAGGCAAAAAGATGTCTAGATAAAATGTATAGGTTTATTAGAGTTTGATTCATAAATAGGTTTGATCAAACAAGCACTGTAAAAGGTCTGTGATTGTTTATTTATCCAGATCGGTCTCAGTCGAAGAGGTAGATAGGTCGATAGATCTGTCTGCAACTCTTGCCAAGACGAAGATCAAGGCCGAGGTTCAAACTCGATGAAATGAAGGCTAAGGGATCAAACTTAGTATTTATTGTCAAGGATATGGATCGAGAATTTAGGCAAGTCTGTGATGACCTAAATTGATTACATATACCTTGTGTAGAAGGTCTAAGTTCCACAAGTTGGATGATGTTTGGAACTTAGTTATACTTTAAATGATGTAATCTAACTTCACAAACAAAAGTTGGATATAAGGATTCAGCTGCATTATATTTTACAGACAAAAATATGATGTTCAGCAGACTGATTGGTTTTACAGCAGACTGATGAACCTGCTGATATATGCCTCGATTAATTCAAGATTATTTGAAAGTTACATGGATAAGAACAGCCAACTACCTCTGACTTATCAAGCAAATCATAGGCTGAGATTAAAAAGACGTTGGGATGATCCATATTTTTATCCATTGGATTACAAGTCAAAGGGTGGACATGATCAGCCTTTGTCAAAAGTAATCCGGCAGATGTCGACCCCATGAATAGTGATGAATGCGGTGAGGATGGGACAAATACAAGGAACGGTCACATTTGAATTTCAAATTCAAGTCACATGCATTCCTACCTATAAATAGAGGACTTTCAACTCAAGAAGAAGAGGATGAATTTTGGATTAAAACTTCAAGTGATAACATTGAGTGAAAAACACCCTTGAACTTCTCGAGCTTAAAGTCTGTGATCTAGTTATTTTCTTCAAGTGCATTACGTGTTTAAGCCGCATCAAGCATACACACTTGAAGACCGCAAGTCTTGATTATATCATCCTAATCAAGTCTGCCCAGAATTGAATCATTTACTTGATTCATTCTTTATTTTATAAAGAACCTCTTGAAGACAAATGAAGCATCCATTGAGTGTGAAAGAATCTGTTGGTTTGTGGTGGAGTGGTGAAGAGGCAATTCTACCCTTCAAGGACAGTGGAAGACTCGGGAGCGACAATCCTACCTTCTAGTTTTCGAGTTTGTGAAGCCATAGTTATTGGTGAAGGACAAGCAACCTAGGATTCTTTAACAATGAGATAACTCAAAGATTACTAGTGAATTTCCTCCAACATCACAGAGAGAAGAGTGGACGTACATGATTACATCACTGGAACCACTATAAAATCTCTCTACTTACTTATTGCATTTACTTTCGCACTTAGTCATTATTCATATCAACTCTTTGAATCTAGCAAATCGAAATCACACACATACACTAATGAGTATCTAATACTTAGTAACATATTTAACAACAAGTAACAAGGCTTAATTTTGATATTATTCCATTGCACAAATTCAAAGAATCGAGCTGTCGATGAGACTCATGTTTATCAAGAGAGCTATCGAGGTCTCAGCAGACTCATCAAGTATCACGCGAGTGCTTTGAAGTTGCAGAATTTGTTAACTCCAAAGTTTTAAGTGTTAAGTTTATTCACCCCCTCTAAACTTAACTAAAGCCTTTCAAAGGACCAACAATTGGTATCGGAGCGTGCTTACGCTGCGAAGGAATCCTACTTGTTGTGCTTGTGAAAATTCTTTAAAACTTTCTTTCAAGTTCTTGATTTTCAAGACTTGCATCATGGATAACACAGTATGCTAGAACCATGTTGATGTGCTCTCTTGATAGATTTGATGAGTATAAACGTCGAATGCAGGCATATCTTGTCGCTACTCATGATGAGATGATGGATGTACTAAGCGAAGGACCACTTTGGAGATTACAAAGGCGAATAAAGTGGGTGACAGAATCGAGTACATTCCTAAACCAAAGAGAGAATGGAATGCGAAGGCAGGAAAAGAGCAAACCTCAACAACATTGCTATTGATATCATCTACAGTAACCTTGGATAGCAATATGTACATGAAAGTCAAAGATTGCAAGGCGCAAAGGAACTTTGGGATAAGATTCACTTAATCTGTGAAGGCACCGATGCAATAAAGAAGAACAAAATCGGTGTGGCGGAAAAAGGTTTCAAAAGTTCAAAATGCTACCTAATGAAACCATTGAGCAAATGGAGTCAGATTCAATGCAATCTTAGATGAACTTACTCTGCTTGAGTGTAAGTTATTCAAAAGAGGAAGTAAACACCAAAATCTTGGAAGCTTTACTCGCAAGAGATGTTTGGAAAATGAAGGTGATTGCAATTGAAGAAATGAGAAAGTTTGCATGAAGAAGACACCTTCAAACTGTTTCTCTCGATCTTAAGGCCTATGAATTTAGCAAGAAACTAGTGCTGGCGAAAGGAAGAGCCAAAGACCCATTGCATTGGCTGCTTCACATCATGAAGAAACATCAGGAGGACAGGATGATATGCTAGATGAAATGCAAGAGCAAATTGCCCTACTTGAGCAAGAAAATCGAATGATGAAGACCTGGAAAGGCCCCTACAAGAAATTTCACAAAGAGGCCTCTTGAAAGAAGGAAAGAAGAACCAAAGAAAGATAATGACTATCTATGCTTTCATTGCAAGAAACCAGGACACTTGGACTGATTGTCTGAGTTGAAACAAGGCAAGGAACACGATTATCTTTGCTTCAACTGTAAGAAGCCTGGACATTTTAGACTGATCGTCTGGACCTCACGAAGACCAAGAGTCAACAAAGGAGACATGGCAAGAAGGCTATGGTTGTTGAAGATGAATCGAGGATATGAAGTGGGATCTCAAAAGGAAATGAATCGGATGACACAAAGATCAAGTTCTTCGATATGGAGGATTATGCTTTGATGGCCAACATGGATGAAAGCGAGGAGGTATACAACATTTGTATCTATAAACACTCCCTTTGGAAGTGATTGTGAATCAACCTGTGGTTCAAATCCTAGAAATTTCGACAACAATGAGACTTTGGATGCCATCCTTAATCAACTAAGGATAATACAACTGCAGTTATGAGATTGTGAAGAAATTTGAAAAAGAGGCTCTTGAGTTAGAAGTTGGAAGATTGAAAATTTGAATTAAGGTTTTCAAAGGTAAGGAAAAGATGTTGGACGAGAATCAAGATAAGTCTCTTTGAACATCCAAAGACCTCTCGAATCTCTTTGAACTATCTTGTTCCAAATCGCATACAAATCGGAAAGCCTTATGGAGATAGAATCGGGCTTGGATTTGGAACTCGGCAATCTAACAAGAGTGGATCCAGAAGGTTATGAACCTAGTACGTAATTGGTCCTAAGTTTGTGCCTGCACTAGATCCATCTCCCGGTAAAATTTCTTTGAAGCAGATAAAACCAAATGAGAATGCCTCGAAGAAGCAAAATCGAAGTCTCGAAGTCAACACTCTAGTAAAAGAATAAATCCAAAAATAGATTGCTGTGCCTTTAAGCTCTTGATAGAGAGACTGCTACCAAGTCTCTTTGGACCACGGAAAGGAAAGAAGCAGAAATATTCCAAGAATAAGAATCCTAAATCCAAAAATGTTGATCATTCAAAGGATACTTATCTCGGGGAAAGGTAGACTGTTCCTGCGATAATGATTGGAATATTCTCGCATCTAATGCTAGAAAGCAGTCAAGATAACCGGACTACTAGGGTAAAACCTAGGCAATGGAATTAGCAGAGGACTTACACAAGACCTCAAAGAGACTCCATATTACAGTATTCATTCTAATAGACAAAGACACCTATGGTTATGCAAAGGTTTCTAATAACAAGAATCATTTCAAACAAACATTATGTACCAAAAGGCCGGAAAACATATGTGGTTCCTACACAACCTCATTGTTAGAACTTATGGATGTGTGGAATACATGTATGAACAAAGTATGAACCAAAGTATGACACATTTAGGAGATGACCTTATGGAAACATACCAAGGGTCATGCTTTCCACTGACCACTATGGACCCAAACAGGTTTGGGTACCTAAAATGCATTAACTTTGTTTTGTAGGGTGTCTGGTACTTTGACAAAGTGGATGTTCCGGACACATGACAAAGAATAAGCACTTTGTCTATCAAACTTTGTGGCAAAAGATGGTCCAAGGGTAAATTTTGGCAACAAAAAACACACTGGCTATACAAGAGGATATGGCACACTTATCGAAATGGACTTACAATCAAGAATGTTGCATATGTGGAAGGACTAGATTACAACTCTTGAACCTTTGGACAATTATGTGATATGGGATACAAGGTCACTTTTGACAAAAACAATTGTATTGTCATTAGTGAAAGAGGTGATCAAGTTGTACTTCTTTGGTAGAAGGCAGCAGAACATGTATGTTGTGGATTGGTCTCATGCGAGTTCAGAAACTCGCTCGATTGTACATACCAAATCTGAACTCAATTGGTTATGGCACAAGAAGTTAAATCATCTAAATTTTGATGATATTAATCAGTTAGTGAAGAAGAAGTTAGTGGTTGGTTTACCTGAGATCACATTCAAGAAGGATGCTATATGTGATACATGTCGCCAAGGTAAATGAGATAAAGTCAAGTTTCAAGTCAAAGACTAAACAATCAACTAACAGAGTGTTGGAGCTTATGCACATGGATCTTTTGGACCAATAACTCCAACAAGTGTGACAGAAAGAAATACACCTTAGTGGTTGTGGATGATTTTTCTAGATACACTTGGGTGATATTCATGAACAAGAAAAGTGAGACACTCCAAAGCTTGCCTAATCTTTTGAAGAGATTACAAAATGAGAAAAGTTTAACAGTCATAAAGATTAGATCAGATCAGGGTACTGAATTTCTCAACAAAGTTATAAGAGAATATTGTGAACAGAATGGTGTACTTCATCAACTTGCTGCTGTTGGTACACCTCAGCAAAATGGGGTTGCTGAAAGAAGAAACAGGACATTAAAGGAAGCAGGAAGAACAATGATTTGTGAAGCATTGCTACCGAAAGATATTAAATTTGAAAGCGATAAATGACATGCTATACACAAAATAGAACATCAAGAAACAAGAAGTTGTTGAAGACACCTTATGAGATATGGAATGGAAGGATACCTAATATATCCTATTTTCACCCATTTGGAAGCAAATGTTTTATTCTAAATCATAAAGTTCATTTGAAAACATTCCAACCAAAATCAGATGAAGGAATTTTCTTAGGATATTCTTGATCGTGAGCATTGAAGTCTTGAACAAAAGAACACTGAAACATGAAGAAACAATCAATGTTGTGTTTGATGAACCTAAGTTTACTGGTATGGAAGATAAAGAGTGTGAACCTGCTGAAAATCAACAAATCACTAATCCAGATTGTGTTGAAGTTTTGGAAAGATTCAATGACTTAAAAGTTTCTGATACTGCCCCTGCTGAACATCCTGCCGACAATGTTGCTGATGCAACAACTGAAGCAATTCAAGGATCTGCTGACCCCCCTGTAGAAGAAACTACAGCAGACCCTACTGAAGATGATATTCCTGAAAATCAAAATAACCAAAATCCACAATGGTTAAGGAATCACCCTGCTGAACAAGTAATTGGCAATGTACAGCAAGGTGTGAGGACTAGAAGACAACTGGAAGCAATGTTTACTTGTTTTCTATCACAAATGGAACCCAAAGTTGTTGAAGAAGCAATTTCAGATCCAGATTGGATAATTGCTATGCAAGAAGAATTAAATGAATTTGAAAGAAATCAAGTTTGGACACTAGTTGAAAGGCCAAGTCATGCAAATATCATTGGTACTAAATGGGTATCTGAGAAATAAACTTGATGAATCTGGTACCATTGTTAGAAATAAGGCCGGACTAGTTGCAAAAGGCTATTCTCAAGCGAAGGAATAGATTTTGATGAGACTTATGCACCTGTTGCAAGATTGGAAGCTATCAGATTATTTTTGGCACATGCTGCATACAAGAACTTCAAAGTATATCAAATGGATGTCAAGAGTGCATTTTTGAATGGTATCCTAGAGGAGGAAGTGTATGTTCAGCAACCTCCTGGATTTGAAGTTAAAGATCAAGAAGATAAAGTGTATAGACTCAACAAAGCACTTTATGGATTGAAACAAGCACCAAGAGCATGGTATGAGACTCTATCTCAATTCTTGGTGGACAATGGTTTTTACAAAAAGGACCATTGACAAGACACTTTTCGAGAATCAGTGAAGGGGAAAGACCTGCTTTGGTACAAATTTATGTGGATGACATAATTTTTGGTTACGAGAATGATTTACTTTGTGAAAAGTTTGCAAATCTAATGAAGAGCAAATTCCAAATGAGTATGATGGGAGAAATGAATTACTTCTTGGGATTGCAAGTTAAAGCAGATTGAAAGATGGAATCTTCATTCATCAAACCAAGTATACCAAAGAGTTGCTGAAGAAATTTGGTATGGAAAACAGCACTAAGAGCTCAACTCCTATGAGTACAAACATCAGATTGGATGAAGATAAAGAAGGCAAAGATGTTGATCAGACTCTGTACAGAAGGATGATAGGCGATCTGTCAGATCTCATCGCTTGCCAGACTGATATATCCTTTCTTTGTAGGTGTTTGTGCAAGATTTCAATCCAAACCTAAAGAAAGTCATTTAGGTGCTGTCAAAAGAGTTCTTAAGTATCTAAAAGAGACTTTGGGAGTAGGAATATGGTATTCCAAGGAAGGAAGCTTCAAGGTAATATCCTACTCAGATTCTGATTATGCTGGATGCAAGATTGATAGAAAAAGCACCTCAGGAACACATCGGTTAATGGGAAATAGACTGGTCTCCTGGTTTAGCAAGCAATTCTATTTCAACTTCCATCCACTTGAAAATTTGAATACATTCTTCTTTGGAAGTTCTTTGTGCACAAATACTATGGTTAAGACAACAATTAAGGGATTATGGAATTGAAGAAAGGAAATTCCAATCATGTGTGACAACACAAGTGCAATTGCAATCACAGAAAATCTGCTTTTGCATTCAAGAACCAAGCACATTGATGTGAGACATCATTTTATAAGAGATCATGTTGAAAAGAAAAAGATGTGGTGGTTCTATACATTCTATTGAAGATCAACTTGCGATATTTTCACTAAGCCACTTGATAGTGAAAGATTTGCCAAATTAAGGATCTGAACTTGGAATTATAAAGATTGGTGATAATCAGTTTGTGTAATCGAATTCACCAAGGGGATTAGTCTTTGCTATGTTGGGTGAGCTCACTTAGCAGATTAGTCATTGGTATCAACAATTCCATGTACTTATGTTTGGACAATTGAGCAAATGAGGTTGCCAAGGGATTGGTCTTTGTCATGTTGGGTGAGCTCACTTGATGGATCAGTCATTGGTATTAAACCTCATCTTGTATTATCAATTGATCAAAACAAGAAGAAAACAAGGATCGGCCAGAGTACTTTTTTCATGAGTTGCTTTGAAGCCTACTTATCGCCAGATCTTTGAAGGCACCTATTTGAGGATACCTATTTGAATGGAACTTTACTCGAGTCAAAGTTATTAAAGTCAAAAAGCATATTGGCGGGATATTTATTCTATCCATTATTACCACGCAGTTAAACCATCCAACGGTTACAAACGTTATGGAGGAGTAATGGGCCACGTGTCAAGACGTAATTTATTCAGATTAATCGTGGTTACCTCAATATACGTGCAAAGGCAGTTTCAACTACCCACTTCGTCTATATATTTAGACTATCACACAAGAGAATCGTCACTTGCAAATCGCTTTATCATCGCAATCGTTATAATCGTGTGAACACAGATTTAAGATTCAATCTTCTTCATCTCATTCTTCTCATTAAAATGGCGTAAAAAGTTGATGTACAAATTGAATCAAGCCAAAGTGTTAGAGGTTTTGTTGAAGATGCAAACAGAATCGAATCGCCATTAACATTGGTGAAGAATAAGGAAGTATGTCGGTGCGGAAAATGTGTTAAACATAAGATGGACACAATTTCTTATACAAATGTTGTCGATTTACGGAGAAACATTCAAATAAAGGAAGGAATCAAGCATTTAAGACTGCTGTTAATGGGCAAGAAATTGAAGTTTCCCCCAGGTCTGCTTTGAGGGAAGTTTTGGATTTGTTGAAGTGGTGGACGGCTCTGTCAATCCTGAAGCAATGGGATTGGACAAATTGGCGTTTGTAGATCAGATTAAGGCAGATCTGATGAAATCAAATCCGTTCAGGCATCAGCGCAAACACATTGGTATTGAATACGATCACTTTGAGCAAGCTCATTGCAAAGAACATACTTGGGCTAGTTGGCGGTATGGACACTCTATCGGGACCCAAGATAGAGTTGATGATTATCATCTGTAGGAGCATGAAGTTTGACTGGGCCATGTACTTTATTCATTGTATGAAGAAAGTGGCCAAGGAAGAGAATTTAGGGAAGAGGAAGTCCAAGGCACGCGCCTTAGGATTATTGGTCCAGACTCTGCTTTGAATCATCTTGGAATCACGATGTAGCACTTTGTGGATATTAATCGATCTAGATACAAGAAGGAGATTGATTATGCAATTCTGGACTTGATGATGATGAAGAAATTGCTTTGGAGAAAGTGCTGATGATAATGATGATGGAGATGATGGTGATCTGGTGGTGGAGGAGTTCAAACAAACTAAGAAGATTTCCATCAAACTCTTGCACCAAAGAAAATCAGCTGGAAAGAGGAAGAAGAGTCTTGATGTTAGAAAGACTACGAAGTCCCGAAATCAAAAAGAACAAGAAAGGAAACAAAGACTGATCGTTGAGTCTGCTTGAGGTCAAGTGGAGGTTTCATGACCTCTTTGTGGGCTTCAAGAAAAACTGTTGGTGAAATTTTTAGAGAACAACAGAAGGAAGCAAGTAGAAAAAGAAAATTGACTAGAAAAGATGATGATGATGAACCCCTATCCAAGAGGATGAAGGAAGTTGCCAAAAAGAAGAAATATGGCAAGGGGAAAGAGTTGAAAAATTTGGAGGCACAGAGGGCCCAAGAAGAAGCATCAGTAGAAGAGGAAGAAGAGGCTGTTGAGGCTGAGCCATTAACTATCATTCCGCCTGTTGTAATTAGTGACTCCTCACCTGAAGAGGTTGTCAAATCATCGATCTTTGGACAAAGTTGTTGTTGAGCAATCTGTTGAAGATACACTGCATGATCACTCGACCACGAGCTGCTTTGTAGTATCTACTGAAGAACCACAGCAAACCACTGAACCTGAACCTGCTGTGGTGGTTGGAGAAATAATTGGAGACTTGGTTGAAGACCCTGCAAATTTGGCTTAGCATTCGGGGAAGAAGCGTCTGCTGCTAACCTATTTGATGAGCATGTAAGTCGTGGGGAACCAAGTGTGATACAGATGGAAGTAGTAGGTACAAATGCACATTCACAGCAACCTGCTGACTTTCAAACATCTGTAGAAGAAACCATGGATCTGCTTGTTGGAACCTTTGGAGGTCAACAAGCTACTGGAGCTGCTTCCAGGAGATCTTTCATGCCATTTGAAAGGCATGTAAAAAGGAGCAAGAAAACTGAAGAGTATGTGGATCCCAAACTTTAGCAAATTGATGATTATTTCCAATGGAAGTTTGGTTTCTATAAGAGACAAAAGCCAGCTGCTGAACCAATGACAGATCTTGAAGAATGGGCTTTTGGCAAAGCGGGAGTGGAGAACTTGGTGGATCGATTGATACAACCTTGTTGCAATCAAGATTGATGGATTTATTTGATGAGCAATGAAGGAGGAGGGTATCAAGTTTAGAGATCCAAGAGATGGTCGATGATTCTTCCTCATCATCGGATAGTAGAGAGACTTTCCCTCTGGACCAGGAGAATCAAGTGGGGCTGCACTAACACATGTACCATCTGTACTGTGATCCACTGATCTTTGGTAGATCTCTTTGAGGCCAAGAGATGAAGAAATGGATGAGGATCTACAAGATCTCACCATGGATGATCTAGAAGCACTAATCACTGAGGGAATTACTTTGAGTGCTGGTAGGCTGACTGATGAACCAAGCACATTTCATGTTGTAGAGCCTACTGCACAACCTGAAGATGTACAGGATGCTGATTTGGTTGTGGAAAAGACCACCACGACTTGATGAACCAAGTGCTAGTTCCGAGGAATCCATTGAATATCAAAGTGGATTTGACTTTGAAGGATTCTCACCAAAATCGCCATGATTCTCGACCAAGATTGGTCATGCGAGAAGGTTTCAAGTGGATAATGAGGCTATATTTAATCCACAGGAAATTGAAGAGGAGAGTACAGTTCTTTGAGGTACAAACAGACACTGGACAAAGGTTGGAACATGAGTGCAGTGCTTTGAGTCTCAAACAAAGACTGGACAAAGGTTGGAACTGATTTGGGTTTGGAGGAAACCCCACATTCGGCGATGAGGCTCTTTGTAGAAGGACTCTTTGGAGCCAAGGCCCTTTGTAGGGAAGGATAGTCGCCAGAATGTCATTAATGAGGATGAGCAATTCTTTGGACTATAACTACTGATGATGAAGAATTACAAATTTTTGGAGAAGAAGAAGTTGTTGAAGAGAACCCGCACAAGATCCTATCCTTGAAGATGTTCTTGGTGCAATGGTTGAGGAAGGACCTCCCCTGCTTTGGGAGAGATATGAGTAGAGCTATGGTCATCGGCGGGACATGAGCACAATATAGAGTTGAGGAGCTCTGCTTGATGGATCTCTTGATAGTAGAATGGCCAGTGGAGTGCCAATTGAAGTTGTCAATGAGTTGAGAAGCGTAAGAAATGACATGCAATGATTAAGAACTCAATTGGACAGTAAGAACAGAGATTTGAAGAAGCGATGAAGATGGTAAATGATAATAGACAATCCATTGTCTGATTGCTTCAAACTTTGCATCTACTCAAAATGCAATGAATAATTTGATACTAGATGTCAAGGGTATCAAAGTTGGAAATAAAGCCAAAGACAAGTTTCTAAAAGATCAACTTTTTTCTATACATGAGAAGCTTGACAAGCTTGCTGAAGCTCCCAAACTTGCTTTGAGCCTATTCTTTGCACAACAACTTTCTTGTGCTCGATCCCAAATTTACTGAAAGGATCAACAGACTGGAAGAGACCCTGCAATCAAGGATTACTTCACTTGATACTAGAACTGGAACTATGGCAGGTCAATTACACAGAGTGATAGTATCACAGGAAGCTATTCATGGCCTCATCTCACGTTTTGTTGATGATGTCACTAAGGGGAAGAGGGCCAATCAGCTGCCAGCAAAGGAGGCTGCTAGACTCTTTGCACTGTAAGAGATGGTGATGATACAAATGCTTTTAGGCAACTTTGCACTGGCGATTGCAACTCGCTGAGATGATCTCCTGTCACAGTACAAGAAAGAGTTTCATAACTGAAGGAGACCCTATCGTGACATGGGATTTCATGAAGGTCTTAACTCCTTCTTGAGTTTGAAGTTTTGGGAGGCAAGGATTAAAGCTTTAAGAGCAAATACCAGAGGCGAAGAAGTAGTAGAGGTGAAAAGGTGCCGCCAATTACAAAAGCAAAAGATTCATTTGAATGAATTTTAAGGAGTCAGTGTATATGAAGTTTGGCTTGAGGTGAATCAGATCAATCTTGTCTGCTGAAGCATGGAATTGGTGGAAACAAGTCAATTCTTATATTGACTTTACACTTATTGAGAATGAATGGATGGTTGAAATGATAGAAGAGATCGAGCCTATCAAGAGCAAGTCGAGAAGGCTAGACAAGAAAGAGAGAAGAGACAATAGATCGGCTACTTTTCACTTTGTTTATCTTTCTTTGTATCTAGTTGTAATAGCTGTGAACAAATATTTATAATGAGAATTGGTGAATTTGTTCTGTTTGTGTTTTTATCTTTTGCTTTCTTTGATTAGGTGAGAGGTAGTGGCATCATCACCAAAAAAAGGGAAATTGTTGGACTTATTTCTTAGTTTTGATGATGAGTGCCATACTATTTGTTATAGTGCAAAGGCAAAAGATGTCTAGATAAAATGTATAGGTTTATTAGAGTTTGATTCATAAATAGGTTTGATCAAACAAGCAGCCTTTGTAAAAGGTCTGGCGATCGTTTATCACAGATCGGTCCAGTCGATGAGGGTAGATAGGTCGATGGGGGTGTGCGCAACTCTTGAAGACCGAAGACCAAGGGTGAGGGTTCAAACTCGATGAAATGAAGGCTAAGGGATCAAACTTAGTATTTATTGTCAAGGATATGGAATCGAATTTAGGCAAGTCTGTGATGACCTAAAGCGATTACATATACCTTGTGTAGAAAGGTCTAAGTTCCACAAGTTGGATGATGTTTGGAACTTAGTTATACTTTAAATGATGTAATCTAACTTCACAAACAAAAGTTGGATATAAGGATTCATTTGCATTATATTTTTACAGACAAAAATATGATGTTCAAGCAGATGATTGGTTTCTGACAGATGATGAACTCGGCGATATATGCCTCGATTAATTCAAGATTATTTGAAAGTTACATGGATAAGAAACGACCAACTACCTCGACTTATCAAGCAAATCATAATTTGAGATTAAAAAGGCGTTGGGATGATCCATATTTTTATCCATTGGATACAAGTCAAAGGGTGTGAATGATTTGCCTTTGTCAAAAAGTAATCTGACGAGTGTCGATCCCATGAATAGTGATGAGAATGCGGTGAGGATGGGACAAATACAAGGAACGGTCACATTTGAATTTCAAATTCAAGTCACATGCATTCCTACCTATAAATAGAGGACTTTCAACTCAAGAAGAAGAGGATGAATTTTGGATTAAAACTTCAAGTGATAACATTGAGCTGAAAAACACCCTGTTGAACTTATCGAGCTTAAAGTCTGCTTGATCTAGTTATTTTCTTCAAGTGCATTCGTGTTTAATTTGCATCAAGCATACACACTTGAAGGCGCAAAGCTCTTGATTATATCATCCTAATCAAGCTGCTTTGCAATCTGAATCATTTACTTGATTCATTCTTTATTTTATAAAGAACTCGCCAAGACAGCAGTGAAGCATCGTTGGGTGTGAAGGCTGTTGGTTTGTGGTGGAGTGGTGAAGAGGCAATTCTACCCTTCAAGGACCCAGTGGAAGACTCGGGAGCGACAATCCTACTGCTTCTAGTTTTCGATTTGTGAAGCCATAGTTATTGGTGAAGGACAAGCAACCTAGGATTCTTTGTAATGAGATAACTCAAAGATTACTAGTGAATTTCCTCCAACATCACAGGAGAAGAGTGGGACGTCTGAGATTACATCACCTGGAACCACTATAAAAATCTCTCTACTTACTTACTTGCATTTACTTTTCGCACTTAGTCATTATTCATATCAACTCTTTGAATCTAGCAAATGAAATCACACACATACACTAATGAGTATCTAATACTTAGTAACATATTTAACAACAAGTAACAAGGCTTAATTTTGATATTATTCCGCTGCACAAATTCAGCAAAATCGGCTGTCGATGAGACTCACTCATTTTATCGGAGAGTTACGAGGTCTCAAGCAGACTCATGAAGTATCGCAAGTCTTTGAAGTTGCTGAAATTTGTTAACTCCAAAGTTTTAAGTGTTAAGTTTATTCACCCCCCTCTAAACTTAACTAAAGCCTTTTCAAGGGACCAACAAGAAAAAAATTTAATTGAAAAGGTTTTTATTACAAATAAATTGGATTTATTTAATTTAAAAGTCTTTTCTCCTCTCGGGTGTTCGTGCTTCGTGATCCGGTGGTTCGAGTTCAAGATTCGAAGTTCAAGACTCGAAGATTAGATTAAGTTTTTACTTTTCCTTAGAAAATAGGTTAGTCGGGGTACCAACGATCCATCTCGGTGTTTATTTTTCCGTTATTTTTTCGTGTATGATCGAAAATTGTATGATATAACCGGAAATTACCATGACATGCATTATATCATGATTCCACTTCAATGCATACATGCAGCTAGTTTATTTCGAATAAATTAGGCATGTATAACTCGTATAATTAGTTTAAAGGCTTATTTAATTAATATGTGGTAGTTAATAAATAAGTAACTAATTATAAAAACCGAGGAACCGGGTTTTGTCAATCGTTACGATTTTAGTGATGGATTCTCGGTGAATCCCACTTAGTTAAATCGTTGAGTTTTCGGTGAACCCACCTTAAACAGAAACAAGATTGCGCTTTGGTTAACAATTTAGAAATCGGAAAATCTTAGTACATGGGTTCGGAAATGGTCTAACCATGGTTGGGCGAGTTCAACCGAGCTTCGGCTCAATCGACTCCCCTCCACGTGTGATGTACGTTACAGTAGTTCGACAAGACTTAGCATAGCCGATAAGCCTTCGGGCTAAACGGGACTTCTCTTGCCGGATTGGACTGAACTGTCACATATGTTCCAACGAATAAGACGGCGTAGGCTTGCCTACTTAACCGACCCTGTTCGGAGTACTTTGATTTATTGTTTCTTATTGTCAAGACCGAAACCGTAATTAGTAAACCCACCACTTTTTTTTTTCAAATTATTGAGTGGGAGCGGGGAAGGCGACAGCCAACCCCACAGCCTCTACTATAGATGCAAGCACGTGAGAGAAGGGTGACGCCTCGAGCCGCTTTGATTTCGGGCCCCTACGGATGGTGTTCACCCCTATCAAAATTCAAGGCTTGGTCTCCGAAAGGATAGGATTTTGGGTACTCATCGGGTCACTGACCGACCCTACGGCGGCATACTCGGGGCGTACTTTGAGATCTGATATAGTAGGTCACACTCTTTATGGATATTTTCGAAATATCTAGGCTAGAAAAAGGAAGGTAATCGATGATTAAGGTCTGGGATGTTTGATTCCTATGAGATGATCGATTCTCGAAGCTTAATCATTGAGAGAGATTGTCTCAGTTTAACCGTCACCTCTTTGACCTACCCTACAGCGGCACTGAGGTGCGAGGTTAAATCCTTGGAATGGTAGGATAAACTTTTTTTATAGTTTATTATTCCTAAAATAAATCTAGTAGTGGAAAATTTATTTTTGAATTTATCTTCCTGTCATTTTATTTACAACTTTAATCTCCAGGCTACTAAACTGTTAGTAATAGGACTTCATTAAAAACGTGGAGAGTAACAAGTACATTGTAATTATCAATAAATGCAGTTAATTTTCGGAAAAGATATTCTCTTGAGCCTTTAAAAACTTAAGTGACATAGTATAGGTATGTCACGGGTGTCACTCGAGTTAAATGAGAGACGACCATACTTAGTTTACAAAAGATGATATAGGACTATCAGACAAATTCATTTAGTGAATTTTAAAAGTGTTTGAAAAATTGGAAAATCATATATGTAAGGCGTTGCTAGTTAGACGGTATTTGGAACCGATAAACTAGTGGGAGCCTTAGCTTTATGATTTGTTGTTTTTCTGAATCATTAGAAATGTGTAATGGACTCCACAAGAGTTTTTCCATTCATTGGAAAAACAAGAATAAAGCATTACTAGTTAGACAGTATTTGGAACTGATAAAATAGTGGGAGCTTAGTTCTGGGGATTTTCTAATCTTTGAAGAATCATAAATACAAAGTGTTTCTAGTTAGACGGTATTTGGAACCGATAAACTAGTGGGAACTCTGGTCTTATGATATGACGATCAGAAAAATCTATAGTCCGAGCAAGTAACACTGAACATCCCACAGTTCAAGAGTAGTGTCTACTCAAACGAACTGCTAGTCAAAACTGTTCACATCTAAGGGAAGTCGAGAATGGGAAAGAATGTTTATACGTGTTAGTCATCTAAACTAAGTAGTTCTAAGGCTAAACCGGAAAATTAATAAATTGGAAATTAGAGGATAAAGAAAGTGATTTCGGATCACTGACCAATGCATCCTTAGCAATTTTCTCAAAGCTAAGTTCTTTGGAAGAACTAGATAGCTTTGCATTAAACGATAAATAAAATAGACAACGGGCAGTTTTTTCAGATAGACTAGTGGGAGTGATACAAGGAAAATGAATATCGGATTCAATTCTTGAGTATCACAGAAAATTCATTTTCTGTTTTCGGATTCGTTGGAACGAACGTATTCATTTTCAATAGGATAATTTGTTTGTCTTATTGACGATAAATATAACATTCGTACCACGAACCCAAGACTCGGACTTTTGTTTAATAAAGTCAGAACCACTAAGAAATGCTGAATATGTATATGTAACACATCTTAAACAATATAAACGTAAATGGTTTCCGTATTTAGATAAACACTTCTTTATATACTATTAATTAGTGCATATTCCCCAACGACAAGATCTGCAGACTGGCTTAGGGTGATTCCTATCTTCCAGTCAAAGGAAACCTGTCTCAAAGGAACAAAGCCTAAGTTTCCTTTCAATCGGGAAAGGGTAATAGATTTAAAGAAGTTACATAGCTTGTTTATATTGACCTTCGGGGTCATATGAAAGATACAAGTGATGGGAGTCAACTTTACTGTACATTGGTGTACATTTTAACCCTCGTTTATCACTATACTGGCATGTTTTGGGCGCATTTAGATGAGATTTCATGCTCTTTTATCACTTACGATTCCGCGTCGCACTTAATCGAATATATCGTTTTTATTGCTTAAATGTGGAATTTTATGGCACACACGGGGTACTTTGTGCCCTACGGAATTACACGTGTTGGTTTGTTTGTGTGTTTTCTCAGGGTCTCGATCATTAAAATAGACTATACGGATGATAAAATATTTCGAGCTGAGCGGAACCCAAAAGCTGAAGCCCAAGACGTTGATTTCACGTTGGGTATCCAAAACCCAATTTCTCAGCCGGCCTTTTTTGCTTCATTTTGTTGGACAAAGTTTATTAGACTTGGTATTTTATATTGTATAATAATATATTAGGTGGACCAAAATCTTTACCTGAAAAGTTTGGACGGAAAATAGGAAAAGATACTAATATATATATTAGATTTAGGTTTAGAATAAAAGGGGAAGAGGCGGCAACAGTCTATATATGCTGGGATACTTTCGACGGCAAAAGATATATACATACTTCTACTACTACAGCCGTGGAGACTACTTTTTTGCTTACAAACATAAAATTTCTGTCTTTAATTTCAGCGAAAATTCCATCGACAGCAGTAGCAATACTTTGATTTATGAATTTTTATTTTAACACATCGAAGTGACGATTCGAGTGGGGAATTGCTGCGCATATATTGGTAATTTTAATTCATATTTTCATAATGCCTTTTATCAATTTATTTATGATTTCTTGTGTTATTGATTCAATTATGAGTAGCTAATTCGTTGTGTAGTCGAATTATGTGAAAACGAGCGAAAACCCTAAGGAGGATGAGATTGAGATTTGTGTAGTGCGTAATATTATGTTTTAACGATTAATCTACGTCCTAAAACTTATTTTAACGTCTTTGAATTAGATTGATCACCTAGTTCACTGTCACACACATCGAACTTATAGATGCATTTTGCGGTGAGATGTGGGATAAGGGGTTTTAGGATCGTTGCGTAGATTCGGCCTAGTTGTTAGGTCCGTTTCCACTACAGAGGTTTGTCATCGTTGTTCGAGCGACTCTAGAGCTTAATCATGTTAGGTTAATCGGTTTTCTAAAGGGAGAATTAATTAACTTCACATAGGGTGGTTAGATCGAGTTGTTCAGTCTAATCGCTAGAATTAGGAGTTGGCACCCGTGGATGTCGTTAAACTACATTGGACAGGTAGGTCGGTTAAGACACACTCCCTGTTAAGTCCTTCCTTAGGGGTAAAAGTAGCTCGTGGGATCATAGTTCGACTATACCCTTTAATCCTAGAAGTAAACTCGTCAGTATAATCTTTACTTTTGCATTAGTATAATACTCTCCTCCATTATTTTGACCTGAACTAAGTTCTAAGTCGACTTTGGTACTTAGACATTACTCCCTGTGGATTCGACCTTGAGACCACTATACTACCGTTGACCCGATACTCTGTCGGTTAAAGTTAGCGGTTAGTTATTTTGCTATCAACAAGCTAGTGAGAGCTTTTGAAGTAGTGACATCTTGTCTGACAACTACTCGAAACTCGGTAAGTTTATCCAAAATATTTGGAGGAAATCTCTTATTTCACCAGAGATAGAGTATTCCATACTCAGAAATAGGTTATTGCGTAGTCTTCGGGACTGATGCTCGGCCTGCCTCCTAGTGAAATGTTTTCACTAAGGGATACACCATAAATTTGCCTTATATAGTTATTGATGTGCTACGATACGCTGCTGAACTCATTTAAGATATTGGTTGCAAAATAACGGTTGTAATGAAAAACCGAGAAGTCTACCTAAAAGATGCCTACGCATTTGTGGATAAGGAGTGAATTTGGTTCACCCCACTTCCGTAAATATAGACATTTAGCATTTAGTGCTGAAGTTAGGACTGGAAATTTTGCGTACACGTTCAGGTCGTGAAATATCTTAATGCATTGAGTAAAGGTTGGTTATAAAACTCATAAAATCCGAGAATGACGGTGATACTGTCAAACTCGGTCTGATAGAGTCTATAAATAACAACCTTAGATCTTGAAGTATTTGTACTCAAGATGTTACTAACTGATTTGTTCAGTCCACATCCAACACCGGCAGTTTGTGATAACACTAATAAAAACTACTAAACTAGATCAGTATATCAATCCACCCTGAACGTAGTGGGAGTATGGTTTGTCCATTACCCATTACAGGACCTTACGGTCTATAGGGTAAATTGATGACCTATAGTCCTTCGTGGGCTGTGTAGAATCCTGATCATAGAGGTTGGTTTAAAAGCCGTAACCCTGTGAATGGAGTTTGATACTCCAGTTCTGTTGAAACTCTTGAAGAACCACCTGAGTATCTCAGGCCCTGTGGGAGTAATTGGAACTACACGAAGAAGAGTCGAATGAATAGGAGAGTTTAACTTTCAACGCAAAGCTGAGTAATTTAGGGGTGATTCCCTAAAAAGGTAGAGAGTTAACCAGACCGTGATCTCTCTTACCACTCAACCTTGCTTGATTTTCGTCAGAAAGCAGGAAATAGGGGTGATTCCCTAAGACTTCCTTGCCGAACAACGGAATCTGAATTCATTCAGAATAGGAGGGTTTTAGCTTAGAACAAATAACGGATTCGTTACAAAGCAGAAAATAGGGGTGATTCCCTAAGACCTTTTTGCGAGACTAACGGTATCTTAATTTATTCGGAAAGAACCTTTGGCAGATGCCTGCCAAAGCTTATATCCTTTGGGGATTAAAGCAAACCTCTAGGTCATTTCAAAGTCATATATTTTAATATGTGGACTTGACCAGAATGTTGATAAGTCTTTTGTAGACTAGGCATCAATATTAGTAAAGTAGTATGTAGATTAGTGTTTGTGAATGGTAACACTGAAACAGTTGGAAACAACATGGGTGTGTTATCTGAAGTCAGAGTCTGACATGCCATCGGGATTCATTCTAAAGGATTTGATTCGCTCAAATCCATGAGAATCGATCATTGGCAATCCCACCCATTCACCTGGTTAAGATATTCTTGCATTTATGCAGCATTCAACGATGTAGTCTACCCTACCTCTCAGGAATGCTTGTCTAAACCTGCAGATGAATACTAAATAGGATGTTTAGTGAATCCCCAAGTCTCTTCGGGAGAATGAGGCATGATATGCGAGTATATTCAGGTGCAAACTAGAATATAAGTGATGACACTGATTCGGACTTTAGGTCAGATTAAGGATGATCGTTAGGTCGATTTCATCCTCAGTATTGAATCAAAGGCATATTGAAATTGTACAACCGGATTAGATGGAAAGGAGACGTTTCGATCCCAAAGATTGACTCAAGCCTAAATCCTACCTGATCAGTGTACCAAGTCACATGGTATTTGGATTCTAAGTACGCGCCGGGTCACTGACCTACCCTGCGGCGGCACACTCCGGTCGTGCTTGGAATGATGAATTACTAAGATGCGCTTGGAGGGTACAGATTTGAGGGATACGTCTCACTTGTTTTGAGCAAGTGGGAGAATGTTGTAGATATAGATATAAAGGGTGAGCTCTAAAACAATTAATCCACTTGCCCTTCGTGCAAGTAGGAGATTGTTTGGTGTAGTGCTCGAAAGACAATTATGTAATTGTTTTAGGATAGAATTAATAATTCATCTTATTATATGCATGCATGCTTATAATTAAGACACTACTGAAAACCCTAAGTACCTCGTTTATGTAATCACATAACTCAGTGTATGGCTATACACAAGAGGATTGAGTTAGTGAGATGTACTTAAAATTAACTTAGTCCGTAGCGTTGATTAATGAGATGCGGGTCTCATGATTAATATGCTAATAATGCGCCCGAACACTTTAGGTGTGACAGTCTTATCGGATTTGTCGGTAATAGGGTACTAGTGGGGCATTTATATATGATGATAATCATATAGAAATTTGGACCGATTTGATTTGAGTTCTCGATATAATTCCGTAATCGAAAAGTCTTATCGAATCACAAGATGATCATATATGGATTAATCTCAATCATGAGGTGATCACAGACAACTGCTTAGACTAGGGTATGGTTTGATGTGTTAGTAAGGATCACTTCATAGTATGTGGTCCAAAACTTCTCGTTGGCTCTATTCTAGGATGCGTGAGTAGTCTGTGCTATCACAGATATGAAATCCATTCCTTCCTAGGAAGTAGACATCTGATTCCCTTATTTGTTGATTTTAAAAGCGATCGATGGGCCCAGTTCATACTATATTAGTTATGAACTAATTGATCACTAGGGGGTTAATGGTAAATAAGGATAATATGCTTCGAGTAGGGTTTACGGAGATATCCCGAATCGAAGTGAACAGTATATAGAGGATTTATCTGTATGTAATGATTATATCAGTGGACGCTTATCAACTCATAGTTGAGTGTAAGTTTATATCTATATTCAGCAGAGTTTAGTTTCGGGTTTATGGTGGTGTAATCCCGGAATTAATAGATTGAATATTATTGTTCGGTCTGAAGAATAATTTTATTTAATTTATTGTAGCTACTGAATATGGATCCATGGTCCCCAACGTGGCTCCTAATATAGCATATTATGTTTTCTCGTCGTTTCACCTCAATTGTAATTAAATAGTTGGATTGAACTATTTAATTGATATGTGGATTAATTGTTTAGTTGGACTAGATAATTAAATACATAGAAAACAAATTTCCTAATAATAATAATGGAAAATGCGGCCAAACCTATTAGAAAATAGGTCACACGCATTCTTCCATTAAATTGGGCCGAGTCCACGAAAAAAAATTCTTTTCCGTGTATTTAATTATCTAGTCTAACTAAACAATTAATCCACATATCAATTAAATAGTCCAATCCAACTATTTAATTATAATTGAGGTGAAACGACGAGAAAATGTATATGCTATATTAGGAGCCACGTCGGGGACCATGAACCCATATTCAGTAGCTACAATAAATTAAATAAAATTATTCGTCGGACCGAAATATTATATTCAATCTATTAATTCCGGGATTACACCATCATAAACCCGAAACTGAACTCTGCCGAATATAGATAACTTATACTCAACTATGAGTTGATAAGCGTCCACTGAAATAATCATTACATACGGATAAATCCTCCATAGACTGTTCATTTCAATTCGGGATATCTCCGTAAACCTTTCTCGAAACAACTTATCCTTATTTACCATCGACCCCCTTGTGATCAATTAGTTCATAACTAATATAATATGAACTGGCGCCATCGATCAGTTTCTAGGATTAACAAATAAAGGGCGTCATCTACTTCCCGAGGGAAGGAATGGATTCCATATCTGTAATAACACAGACTACTCACTCATCCCAGAATAGAGCCAACGAGAAGTGTTGGACCACATACTGCGAAGTGATCCTTACTAACACATCAAACTCTATCCTAGTCTAAGCAGTTGTCTGTGATCACCTCAGGATTGAGATTAATCCATATATGATCATCTTGTGATTCGATAAGACTTCTTAATCACGGAATTATATCGAGAACTCAAATCAAATCGGTCCAGCCCTATATGATTATCATCATATATAAATGTCCCACTAGGTACCCTATTACCGACAGTCCGGATAAGACTGTCACACCGTAAGTGTTCTGTTATTAGCATATTAATCATGAGACCCATACTCAGATTAAAATCACTACGGACTGTGTTAATCTTAAGTACATCTCACTAACTCAATCCTCTTGCGAATACCACATATGATCGAGAAAAGAGTACCTATAATCACATGAAAACCATGAAAGCCAGTTGCTAAGAAAAAGGTAGAACCATAAATACTATCCGAAATTGTATAGCCATACACTGAGTTATGTGATTACATAAACGAGGTACTTAGGGTTTTCAACAGTGTCTTAATTATAAGCATACATGCATATAATAAGATGAATTATTAATTCTGTCATAAAACAATTAGATAATTGTCTTTCGGGCACTACACCTAACAATCTCCCACTTGCACGAAAGGCAAGTGGATTAATTGTTTTAGAGCACACCCTTTATATCTATATGTACAACATTCTTCCACTTGTTCAAAACAAGTGAGACATATCCCCAAGATTCATACCTTCCAAGCGCATCTTAGTAATTCATCCTTTCAAGCACGACCGGAGTGTGCCGTCGCAGGGTAGGTCAGTGACCCGGGACGTACTTAGAATCCGAATACCATGTGACTTGGTACACTGATCAGGTAGGTTGGCGGCTTGAGTCAATCTTTGGGATCAAAACGTCGCCTTTCCATCTAATCCGGTGGTATGATTTCAATATGCTTATGACCTCTAGTGATTGCAAAATCCTTATGAGCTACCTCTCTAATATTTTCACAATGAAGTGGCATCGGCTTACTGGATAATACTTTATCACATGAGTAAACACTGAGACCGAGATCGATTTAACGATCATCCTCAATCTGACCTAAAGCCAGAATCAGTGTTATCACTTATAATCTAGTTTGCACCTGAATATACTAGCATATTATTCCTCATTCTCCCAAAAAGACTTGAGGATTCACTAAACATCCCATTTAGTATTCATCCGCAGGTTTAGACAAGCATTCCTGAGAGGTAAGGTAGACTACATCATTGAATGTTGCATAAATGCAAGAATATCTTAACCAGGTGAATGGATGGGATTGCCAATGATCGATTCTCACGAATTTGAGCGAATCAAATCCTTTAGAATGAATCTCGATGGCATGTCAGACTCTGACTTCAGATAACACACCCATGTTGTTTCCAACTGTTTCAGTGTTACCATTCACAAACACTAATCTACATACTACTTTACTAGTATTGTTGCCCAGTCTACGAAAGACTTATCAACATTCTGGTCAAGTCCACATATTAAAATATATGACTTTGAAATGACCTAGAGGTTTGCTTTAATCCCCAAAGGATATAAGTTGTGGCAGGCATCCTACCAAATGTTCTTTCTGAATAAATTAAGATACCGTTAGTCTCGCAAAAGGTCTTAGGGAATCACCCCTATTTTCTGCTTTGTAACGAATCCGTTATTTGTTCTTAGCTAAAACCCTTCTATTCTGAATGAGTTCAAATTCCGTTGTTTGGCAAGGAAGTCTTAGGGAATCACCCCTATTTCCCGCTTTCTGACGAAATCAAGCAAGGCTGAGTGGTAAGAGAGTTCACGGTCTGGTTAACTCTCTACCTATTAGGGAATCACCCCTAAATTACTCAACTTTGCATTGAAAGTTAAACTTTCCTATTCATTCGACTCTTCTCCGTGTAGTTCCAATTACTCCCACTGGGCGTGAGAAACTCAGGTGGTTCTACAAGAGTTTCAACAGAATTGGAGTATCAAACTCCATTCACAGGGTTATGGCTTTTAAACCAACCTCTATGATCATGATCCTATACAACCCACGAAGGACTATAGGTCATCAATCTACCCTATAAACCGTAAGGTCCTGCAATGGGTAATGGACAAACCATACTCCCATTGCATTCGGGGTGGATTGATATACTGATCTAGTTTAGTAGTTTTTATTAGTGTTATCACCAACTGCCGGTGTTGGATGTGGACTGAACAAATCAGTTAGTAACATCTTGAGTACAAATACTTCAAGATCTAAGGTTGTTATTTATAGACTCTATCAGACCGAGTTTGACAGTATAACCGTCATTCTCTGATTTTACGAGTTTTATAACCAACCTTTACTCAATGCATTAAGAAATTTCACGACCTGAACGTGTATGCAAAATTTCCAGTCCTATCTTCAAGCACTAAATGCTAAATGTCTATATTTGCGGAAGTGGGGTGAACTGAATTCACTCCGTATCCACAAATGTGTAGGCATCTTCTAGATAGACTTCTCGGTTCCACATGATAATGTAAGCCGTTATTATTGCAACTAATATCTTAAATGAGTTAAGCAGTGTATCGTAGCACATCAATAACTATATAAGGCAAATTTCTGGTGTATCCCTTAGTGAAAACATTCCACTGGGAGACAGGCCGAGCATCAGTCCCGAAGACTACGCAATAACCTATTTCTGAGTATGGAATACTCTATCTCTGGTGAAATCAGAGATTCCTCCAAATATTTTGGATAAACTTATCGGAGTTTCGAGTAGTTATCAGACAATATGTCACCACTCAGAAGCTCCCATTAGCTTGTGTCTTTCATATAACCCCGAAGGTTGATATGAACAAGTTATATAACTTCTTTAAATCTATTACCCTTTCCCGATTGAAAGGAAACTTAGGCATTGTTCCTTTGAGACAGGGTAGGAATCACCCTAAGCCAATGTGCAGATCTTGTCGTTAGGGAATATGCACTAATTAATAGTATATAAAGAAGTGTTTATCTAAATACGGAAACCAATTGCGTTTATATTGTTTAAGATGTGTTATATATACATATTCAGCATTTCTTAGTGGTTCTGACTTTTTCAAACAAAAGTCCGAGTCTTGGGTTCGTGCTACGAATTTTATATTTATCATCAATAAGACAAACAAATTATCCTATTGAAAATGAATACGTTCGTTCCAACGAATCCGAAAACAGAAAATATATTTTCTGTGATTCTCAAGAATTGAATCTGTGATTCATTTCCTTATATCACTCCCACTAGTTTATCTGAAATAACTACCCGTTGTCTATTTTATTTATCGTTTAATGCAAAGCTACCTAGTTCTTCCAAAGAACTCAGCTTTTGAGAAAATTGCTAAGGATGCATTGGTCAGTGATCCGAAATCACTTTCCTTATCCTCTAATTTCAAATTAATTTTCCGGTTTAGCCTTAAAACTACTTAGTTTAGATGACTAACACGTATAAACATTCTTTCCCATTCTCGACTTTCCTTAAATGGAAACAGTCTTGAACTAGCAGTTCGTTTGAGTAGACACTACTCTTGAACTGTGGGATGTCTAATGATAGTGTTACTAGCTTGGACTATTCGATTTTTCTAATCGACAAATCATAAGAGCAAAGATCCCACTAGTTTATCGGTTCCAAATATCGTGTAACTAGCGACACTTTGTATTTATGATTTTTCAATGATTAGAACATCACCTAGAACTAAGCTCCCACTAGTTTTTCAGTTCCAAATACTGTCTAACTAGTAACGCTTTATTCTTGTTTTTTCCAATGAATGGAAAAAAACTCTTGTGCAGTCTATTACACATTTTTAATGATATAGAAAAACAACAAATCATAAGACTAAGGATCCCACTAGTTTATCGGTTCCAAATACTATCTAACCAGCAATGCCTTATGTATGATTTTCCAATTTTTCAATTAGAAATTTGATGTGCAATTACACTTTTAAAATTCACTAAATGAATTTATCTGATAGTCCTATATCATCTTTTGTAAACTAAGTATGGTCGTCTCTCGTTCAACACGAGTGACATCCGTGACATACCTATACTGTGTCACTTAAGTTTTTAAAGGCTCAAAGGAAAAATCTCTTCCGAAAATTTAACTGCATTCTTTTGATAATTACAATGTACTTGTTACTTCCACATTTTTAATGAAGTCCTATTACTAACAATTTAATAGCCTAAAGATTTAGTTGTAAAAAATATGACAGAGAGTTAAATTCAAAAAATAAATTTTCACTACTAGATTTTTATTTTAGGAATAATAAACTTGTTAAAAGTCTATCCTACCATTCCAAGGATTTAATCTCACACCTCAGTGCCGCCGTAGGGTAGGTCAAAGAGGTGACGATCAAACTGAGACAATCTCTCTCAATGATTAAGCTTCGAGAATCGAACATCTCACGGGAATCAGACATCCCGGACCTTAATCATTGATTACCTTCTTTTTCCTAGCCTAGATATTTCGAAAATATCCATAAAGAGTGTGACCTACTATATCAGATCTCAAAGTACGCCCCGAGTATGCCGCCGTAGGGTCGGTCAGTGACTCAACGAGTACCCAAAATCCTATCCTTTCAGAGACCGAGCCTTGAATTTCGATAGGGGTGAACACCATCCGTAGGGGCCGAAATCAAAGCGGCTCGAGGCGTCACCCTTCTCTAATGTGCTTGCATCTATAGTAGAGGCCGTGGGGTTGGTTGTCGCCTTCCCCGCTCCCACTCAATAATTTGAAAAAGTGGTGGGTTTACTAATTACGGTTTCGGTCTTGAAAATAAGAAACAATAAATCAAAGTACTCCGAATAGGGTCAGTTAAGTAGGCAAGCCTACGCCGTCTTATTCGTTGGAACATATGTGACAGTCCAGGCTAATCCGGTAAGAGAAGCCCCGTTTAGCCCGAAGGCTTATCGGTTATGCTAAGTCTTATCGAACTACTGTAACGTACATCACACGTGGAGGGGAGTCGATTGAGCCAAAGCTCGGTTGAACTTGCCCATCCATGGTTAGACCATTCCGAACCCATGTACTAAGATTTTCCGATTTCTAAATTGTCAACCAAAGCATAATCTCGTTTCTGTTTAAGGTGGGTTCACTGAGAAGCCATCATCGAAAACTCAACGATTTATCTAAGTGGGATTCACCGAGAATCCATCACTAAAATCGTAACGATTGACAAAACCCGGGTCCTCGTTTTTTATAATTAGTTACTTAATTTTAATTAACTACCACATATTAATTAAAACAAGTATGTTAACTAATTAATCGAGTTATACACGCCTAATTTAATTCGAAATTAAATCTCTACGTGTATGCATTGGAGTGGAATCATGAAAATGCATGTCATGGCTAGTTCCGGTTATATCATACAATTTTCGATCATGCACGAAAAAATAACGGAAAAATAAACACTGAGATGGACCGTTGGTACCCCCGACTAACCTATTTTCTAAGGAAAGTAAAACCTTAATCTAATCTTCGAGTCTTGAACTTCGAATCTTGAACTTGAACCGCCGGATCACAAACCACGAACACCCGAGAGGAGAAAGACTTCTAATTAAAATAAATCCAATTTATTTAATAAATAAAACCCTTTATTAAAATTGTTTTATTTTTTTATTTTTAATATGCTGCCTTGCGGCAGAATTAATGTAAAAAACATTAAAAAAAAATTGAATTGAATGCAGCCGCCTTATTAAACCCTTGCCGATTAGGGTTGAAGGAAAAAACCAGAAAATTTGCGGCGGCGATGGCGGCGCTTCACAGTCTTCTTGCCACTTTTAAAAAAACAATTGGTGTAGCGACGCGAAAAAACGTTGAAACGGTATTTGTAATTAGGGTTTTAACCGTTTCTCATCGTTCATACCTTGGGTTTTTCCTTGATCTTCATAATTCGAGCCCGGAACAACATAAAAAAAAAACTACCTTTTTACAAAAAAATTGAGTGCATAAATTAAATTACAAGTCCTATTCTCAATTGATACTAATCAAAAGAGCTACAAAATAGATCTACGGGTAAACAGCACCAACCCCAATCCATCTCTTCAACAACGACAATCACAAAGCATCAACATCAAATTTTCGAATAAAAAAAATTAAAATGAAAACAAGCAATCTACACATGCTATTCCACTCCTTAGATCTAAAATTCACATACTTTGATTGATAGATCAAAGGCTCTGCTACCACTTGTAGGATGTAATATCACCGGATGGATCAAGATCCACCCGATTACGCAGCGGAAAGTATAAGATATAGATCTAGTCAACCAAAATACATAAAATAATAGATCTAAACCTACGAGGGGGTTTAGACTACCAACCTTTTTATGGTGCAATTACTCCAAGAACAAAGGTCAATCCAGGATCCAAGCTAGATGAGAAGCCAAAGTCTTCCAACGTGTGTCTCCAAGCACCACCAGGTGGATGGTGTTTCAAGCCGCCGGACCTCCTCGATATGCTACATTAGAAAACCCGAAGTTTTTTAAAACTCAAACCCAAGGAAAAATAGCCGAAATTTCTAAGCTATTTTCCTCCCAATATGTCGTGTATTATATGTGATATGAGGCATGAGAGTACTCTCTTTATATATGAGAGAAATCCTTGTCCTCCAAGGATTTAATTAAGTAATACAAAATCAATTAAATAAATCATTTTCCTTAAAAAGATAAATCCAGAATATTCCTAAATTAATTAGGATATACAAAAGATTTTCTTTTCCTTAAATTATTTAACAAATAAATAATTTAATCACATATATTATAATTATCAAGAAAACAAATTCCTAATAATATTAATAAGGAAAATACGGCCAAACCTATTAGAAAATAGGTCACACGCATTCTTCCATTCAATTGGGCCGAGTCCACGAAAAAATTCTTTTCCGTGTATTTAATTATCTAGTCCAACTAAACAATTAATCCACATATCAATTAAATAGTCCAATCCAACTATTTAATTATAATTGAGGTGAAACGACGAGAAAACGTATATACTATATTAGGAGCCACGTCGGGGACCATGGACCCATATTCAGTAGCTACAATAAATTAAATAAAATTATTCGTCGGACCGAAAAATTATATTCAATCTATTAATTCCAAGATTACACCACCATAAACCCGAAACTGAACACTGCCGAATATAGATAACTTATACTCAACTATGAGTTGATAAGCGTCCACTGAAATAATCATTACATAAGGATAAATCCTCCATAGACTGTTCGTTTCGATTTGGGATATCTCCGTAAACCCTTCTCGAAACATCTTATCCTTATTTACCATCAACCCCTAGTGATCAATTAGTTCATAACTAATATACTATGAACTGGCGCCATCGATCACTTTCTAGGATTAACAAATAAGGGAACCGTCTATCTACTTACCGAGGGAAGGAATGGATTCCATATCTGTAATAACACAGACTACTCACTCATCCCAGAATAGAGCCAACGGGAAGTGTTGGACCACATACTGCGAAATGATCCTTATTAACACATCAAACTTTACCCTAGTCTAAGCAGTTGTCTGTGATCACCTCAGGATTGAGATTAATCCATATATGATCATCTTATGATTCGATAAGACTTCTCGATCACGGAATTATATCGAGAACTCAAATCAAATCGGTCCAGCCCTATTTGATTATCATCATATATAAATGCCCCACTAGGTACCCTATTACCGACAGTCCGGATAAGACTGTCACACCGTAAGTGTTCTGTTATTAGCATATTAATCATGAGACCCATACTCAGATTAAAATCGCTACGGACTAAGTTAATTTTAAGTACATCTCACTAACTCAATCCTCTTGTGTATAGCCATACACTGAGTTATATGATTACATAAACGAGGTACTTAGGATTTTCAACAGTGTCTTAATTATAAGCATACATGCATATAATAAGATGAATTATTAATTCTGTCATAAAATAATTAGATAATTATCTTTCGGGCGCTACACCTAACACATGCTTCGTCTCCCAGCTATGTATCTCAACCGTTTGAGCTTGGAGCGGCTCATAGAGAGCTTAATTCTCCTGAACTTCAATCTGCAGTTGCTCATTGAGCTGCCCGCACTCCAAAGATTCTTTTTCTATGTTAGCGATCTTTTTCCTTAGTTTCTCTATACTAGAAGAAGAGACAACCATCCTTTTGAAGGTATCCTGACCAACGCGAGACCCCTGCAATACCGTTAGAGTAACACATTAAAAGATAATAAAATAGAATGGAAAATAAGAGGTTATGGATAAAATGACTTACATAGTTAATGGTCTGAAGACCTTCATCGGCCAGTTCCTCGTTGGTCATTTCCAAGAGTGGATCGGAATGCAGCTCTTCCTCAAATCCCTCTTCTTCTTGGTTAGTATGGCCAGGCGTAGGATCCAGTAAAGTAGCAGACCTGCCTATCTTCCTTAGTCGTCTTCCTTGGGTTGCAACAATGGCATCAGATTGGCCTCTCCGGAGAAGGTGAATCCCCTCATAATCATCGGTCCCGTCATCATCTGGGATCTCAATAGTAAGGGCGGCCATGTCCACCCTTGGTGTAGAGGAGCACGGCGTAACAATGCATTGTTGCTCCAGCTGTGTTTGGACCATGCCAGTAGTTAAAGACGAGCCCGCAGCTCGGGCAAGAGCGTGCTCTGCAGTATGCGTCCTCTCCGTAGAGACGATCGCATCACCATGTTCATCCTACGCAGCTGCCATCAAGTTGCAAATGATGTCACTACTAAATGAACAAGGGGGAAAATGAAAAGAGGTTAATTCACAGTGCAAAATTAAAGCAATGAAAAAAAGATTAATTCAGATAGTAAACCCTACTGGTAGCTCGATCCTCAACGCTAAGAGGCACATAGGGGTCAGGTCCGGCCTCGTCCAGACGAGATGCCCCAATCAGTTGAGAAGACAACTCTATCATTTATGAAAATGATAGAGTCTAGAATATCTCGCATCTCGGTAAAGTCAGTAATCTCGGGAAGGGGGTCCTTCCGTACGTCGTCCGACCTCCATCGGCTCAGGTCGGCCTTTCCTCCATCCCGAACAAAAAAGAAACGGGTACGCCACCCCCTAAGCGCTGAAGGGCCATCAGCCATGTAAGCCTGAACGCCCGACCTATGAGGAAACTGGTACCACCTAGCAGGCTCGGGATTCCTCTTGATCTGGTAAAAACCTCAGAAAAGATTCACCAAAAAGAAAACTTCGACCATCCGGCATATGATAGAGAACTCTATAATGCTCCTAACACCGTTAAGAGCGACTTGATCCGCACCTATACCATAGTGTCGGAATACTTCCAAGAAGGCGGGGCACCAGGGTAGTCTTAATCCACCCTTTAGTTGGCCTTCATAGACCACACAGAAACGATCTAGAGGTCGATAATAGCAGGGCCGAGGATCATTGGGAAGCACATGAGAAAACACACTCCTATCTACCATGTATTCTTGACAAATATAGTCTACACTACTCTCCCAGAGGACGGATTCCATCTTGTAGCTACCTTGGATTCTCTGGGTCTATTTTCAGATTTTATGCCTAAGGGCAGGATCGAATGTCTTGGAGGTAGGACGTGAAGAAGAAGCCAGATTAGGGTTGGTGTTAGGCCTCTCGGTCTCTGATTCAAAGGAAAATAATTATTCTACAGATGAACTTGATGGGGCAGAAGCCCTTATTAATAGATGCAAAGTTGAAAGGGAAATGCTAACTCGTGAAGGAAAGCATAGAGGTAGAACTTACTTGTGAAATTCGAGGGAGAAACAACAATGTGGTATGGATCCTTTGAACCTTAACTGCAAGAATTTGAAATGATAATGATAGATGGTTTATGTGACTCGGGTTATAAACCCCAACACGTTCTCGGAAACCGTCCTCCTTCAATAGACGTGGGTGGGAAACGCCTCGAGTCCTGGAAACGTTATGACGGTTTCATAATGAAGTTCTGCCACCTGGCATAGTAGACTGCCCCTATAAGTCTTCACGACCGTGGCCGAGCTCCAACAAGGGCAGAGCTGACCAGCTCGGAAAGCTTAGGTCCGCTAAGGGGGCTTATGACAGAGGTCGGAATAGCCTCAGTCACTTGTCATCCCGTAAATAGCTAGATAGTAATAAGGAGAGAGAAGGTGAATAATTAGGGGCTAGGAGCCCTAGCTAATACTCAGTCTAAGGACCTTTATCCCTATGAGGGAGGTCTACCTGGTCTGCCGAACACCATTTGTAGCCCACCGCAAGTCAGTCAGGGCACAATAGAGCCAGAGCAGCACAGCTCGGGCCAGGGCATGGTATGAAGCTCTCCACAGGTCGGATAGAGCTGATTACGATCTTATCCTACATGGGTAAAACACATGACGAATATGGAAAGAATCCCCTACAATTACAACTCTGATCCTATTATTTATGATAACGTAATTATCTCCTAAAATCACGAAGATTAATGCGTACATATCCGCAATCGATTACAAACTAGAGACCTTAAAAGACACGGCACAATCCCAGTCTAGGGCGAAAATGTTCCCTATATAAACAATCCTTAGAACTATGGCAGACTTGATTCCTGAATACTCCAGGATACGTAGGCAACTCGAGAGCAAGAATTCTCAAGGTCAGTCTAAAATCCCAAACAAAACCATCTTGTTTTATTGGCTTTCTTACGCATTTTTGTGATCTTAATCAATCGCCTCTAGAGTTTTTAGGCCCATATTATTATTGACGATATCAGAAATCGTCAAATATCAAGCCTAGGATGGATAGTTGTTGCTCTGTCTTCATGCCTAGATAGTAGTTTGGTTTTTTTTTCTGTACAACATGTGTGCTAAGTTTATGCTTTAGTAGTCTTTTACTGTGGATATGTTGTACATGATGAGTTGTAGTACTTTTTTATATTCAATTATGAGTTAATATTTCACTTCCAGATTTCTAAAGAGAACTCTTTTCAAAAACTTTCACAAACAAGAACTGAAAGACTGTTTTGAAAAGGGTGTTGGATGGCTCAAGTGAGTAGTTCGAGTGATCCACATCCAATTGTTTTGCTGGTCAATTTATAGCACTGAGAGGTATGTGGAATCTTCAGTGACAAAAAATTGATTTGTAGAATCAACTCATAACCGAGGCAAAGCAAACAAACGTGACAAATCCCTGAAATGGAAAGTTTTCAAAGGTTGAATTTAAAACACAACACAAGTGACTGCCCTGGTTTCCATTCGGCCATAATAAAGGACTTTGGAACATGTGATTAAATCAGAGAGTTAATAACCAAATCAAGAGTATATGAACACACTGTGTTTAAGGAGTTGACTCAACAAAACCAGAAATAGAGCAGTTGGGACCGGGGTGGACAATGCATAGCCCCAAAATCAGCAACCAACACACATGGGTTTAACAATAAACCAAAAAGGACTTTGGGTATGAAGAATAACCAACGTACGAAGGTCAACACTGAGCAACTGCCTAGTCAATCCAAGTTATAAGCCATGGAACAACTTTAAACCAGACTTGGGGTTGACTGGACCATCATTGAAACGAAATGGTTAACAATAGACTCACAACCCGAAGACTTCATAGGGGTAAGAACCCTCAGTCGTGGTTGACTCGAAAAAGGACTGGGATTAGCCAATTTACCAGAGCCCTCCAGGTAAGAATTCACCGGAAAGTCATATGTTACTGTTTGCCTCCCATAGATCTTTGAAGATCGTCTACAAAATGTTGGCTTTCAATACTCGAGTCAACCACGTGGGATTTGCCAAGCCTAGTATGGTTCCCGGCTGCAATCTTTCACAATTAATCCTTCGCCGAAAGATCAGGGTAATCACATCCCTGTCTTGAATTACCTATAAAATCAACATAGAAGACCAAAATCAGGGCAGATTCGTCGTTCAAATCAATAAGAACATAGAACATGATAATAAGGAATTAAATCACCAAATCAATCACGAATTGACTACAATTCCTTCAATTAAATGCTGAAAGAGGAGCACGTGGGGTTGCCGAGCCGGTCAAACACTCATAAGCTGCAACCTTTCCATGTAGAGATGAGCCTTCACAGATTAGAAAGAGATTTGTATTGTTGTAAAGACTAGAATCGATGTAACCCTCTGTTCTTATCATTTTGAATTCAGCACAAGGAGAGAAAACACATAAGAAGGTAGAGCATTCAAGGGAGATAAACGGGGTCCCAGAAAACCTGGGATTCGAGGAGGTGAAACCATCGAATGCAGAGGAGAAGAGTAACTGAGGTAAAGGGGGCGGCTAGGGTTTCTGGAAGATGAGAAAATGAGGTATGAGATCGGGTCTGGAGTTTATAAGGCTGGGGTGGTCGGGTCATAAGACGGGTGTGGGTAAAAGGGCTTGGAAGGTGGCCTTAAAGGACCAGACCAGCCAGGGATAAGAAAAGGGCCACGAAAAAAGGCCTGCCACCATTGTATGTATATATGTATATTTATTTAATTAAATATAATTAAATTAATTATCTTAATTAATGAAATACTTCAATTAATTAAATTAATAATCAATTAAATTTCATCAAATAAATACACAACCTGAAACAAACATGAATAAAACAAGACTTGCAATAAGATGTAAGTATTAAGCTTTATGGCAGTTAGTGTCACAAATAATAAACACATATGAGTGGCATTTTTGGAAATTAATCAAACATAGATGCAACTAGGGCTCATAAGTCAACAAAATGGTCCTCATTAAGAACTCTCTGGTTACCCATCCCTTCTAATCTATGCAGACAATGAAGCTACCACAAGGGTGTTTGAATGAGATGAAGAAAGTTTGCAGGCAATTTTTTTGGGAAGAAGAGGCGAGGGAGAGGAAAATTCACTATATCTCCTAGAATGATCTTTGTAAGCCCAGAGACTATGAGGGATTGGGATTCAAAAGATTGCATCACATGAATTTGGCTCTTCTTTGTAAGATTGTCTGGAAAATCCTCATTGAAGACCAAACTCTGTGGCTATAAGTACTGGTACAGAAATATGGGAGTCCCTTTGAAAAGCCAAAGGCCACTAGTTCTCCTACCCGGAAAAGCATTTGCATTGCCGCAGCAACGCCAGCTGATGGGTTTGAGGTGGATAATGATAACATCACCTGAAGGGACGGAAGGAGCAGGAAGTACTCTATTGTTGAAGGCTACATGTATCTCATTGAACCTGTTGATATAATGAAAGATCAACTCTAGGATAATATATGAAAGCTCAAAGGACCATCCAGGATGAACTTCCTTCTTTGGCAGGCTGCACAGAATGCACAACCCACGTTGTTTTTCTTGTGCCGGAGACATGTGAGTCCTTGTGCAACATGTACCATCTGCATTAGAGAAGAGGAAACAAGCTTACACTCTTTAAGAGACTGCAGAATGTCAAACATCATATGAAAGAATCTACTTCCAAGGCAGAACTGGAGAAACTTCTTCTCACATCCAACTATCAAAGATTGGATAAGCCACAACTTGAAGTTCCAAAGAACAAACAAGAAGTGACTATATCTCTTTAAAGACATGGCCTATTGCATTTGGTATTGGAGAAGCCAAATCGAACATAGAACTCAAGATCTACATCCTCACCAACAAAGGTTGGTCGGAGTGGAAGGGATTTCGGTCGCTTAAGCAAGAGGTCTCAGGTTCGAGCCTTTGTGGATGCAGCAAACAGTGGCGAGCGCAGGATCTCGGGTAAGGGGAGCAATAAAATTTTAAAGACAAATAAGAAAATTAAGGGGGGCAAACTAAATGCATACCACATATATTATTGTATTTTTTGGATCAGAGGGGAGGCGATTTTGCTTGCTTTGTATGTATGTAATTCCGCCAAAGAAACTTGTTGGGAGTGGTGGTCTCAACTTTGGTATCAAGCGAAGACTCGAAGAGTCCTGCACAGATTGTCTGAGGATACCTTGCAAAAGAAAAAAGATCTACATCCTCCAATCAATGTGTTGATTTCAAATATGTAGATTAGAGTTGAGAATCTAAGATTAGCATGGAACCTTGATTGTTTTGGTTATTTTTGAATATTTTGTAATGATGTGGCATTCCACTCGTTTCTAATAATACAAGAAAGCTCGTTCCTATTATAAACAAATAAAAATAAAAAACATACTAAAAAAAAATAAGTTTTTTGGAACACGGTTTTAATGGCAGGAAAGCCTCTGATAAAACCTGTTTGTCAGTGCAAAGCAATTCCTAGTAAAATAAAAATAAATAAATAAATAAAAGATTACAATTCTTCATCTGGTTGAAGAAAAAAAAAATCAGAATCCACAAAATTAATGGGAAATCCTAATCATACATCCTAGAGGACAATGCTATCAACCTCTGCATGTTGAGCATAAACAATGTAATGCAATGGAGCAGCAAAGAGTGGAGAATTTTTCTGGACAGAATCTATTGCATCACTCTGTTGGATGATTGAGACAGGTGTGTTTTTCTCTTCATAACCAAATGACACAATAATGTGACTGTTTCAATGCAATAAAAACTCACTATCCGAGAATCTCCCGCTCGAGACAATACTTCGATGCATCAAGGGTTTGGGTAATTCTGATGCAGAGACTCCCTATTAGAACGGACCGTCAAATGACCGACACATGCACAAACAAACAAAACAGTTTTGTGTTTTTCTACACGTGGCAGTCATTAGAATTTTCCCAAGGGTTTCTTTCTGCTCCTCTTATTTAGGACACTGTACCATCGTGATGACTCATCTCTGACAATCCGATGAATTAAAGACTCAAAAACACTACTACTTGGATGCATCAGAGGTTTCTTGCAACCTCCTTTAACTCGGAACACTGTGGAGACGCTTTCCAAAACGGCGACAATGCAACAACATTGCCTATGATGATCAAAGTAGGTGATACCAAGCAATGCATTGCAACCTCCTCAGCAATATCTTTCACTTCTGCAAATACCTACGCCCACAAAAATCAACTCGGTAATAAAAAAGCACGTGAAAACTTGACCCTTAGTTTTTTTTATATCTATCCCAATGGTCGAGTGCAAGAAAGACTCTTGGTATGAAAAATTCTTGAAGTAAACATGGATATAATATATCTCATACCGTTCGTTGTTGAGGTGTTGTCCCTCTCTCAACTGCAACAGCTGGCGTATGACGTGGCAGTCCATGGGACATTAGTTTCGAAGCAAGACAAGGGAGTGTTGACAAGCCCATATAAACAACCAAGGTTGAATCAGCATCACCTGCATTCTCTGCTGCTACAAATAGAGGGTGTGTTCCTCCGTTTCTCGAGTGGCCTGTCAGAAATCTAACACTATTTGAAACACCCCGGTGAGTCAGCGGAATCCCGAGCTCCGCGGCTATTCCAGACGCAGAAGTTATGCCTTGATGTATTGAAGAACAATTAAGTGAGTATCCAGCATCTAAACAACTATGCATTATCTAGTTTAAATTACCCATAAGACGGCCTGAATATAGTGTAACGAAGATATAATTGAACTTTAAACGAGAAAAATCAAGAATCCACAGCTTCTACGTACTTCGTGGTACCTGGAATAACTTTTACCATGATTCCTTGTTGCTGTAGAAAATCCATTTCTTCTCCTCCTCTACCAAATACCTATTAATCAGGTGGTAATTCAATTCAAGCCATTCAAAAATTAAAATATCCCTCCTACAAATGAATATATTAAAAGAAAATAATGCATTTTACGCGAAGAGGAAGGGAAAAGCGGATGTTACCAATGGGTCGCCCCCTTTTAGCCTGACTACCGTGGCCCCAACTTCAGCGAAACTTAGGAGTAAGTCATGGATTTCCCCCTGTAAAACATATACATTATCTGTCACATTTTCTACAACACAGCTCAAACATTCAAGAATGGGTGCACATTTCAATAATTAAACACCAAATAAATGACAAAAGCGCTAAAACAAATTAACTTTTTGCTACTAGACAAGATCCAAAGGTCTAAAGGTAACTTTTTGCTTGTTACAGTTTTTTACACTAAATATATTCATCTTCTTCCTGCTTATTCCCCTCATGATACCTTTATATTTCTATACATGGTTTTCCGCATTTTCAAAGAGTTCTAAGATATATCTTGTCAATAGAATGAATCTAACAGTGTAACTAACAATTGTATCATAAAGCCATGAAATTCAATAGCTATAAGCATGTACTACAATAAAACCCAATGAACAGGCATTTACACTTCAATGGTCCAAGAAAATCCATAACTTACCCAATGAACAGGCATTTACCTTTGATAAATCCTGTAAAAGGGACAATTTAAATTGCTTAAATCCAACCTCAGATTCCGATTTTCGACACCATAAGCATGCACATGATTAATTAATCAACCAAAATTAAAAACATGAACAGATAACAAACCTGAGTTCTGCTATGGAAGCCAGCAGTCTTGCCAACATAAAGAAGCCTAGCATCAGGCCTGACCAAATTCAACACATCATTAGAAACCAATCTATCATACAACAAAAGATCAGCACTTTGAATCACTCTCAATGCCTTAAGTGTCAACAATTCAGGATCCCCTGGACCAGTTCCCACTAAATACACATTCCCAGGTCCTCTCTCCATGACACCGCCTTCACCCTCTCTTTTCTCCTTCAAAACTTGAAGCAATTTCTCCAACTCTGGAAGCTGCATAGCTATCTCATAGTCTTTTATGGAGCTGGAATCGTTTGGGAAATTGCAAAAAGAGGGGTCTTCTAAAGAGTTGGTGGTGTTTTTGAAAACCCAATTGTCTCTTTTGTATCTCTCAATGGAATGCTTCTCAGTAAATGGAGATGAGGAAAATTGGATTGAACAATTTGTTGTAAAAGAACGAGAATCAGAGATTCTGAAATTTGGTGTTGAAGAAAAAATAGAAGGAGCCCTGTTCACTAGGGCCATAAGTCACTAAATTAGTAGAAATTATAATCAAGTTTCAACCTTTTTCATTGGTAGTTGGATGGAAAATTTAAAGAGCCCTGTTATTTGCGGCCATAAATCTAAGAAAATGACTGAAAACTGGTATCAAGTTTCAATCTTTTGCTGCGTTTTCAGGTGGGCTGGAATCCACAAAGGTTTTGTGGAAGTAAACCCACAGAACTGGAGGGGAATATAAAGAAAGGAGTATGCTTTCCACTTTCTATTGAGCTTTTTGACCTGACGAGTAGGCGGCTGTGGCGACTTTTTAAAGCTTCCGAAGGTACATGGCGATCTGGAAGCATGCACCGACGTCGAGTGGGCGCCGTGGATTAAATATTCGCTAAGGCACAGGAGCCAGACAAGGCATACAAGTCGGATAATCGATTTGTAAACTGTGGCATGCATGTCGACCCTCGAACCTGAAGTATGCTAGGAAATCGAGGTCACGACTATCGACTTACGGGCAGTGCAGGACGTGAGTTCCAGGAGTCGATCACCCCAGGTCGGGGCGATCGATATCGAGAAGCAGTCCACACAATACCACGTTAGCCCAATATCCGCAGGATAACGTGGGCAAGGGTAAAGCCCAATTAAAGGTAAATAAGGCAATAGCTACAAACCGACTCATATTAGGGTTAGGTCATGCATTGTCCTTATAAATCTGGCTGCAAGAGGCTACGTATTGGGCGATTCGCAGGATAATAACAGAGATACGTGAGAGACTCTAAGAATTCCACTTAGACTCAGCCGAAAATATACAGAACCCCTTCTTTGTTCTTGGCATTAAGGTTCTTGATTATTCATCAATAAAAGAAGGAAAAGCCCGGATCTTTAAGGTGACTTAATTTGTCATCGTCATTGGCGCTAGAAGGAGGGTCTCCTTTCTTTTGTGAATACGTCAAGATCATCATGCCTCCAAAGGACAAAACCGCCGAAAAACCACCTCCAAAAGCGTGGATCCGCAAAATCCGCATGAGATAAGTGAGAAGAGGCGGTATGGAGCCTCGGGGAGACAAAGATCCAAACCTTAGAGACCGTCCAAGAAGATCCACCACCACAAGCTCAGGGCCTTGCCCGAGCATCGAGCCATAGTGGACCGGTTGGCGAAACAGATCACAACGCCTCGAGAAAAATAATGGCGGAAGCGTTTTACGGCGAAACTTCAACAACAAAGAAGACCAGGCGGAAGGCGGTCGAATATCGCCGTCAATAAGCCTAAGCCAACTCGATTCGAGAGATCGCGCGCGCCTCGCTAATTGTTGAAAGAAGAAGCGAGAAATCCAACAGAAGCACATACGCATCGGCGAAGATAGCGTTAGCGGGAGTTAAACGTAATCCCAGGGAAGACCCAGGGTTCGTTGTGGTTAGAGTCTCCTTTCACCAAGGAGATTGAAGATTATCCTAAACCCAAGGATTTAAGATTCCTAAGATAGACCCGTATGATGGCACCACCGACTCAGAGGACCATCTTCACAGTGTATCTATCCCGAGATGAGGCTAGACCGTGCACTGCAGGCGAGATGCGATGCGGGCATTCGAGACTCTACTCGTAGGTCGGCGTGAGAGTGGTTTACCAAGTTGAAACCGGGTCCATCTCGAACTTCACCATGCTCGCCCGAAAATTTAGAGACGCCTTCATCGTCAACAAAAAGTTCCATTGATTGAAGCGAGGCGCACCTCACAAATGTGAGGCAAAGATAGGGACGAATCGGTGTTAGACTATCTGAAGAGGTTTAACCTTGAGGCCATGCAGGTCAAGGATCCATAGGATCGAGTCTTGATCACTTCATTTGTAGGGGGCTACGCAACACAAAGCTATATGAGAAGTTAGCGAGAAACCTCCTCTCGAAACATGGATGAATGTGTGAATGTCGCCCATCGATTTTGTCAGCGAGAGGAGGCGGTGCGTAGGCACACCCAGGCCGAGTGGATGGACAACTCAAGGAAAGATGGTCGAGGAGCAAATAAGAACCAGTCTCGACAGCAAGATGTAGAGAGGAAAACGTCTGTTTGGGATCGCATCGAGGCTCCCGTTTCGGGCCGGTCAGAGAGAAAGGGGGGTAAAAAGGATAAAGATTTTACTCCTCTCAACCGGTCCCGTACGGAGGTTTTATCAATCATGGTCTCCAAGAACCTAGCCAAGAGGCCACCTCCGATCAAAAAACCTCGAGAAAAACGAAGGTCGACAAAGTATTGTGAATTCCACGAAGATACAGGCCATTCGACGGAAGAGTGTTTCGACTTAAAGAAAGACATCAAGCTCGTATTCAAGAGGGAAGTTGGGCGAGGTTGTTGATGAGTCACGGTACACCGAGCCAAAGGGCAACGAGATTTCAAAAGGAAAAATCCGGACCAGGATAGAGGCCGAAGTCGAGAGAATCGAGAGAAGAAGAGATCGATCCCCAGACGAGACCGATCTCACGATAACGATAAGGGACTACTATGGTCGAGGACCGCTATATGATGACAATCGCCCAAATAATTATGTGAATATGATATTTGGGCCAGGAGAAGCGAAAGAAGCGAGCGATCGGGAACCGGACGATACTCGAGGCCACATAAGCGATCGAGATTAACTACGGAAGTCGGGTATGGCCCACAGAGGCGGCGTCCCCTAAATCGACGAGTCATAGTGAGGGGTTAGTGATTGAAGCGAGTCATAAGTCGCGCTGAGTATCGAGGGTATCGTCGATAATGGTAGCGTTGTGAATATCTTGTACTACTCGGCATTCCAGGGTATGAAGCTCAAAGAGAAAGACTTGGTGCCCATAGCCTCTCCCTGTTTGGTTTCACAGTCAAGCGATCCATCCCATGGGTTCCATCAAGCTACTCACGACGGTCGGTGATGAGAGAGAGGAGGACATTAGAGCTAAACTACGTGGGACGTCAAGGCTCCCTCCGCTTATAATGTCATTTTGGGTAGACCCGACCCTTTTCGAGTTACGAGCTATAATTTCGACGTATCATAACAGCATGAAGTTCCCGACTCGAAATGGTTCCCACGAGGTAAAAGGGGATATTGAAATCGCCAGAAGCTGTAATTCGATAGTGATGAACGGTAAGATGGCGGTACAACAAGTCCTCATCGAGGAACTTATTCCGGAAGAAGAGGAAGAGAAGTGTTGGGCCTCGAGTAAGGCAGTTGAAAATGTCAGCTTGTGGGAAGAGGAAGACGATCAGAGTGTCCAAGTCGGGACCTGGATCCCGACTCAGGAAAAGCGGTTATTGATCGACTTGCTAAAAGAGTTCAAGGACATCTTCGCATCGGCGTCCGACATGCGAGTCGCCGGCGAGACATCGCCATCCATAAACTCGAAGTTGACCAGGCCAGAAAGCCAGTCAAACAGAAGAAGCGAAACTTCGCGCAAGATCGAGTGGAAGCCATCGAGTCCGAAGTCGGGAAGTTACTGTCGGCAAATATAATAAAAGAAGTACTCTATCCAGAATGGCTCGCTAATCCAGTGTTGGTGAAGAAACCAGATGGCAGTTGGCGCATGTGCGTAGATTTCATGGACTTGAATAAGGCATGCCCCAAAGATTCCTATCCCCTGCCTAAGATCGACATGTTAGTTGATTCGACCATCGGTTTTGAGGTATTCGCGTTCCTCGATGCATACAAGGGGTACCATCAGATTCTCATGGACCCTCGGGATGCGGAGAAGACCGCGTTCATTACAGAGTTCGGCACCTTTTGTTATCTTACGATGCCATTCGGACTAAAGAATGCTGGAGCTACATACCAAAGGGCAGTCAATAAGATATTTGCGAAGAATGATTGGTAAGAACATGGAAGTCTATGTGGACGATCTACTCATCAAAAGCCGATCGATGAAGCAATTCTTGGTAGACGCCAGAGAAGTATTTGAGGTGTTAAGAGATACAGAAATGAAACTTAATCCAAAAAAGTGCACCTTCGGGGTGAGGACAGGCAAATTCCTAGGATATATGGTGTCGAGAGACGGGATTCGAGCTAACCCTGATAAGATCGACACGCTAAAGAACATGCCGGCACCTCAAAATACTAAAGAGGTTCAGAGACTCACAGGTCGGATGGCAGCACTAAATAGATTCTTATCTCGGTCGGCCAATACAAGACTACACCGTTCTTCAAAATTCTTCGAAAGCCCAGTCCTTTCCATTGGGACAGCGAATGTCAAACGGCCTTCGAAGAATTAAAAGCATATCTATCAGAACTACCTACTCTCACTTCTCCTCGAGAGGGGGAAAGGTTGTTAGTTTATCTATCGGTCTGCGAGGAAGCAGTGAGTTCGGTCTTGGTCCGAGAAGGGGAAAGGGCCAGGTACCTATATATTTTGTAAGTAAAGCTCTGCATGGTCCCGAAACCCGATACTCTCCAGCTGAGAAACTCGTATTATCGTTGGTACACGCTTCGAGAAAGCTCAGGCCATACTTTCAAGCCCATCCTATAGTGGTAGTTACAGACCAACCACTCAAGCAAATTATGGCGAGGCCCGACACGTCTGGTCGACTTGCGAAATGGGTAATCGAGATGGCTCAATATGATATCGAATTCGTTCCGCGTACCGCGATCAAGGCTCAAGCTTTAGCAGACTTCTTAGCCGAAGGCATATCAGTGCAACTTGAGCAAGAAAAGCAAAGTCAGGAAGAACGATGGATGCTCCATGCTGATGGAGCCTCGAGCAAAGAAGGAGCAGGCGCAGGCCTCCTATTAGTCAGCCCGAAGGGAGAGGAGTTTCCATACGCTCTCCGATTCGATTTTAAGGCAACTAATAATGAGGCAGAGTATGAAGCGATTATCATCAGTCCAAGCTCGCCGAAGTTTGGAGGTCGAAAATCTCAACGTTTACAGCGACTCGCAATTAGTCGTTAATCACATCAAAGGGGAATACGAGGCTAAGGAAGAGACTATGAAGAAGTATTTGGCAGTAGTTCAGGGCCTCAAGCCGAGATTCAACTCGATTCAATTCGAACAGTACCTCGAACTCGAGAACAAGAGGGGGGCGACGCTCTGCCCAAGTTAGCATCGAATTTCGCTCTCTAGCAAGAAGGTGTTAGTAGAGTTGCTAACAGAAAGGAGCTATGAAGAGATAGAGGCCCAGCCGATATCTCAGCAGGCCACATGGATGGATCCGATTGTCCTTTACTTAAAGGACGGAATATTACCCAATGATAAGGTACAGTCAAGAAAGGTCTGACTATAGTCGGCTCGATATGCATTCTTCAATGACATACTTTATCGGAAGTCATTCACGAGTCCATGGTTGAGATGCGCATCTGAGACAGAGGGAGAATATCTTCTCGAGGAAATTCATAGAGGAGCTTGTGGAAATCCGTGGGGCTAGGATGTTAGCCCGAAATGCAAGCTCATTTGGATACTTCGGCCGTCAATGCAACGAGATGCGAATAAGTTAGTGCAGAGATGCAATTCTTGTCAAATTCACGATAACGTCTCTCATCAGCAGGCACAAGAAATGAATGTCATCTCGTCAGCATGGCCTTTCGACGTGTGGGGAGTCGATATTGTGGGACCCCTGCCCCGAGCTCCAGGGAACAATAAGTTTGTAGTAGTTGCGGTGGATTATTTCACTAAGTGGGTAGAAGCCAAAGCTTTACCCGATGTCAAAGCAGCTACAATCAATAAGTTCCTATGGGTCGATATTTTATGCAGGTATGGTATTCCGAAGGCTTTAATCTCGGATAACGGCACTCAATTCGAAGACCGAAGAGTCAGAGAGTGGTTAGCCGAGTATCATATCGACCAGCACTTCACTTCGGTGGCTCATCCTCAAGCAAATGGTCAAGTCGAACAGACAAATCGACAGATTAAACTCGGATTGAAAAAAAGGCTCGAGGTGAAGGGAAGGCGAGCCAGGCGTTACAACTCCCGAGCATCCTGTGGTCATACAGGACAGCTCCAAACTCATCAACGGGTGAAACACCTTTCTCCCTAACTTATGGGTGCGAGGCAGTTATCCCTGCGGAGATCGGCGTCCCTTCCCCCCGAGTTTTAGCGTACAATATTGAGACGAATGACCCCGACATCCGACAGGAGAAGGATAATCTCGAGGAGCGAAGAGAGATGGCCTCAGCCAGAATGACAAGGTATAAGCAGAAGATCTCTCAATATTACAACGCCAGAGTGAAATACAGATATTTCAAGGTCGGAGATCTAGTCTTGAGGAAGAATGAGGCAAGTCGACAGAAGGAGATCGGGACACTCTCCCCGAACTGGGAAGGCCCGTATCAGATTCTAAAAGTCCACCCTAAAGGTTCATATCAACTAGGTCGAGCAGACGGAACCACAGTTCCTCGACAATGGCACGCGAATAATTTGAGGAAATTTTACGTCTAAGCCTTAGTCGATCAGTTTGATTCTACTCGTTTTCTAAAATTTGTAATCAGTCCATGAGACAGTTCTATCTTCGTTATAATAAATGATGATTTCTTTTTCTACAGTTTTATTAAGTCATTTTTGTAATATTCTAAGTCCAAAAGGACACGAAATTACACTCGACAAAGTATGGAGCCATCCGAAAGTCGGAGCTCCCGACAACGCCATAAGCATATAATGCAGAAGGCAAAAAGAAGACTCGCAAGGTCGGGTCAAATGTCCAAGTCAAAAGCCTAACGTACTTAAGGGTCGAATAAAGCGCAGACAAGGAGGGCGATTCGCGAGGTCGGGCCAAACGTCCAAGTCAGAAGTCTAAACAGCCCAAGGGGCAGCTAGACCGGGACAAGGACAGTTCGCAATGTCGGACTAACTCGAAGATCTAGCAAGCCTATAAGGCTAAAAAGCCAAGGCAACTAGGTCGACCTAAAAGCCATATAAAGCCCAAGTGCGTTATGAACTGAAGTTGATAAACCACTTGGGGGGGAGCAATAATACATCGACAAGGCAGAAGCAAACAGAGCCAAAGGCTCGATAAGCAAGAAATCCAAAGACAGTAACAAATGAGAAAGTAAATAACAACAAATAGAGAAACAAAAGGGCAGAAATTTCAAAACAAATCAAGGCCAAGTCGAAAAAACCAGCCATTATACAGTGAACATTCACCCAAGTCGACTTAATGTTAGTTAAATTTACAAATAATTGCAAAGTTCGAAAGAAACAAGATAACTAAATAGAAGCATCAGGAGTCGGGGTCGGAGTGGCATCTTCTGGAATCGGCGTAGGAGCAATAGCAGAGGAAGTCACATTATCGTGGAGTCGGGCTTGTTGTGGGAACACCATACTTACGGGCAAGTGATATACCTGTTGAAATTCATCAAAGTCACAGTCATACTGGCGCCCCAGTCGTGGTCATAACAGCCAGGCTCTTCAAGCTGGTCGATCTCGACTTCCGGATAAGCCTTCTTTACTTGGTCCACCGTCTTGGTGAATCCTCCAAGTATAGCGGTCTGCATGATTACGTCGAGGTCCTTACCCAACTCTTCAGACTTCCGATACTCGAGAATCGTGGCAGCTCTTGCTTCCTCAAGCTGCCTAGGGACTTGGTCTAGTTCGGCCTTCAACTGATCTCTCTCTTCGGCAGTGGCCGCTCCCCGTGCCGATTCCTGCTCGAGAGTCTCTTTCAGAGTGGCCTCTCTCCCCTCGGCCGCAGCCAGATCTCTCCTTAGCTCGGCAATGATAGCTTCTCGCTCCTCTTTTACCTTCTCTATCTCAGCAGTGGCTTCTTTCTTGAAAACATTGAGCTGCGATTCCAGACCAGTGACACTAGCTGACTCGATAGCAAGCCTGTCATTCAACCTTCGAATCTGTGTCTTCAGCTCTTCCTCAGTCTCGGACGGCGTGCTCATACGTCGAGAAGCCTCTCGACTCATAAAGTAGTGCTGCCAAAAAGGAAAAGTTAAGGCATAAGCTTCGGGCGGGGCAAAAAAGAAGACATGAAATCAACAAGAGTTAGTGTTTACCACGCGACCCAGCTCCCGGAGGGAAGAGGCCAGGACCTGGTCGTCCAGCTTCTCGACATCTTCGGCCGACATCCTACTCGTGGCGGCAAGGTCGAGAGAGGGTTTGGTGACCTTGGCTTTCTTAGCTAGCTTTTGCTGATCTCTCACCAGCTCCGCGAGGGCCGACCTCCTCTTTTGCAACCGGGTAGCAACAGCGCCAGAAGTTTCTTCACCCCCTCCGACGGTAAAGTCGATAACATCCTCTGCTTCGCGTATCGACCGGTGCTCATGGGTGAGTCCCCCCGAGGTAGAAGGCGGAGCTGGTTGTGCGACAGGAGTATTGGCCTCGACACCCTCAGCCGAGTCATCAGCACGAGCAGATCTCTCCTCTGACACCGGAGGAATGACCCTTGACCTGGATGCATTGACAGCAGCAGCTACTGCGGAGGCCTTTGGGACAGCGACCTTCGAGAATCTGCCCACTACACAAGTAAAAAAGAAGTCAGTATCAGAAATAAGTAAAAATACAACTTCAAAAAGCAATAAGACTTAGCAAACAAGAGGATCAAGCTTCCTACGGTTTTCTTGATCGACGACATGAAGGCCTATACAGGGTGAGGGTCCCGCCTCCTCGAGACGGGCGAGGTCGTAAAGAAGACTCAGGTCTGACGTAGCCACCTCGAACTTGAATCTCTCGAGAGAAAGATCCTCGTCGGGCGTAGCCTCACGAGCCAGTTTGTCATCCCTTCCGTCTCTCGATCTCCATAAGCCGATATGAGGATTATCCGATCCATGTCGGAGAAAGAAAAACCTGGGCTTCCAATTCCCGTGAGATGAAGGTCCCCGAGACACGAACTCATGGCGATTGGTACGCCTCTAAAACGTGTACCACATTTTATCCGGCAGCGCAGCGATCTTGTACCACCACCGGAATAGAGGAACGGTAAAACCGATACCTGCCACTCGGAAGGGCAATCAAAAAGCCCATCAGAGTCCGGATCGCATTTGGGCCCAGCTGAGATACACCGATCTCGTAATGGTGAAGAACAGCCAGGACCGCCGGACAGAGAGGGAACCTCAACCCACTCGACAATTGGGCCTCATAGACCGTACAGAACCCTTCTGGGGGTTCATCGGCAAACTGATGGTGGCCGGAAGGAAGCTGAACCACCAGTTGGGGGTCAGAAAGCCCATACCTCCGCCGCAGTTGGTTGAGATCATCCATGGTAAGACAGGAGATGCATCCCTTAGGCCCTTTTCCGTCCATTCTGGTGGACAATTTCTTGGGCTCCCTGATAGTACCTAAGGGCTCCTCAGGATTAGGGGGTAGGGGTTGATCGGAAGGAGAAAATATGGGTGTTTGATCGCCGGAACGAGACTCCTCTACCCTATCAGAAATTGTAGCACTACTAGACATGGACAGATTCCAGTAAGAACGGTAGGAACAAAGAAAAAGATGATAGCAGAAAAGACGCTTACTTGTATTTTCTGAGGAGAAAACGGAGAAATGGATCGGCAGAAATGATTTTCACCGTCTGGTTCTTCTTCCCCTTTTTATGCGTTTCTAATGCCGAATGATAGTGAAAAGACGTGATTAGGGGGGTTACTAGTAGTTATAACTCCCCCATGAATCGCGAAAAGCAAGGGTGACATCATTTATGGCAGAAGACGAAAAGATAGTGCGCTCTGACGTCACAACGAACGGCCACGATTGGCTAGGGAGACAGGTGGCATACGAAGCGGTTACGCCATTTCCCGCTCAAGTTTTAGTCCAACTCGAAGACGATTTCAAATTGGCAGACCTGACCTCGGACAACGGAAGTCACCTCTCTCAGGTCTGGGGGGGCTTATGACGATACCGGGTTACGCACCTCGACATCGAGTGGACCTCATGGATTAAATATTCGCTAAGGCACAGGAGCCAGACAAGGCATACAAGTCGGATAATCGATTTGTAAACTGTGGCATGCATGTCGACCCTCGAACCTGAAGTATGCTAGGAAATCGAGGTCACGACTATCGACTTACGGGCAGTGCAGGACGTGAGTTCCAGGAGTCGATCACCCCAGGTCGGGCAAATCGATATCGAGAACAGAGTCCACACCAGCTACGTTAGCCCAATATCCACAGGATAACGTGGGCAAGGGGTAAAGCCCAATTAAGGGTAAATAAGGCAATAGCTACAAACCGACTCATATTAGGGTTAGGTCATGCATTGTCCTTATAAATACAGCGTTCCAGGAACTACGTATGGCTTGATTCCTGGGATAATAACAGGATACGTAGGCACTCTAAGAATTCTACTTAGACTCAGCCGAAAATATACAGAACCCCTTCTTTGTTCTTGGCATTAAGGTTCTTGATTATTCATCAATAAAAGAAGGAAAAGCCCGGATCTTTAAGGTGACTTAATTTGTCATCGTCAGTACACTAGTCCTTTCATGAGATGATAAGAACATTTTAGTCCTTCATTATTTATATAATCTTAATATTAATCAATAATTCATATTTTTTTAAAAATCTTAATCTTAATTCAAAACATCATGTAATCTTAATCTTCCTTCTTCATCTTCGTCGTCGTCGTCGTCGTCATCATCATCCTTTTTCACTTTCATTCTTCAACAAAATTCTATTAATAAACACTATACACAACCTTCTTCTTCATCACCATGATAATCCATAAATTTAATTTTCATCAAAATCATAAACATTAACCAAAAAACTACAACTTTCTTCATCTTCGTCTTCAAAATTCATTTTTTCATCTTCATCGTCATCGTCATCTTCATCTTCTTCAACCATCTTCATCTTTTTCAACAATTTTTTTCATTACATCAAAATCACCCAAAAAAATTGATAATCTGGAGCATTTAATAAGATAGCACTTAAACATTATTCTCAATTGCTTGGAACCCCATGAATTATAGAAAAAATGAAGATTTTTAGAGTTTTCTGACGCCTATTGGATTCTCCGGCCATCATACCATAAAACGTCAGTATGACTGACGTTTGTGTGCAAGTTGAACGTCAAATGTGCTGAAGTTTGGACTCTAGAACTTAAAATGTCACTGTTTTCAGAACCAGGGGCGGCTGCAGGAATTTTGACATGGGGGTCGGAAATTTATCAAATTTTTTTCCGTATCACACATATATTTGAACATTCAATTCTATATATGTAATTATGGGACAATAGCTAAAAACAGGGGGTCAAGACATAAAAATAAGGGGGTCAATCACACATATACGTGTGTTTTTAAAAAAATTCTCTACTATTTCTACATAGTATTTTTATTTTTGGGGGTCGGCCACACCCCTAACCCATAAGGTAGAGCCGCCCATGTTCAGAACGCGACGTTTTTTCAGCAAGTCAGCGTCAATGTAGGTGACGTTATGGACACAGAACTGAATATGATTTTGTTTATAAAACGCAACCTCTTTTGACGTTTATTGAGAAACATAACGTTATCCCTGGTGACGTTTGTGACAGCAGAACTGAATATGGTTTTGTTCTCAAAACGTCAACATATCTGGCGTTGGTTTGGCTAAAGCAACGTTCATAATGTTGACGTTTTGGATCCAGTACTGAAGAAATATGATTCAAACAGTGATCCAAATATTATACAAACAAACATAACAACAAATATTGATCCAAAAATATCCAAACATTGGTCCAAAACAAAAATCATTCCCAAATAATCCATACGTACTTCAACAACTAATGCAATGATTTAAAATGTTCAAAACCAAAAGTAATAAGTTATAATCCCCACGTCCAACATGTTATAAAAAATGGATTTTAGAATCTACTAATCCCCACATCTAACACGATATGATCTCTTGTCGGCTGATCAACGAGTTCAAATGCACATCTATCTTCAACTTTGAGATCATTTTCCATGAAGAAAACGTTTAACTCTGTGATGTGATCATGTCGATAGGGTTCAACACGCGCTACAAGTCTAGCCGGCCATGAATCCTCTGTGGCACTTCGCAGCTCCACAGTCTTGCATCGCTGCATGTCATAAGTCGTAGCAAATGGTAGTGGAATATTCTACCAATCACAATAAAATTAAATAGTGTTAGAAAATGCAATGAGGGAAAATCATAAAACAAGAAAATAACTAAGATGATTTTAGAATATCTCACCACATAACCATGTGAAAATGCCGAGTTTGTTAGCGTCGTCTCAAAATGAGGATTTTGGTTACCATTGTTGTTGCCTCGTCCCAGCAGCAGTCGTCATCCTCTCAGCGTGGCCGTGGCTCCAATAATGCTTATATCCGGGGGCGTGGTGGCCGTGGACGTGGTGGTCCACGTCCCTAATATTCTGAGCAATATTTCCAGGACCAATCTCCCCACGTGTCAAATCTGTTCAAAGCAAGGCACACAGCCGCAGCATGTTACTTCCGTTATGAATACTCCCACCCATGGGCTCCTCGTCCTACACCACCACGGGCACCACAAGCTTATGCGACATACCTTTATCACCAACCTAATAATGACTGGATAGCCGACACCGGGGCTTCTCATCACCTTACTTCGGATTTCCGGAATTTGAATTTATTCTCTGAACCTTATAATGGTCCTGATCAGGTTCATGTCGGCGATGGTACATGTTTGACAATCTCATATTCTGGCTCGTCCTCTGTATATTCCCCTTCCTACACCTTTTATTTGTCTAATATTTTGGTGACTTTATCTATTACTCGTAATCTTTTATCTGTACATAAATTTGCTTCCAACAATTCGGTATATATATATATTGGAAACGAAGATCTTTATTTAACTGTGGGAACAGCCCCCAACGTGGCATTACATCAAAGTACGGTCAAAATTGAAAAACCTAGCTCATGCAACAAATGAAACAGAGGGACTACTAGTCTTCTAGTCCCCAAGCTAAATGCAAATCCTTGGCTCTTTTGATAGCCTTCAAAAGGAAAACTGTGCGGGTGGCCTCACCAAACACGGATCATGAACAATTTTGTTTCTCCAGTGCCAAATGCCGTAGCATATTTCTCGAAACACATAAGGCCACTTACTTGCTTTTCTTAAGTTGTATCCCAGTCTTCCGGTGACGTGGACGAGAAGAATTGGTGTTGTTCATCCATAGGGACGACACTACGCCAAATCGAGTATGCCCAATCACAATCTCGTAATGCATGAAAAATTGTTTCCACATCATGATCACAAAAGCTGCATTTTGGATTTGCTGCTATGTGTCGAGAGAAGAGAAATGCGCCCACCATTAAGTTATTGTGGCAAACCTGCCAAAGAAGAAAACTATACCGAGTAGGTCCTTTTAAGCTCCATATCATAGTCCAGTGATCCTGCGGTATATTGTTCAGAATCCCATCTGCCAGTTATACGCACTATTTACAGTGTATTTGCCTTTTCCGGAGGGACTCCAAACGATGTCATTATTATGTGCCTCGAAACCTTCTTGAACACTCTTACTAGCCGCGTGTATACCTTTCCAAATCAGCAACACATCGATCTTTGGCTTCTCTAAGGGGTTTCCATATTTACTAATGAGGATCGAAACCCAAAGAGAGGAGCCGTCTGTAAGAAGTTGCCACGTCAACTTCCTCAACAATGCAATATTCATACTCCCAATATTTTTGAATCCAAGCCCCCCCTCAGACTTTGGTCGACAGAGTTGGTCCCAAGCTATAGAATGAAGCTTCCTCCTCCCTTTCTCTTTCCCCCAAAAAAACTGACGACAAATTTTTTCGATATCGTCGGTAATGGCTTTCGGGAGTTTTGCCGTTTGCATTACATAATTCGGGAGTGTTGACAACGAGCTGTTGATAAGAATAGTCTTGCCAACTTTAGTTAGCGCATTCATCTTCCAAGTGCAAAGTTTCTTGCGCATTTTTTCCAAAATGTAACTATACGGTTTGATTTTCTGCCGAGACTGAGAAAGAGGGACACCCAGGTAAGTCGCAAAATTATTCGTATGAGCCATTTCGAGCTTCCGAGTAAAGAGTTTTTGTTGGCTAGAAGAGATATTTTTGGAAACCATGAAACTCGACTTATCCACACTAATTCGCTGCCCCGACATTTTGCAAAAGTCGGCCAACACCTGATGAATAATTGAGGCTTGAGTTTACGAAGCTTCTGCGAAGAGAAAGAGATCATCCGCAAAAAATAAATGGGATATGGACGGACCATTCTTTTTTAATCGAATAGGCTTCCATTCACCCCTACCAATTGATTCTTCGATCATCTTACTGAGCGTTTCCGTGCAAAGAACAGATAAATACGGTGCTAGGGGGTCACCTTGACGAAGCCCTCGTTTTGGGGTTATCGGATCTAGTTTTGTTCTATTCCACAGAATCGACAACTTAGAAGAGGACAAAGCAAACATAATAAGTTGTGTAAGTTTGTCGGAAAAGCCCACCATTTTGATCGTGGACTCCATAAACTTCCAATTTACCCTGTCATATGCTTTTTCCAAATCAATAAAGAGCATCATAAATCCCTTCTTGCTTGTCTTTTTTCGAAAGGTATGCAATGCTTCCTGGACAATTATGATGTTGCCCGTGCTACCACGTCCAGGAATGAAAGCAGTATGCGATTGACTAATGAGTTTATCAAGGACCATGCGCAGCCTGTTGGCTATAATTTTAGAGATAATTTTGATGATCATATTTAACAGGGTAATTGGCCTGAAATGAGCAGGAGTTTCCGGGGGGTGTTTCTTTGGTATCAATGAGATGAGTGTTTCATTGCACTCCGCAGGGAAAAAGCCATGTCGAAAGGCACTAGTAACGAAATCAATAACATAAGTGTTTATCTGAGCCCAACATCTTTTGAGAAAGAAAGCAGGGATGCCATCCGGACTCGGTGTTTTGTAAGATCCCATGTCAAACACACCTTCTTCAATTTCCTTCTCAGACACCTCCCTATTAATTAATCTGGAATCAAGGTCAGATAGAGTTTTTAATTTGGCTATCGCTTGCACTTGTTCTCCTTCATCATCCGATTGGTATAACACAAAATAAAAGTCCCTGATCATTTTTTCAACATGGAGCTCATTGTTGGTCTATTCCCCATTAGAGTCTTTTAGAGTAAGGACTTTTCTTTTAAGATGCTTCTTAATGGTAGCAAGATGGTAAAAATGTGTATTTCTCTCACCATCCACAATCCATTGGAGTTGACTCCGTTGGTGCCAATACGTCTCTTCTTGATCGAGGATGGAATTGAGTTCCAAAGACAAATATACATGAAGGTCCGAGAGAAATTGTGAAGGGACTGTTTCCAAACTCGATTCGATTCCTTCAATACGAGCTAGGCAAGTCTTCTTTCTCTCAAAAATATTTCCAAAAACTTTCCGATTCCAAAGTTTCACCTCTTTCTTAAAATTCGTGAAGGTTGCACAAAGATCCCCCATGTAACTCCAATGTTGCTCAACAAACTTTTCAAACTCTTCATGTTCGAGCCAGGCTCGTTGAAAGAAAAAAGCCTTCGGATCTTTACGTTTGTTGATTTTCTCCGCCGTGATTAATAAGATAGGGTTGTGGTCTGAATTTACCCTCGGTAAATGTTTAACCACAGCAGTCGGATGGGCTTCAATCCACTCAGCAGTACTCCAATCTTGATCTAGTCTTTGCAAAAAAAATTCCCCTCCACGAGTAACCCCAGACCAAGTGAATCGGGGTCCGTGGAAGGGGATCTCCATCAAACAGCATTTCTGAGTCATTCCTCAAAATTTCACCGCATTAAATCCGCCAACCGGTCTTCCACCCCTCTTGTCCTTTTGAAATGAAACTTGATTCATGTCACCAATTAAACACCAAGGATGGGTAACAACAGAAAAAAGACGTTCAAGATAATCCCATAATTCATTCCTCACCGACGGAGTTGGGGATGCATAAATTAAGGAGTATATCGAGGAAATGATCCCCGACTTTTTGTAAGCAATGTTTAAGAAGTAGTGTGTCCAAGACAGAATGTGGAGGTGGGTATTTTCTTCATTCCAAAAACACCACAGTCCACCCGAATAACCACGCGCTTCCACCACAAACACATTGGACAATTCGGTATATTTTGAATTCCTTGACACATATTTTCTTGTGAAGGATTACTCGGGCCGCGTCCATCTTAGAGGATATGTGAAAGATGGGCTCTACCACTTCTCCACCTCGTTAAACCGTCCTTCCGCTCAAGCCTTCACCTCCTCTGTCACTCCCTCCACCACATGGAATCAACGTCTTGGTCACGTACCTATCCCGTCCTTCATCAAGTTTTGCATCGTCTTTCTATTTTTGTTCCTAATAAAGCACCACATGTTGTGTGTACCTCGTGTCAATTAGCAAAGAGTAATAAACAACTTTTATATGTTTCTGATTTTACTTCTATTGCACCTTTGGATTTGATTTATTCGGATGTGTGAGGCCCGTGTGCGGAACCCTCTATATATGGATCTCTTTATTATGTTAGTTTTCTTGATGATTATACGAAATTTATATGCTTATATCCCTTGAAAAATAAATCCGATGTGGAAACTATTTTTCCTTCGTTTCTTGCTATGATATAACGCCTATTCAACACTAAATTAAAATCAATACAAACCGATTGGGGTGGCGAGTATCACCGTGTGTCCACTCTCCTCACCTCTCTCGGCATTCACCATCGCCTATCTTGCCCTCACACCCATGAGCAAGTCGGTGCCATTGAAAGGCGTCACCGCAAAATAGTCGAAGTCGGTCTCACCTTACTTGCCCAGTCCAATCTTCACTTACCCTATCGGGAAGATGCCTTCATCACTGCCACCTATCTTATTAACCGTCTTCCTTCTACTGTCCTTCATAACATAACTCCATTTGAAATGGTTTACCATCATCCTCCTGATTACTCCTTCCTCCGTGTCTTTGGGTGTGTTTGTTGGCCTTATCTTCGCTCTTATAATAACCATAAAACCGACTTTCGTTCCGCCACGTGTATCTTTCTCGGTTATAGTCCCTCTCACCACGGTTACAAGTGCCTTGATCTTGTCAGTGGCCGTGTCTACATTGCTCGCCATGTGGTCTTCAATGAATCCGTCTTCCCATACACTCCTACATCCCCCTCTATCCCGGTCTTCAATTCTCCGACTGTCCCTCTCCCTGCCATGATACCCACCGTCCCCATCTCTTCTCATACGGACCCTCCTCCTCCACAACCTGGATCTCTTCTGGTTCCTTCCTCTCTAGAATCGGCCTCCTCCCTAGCTTTGGCTTCTTCTTCATCCCCCGTGCCGAGTTCCCCGCCTCCGCCTTATTCTATGGTTACACGTACTAAAACCAACTCTCTCAAACCCGTGTCCATGCCTGACTACATCCGCTACCCGCTTCCCAAAGCCCTTGTCGCCACTTCTTTCATATCTGACCCTACTTCCTATACTGAAGCCTCTAGAAACCCCATTGGCGTAATGCTATGAGAGAGGAGATTGATGCGCTTCTGCACAATCATACCTGGGAACTTGTTCTGAAACATCCTCGTATGAATATTGTGGGTACTAAGTGGGTCTACCAAACTAAACATCATGCAGATGGTCGTTTGGAAAGGTATAAGGCACGTCTCGTTGCCAAAGGATTTCATCAGGCAGAGGGTGTTGACTATCATGAGACTTTCAGTCCGGTTGTTAAACCGGTCACTATTCGTTTATTGTTTTCTCTTGATATTTCAAAAGGTTGGACTTTACGATATGTTGATATTCAAAATGCCTTCCTCCATGGGCATTTATCTGAGCCGGTCTATATGCAGCAGCCTCAGAGTTTTGTGCACCCTGACTATCTTGACTATGTCTGCCGCTTGCGTCGTAGTCTTTATGGCCTTCTTCAGGCCCCTCTTGTTTGGTTTTCTCGTTTTACAGATATTCTCTCTTGCTTTGGCTTTGTTGGCTCGAAGGTCGACACTTCTTTGTATATGTATTCTTGTGCAGGTGCTCGTGTTTATATCTTTATATATGTTGATGATATCATCATTACTGACTCTTCTTCTTTCCTTGTTGAGCGGGTTATTGCTTATCTCGATAGTCATTTCCCGGTTAAGGATCTCGGCTCACTCTCTTATTTTCTTGGTGTTGAGGTTCTTCCTCATTTTGATGGCCTCTATCTCACTTAGAGGAGGTATATCTTTCAGTTACTGCAACGTGCTGGTATGGACAAGGCTAAGCCTTGTCAAACTCCTATGTCCGCCTCTACTCAGCTCACTCTGGACTCCGGACCTCTCTGCTCTGATCCGTCTCTCTATCGAACAATTTTTGGCGGCTTGCAGTATCTCATTTTTACTCGACCTGACATTGCTTTTGCGGTTCACAAGGTTAGCAAGTTCATGCACTCTCCTACCGAGGCTCATTGGATGGCTGTTAAGCGTATTCTTTGCTATCTCAAACACACTATCTCTGACGGTTTACTCCTCTCCTGGCATTCTACTATCTCTCTACGTGCCTATGCTGACTCTGATTGGGCAGCCGACTCCTATAACCACCGTTCCATTGGCGCATACTGTATTTTTCTCGATGATAATCTCATCAGTTGGCGGTCTGAACAACATTTCACACTCTCCAAAAGTAGCACTGAAGCTGAATACAAAGCACTCTCCAACACTGCTACGGAGGTTCAGTGGTTATGTAGTCTCTTGCGTGCAATGTCCGCCTCTCTGCCAGCCCCGCCCACTCTCCGGTGTGATAATATCGGTGCTACGTATCTCGTACACAATCATGTGCTCCACGCTCGCACGAAGCACATCAAGATCGACTTTCATCATGTTCGCGAGCATGTAGCTGCTCGTAAGCTTACGATCTCCTTCATCACTTCTCAAGACCAGCTCGCGGATCTTCTGACTAAGCCATTGGGGCAGCCCCGGTTCTCTTCTCTCAAGGACAATCTCCGTGTCCACTCTCTTCCCACGGGATTGCGGGGGCGTGTTGAGGATATAGTAAACTTAGTACATTAGCTTAAATATTTGTATTATTGTAATTTAATATTTCATATTTATCTTATATGGCTTGTCCTCCAAGACTCACAAGCCTATATATTTTTAATCTTCCATTCAGACTAAATCAATGAAATCATAATATTTTGAATCATGTTAGCCCTTAACCGGAAACAGACCGTTTGACACGTGCCCCTTAACTTTATTCCAGTAACACATCAGCCTGACATCTCTTAAACATTGGAAACTATGCGGAAGCAACTAATGGTTGAATGCTCGGAATGTTTAATATCTAATCTCCCATAAGTACATCAACCACGTATACTAATAAGTAGGCATATAACAAAGATTGTCCAACCCAAAACATCTAACTTATTTATACAGCCATCACCTTGAACATAATGTCACCATCTTCACATGAATCTCGATCTTTAATAGCTTTAATATTTCATCATCCTCTTTTTCACTTGCAAATCTTCTTATTCTAAATAATAAGAGTAAGCTAGCTATGCTCAGTAAGGAGTAAGAAGTATTAATTAAGAATGGGCATGTAAATTCAACTGAGATGAATATACTTGCTCACATTTAGAAGTGCAAATGACATTAAAACATTTCAGAATAATTAGAAGCATATTGATAGCATGTATTAACAGTTCATACTTACTTGAAATCACCTACCATATATACACATATTACTTGAAATGTATGAATCATGAAGTCTCTTCCCTCAACATTCAGTCCATCATTATTTTACTGTTACTTTTATACTCTCGTACTTGTCTTACATACATACTGGGTTGTCCTACATTGGTCTAACATACTTTGGTCATCCATGCATGGGTTTACTATGTATAGGTATTCCATACATTCCACAACTAGCCGATGGTACCTCGCATAATATTGCTTATTATGAAAGCTTAGTTTGCAACCCAACTATAGGTAGGGAATGACTCATAGCCCCCTGGTATGCCTAAACCGTAATACGGCCCACGGATCCTTATTCAGTTCCGTCCGGCCACCAAAGTAGCGGATAAGGCCACCGGCCATTATAACCCGCGACCTCATAAGCCATTTTGGGATCGCGAACCACCGGCCTTGCACCAAGCTTTTAGTCCAATGCGACGCTAATAAAGGCTAAGGGCCGGACCGTAAACCCATCAGGCCATGAGCCAGTGACCAAATCCCACCATACCAAGAAGAGCAAGCTACAACTCAAGGGTTACATGACAAGGATACAAGAAACGGCTAAGTGCTGGGTTCACACCATGTCGGCGCCGCCAGACGACAGTTAGCTTTATTAGCATTTCATTGTATTTACTTGTACTTAATTGTAATTAGTTAAACCTTAATTAGTAGCTTCCTATAAATAGAGGCTCAATGTAATATTCTAAAAAAGTTCATAAATAGAAAATACATGCTTACTCCCCCAAATTCACCACTCTCTACTTTTATTCACACCACCACTCTCACCACCGAGAAAGCATCACCACCGTGCACCACCGGTGTTTACACCCAAATCACAACCAGATATCCACTATTAAACCACCTCTATTAACCCGTGATAATTTCGACATTACAGTTGGCTCCATTTTCGGGAAAAAGCAGGTTTTTGTGTCCTCTCCGGTGTATGGCACCGCCATTTTTCTCATCTTTCACAGAGGCTTCAAGAAGACCTTCATCGTATTCCCCATATTTGCAGCAGATTCTTCATCAAAAGCTCTCAAAATCAACTCAATCATCAAGAGATCTTCATCTCAGCATCAAACAAGAGGTAAACTCTGTTAGGAAATCTACGCGGGAACGCAGCGGAATTCAAAAATTTATTTCCTATCGACCCAAGATCGATTTCGTTTAGGCAATAAACAAATAAGCTAAAGACGGTGGTTACCTTGCTTGATCTAAAAGATCAACGCTTTGACCGTCTAAGGAGAGTGGCGATGCATGGAGCCTCCCAAGCGTTCGGCCTCTACCGCTAGTCCACACGAACAACCCGCCGGAATCCACCATTGGATTGCTACTTGAAAAATCCGGCTGCTAGACCGGCCTTTTCTCTCTCTCAAAACTCTCTCTATTTTTCACATGAACTATTAGCTCTTGGAATTGTGATGTACAAAAGAGCTTGACACCCACTTCCTTTTTATAGGCAAAGTGGCGCCCCATCTAGGTGTGGAGGAGAATAAAACATTTTCCCAATAAAATAAAGAAAATATAATTGATTGATTTATCTCATTTATTTTAATATCTTATATTAAATATTTCCAAGATATTGTCAATATCTAATATTGACTATCTTTATTTTATTACAATAAATCTATTTTTTCAAAATCCATTAATATCCAATATTAATATTATGGTAATTTTATAAATTAAATTGCACAAACCAAATGTATCCTATACACAAAAGATGGCGCCAATTTATTAGCCAAATTCACGTGTTTGCCACATATATATAATATATGTTTATTTAATTAATATAATACTATGATTAATTAATTTGTAAAATACATGTATATCATATATATATATTTCGAAATTATATGTATCAATATACATATTTAATTAATCAACATAATTAATATTTTGTATTATATTTATTCATAATAAATAAATACCACCATATTAATTTACCACTATAACCTTTATAGTCTCGAGATAAACTTTCCTTATTTGGTTATCATCTATAACCACATTTTAATCCGGCTAGATGTTCATATGTGTGTGACCCTATAGGCTTCCGAATATGTTGGCCGTAGACACAAAGTGCAAATTACGAAAATGCCCTTCATGCCTAACGATCACGGGATAGCGTCTAGCAACACACCGTGACCCCCAATCATCGGAAGAGTCAAATGCAATGACTACTACCTTTCATGTGAAACAGTTACCGTGTAAATTAAAATCCTATCGCTGTAATAATATCCATACGGTCGTACGTCGAGTGTCAAACAAGAACGACCGTATCTTATAATCTGGATATCAAGCTCTCTCGATGTAACTCGTTTACTTCCACTTTGCAAAGATTCACGAGAGTAAGACATTCCTTATAAGAAGGCCCTTTCGGATATTCACCTTTACTGATATGGTACGCGATTCCCAGACGACCAAACATGTATACTCCGCATGCTTCAGTATCATACCCAATCACTACCGCATGATCGCCCCGTGGCTAGGGGAAACCTCAATAGTGTCAAAGCATGACCATCCACACCGTGATGCCATATAGACTCCGGTCTTAAGGATAATTACACAACCGCCACATAGTGCGACACTTAATGTAAGTGGGTCAGTCTAACGTACGCATTCTCTAATACACGTCCACGTACAGTCCAAGTGTCTCTACACTTCGATAGACGAGATCTACCCCTGCCCTTAAAGACAGAAGACATCTAATACGTGATAGACTGTTTATACTATCAATGCCTTGTTTAATAGTACATCAGCCTAGAGACATTTAAGTATCAAACTTATAAAGTGATTAGAGATCTCATCAACCATAATCTCATATCATGGTTTCTCTATCACAGTTTAATACTAAGGACGTTATCATATAACAATTCATAATTGGTTCTTTAATAGAACGAATATATGACAACAGAAAAGCCATTTTATATATGTATAAACATAAAGAAATAGTATAAATGATCTGACCCGGTCGGATCCGGTCCAACCCGATTGGGTTTAGGACACTATTCCAACAAATTCTTCGAACCTTGTCCAAAATCCACGAGTTAGCGTTTGAACCATCACCTCTCTCATTGAGTTTTGTTCAAGACCTAGCCGGAGCCGTTATGTTGTTGATATTATTATTACTAGCACATCTTCTTCTCTGGTTGAGCAGGTTATTACTTATCTGGCCAGCCATTTCCCGGTTAAGGATCTCGGCTCACTTTCTTATTTTCTTGGCATTGAGGTTCTCCCTCATTCTGATGGTCACTATCTCACTCAGCGGATGTATATCTTTCAGCTATTGCAGCGTGATGGTATGGACAAGGCTATGCCTTGTCAAAGTCCTGTGTCCACCTCTGCTCAACTTACTCTGGATTCCGGACCTCCTTCCTCTGCTCAACGTACGATGATCAATTAGAAGAGACGAAGGTCTTACGCTGCGGTGAGCGAAGCTGAGAAAGATTCTTTCCTTCAACGCCGTCGAGCTCAGTATGCAGCCCGTAAGAATGCAAGAGCTTCTTCGGATGCAGGCTGTACTGTTGCTGCTCCCGGTATTTCCAATGTGAACATCCACAACACATCTTTCAGTACTGCCAGTTGTTCGGCTCGTGACATTCAATCTCGTACAGCATATGTTAACCCTTGTTCATATCCTATTGTGAATGCACGAGCTGAAATGCGCGCTAATTTGCTACGCGGCAGGCCTGTATCTGTCATCTCTGACGAGCCAAGCACGATATTGCCTGAGGCAGCTCCCTATGAGTACTGTAGTGCTTTTCGTTTCTTTCACGAGCCACCTTCTTTCTGCTGTTCTGAAAGAGAAATCAGCCTAGCAATGTCTGAGATGCCTCAAATTTTGTCTAACTTATTCACCGGGAGTGATCCCGAGTGTATAGATTTCCAAAAATACGTCCGAACGTACAATAACAGCCTAGCTTTCACTACTTTTTCAGCTCGAAAGGATAACGATCTTCTAAAAAAATCAAGGTATTTATATTTTCAAGGTGCAAGGTAAGATCCACCATTTCCTTAATCCTCTGAAACATGGAGCTGAATCGCCTACTGGTATTCAGCTTTACTTCTACGATCCTCAGACTGAGCTTGACGAACGTTTGAAGGTTTCTAAGCGTTTCTCAATAGATATCATGATCAGCCTGATGGATATTCTTTCTCGCAATCCTTACATTGTGGTTCTACGACAACTAAAGGATCTACAATCTGTGGAGAACTACTGTTAGGAACATTTTATTATGTTTTGATGATGGCCATACTAGCTGTTATAGCAAACCTGAAATAATTTAGAATTCTCTGTATAAGTCTTTACTTAGAGTCTGACATGTTGTATAAGTTGAGTCAGACAAGTATTGTACTAGTTGGTAGGACGGCAAAGTAAAAACATATATTCGGCAGAGTGAAGCCAGCCAAGCAGCAGCAGAGAAGCAATGAAGACATTAATGGTCTGACTTATAACCAAGGAAGTCTGTGATGACCTTGGATAAGTCCAAGTTACACTTTAAGTAATGAAACTTAATATTCAAATATGGTGTACACTGATCTCACCCCAATCAAGGATCAATGAAGTACAAAGATTCTCCTTAAACTGAAGCAAAGAAGAGAACAGTGAATCCGCAAAGTAAACTGACTTTCGGCTGAGTGAAGACAAAACGATGAAGGAAGATCTAAATCGGCTAAGTCAGAAGGATCACTCGACCGTTCTGAAAATGGCGAAGTAACACTTACCAGATCAGATTTAATATACGTTGAAGATTCAGAAGATCATGCATTAAATGCACAATCAATAGAGGATCAATCAAGGACGGATTTTCTGCTATACGTTTGAAGAAATAATTCGATCACTGAAATCAAGGAGAATGCAATTAAGGGGGAATCAGGAATAAAATCAAGGATTATTCCCTCATTAATATAGCCAACGGACGGAATTTCAAAATCAAGGTTATTCAAGGCTATAAATAGAAGGCATTGACAGACAAAGAAAAAATATGATCTAAAAAGAAAAATCAAGTAGAAACTCCGTCAATTTGAAAAGCCTTCTCTCTAAACTTACAAGGATACATCTAGTGATCAACTCAGATATCAGAGCTACAAAGTCATATTCAGCACTGAGATTGATCAAGCAAGTGTGTGAATCACATTCACATCAAACTGAAGCAACTGAATCAGAGGAAATCTGAGAAGGAGTTGAATCTGTGATAGCTGTTGAAGGATTTTGATCTCAAGGAGCAACAAAAGAGATTGAATCACTGAAGCTGTTGCAGTCAAGGAGTGATAGTCTTGTAGATTGTGAAGCTTGGGAAGCCAAGGACAATCATACTATTGTATCTGTGAAAACAATAGTGAATTCCTCCGATCATCACAGGAGAAGAGTGGATTAAGGGATTACACCACCCTGAACCACTATAAGCCTTGTGTCAATTTACTTTCTGCAATTTACTTTACAAGATTTATTTAAATTGCCTAGATCATAACTTATATCTGTGATTGTCTAAACTGATTTGAAAACAACATAGTAAGAAGGGACTTATCCGCTGCCCAAAAGCTTTTAAACAAAAGAAATTTTTTTGAAACTCCACTATAGTCATTCACCCCCCCTCTGACTATAGTTTCACCCTTCTCTGGGACCAACAATTGGTATCGGAGCAGTGTTCCTAGTATCAGAACCTGTTCGGATCTAATTTCTAGTAACAAGGAGATCACATATTTTCAAAGCAGTTTTCAAATCTGAGTTTTCTATACATTTGCATTTATATCCTCATTTGCACTTATGGATTCCTCAAAATTCTTGTCAAAAGTACCTGTTTTTAATGTTAATAATTTTGATGAATATAAAATAAGAATGCTATCTCATCTTGCAGCAACTCATGAAGAGATGCTGGATGTAATTAATGATGGACCAATCATAATCACTACCGTGGTAGGCACAATGAAAGCGAGATCAAGGAAGGAAATTGATAAACCTAAAAAGGATTGGACCAAGGATGACAGGAGAAGAGCAAATCTGGACTTTGTTGCAAAAGACATGATTTTGAAGACCCTAGATAGCAACATGTTCATGAGAATCAAAGGCGCAAAAGCAAACAAAGGAGATGTGGGACAAGCTATCATTGATAAATGAAGGATCTTAAAGAAAACAAATTATCTCATTGCAAAAAGAAATTTGAGAACTTCAAAATGAAGGTGGTGAATCCATTGATCAAATGGACAATGATTCTCAAGCATTATCGATGAATCGCAATGGCTTGGACACACATATCCCCAGAAAGAAGTATGCTTGAAGATCTTGAGAGGACTACGAAAGATGGAAGATCATAACATCAGTAATCAGAGGAACAACAAATCTTGCAAGCACTGACACTCTGACACTAATGTCCCAATTAAAAACTCATGAATTCGAATTGAACTGTGAAGATGATGCTCCGGCAGATACACACAAAATCATTGCACTGGTTGCACCCCAGCAAAGTAACTTTGCCGATTGCATCAGCAAAGAGACACATGAACTTAAAGAACAGGTAGCTTTATTAGTTAAACGCTTTGTGAGTTCAAAGCAAAAAGAAGCCTTTCAAAGGAAATTCATCATCAAACAAGAGGTCAAGCTCAAATAAATAAATGAAGAAGAAAGATGATGAATACAGATGCTTCAACTGCAACAAGAAGGGTCACTTCAAGGCTGATTGTCCTGAAGAAAATGACAAAGATGATGAAAAGAAGAAATACAAAGCATCCAAAAGAGGAAAAGCAAGAAGGCACTCAAGTGAATCCAAAGAAGTGAAAAGAATGAAGAATCATCGATAATGACACGATGATAGCGATGATGAAGAAGATAGCGCAAACAATGAAAAAGCATGTCTATGCCTCATGACCAAAGAATTAGATGAAGATGAAGGTGATAGTTCAGACACTGAGGAAACAAGCCTATGTCTAATGGCTAAAGAATCAGATGAAACTGAGGTAACATCTAGTTCCTCTTCCTCATCAAATGCATCCACATACACTGCACAATCTTCTAGTCTCCCATTGGATACAGCAGACCTAGTCCAAAATCTCATGACTAAATTTGATGAAATTGAAATGAATCATGAAATTATGGAAAAGGAATGCAAGGATCTAAGAAATGAGAATAAAAGACTAAAGAAAGAACTGGATAAAGAAAAAGCTGAATTAACCAGTAAGGAGACCTACTTAAATGATCAACAAAAAGCAGATGATCATACATCTGTTATTGACAGATCAGTTAAGAAAATCTCCCCTCCGGTAAAGGTAACCACTGCACCACTAAATGCACGACTTACAAACCCTCAAAAGGTTTGGATCGAGATCTGGTCTTGGCTACAATTGATCGAGGATGAGAGTAGGAATAATGGTCAACACAATTCTAAATCCAGGACCAACATTGGACCAAAATTTAGAAAGGGATAGACCATAGTTCCAACAAATCTTCCTGCTCCGGTGAAGTCAAAACCTAGTGTAGTAAAACAGCAGACCAAATCCTCATTTCAGTCAACCAAGAACAATAGCCTTCGAAAGGTAAAGCGGACTTTATCCTTCGAGAGGATGATTGGAATGTTGCACCTCCAAATACAAGAGGAAACCATTCCATAAAATGCATCATGTGTTTAAGAAAAACCAATCTAGATATGTTCTAGACACATGAAGCAAGAAAGGTTTCTAATGCATATTGGAAAGTGAAGAAGGATGTAAATGCACCAAAAGGTGGAGAAAAGTATCGAGAATACCTCGGTAAAAATATTAGAAGCTATTTCGCCATGCCTTATATATATGAAGTTGATGACTTTAATTATCCAAAAGAACCTTTGGATATACACTTGGTATGGGAGGCATGAGCGCTGCTATCAGTATGGACCCAAGCAAAGTGTTGGGTACCTAAACTTAATTAATTTGTTTTGTAGGATGTGTCGGTACATAGCGGTGGATGTTCCAGACACATGACAGAAACAAGAAATGGCTCACAATGACTTCAAAGCTTTTGATGGACCCAAAGTCACATTTGGAGGCAAAGAAAACCTGGCAAAATTAAGGGGAAGGCATAATACTCAAGAACAATCGAAGATTCAAAATATGGCATATGTCAAGGGACTTAATTTCAATCGATGAGCATCATCAATTCTGTGACAAATGCTACAATGTGCACTTCAACAAAGAAGGATGCAAAGTGATTCACACCAAACCAACACAATAGTTCTTGCGGTAGAAGACAAGACAACATGTATGTGGTGGGTGGAGAAACGACCAAGGCGAAACATATACGCTTGTCAAAAATAAACAATCAACAAATTTGGATTTGGCACGAGAAGATTAAATCACACGAATTTCAAGACCATCAACAAATTATCAAAAAACAAGTTAGTTGAAGGATTGCCAGAGATCATATTCAAAAAGGAAAGCCTATGTGATGCATGTCGAGAAAGGAAACAAATCAAAAGTTCATTCAAGTCAAAGCCTTATCAATCTACAACCGAGTTCTACATACATTACACATGGACTGTTTGGACCAGTCACACACCGATGAAGTGTAAGTGGTAAGAAATACACCCTAGTAGTGGTGGATGACTTCTCAAAGTACACCTAGACCATTTTCATGAACAAGAAGAAAGAAACACTCAAAAAGCTGCCAGATTTGCTGAGAAGACTCCAAAATGAAAAGGAACTGAAAATCATCAAGATCAAAAAATCAGATAGAGGCATTGAATTTCTAAATGAAATTATCAGAACCTACTGTGAAGAAAATGGAGTACTACATCAATTATCTGCAGTAGGAACTCCACAACAAAATGGTGTAGCAGAAAGAAGAAACAGAACTCTCAAAGAAGCAGTTAGAACAATGATTGCTGAAGCATGCTTGCCAAAGAGATTTTGGGTCAAGAAGCGAAAAACACTGACATGTCATACACAAAATAGATCAATCATCAACAAATATCATGGAAAGACTCCATATGAAATATGGAATGGTAGAAAACCCAATATCTCATATTTTCATATGTTTGGATCAAAATGTTTTGTCTTGAACAGGAACCAGCTGCATACCTTTGATGAAAAGGCTGATGAGCAATCTTTATGGGATACTCGACACCAAACAAAGCATTTGAGTACTCAACAAAAGAACATTGGTGATTGAAGAATCAATACATGTAGTTTTTGATGAACCAAATACAAATGGTGAAGACCTTCAAGATCAAGAAGAGGAAGCAGCTCAAAGGAAAATCTATACAAATACAACCATACCAGCTTCTATCCTGAATCATCATTTTGAAAATCAAGAGGAGCCACATATCAATACAACAGAAGAAGCACCAGAATTTGAAGTTCATGCTCAGCATGAAGGTATGGAAGCACCAAGTGAAGAACAACTTCAACCTGATCTAAATTGGCTGAGAGACCATCCTGGAGAACAAGTTATTGGAGATATTCACACAGAAGTTAGAACCAGAAGACAACTGGAGCACATGCTAACATGTTTTCTATCACAAGTGGAACCCAAGACAATAGATGATGTAATTCAAGATGCAGATTGGATCACAGCCATGCAAGAAGAACTAAATGAATTTGAAAGAAATGAAGTCTGGGAACTTGTTGACAGATCAGATATGGCCAACATCATTGGAACAAAATGGGTATTTAGGAACAAGATGGATGAGCAAGGAACAGTTGTCAGGAACAAAGCAAGACTAGTTGCAAAAGGCTATTCTCAAGCAGAAGGGATAGATTATGATGAAACATTTGCACCAGTAGCAAGATTAGAGGCAATCAGACTCTTTCTAGCATTTGCTACATTCAAAGACTTCAAAGTCTATCAAATGGATGTCAAGAGTGCATTCCTAAATGGACTTTTGGAAGAAGAAGTATATGTAGAACAACCTCCTGGATTTCAAATCAAAGGAAAAGAAGACAAAGTATACAAACTCAAGAAGGCCCTCTATGGACTCAAACAGGCACCTAGAGCCTGGTATGAAACACTATCACAATTTCTGATCAAGAATGGATTCAACAAGGGAACTATAGACAAGAATCTATTCAAACTAGATGAAGGAACAAGTACATTGCTAGTACAAATCTATGTTGATGATATCATTTTTAGATCAGAGGATGAAAAGTTATGTGAGAAATTTACAAACCTGATGAATAGCAAATTTCAGATGAGCATGATGGGAGAATTAAATTATTTCCTTGGCCTTCAAGTAAAGCAAATGTAGGATGGTATTTTCATTAGTCAAGCCAAGTACACAAGAGATTTAATACACAAGTATGGGATGGATACAAGTGGCACAGCAGACACACCAATGTGTGCAAGAGTCATACTTGGAAAAGATGAAGCAGGAAAGGATGTTGATCAGAAAATGTATAGAGGAATCATTGGATCCTTACTATACTTAACTGCAAGTAGACCTGATATAGCATTTGCAGTAGGAGTATGTGCAAGATTTCAAGCTCAACCAAAGGAATCACATCTTCAGCAAACCAAAAGAATAATCAAATACCGAAAAACACTATCAATATAGGTATTTGGTATCCAAAAGATGGAGGATTTAAATTGATATCATATTCGGACTCGACTATCTTTGGATGCAAAATAGATAGAAAAAGCACCTCTGGAACATGTCAAATGCTAGGCACCGAGACTAGTCTCTTGGTTCAAGAAAAAGCAAAACTCCATATCTACATCAACAACCAAGCGAATATATAAGAAGAGGTAGTTGTTGTGTACAAGTACTTTGGATCAGACAACAGCTAAGGGATTATGGAGTGGAGGAGAAAACAATTCCAATCATGTGTGATAATACAAGTGCAATATCTATTACTGAAAATCCAGTGTTGCATTCAAGAACAAAGCACATTGATGTGAGACATCATTTTATCAGAGATCATGTTGAAAAGGGAGATGTCATCCTAAAATACATACCCACTGAAGATCAATTGGCTGACATCTTCACTAAACCACTCAATTATGAAAGATTTAGCATGTTGAGAACTGAGTTAGGAATGATTGAAATTGACTAAGTACCAAAGAGCGGCTAACTAGAGTAATCGGCTAAGTGACTTCATCAACTGGTTCAACCTTTGCCGTTCTGAGGAGATGTAGCAGTAAGTAAAACCTTTGGTATCCAACGAAGTTAACTTAAATGATTGTTAGGAACGGTTAAATGGAGCAGCTCAGAGAAGAATTCTCTACATCGGCTAAGTGACCAGCCAAGGCACTTCACCGAATTAAAAACTTGGACAAATTAAAGTGTGAACAAAATCAATTTTTACTACACGTGGAGAATAAGGAAATTATGGAGGATTATTCTGTGGAAGATTACACACGTGGAGGTCAACTTATGATCATGAAGGTAATCATATTCTTTTTAAATTATAAACGCCTCGATTCCCGGGCTCTATCATTACTTACCTCAAACCACTCCCCCACTACGCTCGAATATCGCGATTTACATACACAAAATCACGCCATTATGTCATAAAATCCTTCCACATTCAAACCACGATCACACTACTCAAAATCACCCTATATAAACGGTACTTAGAGATTTTCAGAAATCTTTACACTCTCTTGCAAATTACAAACCCTACTTTTGGTTTTCTCTATTGTAAATTTAAGTTCATTTTCAAACTTCCTTTCATTTTCAACAATGGCATCATCTTCCTCAAACACCCAAGCTGGATATGAAAAATCGATTGCCACTGGATCACTCTTTCAAGAAGAACACTACTTGAAACTGTGCGGAAATGACAAAGATGCCAAACGATTAGCAGCAGGTTGCGAAAACCTAAAATTATCAACCTTTCTCAATCCTCCCATAACCGAGGTTTGCTATGATGATCCGATTTTTCTTCAGAATGCAAAATACGTACCTGGGCTTCCTGCTGAAGAAGGTGACGAGTGGGAAGAAGACAAGATTGTTGCATCTGTCAACGGCAAAGAAGTGGTGATTACAGAAAAGGTAATTCGAAAACATCTTAAACTTTCAAATAAAGGTCAAGCAAAAGTGACACTGGTACCACAAAAATTGGATGATTTCTGGGCAACTATTGCCAAAACTGCAAACCCAGGATCTACAAAAGTCAATTGTCTGAGATCGGCTTTAAAGAAACCATTCAGTGAGTTCAGTGCCCTAATTGGAAAGACTATTGAAGGAAAATTGGGAGCAAATAATGCCATGACAGAAATTAGAATGCGGCTAATGGGAATCATCTACAACAATCTACAATTCAATTGGGCAAAATACTTCTTTTTGAGAATTAAAGAACAAATCCAAGGTGAAGTGAAGGCAAGGGAAAAGGGGATAAAAGAGGGAAAGACAAAGAAAGGACAATTCTGGGTGAAAAAGTCATATGGGATTCAGTTACACTATCTGTTGCAATGTCTCAAAGTCCCTACTGTACAACTCCACAAACTACATGAGTCCAAAGTCATGTTTACCTATGTTAAACAACAAAAGAAGGTGGGAGAAGGGAAGAGAAAGAAATCCACACACCACACCACCAGTCAAAGAAAGAAGCAAAAAGTCCAGCGAAATCTAGACAAGACAGACTTTGGAAAATTGGTTGATGAAGAAGAAGAAGAAGAGGATTCCGACACTGAGGCAGAACAGCAAAAAGAAGAAAATGTCAGTGAGGATGAACAGCATCCTAATGAAGAAAACACTGGAGAGGATGAGGAATCTTCAGAAGAAGCTGCACAACTGTCTGCAAATGATATAGATGATCGAATTGCAGAATATCTTGAGTGGAAGGAAGGTGATTCCCGACAACAGCTTCAAGACTCTGATCACATGCTTGCGGAAGAGGCATGGCTGTTTGATTTTCTGGGAATCACAACTCTGGTTGGTGTACTTGATGAATCACCTCTATGGGACTTGGTTGATGCAGCCAAGGCAAAACTGCCCCAGTCCTCTGGGAGACAGAGTGACGACTCAGAAGATGGTGGCGATGATCATGATCAAGATGATGGTGATGATCATGATGACAATGCTGATAATGATCATCATGATGATGATCTTGGTAAAGACAAAGAAGAGGATACTCCTGCACCAGATGCAATTGATGACACCACTCTTCTCCGTAGACTTTTGAAACCACAAGCATCCAACAAGTCCACAACTCCAGCAAAGACAGCCACTCAACCGTTGTCTATCAACGTTCCAGCTGACAGCACAAACATTGTGGACACTGGTTCAGCTGTTGCCACTCTAGTCAAGGCAACCCCCGGCACAGAGATAGGGGGAACAGCAGCTCAAGCCACACCAGCCTACACATCTACCCAAATACTTGAAGATCTAGATGTGAATGCAGATGTCACTCAACATCAAGACAAGGGACAACAAACAGATCCAGAACCAGCTGACGTAAGGCACAAACTCTCTCAGCTGGCCACTGGCATTACAAATGAAACTTTTGAGAAAGCGTGATTTCTTTGGTGAAGAATTGGAGCAAACAAGCCATGTATCTCGGATCCATGACTTGAGATTTAATGACAAAAGCTCCTCCATTGAACACAAGTTTCAGGCTATTGTAGAGTACATTGAAGCACAAAATATTGTGGTTCAACAACAAGGAAATCTGATGAAGCAACTCAACATCAATATCACTAACAATCTTGCAGGCCTCAGGCAGCATATTTCCTAAGAAAATGAATCAATGGCAGTGGCTTTTGGCACTAGATTTCGTAGTGCCAATGAGAAATTGAATGATCATAACAACAGATTCACATCTATTGAATCAAAACTTGACTCTCTGATTGGGACGGCAGAGGCCACAAATAGCATCTTACTCCAGCAAAGGGATGATGCTACCAAAAAGGGGGAAACTCAGGATAAGCCTGAAGGATCAAAAGGATCAACTATTAGACCCCCAAACTTCATTGAAGAGCAACTGAGAGCAAGAAACAGAGAAATAAGAATCAGGAATGAGGCAGAAGAACAGCAAAGGAGAGCCAGAGAGGAAAGAGAAAAGGCTCTAAATGAACCCTGCACTGGATTCCCTCATCCTATACAAAGAAGAGATGATGATATAGACAGATCCGGCAGACAGCAACGGCCTGGATCTAGTCAGCAAAGAGGATCAGCTAGTCAACACAGACTTAGCACCAGAGGAAACACCAGCAGAGGCAGTAGCAGCTCCAGATACACTGGACAACACAGAACTTTTACTGGTCACCAAAGCAAAGCTGAATATGAAGCAGATATACTGGACCATGTAAGAGAACTTTTCAGAGTACAGGAAGGACTTTATCCTCATTCCTCACAAGATGAAGCATGGGCTGATTGGCTAAGCTATCAAGATGAAAGGATGAGAACTGATATGGCTAAACTCTACAATGACGTCAAAAGAGAGTTTGCACTCCTCAGACAAAGCAACAACAATCCAAGCTCAGCCATACCACTGTCTGCAAAAGGACCAGAAGACTTGCCAACTGAACAACAAGAAGAATTCAACTATATGGCAAAATTCTTCAATCCTATGGGAAGAATGGAGAAACAGGAGCAGTGGAGTCTCTACAAAATCCTCAAGTTTGCAGATTCACATATTGCTGAGGCTAGGGAAAGACTTGAGAAGTACTTTGGGGAACCTAGGGCAAATGAGACCATACTTGATTTCAATAGACTTTTTGCCAAAAGAGTTTTTCAGGGTGTATCTGAATACACAGCTATGGCATACTGGAAGTGGAAGTTTCCAGAAATCGATTGGAAAGACATTGAAGAGGTTCAGACTACAAAGTTCAAGAGGTACAAAGCTGAATTAAGCAAAATGTAGTTTGTAACTTTTGAATAAAGCCTTTGAACTTATTGCCCTATGATGGATGAATAAAAATTGTTGAGTTTTTGTTCTGTTATTTATGAAAAATTTGGATCACTTATGTTCAGGCTTATGAGGGTTTTGGCATCATCAAAAAAGGGGAAATTGTTAGGAACATTTTATTATGTTTTGATGATGGCCATACTAGCCAATTATAGCAAGCCTGAAATAAGTTAGAATTCTCTGTATAAGTCTTTACTTAGAGTCTGACATGTTGTATAAGTTGAGTCAGACAAGTATTGTACTAGTTGGTAGGACGGCAAAGTAAAAACAGATATTCGGCAGAGTGAAGCCAGCCAAGCAGCAGCAGAGAAGCAATGAAGACATTAATGGTCTGACTTATAACCAAGGAAGTCTGTGATGACCTTGGATAAGTCCAAGTTACACTTTAAGTAATGAAACTTAATATTCAAATATGGTGTACACTGATCTCACCCCAATCAAGGATCAGTGAAGTACAAAGATTCTCCTTAAACTGAAGCAAAGAAGAGAACAGTGAATCGGCAAAGTAAACTGACTTTCGACTGAGTGAAGACAAAACGGTGAAGGAAGATCTAAATCGGCTAAGTCAGAAGGATCACTCGACCGTTCTGAAAATGGCGAAGTAACACTTACCAGATCAGATTTAATATACGTTGAAGATTCAGAAGATCATGCATTAAATGCACAATCAATAGAGGATCAATCAAGGACGGATTTTCTGCTATACGTTTGAAGAAATAATTCGATCACTGAAATCAAGGAGAATGCAATTAAGGGGGAATCAGGAATAAAATCAAGGATTATTCCCTCATTAATATAGCCAACGGACGGAATTTCAAAATCAAGGTTATTCAAGGCTATAAATAGAAGGCATTGACAAACAAAGAAAAAAATATGATCTGAAAAGAAAAATCAAGTAGAAACTCTGTCAATTGGAAAAGCCTTCTCTCTGAACTTACAAGGATACATCTAGTGATCAACTCAGATATCAGAGCTACAAAGTCATATTCAGCACTGAGATTGATCAAGCAAGTGTGTGAATCACATTCACATCAAACTAAAGCAATTGAATCAGAGGCAATCTGAGAAGGAGTTGAATCTGTGATAGCTGTTGAAGGATTTTGATCTCAAGGAGCAAACAAAGAGATCGAATCATCAAGTCATTGCGATCAATGAGTGATAGTCTTGTAGATTGTGAAGCTTGGGAAGCCAAGGACAATCATACTATTGTATCTGTGAAAACAATAGTGAATTCCTCCGATCATCACAGGAGAAGAGTGGATTAAGGGATTACACCACCCTGAACCACTATAAGCCTTGTGTCAATTTACTTTCTACAATTTACTTTACAAGATTTATTGAAATTGCCTAGATCATAACTTATATCTGTGATTGTCTAAACTGATTTGAAAACAACATAGTAAGAAGGGACTTATCCGCTGCCCAAAAGCTTTTAAACAAAAGAAAAGTTTTTGAAACTCCACTATAGTCATTCAACCCCCCCCCCCCTCTGTCTATAGTTTCACCCTTCTCTGGGACCAACAACTACCAACTATACTTAGTAGCTAATCCTAAACTTGATCAAAGAGTGTTCAACGAACCCACGTGCAGTGATGTCGCAGGGATTATCTGTATTGGAGATGAGGCATCTTTGAATCCTCAGTGCCACATCCAAATATAATCCGAGAATACTGTGCCGCACAAAATATGCCATAACCACGCTTGCTATGACTCGCTTGCATATCCTCTGTTGTTCACAAGGGGAGAGGCAGGATGGCATCATGGTATCGAGAAGCTTGTGCCGAACATGCGTAAGTAAAACCGCAACTGCAAAATGTCTCTACCTCTTATACCTTCAAACATCACAAATGCTGAGCAACTTATTTTCCAGGAAGATGAAGGTAAAACCTTCTGTTCCTGAGTTGCAGCTTCTGTGCTATTTCTGGATTCCAATACTGCTCCTTATTCTATGTTGTACAGTGCTTAGATCTGGTGTACGCAAGCGCAATATGATGTCGTGCAGGCAATACTATTGCTATAAGCTCCAAATACGTAATGGAGATAAATCAATGTTGTTGCACAGCGAAAGGTTGTTGCAGCAGTACATAGTCGATATGTTCGTAAAGATTGAAACCACACGTTTGGAATATTACTATAAACAACAGAAAGAAATACGTACGGAGTGCTTCCAAGGATTAATTGATGGCCTAGCTTCCGGGCACAGTTCAGGTTCTAACGTGGGTAAAAAGTTAATCCTTCCCCCTTCTTTCGTCGGTGGTCCGCGAGGTATGAGGAAGAGGTACATGGACGCTATGGCGTTGGTACAACAGTTTGGAAAACCAGATTTTTTCATAACAATGACCTGCAATCCCGCTTGGTCAGATATTACAAAGCACTTGCTTCCCAATGAACTACCGCAAAACAGACCCGATCTATTGAGCAGAGTCTTCAAATCAAAACTCGAACTCCTCAAAAAAGATCTTATCCAGGATCAAATCTTTGGGAGACCCGACGCATTTCTATATTCTATAGAGTTCCAAAAGCATGGTTTACCCCATGCACACATCCTTCTCATTATAGCAAAAGACCATAAACCATTAAATTATGAAGCATATGATCGCTACATAAGTGCTGAGTTACCAGATCCAATACTCAGTCCACATTTGCATGGATTAGTGCTGAAGCATATGATCCATGGTCCCTGTGGAATAGCGAACCCAAGAAGCCCGTGTATGCAAAATCACAAATGTAAAAACAGATTTCATCGGCAGTTCCAAGAAGCAACGACACATGGATATGATAGCTATCCACAGTACAGACGTCGTGACAACGGCTTGACTGGTAATGTACGCCGATACTTGATTGACAACCGCTGGGTTGTGGCATACAATCCTTATTTGTTGCAAAAGTACGACTGCCACATAAACGTTGAGATATGCTCGACTATTAAGCTGGTTAAGTATATCTATAAGTACATCTACAAAGGTCCCGACAAAGTTGCCTTCCGTATGTGTCTTGTAAATGCTGAAATGAGATCGAAGAGTACCAACGCGGACGTTGGGTTGGGCCGGCTGAGGCTGCGTGGCGTCTATACTCCTTCGACCTATTCGAAATGCAGCCAGCGGTGATAGCACTGCAATTACATCTTCCTAACAATCACTACATCTCTTTTGCAGTGAATCAAGATTTGCAATCTCTGATCTCCAATACCTTCTTATCGAGAACCATGCTAACAGAATACTTCCAAATGAACCACACAGATGCTACTGCAATATCCCTACAGCTTCTTTACAGAGATTTCCCTAAATATTTCACTTGGGATACTGCAACGCGTATGTGGAATGCAAGAAAGAAACGCAAGGTCATTGGACGTATTGTATCCGCAGGACCAAATAAAGGTGAGCGATATTACCTCCGTCTATTGTTGAACCATGTCAGAGCCCCATCGTCATATAGTAATTTACTTACGTACGATGGACAGATCTATGCAACATTCCGTGAGGCTGCTTTAGTAAGAGATCTTCTAGCAAGTGATTTTGATCTCGATAAATGCCTTGCAGAGGCTGTGGAGTGTGGAATACCAAATGCCTAGCCAACTACGTTATTTATTCGCTTTTATCCTCACATTCTGTTCACCATCGAACCCAAAATCTCTGTGGGACAAGTACTGCCTATCCATGTGTGATAACTGCCAAAGCTCACATGAACTGCCTGTAATGCAGCAGATAGAAATCAAGCGCAAAGCTTTGTTGGATATATCTCAGATTCTGGGACGCATGGGACGTAGGTTAATAGATTTCCATCTAGGTACTGCAGTGGATCTGCTGTACAAAAATAGTGGACTCAGCAGGGAAGTTTCATGTGAATGAGACATTGTCGTATCAGGCGAAGATGTCCTCAGTGTCGAACGACTTAACGCAGAACAACGTACTACCTACAACACAATTCTGACAGCTGTGATGAACCACGAACCATCTGCGTTCTTAGTAGATGGTCCTGGGGGTACTGGGAAAACCTATTTCTACAAGGCAATCATGGCTGTCTCGAGGTCCGAGGTAGCATTGTACTAGCCACAGCGACCTCAGGAGTGGCTGCATGTATACTACCAGGAGGCAGAACAGCGCATTCACGTTTCAAGATACCAGTTCACGATGTAACCAACAAAATAGCTAATATAAGCAAACAATCAGCCACTGCAGAGCTTATTCGGCAGACGAGATTGATTATATGGGACGAAGCTCCGATGGCCCACAGAGAGGCAGTTGAGGCGTTTGCTGAAATGCTTAAAGACATAACCGAAACAGAACTTCCGTTTGGAAACAAGACTGTGGTCTTCGGTGGGGATTTTCGGCAAGTTCTACCTGTCGTTTCCGGAGCAAATCGGGAAGAACAACTAGATGCGAGCTTATTTCACTCTCCTCTGTGGTCTCAGATAACACAATTACGGATAACGGAGAATATGCGAGCGATAGATGATCCATATTTCGCTACGTATCTTATAAGAATTGGTAATGGCACAGAACCAGAGGATGAGAATAGAAACATAGTACTTCCAAAGAACATCACCATTCCCTTCACTGATGAATATCAATCTATTCAGCATCTAATAGACTTCGTGTATCCAGATATGATAGATCTCCAGAATAACTTACATACATTGATGACTAGAGCCTTGCTATCTCCCACAAATAGTTGCGTATATGAGATGAATGATGCTGTTCTGAATAGAGTTCAAAGCAATCAAAGAACATATAGAAGCAACGACACTTCCATTGAAACGCAAAACCAAGGAGATTACGAAGATTTCCTTAACTCATTGAACCCCAGTAGTCTCCCGCCACACGTGCTACAACTGAAAGTGAACGCACCAGTAATGTTACTAAGGAACATCAGCCCCACCGAAGGATTGTGCAACGGAACTCGGATGCTTTGCAAAGAATTGAACACCCACACAATCGTGGCCGAAATTGGTACTGGGCCGTACGCTGGTCGAACCACAATATTACATAAGATACCATTGCAACCTTCTAAGAGTGAAAGGTTCGGAGTATCTTTCAAGAGGTACCAGTTCCCAATCCGGCTTTGCTACGCGATGACTATCAATAAAGCGCAAGGACAAACATTAGAACATGTAGGAAAATATCTCCGTGAACCTGTATTCACACACGGGCAGCTTTACGTAGCTCTATCAAGAGTTCAGTCATTCGACTCAGTAAAAGTACTCATAGCTCCACCTACTTTGGCCGATCAATTACAAGATACGAAAACGCAGAATATAGTCTTCTCTGAGATCATTCAAATAATGCAAAACCAGATTGAACCTTAGGTAATACACGACATTACTAAACAAAACATTACATGCGCATGTAGTAGATAGTAAAAAATAGTAACAGCATAACTCATTCACTGCTATGTACATTATTACATAGAATACCTAGACATTTTTACTAACGCAAAACAATAAAAGCTTTCTGACCATTCACTGTTTATGTGTGAGTGTTTGATTCATAGTGTTATTGTGTGTCCCTAACATCATCACCTCGTTACTGGTACATTCACAGGTGCTAAGACTATCTCAGCACAACCATGGCGAGAAAACCGCCAAGCAAGAATATCATTGAAGTACTTCCAACAACAACCGAATGGAGAGTGAAGGTGGTGGTTCTGGCAAAAACCCACCTACACAGAAGCGAGAAAGGCCGACGAACTCAAAAAGTACTTCTACAAGATACAGAGGTACGCATATAAACTTCATCTAAAACTACACATCCCTTCTTTGCATTCATTCCTAAACTATCTACTGATCTTCCTGATTTCACACAGGGAAGCATTGTGGAAGGGATAATGTGGGACCAAACAATTGACCTACTAGACTCCATGTTCACTCCTGGCTCAACATATACAAGTAGAGAGGAGCTCATCGTCACAATGGATAAAGTTTGGATTTTCAACACATGTCCCCAGGGATGCCGTGGGAATGGATATTGAACAAAGCGACATTCATCCAACCAATCCCCGATCCGGCAGAAACAATCCGATATCCAAAGTTGCAATCAGTCCCCTTTCGCAAACTGGCCGCACTAGCAGGAACGAAGAAACCGTTTGGTAAGTCCATAAACTACAAATAAAAAGCAAATTACCAATCAGTCCTCATTTCTTCACACAGTAAATCCACCCTCAACAACATACTGTGAAAGATAATAAAAATGTTCTTCTGTGCTTAACAATGGCTGAATGAACGTTCCATACATCGTCCAGATTTTACAATATATCTAACAACAAACATACAGACTTAAATCCAATTTCAGACAATGGCTAACCATCTTAGATATTAACTAACAAATTCTGGCCATTACCAACAGATATGCTTGTAGTTGTCGTGGATGTCAAAGCGCCTAGAGAGGTAGAGGTGAACAGAAAGAAAACTCCACTGCAAGATTTCACAGTCGTGAATGAAAAGTAAGTCAATTTTGCCGTAAATACGAGATATCAACTCTGCCCTTAAAACATACATAACCACAGAAACACCAACACTGACACAACTTTCTTGCCCTCTTTGAATGATTTGTGCATCTAACAACAGGTTACGAAGTACGACATTTACAATCTGGGGTGATTTCGTCTCAATCATCGGACCTGAGATATATGAGCAGAGACACGAACTACCAATAATTGCCTGCAGAAGACTTCTAGCAGGGGGGGTACTCAGGTAGTATGAAACAAACAACTCATAAAAGCATTCATACCGATTGTACATATGCACTCACCAAAAAAAAAAGTAATGCAGGAGGCTCGCCATCAACCGTACCATTTTCCTACATTGCGGTCAATCCGGACTTTGAACAAGCTAGGCAGCTAAGAACCTGGTAAAACCAAACACAGAAGAAACCACAAAACACACCCAGAAATCAACTGAGTATCTACTAACTTTTTGCATTTTGAAATACAGGATCACGAACAACACAGATAACATCAGAAACGCTCCAAAAACACCAAACAATCCACACCTCGAGCAAGAAGAAGAAGAGAACCAACCTCTACAATGCATTCACAAACCACAGCAGTCAACTCACACCGAGGTAAATATCTAAGAAACCCTACATCAAAGACTTAGATTGACACAAAAAAATAACCTCACAAATAACACAAATTGCAGCAGAGTCACTCGCAGGAAAGAGACACCAAAGGAACTATGTGCATTGCAGAATTGCATCAACAGATACTCTACTCCACATGTCCCAAGTGCACCGAACTCACGAAAGCCCTAGGGAATGAGGAATTCCGATGCAACACATGCAAGGCAAACGAAATAGCAGTACCGAGGTAATCTAACAATATCCTTAACTATATGAATAACATCGAACACACAACAACAACAGAAATCACATGACAAACATTCATTGCAGGTGCAAAGTCACAGTGCAAATCAACGACGGTAAAAACATTATACCAGCGACGATGTACGACAAACCTGCGGAGCAATTACTGAAAAACACCGCCACACAGATGCACCAAAAAGATCCGCAGGTAAACAACTCACAACATGTGCATTAGGTTATAATTCTACATGTGTTTCAGACGCACAATCATATCTCGTGTTCAGAGGTTGTTGACTGTTTACCAAATGATCTTCACAGTCTATTCTTAGTCAGAAATACAATTATTCACTTTGCTGTTGCTTTTTAGTATTTCTGAGTTCACAGACCAACTCCTATGGTTGTACTCATTCTCCAGATCTTGCAAAATTCTTTGTTTTTTGAAACTCAGTCTCGACAGTCAGAGTCAAACATACTGGTTCTCTGCCAATATTTGCACTTTTAGATATTCTGTGATCTGTACACTCTCTCTATCACACTGAATGTGATGTATAGAACTTTGTTCTGGGCTCTCAGTGTTTATTAGTTCACATAAAAGCTCCCATAGTTACAGCTGTTTTCTATATCTAGGAATGTACTTACATTGCATACGATAATTCTCTTCATCCTACAAATAATTCTCAGCAAGCAGACTAAATCATACTACCTTTTCACCAAATGTTGCGCTTTTTAACGTACTGAAATTTCTAAGCTCTCCCTGCCAGATTGAATGCGTTATGTCACACTTGATTTCCGAATTCCAGCATTTCTTAATCCACACAGCAGTTCTTATGGTTGCATACGGTTTGTATACAAATCTGATTTTAGACAGTAACCAAAATATTCCCTCTCACCTAGGCATGTATTTGTCATTGTGGCTTCATTTTCCAGTTAGTTGTTACTTAGATGTGTCATGCAGTGGTTTCATTTCAACGTACACTTGGTTAGGTTGATTTTGCAATATTGAGTTACCATTGTTAAGAACAGACTAACCCACATCTATATCATTGCAGGAAATACAGAGTTTGCTAGCAACAATCAACGACGAGCTGAATACGAAGATGATAGCAGCAAAGATTGTACCATCAACAAAGGAGTGCATGGATCAGAAAACCAGACACACCATCCTAAGCTGGACAGAGTCACAACCAACAAACATGACTCCAACAGACCCTAAGAAATGCAACACAGAACTTGGAAGCACTCCAGGTAGAGATCTACCCAATAATCACACACACTACCACAAATTCACACGACTACAACTACTACAGACAAGATTACTAACCACTCTTAAACAACTTTTCTCACGCAGAAAAGAACGAAGGGAAGCGACCAACAATAACAACACAAGAAAGCCAGCAAGCAACACCCACAAAGAAAGTGAAGCTAGAGTTCCCACCCAAACCCTAACATCCTGCTACTACAAAAGCTAACAAGTAATAGACTTGCTTTTTGAAAAGTGTGGATTGTTTGGTGTTTTTGGAACTGCTGTGTCAAACAAACAATCCACACTAGCAATATTCTGCTACCAAGAACCTTGTTTCATTGTTTGCTGTTTGGTGTTTTTGGTGCGAACAACCTTGGTAGCAGAATACACTTTTGTAACAACCAGACAAGCAACTCTCTTGTAACAACCAACATGCTTACTTTTGGCACAACTATGTATATATTCACTAACTATGGACAAATAATATTATGTATATTACACGACGGAGCGGCAAACGCAGCAGAACAAACATAGACAAAACAAGTACAAAAAAAGGGCAAACGTGTGCAAAGCACACATATAAAAACTAGTATATATATACACGAACGGGAAACCAAACAGCTAATATCTATAAAACTCAAATGTGCAGCCATTGTACATCTACCAAGAATGATGATAAAGTGTGTAGTGACTTATATTACGGCTCGATTTGCTCTGCACAAATCCATTTCCCTTAGAACTTGGCCTCCTCTACATAGACATAGACATTGTTGTCAAAGGAAAAAGTCGATCCAGCATAGTGTACACCCCTCCACCGAACAAAAGAGCACCACTGCCAATACAAAACATTGAAAAGACCAGCCGGCCGAAGAAGATTGTATTTTTATTAAAAATGATGAAATACATATTAAAGAAAACTTGATTTCGACTTAAACATGAGTAAAGCGGAGCATGTTTGATTACCTCATTGGATTGATCCACGCTGAGAACTTGCGAAATGAAAGAAGGCTCTGCACATTTTCATTTTGCATAAAGACCAATTGTAAATACTAAGATTTAGCAAATGATTAAGCCCATTGTTGGGTTTCTTTATTTGGCTGTAATGTCCATTGTTGGAAGAAAAAAAAACAAAAAAAACAAAAACAAAAACCGCGGGCTGTCAAAAAAATTAGTCGGGAAAAATATATCAGAGCAAGGTTTCGATCCTCGGACCTGTGGGTTATGGGCCCACCACGCTTCCGCTGCGCCACTCTGATGGTTTTAAAATACTAGGAATAATTTTATATAATCCATTTTATACACATTCTTTTGTGTGTCTAAATTACTCAACAGTAAATAACGGGTACAACGCCTACGCCTACCTGCAAAGCTCCTGCAAAGGAAGCAGCTAGCAGCAATGGAGCAACATAGCCAGTGGTGTATGTCAACAGTAAGCTGCCTCCCACTATTGGATCCTGAAAGAGATTATCAACACATTACACTGATATACTGCTATATAGACAAAATCCTCTATAAAAATAATGCTTCTTTTTGTCAGATTCTTGGCACATCACAAAACTAGCATGAAAGATTAAATCTTGAGAGCTTGTAAGGTTCTATCTGAAGAGATTTATGGAAGTTCAAATATACCCTAGAAGAAGCAACATATGCAAGTAAGGTGGCGAGGACGGGTGTACTGCAGGGTGATGCAGCCAGAGCAAATGTGAGACCAGCCAAATATGCTTGCACACCTGTGAGTGATTCATTGTTTCAGATAATGTCAATGATAAATGTAACAATTTAAACATGGCCATTGTTACTAAAATTGATCTGTATCTAAAATGGGAAGGGGAGAAATGTTGATGTTCATTACTTGAAGGAAAATTTGCTGCAGCAGCTCGAGGATCGAAATTGCTGAAAAATGATGGGAGTTGTATTTCAATTATCTGCACAATTGACCGGTTGGAAAAGGAAAAGGCAACAAAGTCAAGTGAAAAAGAAAACCAAAGTTAGAGAGGCCAAAGATTAATTATGCCTTAAATCACAAAAAAGACTTTATATCGGCTAAAATGAGAAAAGACTAAAATACCCTTTTAATCACAAGCAGAAACTATTAGTCATCATTAACCACCTGGTAAAAAAAGATGAACCATGTTTGAAAACAGAACCTTCCTAATCTTTACACATTAATTGCCTTTCATCAACTACAAGGGCGAGTGAGTCAGAATTTTCCCCAAAAAAATCAATTATGGTTATCCCTCACGCCTTTACACGTATGCATCTCCCATAAGATCTTTCTAACAAGTCAAACAGACTTAATTAGCCACCAAAGACATATAAAACATGGTTATATGACTTAGAAAATCAACTTGTACTGCGAAGAAGAAGATAAAAGCTAGCTTAAAGACATAGTGCATAACATAACATTTTAAGTCCTATCTACAGCAGCATAGGCAACTACCTCTAAGAGATTCAAACCCATCACAATTGACAAACAAGATGCAGCTAGAGGCAGTCCCTGCCCTATCTGACCATATGCCTTCCCTGCAAACGAGGCTCCTACACCAAGTAATGCCAAGGTAGTTGCTAATCCCAACGCGAATGCAATTGAATTCCCTATAGCCTGCAATATCCAGCCAAAAGTGCAAACATATTCAACCAACCAGATGTTCATCTATTAGAACAATATAACCAACTTTCTGTGATTTACTTCTTGTTTTGTCAAAAGTATTTACGAGACTATTTTTCATTCTCGGGATGCATGAGTAGTGGTTTGGAATAGCATTTTTACCCCTGTTTTGCTTTTCCCAGAACCGAATGCTCCTGTAGAATCCCAGCAATGTCAAGATAGAAACACAGACCAGCAGGGTTTTAGATGTTGAGAAAAACATAACATCAAGGAGAAAATAAGATTCTCACCTATGTAACCAAGAGTCAAAGGTAAAACACTGAGCGTACATGGGGAAAGGCTGGTTACAAGGCCAGCACCAAAGATAACAGCTAAACTGAAATCAAAAGCAGCTTATTAACAATCGTAGAGAACTGAGTTAAGTTCGAATGAGAAATTAAAGCAAGACAGGGTATTTATTAACCTAGTAAAGCTAAGGGCAGACAATTGGTCCTGAACAGCTTCATTGGCCTGCTGACCAGCTGAATATAGAAACCCACCAAACCAATCTCCAATGCTTCCATTAGACAAATCATAAAGAGAGGGAGTTGCGTTCTGATTTGAGGAGAAATAAATTAACAAGCATATTACGTATATTCAGTTTTCAGATGTCATCTAAAAGACAAGTGATCTTTGACATAGAAGCTTGTCTCAAATACAAACAGTTCAAAGAATTATCAATATTTGTCCCTGCTAACATCTCTAAAATGGAGGAGTTTAACATAATCATGATAGACAGCAATATACTGTATTGAACAGGCTTACAACTTTTGGGCATCCCTTCCCCAAAACCGATGAACCAATAAATCAAAATTATATAGCCAACAACACAAGAGATGCAATTCGTTCGACATACAGAGCTTCAAACATGAGAGTATCAGTTTTCTTCAACCTTATACTAATGAGAGAAAAAAAGAAAAAGTACCAACGTACGGATACTCTTTAGTAAGAAGTTTCACTTGTATCCAATCAGAACAGAACACATGTCCTTAAACACATTACTAATATATTGAAATCACACGATGTGCTCTGTTTTTGATTTGATGCAAATGAATCTCCTTACTAAGGAGTCTCCGTAATAGAATTTCTCATCAATGAGAATGAATTGGCATGGCTTTGACTTGTGTTCCACGAGTCTTGCACCGTCAAAAGTCTTGATAATATAGTCAAAACATCTAATCATAATTATGAGAGGCTAGAAGCCTCTACGTGACCTTAAACAACTTATTAAGAGCCATAACCAAGTATATATGGGGTCTTGGACCTGCCAACGACCTTTTGGATGGTCGGTAAAGTCGGAGTATGCATATTCTAAAACACTACATTTATATAGTTAAGTATAAATACATTAAAAATTGCATCGTTGTTATCAGCACAACGAATTTACCACGATACCATTAGAGAAGTTGAAATAGACATTAATATTGATTGCTGAGCATAAATTCAACTGTGTTGAGGTTGAATTCGGTGTGATATTCTAAAAATAATATACATAAACAGAATATTGACAACTTTCAGCACATCCACTCAATCATGTAAACTTCATAATATCATTTTGCATCTGAATCTTTCTCCAAGTTTGACCTTCTTCTATAAGCCCTTTACACAATGATACGTACATAACCATCCTAGTTTAAAATTGAAGGAAAATTCTAAAACCCTTAAATATGTCAAAGAATGTGATGATCTACATATGACGATTACTGGATTTGAGACGTCGGTAAATGGGTCAACATTGCTTAAAATGTACACAAGCACCCTAGTCAACATGTAGCATTGTAGCCTCCACTGGAAACTGGAAAGTTCATATACAACAAGTCTACCATACTAATCAAATCGCGGTTTGGGTAGAAATGGACAAAGAAAATCAATTGGCTTATTACACACATGTTATAGTTCCATTGCTCTGGTACAATGAATGAACTGTTACCAGGTTTTTTCCCCTCCTTAACTGATGCTATATGCTATATGCTATAATCCGTGATCATCATAATGAAAAAAGCATACACAAAGGAGAGAAAGAGTTTCTTACCAACATCATTTCGCTATTCATAGCGTGTCCAGCGCTTGGGACAAGCAAATTTGTTGCTATATCATCATTTAAAAAATCAATCAGATTTGAATCCAAAAACTGAAAATTTGACAAAATTGAAGCACCAAAGGAAGAACAACAAAAACTCCAACAAATTCCGGCAACTGAAAACGGAAAAGGTAAAAGAAGCAAAGGAAAGATGTGTGGAACACCTGTAAGAACACCAACAGAAGCCAGAAATTTTACATTGTTAGATGAGTCCTCTTTACTTGCCGATTTAGTGGGCAATTTTCCATTACAGGGATTCCCTTTTTAAACAAAGGATAAGAAGTAGCGCAATAATATCAGAATAATAGTTGGAATTTGAAAGCATGTGAGTCGAGTGTAATGATGGAGAGCTTACCATCGGCAAGAACTGGTCTGTGAAAATGCTGTTTGGAACTCGGAAATGAAACCCACTGCAAACTCAAAGTGTTGGTTGTAGTAACTATGTTCATTTCAAAAGCTTCACAGAAGGAAAGGAAAGATAAACCTGCAAATTTGTAGCACGACCATAAAAAAAACCTGCTGTATTTCAGTATTTGGTTTGCCTCTCAACGCATAACACTACGTCCGTTTGGGATACATACTGATTCTATGTCAAAAAGTTTACTCATTGGAAAAACTATTTATTGAATTACCCCTCTCTTATCTATTTTCATCTCTTATAGCCTCTTTCAAAAGAGCCAGCTCGTCAAATGTGAAAATTATTTAGTTGTTGATGAGGGTCGAAGTTAGCCATCAGTCACTTGTCATCTTCATATTGACTAATCATTGAATACAGACAGAAAGTACAATTTTAAAGGTCAGGAGCCCTACTTTATGTCTAAGGGCCGATTTAAACCCGTGTGGGAGATCGATCTGGTCGCTCCTCACCCACCGCAGTCATTTCAAGTGCAGAACGGAGATCGGATCAAGACACAGTCGGAGCTATTCCCGTTATTTAGCCCCCGTGCTTATAATATAAGATATTATGGAAAGAATCATCAGTCATAAAAACTATGATCCTGTTATTCAAATTCCGTGATTATCTCCTAAAATCAAGGGAATAAACGCGTACAAATCCAATTCTTCAGAGATACGAATAGTGTTCATACATGGCATAGGCATGCCTAGGGCACAAGGCCTCATATATAAATGATCTCAAGAACTATGAAGAGACTTGATTCCTGAATAATTACAGGATACGTAGGCAACTTGAGATAAACATTTTCTCAGGCTCAGTCTAAACCTAAACACAAACTACCCCCATTCAATCTTTTTCTTTGCTTTTTAGCCTTAAACAGGTTGACCCTGGGTGGATACGGCTCGGATCATCACACCGACGAGATCCAGTATCGTCAATTGGCGCTAGAAGGAGGGTCTCCTATTGACAATTTACAAAAAGATTGACGGTTGCTATGGTGAAAACACGAAAATAGGCAGCAGAAAACACCCTGGGTGGCCACAATACTGACGATGGAGAGGCAACAACCACCAACATCGAAAGCCAAGCTGAAGACGTTGCTTTTGATCCAGCCCAACAAGCATTGGTGGATCGGCTAGTGGCCATGTATGCATAGACTAGACAAGCCATCCTTCATGCAACCACACAGGATGAGGATCCGGAAGACGATGAACAAGAAAAAATGCCTACTCCCGACCCTGAGCAAAGTAAGCAGGATAATCAATCATCCACTGCAAACCTACGGAAAAAGCCGCTGGATCCCCGAGCGTTGGAAGCAGCCAGGGCCGAACTAGATACCATATTAAGGAGAAGGTCAGATGAATTTTCGTTCATATCTCCTTTCACAGAGCAGACTAGGAATTTTCCCCGACCTGCAGGGTTCAAGGTGCCAAAATTAGAACCTTACAACGGATCTAAGGATCCACAAGATCATCTCCACCAATACATTACACAAATGAACTTGCAGTGTGCCCCTGACGAAATGAAATTGAAAGCCTTTCCTGCACTACTCACTGGTAGGGCTTGTGAGTGGTTCATAAAGATACCGCCAAGATCGCTCTGGGACTTCGGGACTCTGGTGAGTAAGTTCATGCATACTTTCATCACAACAAAGTCGTTCCAGAGGAACGCAACTCATCTTCTGACCCTTAAACAAAAGAATAGGGAGATTGTACTGCCGTACCTGAAATGTTCAATGACGAATCAGCACAAGTTCGGGACGCAGGTGAGCACATTCTGATAACTTCCTTCGTAGCAGGACTACGGGAAAGGAGGCTGTATGCTAAGCTGAACATCAATCTCCCCAGGACCATGGAGGAGTGCGTTGAGGCCACCTATAAGCACCGTCAGAGGGAGGAGGTCAATAGGCTGAAAAGAGAATCAGTAAGGGGAGAGTCCAAGAGGGACAAGGTAGAGGAAAAATCTGGCAAAAGAGGAAGTCGGTCAGGGACTGCATGACATCCCTAATCGAAGATCGGTTAGGGAAGAAAAAAGATTTGCAAGAGAGGGACTTCATCCCTCTTAATCGATAGCGTGAGTAGGCTCTCGCCATAATGGAAATGAAGGGCTTGGCCCGAGTTCCACCACCGATGAAAGGTCCTCCGGAGAGAAGGGACCAAAGCAAATTTTGCGCTTATCACAAGGATGTAGGGCATGAATCAGAAAGCTACAGAGAACTGAGAAGGGACATTGACGCGGAGATTATGGAAGGAAAGTTGGATGAGGTTGTGGACCGATCTTTAAGTGCAGAGTCATGAGGTCATAGAGAGTTCAAACGCCAGAGTTACAATCAAGATCGAGGAAGGCAGGACGAGCCCCAGAAAAGAAGGGACCGATCTCCAGACCCTGATCGGCATCTAGATAACCGTCACATCAACACCATTAACACTATTGTGGGTAGTCCCAGCAACGTATTTGGGGAAGTGAGTGGGCAGGATGGCCGATCTACAATGACCTATGCGTCTAACAGAAGCCAGAGGCCAGTTGCCGAGGTAACTTATGGTTCTAGAGGCTCCCTCCCCCTGGTTACAAACAATAAAGGCCTAGTCATATAGGCCGTGGTAAATAAACACCTGGTGAAAAGAATTTGCGTGGACACGGGAAGTGCTGTCAACATCCTTTACCACTCAGTTTTTCAATCCATGAAGTTGAAGGACTCATAGCTGATACCAGTTTCAGCACCTATATTCGGATTTGCAGGAACCCCACTTCACCCCATGGGGATGGTAAGGCTCGCCACAACGTTTGTCCAGGAACCCAGAGGCAAGACCTTTATGATGAACTCCGTGGTAGTTAAAGCCCCTTCTGTGTACAACGTTATCTTAGGGAGGCCAGCATTGATCGAACTCCGAGCTGTGATTTCACCAGCCTATATTAGTTTGAAGTTATCTACTACAGAATGCTCGGTGGAAATTGAGGGGGATGTGAAAGCCGCTAGGAGCTGCTATGCGGCCACAATCAAAAGAAAAGGAGCGGTTCCGACCTGAGATTCTCGAGACAGAGACAGATCTCGATAAAGAACTTGATTGTGCGATCTAGGATAGGTTCCAGATGCTTACAATTCGTTCTAAATCTATTTTATTTCTGCAGTCTCAACACAGTTTTTATTTATTTAGTCATGCTACAATAAGTTGCACGCTTTGAGTGCCCAATTTATGTTATTCAGATTATACTTTTGATTTTTCATTTTATACGATGTGAATGTATCTGATTAAGTTTGCAGGACAAACATACATAACAAAGTTTGCTATGGACAAACTCGACTAAGTCTGCAGGATAGACAAACTGAGCTCCTCAGGTCGGACTCAGTCAAATTCATTAAGTCTGCAGGATAGACTCGAACTGAGCTTCGCATAACGAACTCAGCCATACATTCAAGTGTTGAGCTCTGTAGGTCGGACTCAACCATGAGCTCTGTAGGTCAAACTCAGCAAGTTTGCAAAGGACAAACTTTCCAAGTCTGCAGAACATACGAACTGAGCTTTGCAGGACGAACTCAGCTAATTTCGCTAAGTCTGCAGGACAGACTCAAACTGAGCTCCGTAGGTCGGACTCAGCCACAATTCGCTAGGTCTGCATGACAGACATGAATTGAGCTTCGCAGATAGGGCTCAACAAAATTTCTAAAGGCAAAAACATATGCCAGTATGCCATCCAAAAACTAAAGTTAGTGCATGGCATACTGGGGGCAGAATACCCCACCAAAAGATCAAGAAAAGGGATCAAAACACTGGAATTTGAAAGAAAGTTGTACGAAAGTTACAATTCATTGGATTTTGAAAGAAAGTTTCAAAACAAACAACAATAAAACACAAGTCCTAAGCATCAGGAGCTGGACTTTGTCGTTGCTCTGAGGAGGGAGGAGTAGAAGCAGGAACAACCGAGTTAGAAGGCCCTGAACCAGCAGGTGCTTGGCGAGATGATGCACCACGGCAAGAGTGTCTGGACACAATGTCTACCCTTCCTTGAACTCCTTCAGACGTAAGTCATAAACCACACCCATGCCAAGCTTGTAAAAAGCCCTGCTGGCAAGATTGTCCATGGCAAGATCAGGGAACTGACTCTTGGCCTCATCCACACCTAAAGTGTAGCCATGGTTCAGGACGGGGGTAAGCAACATCTTCAGAGCTCGGGCAAACTCGTCGGAGGCCTTGTACTCTTGGATGGCCCTAGCAATTCAGCCCGGAAAAGTAGCTTCTAGCTCGTTCTTCTCAGTATAAAGCTTGGCCACAGCCTGCTCCAGCTCGATTTTCTCCTCTATGTACTTGTCCACCGCGGCTTTGAGACCATCAACATATTTGGCCTCCCTTGTCGTCAGTTCGGCCTCCTGAGCTTTGAGTTGCTCTTTGAGAGCTTTATTTTCTTTATCGTTGGCCTCAATAGAGCCCTTCAACATGTCTCGACCTTTGACACAGCTCAGAAATTTTCTTCTCTATGTTCCCAGTTTTGACTTCATACTTAGCTAGTCTCTGGAAAGCTTCCTGGCCAACCAGGTTCCCTGCATGACAAGAAAAATATAGCCATTTTAATAGAAAGTAAATGTGCGAAACTCAAACAAAAGAGAAAACTTACATAATCCATGGCACTGTAGCCAGCCCTTACCAGCTCAGCATCAGTCATTTCAGCAATTCATTGTTGTTCGGTAGCAGCATCCTCTGCTTGACCAGAACGGTCTTGAGTACCATCGGGAAGGGTAGCAGACCTGCTTCTCTTTTTAGAAATTCTCTTCTGAGGGTTTACAACACCCCCAGTTCGGCCCTTCCTTTGAAGTTGAAGGCCTTCTTCTTCTCCCTCCGGATCAGAACCGTCCAGAGCAGCCAGATCAACGTCCTCCCGAGCAGAAGGGGAGGTGGGCAGAATTGCCATGTCATCAAGAAGACCAGCCAAGGTCCGGACCTTGGCAGCGTTGAGAGTTGGGTCCACAGATTGGCCCACAGTAGGCTCCACACTTGTGGTCCTTTTGGTATTCTGCATCTGCTCATGCTCTCTTTCCTAAGCCTCTTCGTCACCGGCACCAGCCAGTAGTGCAGCAAAATCTGCCAGTGTAGACAAGCAAAGCAGGAGCAAGGTTAGCCATAAATACCAACAAGCATAAGTATAAATGCAAAAAAGAAGCATGAAAAGAGGGCAAGTAGAATCCTACAAGAATCCCTCTCCTCATCACTAACGGCAACGTAAGGGTTGGGCCCATAATCGGCCAACCGAGCAGTAGTAATCAGTTCAGACGAGAATTTTCTGATGTACAGAGTAATACCCAACTCCCGGATGCCTCATATGACATCCTCGCTAACATCAGTAGGGCATATGCCCTTGGGAAGCTCTTCTGAATTCTAGCGACCTAGCTCGGGTCATCCATCATGACGTACAAAGAAAAACCTCTCCTTCCACCGTTTGTGAGTGGTCTTCCCCTTAGAAAGAATCGGAATGTTCTTCCGAGGGTCTGCTCGACGTGGGAAGTAGTACCACCTGGGACATCATTTACCTTCTTATGTTGGTAGAAGGATCTGAATTACCTCACGGAGAATTTGATTCCGACCATCCTATACTAGATGGTGAATACTAATACAGTTCTAACACCATTGGGGGATATCTGGGCAGTCCTTAGTCCATAAAAAAGAAGCACATCCAAATAGGCCGGACACAAAGGAAACCTAAGACCGACTTCGAAGTGTTCCTTATAAACGGTGCAATACACCTCCGGCGGCTGGTGTGAAAAGTTATGGGGATTAGAAGGAAGCTGAGGGGCATACTTCGTCCTATCTACCCCGAATTTGTCGCAAATTCTAGTCATTCCATCCTCGGAAAGGATGGAGTTCACACTGTCACTACCTATGGCTATCCTAGTGCCCATTTGCTTCCAGGGTTCCGGCAACCCGTCTGTTGATTCAATAGAAACGGACGTAATAAAGTTAAGAATTCTATAGAAAATGGAAGATGGCTTACTTGCAAAAAGTAGGAGATGAGAGGAAAAATAAGAGCAATCGGCAGTGTGACTTCAATCTTCTGAATTAATGGTAATGATAGTGAGGAACGTTTGATATGACGGGGTTTATAACTCCCAAGAACGTTCTAGGAAACCGTCCAATTTCAAACGAGTGGGTAACAACGCCTTGAATTCCGAGACAGTTATGACAGTGTCAAAACTCTGCCACCTGGCAGTGAATCGTTCAAAATTCTACAAGGCTGGATGACCGAGGCCGAGCATCACCTCTAGTAGATCCGACCTCGTAACGAGTAGCTCGGCCAGATCCGGAGGGCTCTTGATAAGGGTTGAACTAGCCCTCAGCCATGTGTCATCCCCATATTAACTAAGCATTAAATACAGACAGAGAAAGTACAATGTTAAGGGCGGGCCAGGAGCCCTACTTTATGCCTAAGAGCTGATCTAAACCCCCAGCTGGGAGATCAGCCTGGTCCGCTCCTCAGTCTACCGCAGGTCGGTCAGGGCGCAGATGAGTCGGATCAGTGCAGGTCGGGCCATAGCGGTCTCAGGAGCTCGGCGCAGGTCGGACAGAGCTATTCCCGTTATTTAGCCCCGTGCTTATAATAAAAGATAATTAAAGAAAGAATACTCAGTCATAAAGACTCTGATCCTATTATTCAAATTCCGTGATTATCTCCTGAAATGGAGGGAATAAAAGCATAAAAATCCAATCATTGAGGGATACGAAATAGAGTCCGTCATAGACACAGCACAAGCATGCATAGGGCGCAAGTCTCTATATATTAACGATCACAAGAACTACGAAGAGACTTGATTACTGAATAATTACAGGATACATAGACAACTTGAGATAAACATTATCTCTGGCTCAGTGTAAACCTAAACACAAACCACCCCCATTCAATCTTTGTCTTTGATTTTTAGCCTCAAACAGGTTGTCACTTGGTGGATACGGCCCAAATTATCACATCAACGAGATCCAGCATCGTCAGTCGTGAATTTTCCATGTTTCGAATCAGTGATCATATGGTCATTAATAATTCTTCTAACCAATTGAACTAAATGTACAATTGTATTAAAAATTATCTGAAATAATATAATATACAATTTTTAATATTATTATTAGTAAATTCGGACAGAAATTTGAGTGGGTCCATAGACCCCTCTTGGCCCATGTGGGTCCGCCCCTGCTTGAGAGTCTAAAAGATAAAGCATAATTGCCCTTGGTGAGGCACATTTTCATATAGCAACTGGGAGTCGGACTCCACTTCAACTGGGATCATGCCTTTTAAAGGGTTCAAAATGTCATGGTACACTAAAACCATGGAAAGTGTCCTTGGACTTTTATGCAACACATTCCTTGTTTCGTGAGGTGCTAGCGGGGGCTAGTTGGAGAGGATTGTGCTCTTATAACATACTTGGTAGCGTGTGTAGACTTACGGTGCTATATATATATATATATATATATATATATATATATATATATATATATATATATATATATATATATCTTGTTGTTGCTTGAACATATTCGATGCTTCTACTCCTTACTAAAAACGCGTTTGTACTTACCCCCACGTTATATTGTTCCCACCACGAGAATGTGATGCGGTGTTCTGTGTTTGATTGCGAGTGCTTCGAGGAGTGACCTTGGAATGCTTCGGAAGTGCTTTGATGAAGTTGTTCTTTTTCAATTATAGGTAATAGTTTGAGCTATCTCGTTTAGTAAGTCTGTTGAACCTTGTAAAGTGTTGAACTTGTGGAATGTCGTTGAACGCTCGGATTTTAAATGTTGTAAAGGACCCGGCTTTTGGTTTTCCTATTCTACCCCTAGCTATGTATGTTTCCCGAGTTGTTTTTAATTTCCACAATTATACTCTGATGACGTATTTGTAAGGTTTACGTATATAATTTAATATATATTTAAGTTATATACGCCGTCGGACATTTATTTCCGGACATGGACTCGTATGAATCTGGATGACCATGGCTTGCAGAGGATACTCTAAATGCTCTAAAGAGGTATCCGTAGTGGCCGCATCCACATTCACCTTCACTACTCCCTCGTCTGGCTTGACCCACCGAACCGGCCAAGATACATGGTCACTACGGAGGCAATGTGAGACCTCCGACATGGGCAAAAGCACCTGTCATGATGAACCTTACGATATATTGATGATGAATATATAATGCAGCTTGAGTCGTAAACGAGACGTCACAAACTTGACTTGTTTACTCCCTGTCGTAGATACAATAGTTTCTTAAATGGTGGTTGCCTGTGTTTTGTGCCTATGATATCACAATTTAAACTTTAAAGCATCAATCACCAATATAATTCATGATAGAGATTACGAAATAACATTGTGTGCGGGATTTTAACATATGGGTAAATTCGTCCAATCAAATGTTATATTATTATTATTACTAGGTGGGGTAACCGTGCTCTGCACGGTGTTGCCCCTACCTGGTTTTTTTTGTTCGTGTTTTGTTTGAGAGTTTGTTTTGTGTTGTTAATGTGTGTGTTGTATTGTGTTTCACGAAGAGTAGAATAATGTGAGTAAGTTGTGCAAGTGTTCCTTCTGTATTAAAATAACTCTTAACCATATTCCCACAAAGTATTTGCAGCACAGTGCAATTACTTGTTGAAACACATCTTGGTGTCTTAAACTGACTAACAGCATCACCTAATCCCACATAATGATCCAAAATCTTATGAAAAGTCTTCGATTTAACGACTTGAAGCTCGAGATCACTGATGAGCTTCACTTTACGCGAGCTTACGTATCCAGCATCAAGAAATGACCTGTCTAAGCAATTGCAACATTCTTGTAAGACTTCATCACTTGTGTCACCACTGATTTCCCAGAAGATCACGTAGTGACCCGGTTCGGTTGATGTGTCTACACGGCTTGTGAAATCGACTACTTCTAGCTTTTCCGAAGATAAAAGATTGGATGCGGATTCCACGGCGAGCTGTAGGTCTTTTTCTGTGTTCTTGTCGATGTTGATTGTTAAAAAAAGGTTTTTTCTGCAGATGAATTGGAGTTCTGGTGTAGAGTTGTGAAAGCCTCTCACTTTTACGACGTCTCCTAACCTATAACGATATAATCCTGCAGTGTATAACAACGTAAATCTATAAAAATAGAGATCGAAATCTGTAAATCTGTAGAGTAAAACCGAGACAGAACACGAAGGACTAAGAACGTAAGAACATATCAAATATATAGATATAAAGAAAAAGGCGATAGATTGAAAAGTATACCTGCAAAACTTGTGACAAGAATTTCATACTCTTCACCAATTTCGACTTACGTAAGACCAACCGCCTGGCCTCAACAGACGGATTTTGTTCATCAAGATTTTGTTTCAAAGGAATGAACTCAAAATATACGATATTTGGGAGAACGAAAGATAGGTAACGGATTCGTGGTGGCAATGTCGGATTGACATTAGCCATGACCCAACCTTCAAGACCCGTGAATCGTGACCGACTAAAGGTAGATCTCCAACATAATGTCTCGCTTTTTTGAGATAAGGTTCCATTGTACCGGTCATTATGCCGTAAATGTACCTAGTATTCGGAAATAATGCTGGAATCAATCCATACCAATTGCTCAATCCTTTACATTTGTCCAATTTACGATCACCAATTCAGGGTTCGGTTTAAGCAGCTTTGACATTGCCGATCGAACAGATGGAAACGATTATTCGGTACTAAGGATCCCTTCTCGGATATTAGCACAGAGTTCTTCCCAATCCAGTTCAAATGATCGAAAAGCATAGACAATGCTATGTGCAAATGTTGATGATATAATTTGAATATCGTCCCGGTAAATGAGTCCAGATAAAAGATGACAATATAATGACTGGTGGAAATCAAGGCCGAATATTACGTCGTCAGGGCTACAACATGGGGTCTGCATTGCCTTCATAGTTTTCTTGAAAAGTGGATCATGATATACGTTTGTTGTAGCTGTTCCTGCAGCTAAACCTCCTTTTGTTTTGAACTGCTTACTGCTATAAATGAACTGCAAACACTTGCCGTTTGTAACCGGGAAGCAATCGAAACCCAATTTCGCATCAGCAAAACAACATATTCTTCACAACAAAGAGTTAGATTGACGTAAATTGGAAGAAAATCAATCCAAGAAATACAGGTCATCCACAGGGTACAGTTTAATCACTACTTAACTTATCAGATACTAAGCAACAGTGATTCATGATACACTTGAAAAAAGTAGAAGAGAACAACAAAAAAAGGAAACAGAACATGGAAAATCGAGCAACAAAACAGAACATGGAAAATCGAGCAACAAATTCATACAGCCGAAAAGTAACAAGAGCAGATTTTTACAGGTAAATCCATGATTCATAACCAACAGGAGTATCAAGAAATAGGCAACAATTTACCGGTTTCTATAAGCGAAAGATGTTTTATAGATTTGCATGGTCGTCTCCACCAGTTCATCATTGAAAAGCACAAACCTTGGCATTCCCCTAGTGGTACCGGAGCTGCACAAATACAAAAAATGATGAATACATGAAGAAGAACTAACTCATACCATCAGCATTTAAGTTAATTCTACCTTAACGAGATGGTTGTAATCGGTTTTCCAGTAAGAACCGGGGAATCATCACCGTCAACAATCCTCATTATATAACTTTCCAAATCTTCATGAGTGACAATTGGAACACAAGCTTTGAAACTCTCTGGATCAGTCTTCCCATCAAGCCCCCATTGTTGCAAATACTCTGTCCCTCCATTTTCTTCTAGAATCTTCTTCAGTGTATCTCTCTGAACCCTCTCAGCATCTTTAGTCATGGCCTCAAATTCAGTTACCACATCTTCCGGATCAAACACATTCGGAATCTCATCCAACATCCCTATATTACTTCTAAAACACCTAAAACAATGAGTGACCTAGGTAAAATAATCTGGACAATGAATAATTATATAACCAATCCAACAATAAAAAAGGACAATGCAACTGAAACCCACTTCTAACACACCGCATATTCGCTACTGCTTTTAACACAAATGCATAAGAGAAGCTATCAGGAGCAGAATTTGAGTACCGAAGCATGTGAATGAAGATGGAGAGTGCATTTGAAGGAGATTCTGATTCGGAGTAGCCGCGTATGAGGGTGTTGTACCAAACCACATCAATCCACACCCATCCAGCATACCCAATTGGGCCCTCACACAACATGCAATCCAAAAAAACATGAAATCAAGTAAGCAAAAGCCAAAGCCACCATCTTTGTGGAATCCGGCATATACATAAGCAAGAAAACTACCACACAGACGTGCAATCCAAAACAACATGAAATCGATAAAGCAGAATCTAAAGCTACCATCTTTCTTGCTAGAACAAGGTTGCTTATGCAATCCAAAAAAAAAAATCGAGAAAGCAGAATCTAAAGCTACCATCTTGTTGGAAAGTCCACGCAACTACAAAAATCTATTTCCAGCAGACCAAACAGAAACCTTCATGCAAAAGCAATACATACAAATTAAAAACTCTCAAAAATAATATTCATCGTACGCTCACAGACAGAGCGATGCAAATGCATTCATGTTCTTGAGCAAAAGCCAATGGTGGGTAATTGAGTAAGAGTAAATTCCACAACACAGATTAATCGATTATCAAAACTGTATGGGAACCAATTTCAAAAGTATAAATGGAAACAAATGTCGATCCAACAAATATCACCTTTGTTCTCACATTTGGATTTCCATCTCGATCACCACCCATCCAGGAACCAAATTTTATTGGTGTGCATGTCAATGGGAGTGGCTTTCCTGTTTCCTGAGGGAAAAGGAAAGAAACAAGCACAGTAGGTACTTGCAATAACAAATTTGTGTATGAAAAAACAAAATAGAAACGCACCTTCTTTAGTGCATTGCTGAGACGACGTAGATAATGAGGTACAGCTTTCCAAAGTGACTGCTCAACGATATGCAAACCTGAAAATGCCAAGTAATTATTGTTAAGACATAATACAAGGTGGGACATTATAAAATTAAGAAAGGAATGAAGAAATCAGAAAGCAGGTGTGTTTAAGTTCATGTGAATCATATTTACCAGCTCTTGCTTCATCAACTGGAGTAGGTTTGTGTCGTCTCAGTTCATCCGTTTGCCAGATGGAAGTAACCTCTCTCCTCTAAAAGAATAAGAATTACCGATTTACAAACACTGAATATATATGTGTGTCTGTGTATGTATAACTGTTTATCCAAGTGTAATCACGGTACAGATCTTCTAATCCCATTTCTTTATCTTTCGCCCAAGATCTTGCCTGCCTTTGTATTCCAAGAGATCTTTGCAAGATTGAATCATAATGATATTAAATAGAGTTGTTTTACTAATTTGCTAAAGACTTCCATTGTTTACAAAGCATCTTGTAACACAAATAGCGCAATCTCGATATGTTTATATCAGACGGATCGTCGATTAATTTGTGTGGGATGTGCGATCATGACAATCTCAACTTCCTCAGTAACCAAATAAATCGATATATAGTAAAACCAAACAAAACTCCTTGCAATACCAAAGTAAACAAAGATGATGATGACAGATGACCGAGTAGTAATAAAGATTGTAAAGTGTATCCTGAGATACACCAGATCGCATAAGCCTTCTTTGAAAGTGTCATGACATGATTTTGACAAGTATGCCCTTCTCGATTTTTACTTACTCTGCATCACCGAGATATTAAGCAGGAGGAGATTCAAAAGTTACTATTTAGCAATCAAGTAGTAGATGTAACTGAACACAAGCGATTTAATATTCATTTTTATCACTAAATATAAGGCTTGCAGGAATGAAGAAACAGAACATCCGTAATCCAAAATGGACATAGCATAAATATGAGAACTTTAGTATATGGAATATATGGAACATCTAGCATTAAATGATTCCCAAATAAAATTTTCTCGTGTTTATAGGGCTAAACAGGAAAAACAGAGAAACCACGCATTATTGCATGATCGAATAAAGAAAAAACATAAATTCTGAGGTACCTATGATGAGTTTCTGCAGTTCCCATCAAATTCAGATAATGACTAAATGTCCAAGCAAGGGATAATGCTTCTTCCAAAGTCATATTGGATAACTCTTTCGCGATTCTTTGCTCAGCGACTCTGCGATGGTCTCAATATGCACTCTTACATTACACAAAAATATCGGTGTTAATATCTTTGCCCCCAGAAACACAAGCTATAGAAACAAAATGCATTGATTATGCTATTTACTACATAAAACAATCACCAGGACAGTCAAAGCCAAACCAAGCCATCAAGGCTATCCTATAATATGCATAAAATCAAACGATCATGAATTTTAAAAAGAAAAAAAAAGAAAAAAACAACAACAACAATCCGATGATCAAACGCAGCATAAAAATTTGCTCATAGATCCAAAGCTAACCTATCGATGCCAACCTGAAATTCTTTAAGGCATCACTAAAATTCGACATAACCCGTATAGATCACCAATTCACCACATGCATGCAAGTTCCCCTGAATTTCTCCGCCAAAACACTCAAAAAAGAGTTCAGATAAAAATCAACATTACAGATGCCAGAAAAACAACTCTAAAATCATGAATTCCATAATTAAGTTACATAAACATCCACCACACACACTCCATGAAACCGACCGAGTCCGACGTTCAGTACGCCACTCCTTTGAAAAATACAATAAAAAAACACGGAGACGAATAATAAAAATAAGAAGGAAGTAAAAAACACACCTGAGCAAGGGCACGAGTCCTTTCGACTTTCACCATGAATTTAGGACCGACTTCTATGAAGAACCTCATCCAAAAGGCTCAGAATAACGACTGAAATCGTCTTCATAGCCTTGAAACGACAACTCCTCGCTATATCGTCGTCGTTATATCCGTCATTTTCTCGCTATTTATAGCCACCGAGCTCGGGCGGTGAGAAAAATAGCTAGTGGAACGTTAGACTTGGAGAGGTCGGGCGTTGAAGAAGAAAGCGCGGTGTCGCTGCTCGTCGTCGTCCACGATTAGCAACTTTAAGAGGTACTACAAGGACATAAATGATGGCACAAAGCGACAAACCAAAAATTGATCCATCTAAGATTGGTACCATCAAGAAAAGCAAGCACGCATATGAAATTGACCACAAAATGATTTGAATCCTTGTTTAGAAAGAACATACCTTCAATTTTAGGATAGCCGAACGCACCACTACCACCGTGGAAATCTTCGGCTGCGACGTTGAATCTTCGATTCATTGCACGGGATAAGAATGAGTGGGAGTGAGCAGAGACAAATGAACAAATAAAAGAAAGAAATGAATCCCAATAAAGGCCTCAACCACAAGAACATCTACATTGGAGACCTCTCAGTAAATCTTATCGCAATTATTATCGGACATGAAATCTCAAAGATAAAAACTCTTTTAACACCGTAAACCAGATTAAAAATTCAGTTCATATTTTTCTCATTTCTTGATGTGGGATCCTATAAAGATCGAATCTTGAAGAAGATAGTAGAAGCTTGAAACAAGAAAGAAGTTAGTAACAGAACTCAGATAATGGCGGTTTGAGAAAGCAGTAGATGCCACGAAGCAGAGAAGCTGGGAAGCACCCATTGGCCTTCACGGCCGGTGGTGGACAACCTGCGAAAATGACCAAAACGGCGTCGTTTTTTTGTCTAAAGTGGGAGGACGACCAAAATTACCTATAGCGACGACCAAAACGTCGCTAAAAGCGGTCGACCAAAAACGCCGCAAAAAGCCATACGACCAAACAGCAACTTTAATAGGTACTACTAAGGTAGATTATTATTATTATTGCTAAAGAAAATATTAGTGTCAATTAACCGTTAACACCGAATATTGATAGGAAAAGAAATTGAAGGTTACCAACGAGACACGTGGACGTGCAATGTTTTTGGTCAGAAAGAAAACAACAATGCTCAGTACTACCAACCCAGTTGCATGCGAATACTATTAATTCCGTCCCAGTGTCCCACCCCAGGGCGAAATGGGCGATTAATGTGAGAAATACAGTGACCTTGATTTTGACCTCTATTGGTTTCATGCCGTTAAAAAATAAAATAAAAACTTTTAGTCACTATTGCACTTGTCATTTAGTTTTTTACGATAAAATTTCTAGTGTTTCGTACAAAGAATGTTTTCATTCGAATGAATAAACACTACAGATACATCATCCATTCTTGAATACAACACCTTATAAATACGTCATTCTTTTATAACACATTTGTTTTCCAGTAATGAAATAAATTTGTAGAATATAATGAAATGAAAAGAATTCAATCAAGTATTGTGTTTGAAACATAAAATAATAATGGGCTGGGAAAAAAATTCTAGAATTATGATATACCGAGTGATGGGTAGTCACGACAGGACAATGTGGTAGGGTAAGATAGGATGATGTGTGTGTAAGGTAGTATATGGTTGGTGGTGGAGTTGGGTGAAAGAGCGGTTTAGGTAGGGAAAGGCAAAATAAAGTGGGTGGGTAGCTGCTCATCGAGATTGTTATGGTTCACCGGCCAAAGTTGGGAACTAAAGAACTTTAGGAAATTTTTGAAAAGTAAATTGAGAGTAGTTGAATACTGGAGCAAAATCATAAATCAAAAATCAAATTTTCATTTTTCATTTATAACAACAAAACTCAAATTGTTTTTATTTTTTTTATAGTTTTTAACAAACTTTTATTTCTAAATTTTATTTTTCAATTGTTAAACCAAATTAATGATTGTTACCTTATTGAGAAATGTTCTCAAATACGATTAAGTATTTTAATTCCTTTAAAATAAGCAATGAAATGGGTAATTACTTTATTGTAGTTAAAGACCAAGAGACTACATATATGATGTTGTGCTCTAAGACTTCTATTATTAATTCAAAATGGATACTCATAATATGATTGACTCACTTGAAAAGAGTTTAAATGAATTAATCATATATTGGATATGACGATATCCAATTTGTCATTCTGTAATACGATTACTGTCAGCAAAGCGACTTGATCTCTAATCTGGTGGAACTAATATGTGAAGTCAACCGAGTGTGATGGTCAGTTGAGTAAGTGTATTCAGTTCCGTGAAAACCAGCTGGTGGAGTTTGTTGGGTTTCTTCCATGTCAGGTGACTGCTGAGTCTGCTAAGGTTTGCTGAGTACAGCTGAGTTCTACATCTGAGCTGGTGGATTACAAGTCTGAAAGGTCAGTTGCTGTTGAGTTTCATCTGGCGGTGTCAGCTGATGCTAGGCGCACATGGGGCATTTATGGCAATTCCAACAGAGATCCTTTGGCGGTTAGGGTTTAGGGAATTGTGCTTATAAATACCAACTGTAGTAATCAATGTAAAATATGTAATCTGTCTGAAATTCAGTGCATAATAAAATATCTCTTTTCTGTCCGTGAAGTAGTCGGCACAACGCCGAAATCTACGTTAAATCGTGTGTTCTTCTTGTTTATGTTGTTTTCTGTGATTATTTATGTTGGATTGCTTCTGTGTTTATCTTATTGCATCTGGATTCCCTTGTCATTGGTTATAAAAAATTGGTATCAAAGCGATCAGGTTCTGGGAATCTTCTGTACAAACGAATTTTATCTTCAGCAAGACCTTCACCGGTGCTAGCTAGGCTTCTGTGATAAAAGTTATGTTCTTTGGAAAAAAATACGTCTGCAATTAATGTAAAAACCGACAAATTTATAGGAAGAAACAATTTTAGTCTGTGGCAAATCAAGATGCAGGCTTTGTTAAAACAACAAACATTGTGGACTCTTTATCTGGTAAAGGGGATACCAGTTAAAAGCACATTCAACCATCATTTTGTGCTTATCTAATGATGTTATCAATGAAGTTGCTAAGGAAGACACAGCTGCCAAGTTTTGGGCAAAGCTTAAAAGCCTGGATATGAAGTCATTAACCAACAAGTTGCCGCTGAAGCAGAGACTATTCAGTCTGAGGATGCATGAGGGGGCTCAGTTGAGGGAACATCTTGATCAGCTGAACACAATATTACTTGATCTCAGTAATATTGATGTTAAAATTGAATATGAGGATGCAACCCTAATTTTGTTGGTTTCACTACCAGCCTTTTATAAAATTTGTGCAGTCCTTCATAGTTGGGAAGGATAAAGTGGATTTAGAAGATGTAAGGTCATCACTGCATGCAAGGGAGCTGAGACACAAGTCAACAGACACATACAGTCAGGTAGCTGGACTAGTAGTCAGCAGTAATGGAAGAGGGAATGGACAGTCTAGGAAGAAGAATTCCAAGAAGACAAGGTCCAAAGGTCCTAAGTCCACATATGTCTGCAATTACTGTAAGAAGCAGGGACATTGGAAGTCCTATTGTCCAAAGAAAAAAGGCAGCATGAGAGAAATTCTGGCACAACAGTTGTGGCTGTCGAGCATTCTGATAAGGATCTGGTTCTAGTTACTAGAGATTCAACACATCATGTTGATGTTTGGATCCTAGATTCTTGAGCATCCTATCATATTGTCCACATAGGGAGTGGTTTTCTACTTATGAGCAGATAGATGGCGGTCATATTGCTATGGAAAACAGTAACGTCTGTAAGATAGTAGGAATTGGCTCAGTTCAGCTGAGGACAGAGGATGGTAGATTCTGCACACTGAAAGATGTTAGACATGTTCCACAGATGACCAAGAATTTGGTATCTCTTAGTCTCTTGGACAACAAAGGGTTCAATTTCTAGGGAGAAGGCGGAGAGTTGAATGTCTACAAAGATTAAGTTGTGGTCCTCAGGGGTATCAAGAGGGGAACCTTGTACATACTATAGGGATCTACTGTATCAGGATCCACTGTTGTGGCATCCTCAGCAGTTCACCAATCACATCAGACTATGTTGTGGCACATGATACTTGGTCACATGGGTGAAAGAGGTATGCATGTTCTTTCTTCAGCAGATTTTCTTGGGGGATATAAGGTCAAGACTCTGGACTTTTGTGAGCATTGTGTGTTTGGGAAGCTACATAGAAGCAGGTTCTCAGCAGGCATACACAGTACAAAGACATCACTTGATTATCCATTCTGATTGATGGGGTCCATCAAAGGTGGAATCATTAAATGGTCACAGGTATTTTGTGTCATTTATAGATGACTATTCAAGAATGACTTGGGTGGTGATGATAAAACACAAGAGTGAGGCATTCAATAGTTTCAAGCAGTGGAAGGCTCTAGTGGAGAATCGGACATGCAAGAAAATCAAAAGGCTTTGAACAGATAATGGTTTGGAATTATGTTGGTTTGAGTTTGATACATTTTGTAAGGATGAGGGTGTTGCCAGAAAGCTGACGTGGCCTTTTCTAGTGCTAATACCAGTCCTTAACCGACAGTGTATCGGGTCAAACTGTAGTGCTAGTATGGTGAGTCAGAGTATCGTATCCTCAGGGAACTTTGTAATTCTTCTAAGTGTGGTTAAACACCAAAGAGCTTTTATTAACTCGATCTAAACCGCAATTTTATAACACAGATCACTACTATTCTAGTCAACATAAAATAAATACGTAAATTAAAATTTTATTCTAATATAATATATATAGATATATAAATATATATAGATGTGCATAAGTTGCAAAGTATATATATATAGATATAAATATATAGATGCCAAATATATTATTGAGAACTAGCCAAAGTTTATATAATTGATTTATACGATCTTTTCAGTGGAATGGAATGTGCTCGATCTTTAGGTTCAATTGAGTAAATGAAACGGTGTACTCTAAGGTTAACAATTCGTCCTCACATTAGCGTATGAAATTGTCATATGTCCATTGTCATCAGTCCAAATCCACAATCACATTACGGTTTTTTCGAGCAGTCCCGAAAGTACGATTCTACCTTTGAATAAAAAGGAGTCATTCCGTTCGTCAAACGGTCAATTTTATTTAAAGGTTCCGGTTGTCAAGGCCGGGCGATTCAACTTTCCGGTTTAAGTTTCAATTAACTGATGATTTTAACATTATTACGATCTTGAGTACAAATTTTAATAAGATTTATCTTTTTAGGACAAATCGCCCCGAATAGAAGCGGATTCCGTTGTCACGTTTTCACTCGGCCAATTTTTACCCTCCGGTTTTTCTATTAACGAGTTCATAACTTAATTACGAGGCGTCAATTCATAATTAGATTATGAATTCTTTCAAGTCAAACTTTATCAATAGAAAAAGATTCAATTAACTCAATTTTTATTCAATTTTACTTAGACAACATTCCTTTACCGAAAAGATCGAAATAAAACGATTACATAACTTTGGCTAGTTATTAGATTTAGCCTACTAACATTATACGAAAAGATAAAAAACAAACATAATAAACATAAATACTTTAGAAATTTTACCCGATTACAACGATTGGATCGAAGATGTATTAAATGCGGATGCTACAACAACTTCAACAACATTGATCTTCCGATAATTTCTCGAGCATTATGACGATACTACTTTATTTATGGCATAAGGCCTATATATATACATACTACTACTACTAGAAAGAGGTAAAAGAAATATATTTGGTACCCTTTTTTGTGTACTGCAACGTCGCTTTTTATAGGCAATTTTTCCTTGCCGGATCGATCCGAGAAAGGGCGGATCGATCCGGGAATAAAAATCTTATCCCAGGATTTTCTCTGCAGCAGGCCACATCTTTGGATAATCATTATGCCTCCTCGGATCGATCCGAGGTAAATCGGATCGATCCGGATAGATTTTTTCCAATCTTAATCCGAAACTTGATAAAATCATAACTTGAGCTCTGGATCTCCAAATGACATAATTCAATATGCGTTGGAAAGCTCTTGAGGAGATCTATAACTTCCATGAAGACTTCTTTTTCAGAAAATGCCTTTTTGCTGGGCCATTTGTTCGTTGAAAATATAACTTGATATATGGCGTCACGAATCATTGGTCCACTTGAACTTTAAATCTCGTGGCACTTCCTTTATTCCTTCAAAAGATATGATTTTACTCCACAAAATGTCGTCACTGGGTCTTGGTTTACCTAAGGTCCGTAAAATACCAAAAATACCCACGTGAATCGACACGACACTCCGGTTATTAACCGGTACAAAATTTATAACTTTTATCATTTTTTACTAGATTTTTATGGTATTTAGATTTATTCATAGCTATTAATATTTTATAAGATTATCGTTATATTTTATTATATTTTATATAAAAAAGAGTCGATAACGTATATAAAACATCGTAATTTTATCATATAAATGTTACACATCAACTACTCCCCACTTAGCTCTTTGATCGCGTCTCGAGCAAAATAAGCGGTAATATATAAAAATTACGATAAAAATAATATAAGTGGTAGATACAATTTTTAAATTAGTAAAATATCATTTCAATATTATAAACATATTAATTATATCTTTCTTAGAAATTAATAAGATAGAAAGTGTAGATAACTTTGATAAATTATTATCAACTATTATTCAAATGAAATTTCACAACATCTACTCAATAAATATAATTAAAATTCTAGAATTATTTTCCTATCTCAACTTATATGAAATATTTGGAATCAAAGACTAAGTCAAGTAATTGACAAGATGGCTAATACTTTTTAGGATAGGACATTGGTTAATCGAAAAGATAGAAAAAGAAATCAAAAAGAGAAAGAGGCAAGTCGTACGTACTTACACCTTCACGTTTGATCAAAAACAGTTTCGATTAATAATATCTCCTTTTCCAACTATTTTTCAGATTTTCTCTCTTCTTTTTCAATATTAAGAACTAAAAGCGTGAGTGTGTGTAGAAAATCAAATTTACTGAGCATTGCTTCATCAAGATTGATCGGAGTAATACTCTTTCGATCTAAAATTACGAGTCCGGTTTCCTTAAACTCGTAATCATTCTTGAGATCTTATGATTCAAATTTTTATCGGGAGCTTTATACCTCATAGTGATATAGGACGTTTCTAGATAACACCCTACTGCACTCAAATCATTGGAAGCTACTACCGATATCTGTTGATCAAAGATAAGGAAGATACACAGTATTCGATTAATATGGTTTTTTTTTTTTTTTTTTTTTTTTTTTCACCTCAACATACACCATCCTTAGCTTCTGTGCTATCATCTCCTTTCATAAGTACGTACAAACTCGTGGGATTTTTAGGAAATGTAGACCAAAATAAGCCAAGTGGTCGGTTATGATCAAAATGGCTATTTTGAGTGAGGTCTTGATCACTCTAATCAAGGTTGAGGTAATTTTGTGGTGTCAAAATCTCATCATTCCTAATCCGATTCCATATTCATATTTCATTTTACAAAGAAAATTATTCTAAAAATTCATTATAAATATAAGTATATTTGCTAAAATTTCATATGAAACTTACTTGATAATATTTATGTATAGTTACATATACTTAAAATCTTATAAAGATCTAAAATTGACATATATAATATAATTATAATATATCTACTTTATTTTACTTAATTAAAATCTATTCTTACCAATTTATATTGTTTTTATTCATATTAATTATATATTATCTAATTATTTTGTTTCAAGAAAAATTAAACTAAGTATTGAGCAATTAAGTATACATTTATATAAGAAAATTTTAATTTTTATTTACTAACTTACTTCCACTCCCCACTTATACGAAATGACATCGTCCGATGTTCAAATGAGTAAATAAAAAGTAGGTTGCAAATAAAATTAAAATTTTATATGATTTTGATTATTATTTCTTATTTTTAGCAACCATATATTATTTTGATTAAAGAAAATGACATATATATTAAACACTATTACAAACTATAAATAAAAGCAACAAACAACAAAAAACAATTAAACAACTAATTTAAACAACTACCAACTTAACAACATAACTTCTAACCGATTATCAAACCGTAGATGAACATCCGGGAGTATCCACGGAAGTAATCTAATCGAGAATCACGAGATGGAAAAATCTCGCCAAGAGCAAACTCAGGCACGTGATTCAGTTGGATACAAAGGTGAGAGATAACCCAGGCAAATGGTAGCGGTTTTCCCCTATTACGTCTTTCTACTGCAAAATTAATTGCAGTCTTAAAAATCAAAACTCCCCAATCAATGTATGCTCCCACGATCCAACGATACAACAAAGAAAGATCTCATCATCCGTAACCCCATAAAAATCTCTAGTTGGATAGATCCGAGAATTAATGAAGCGTTTCAAGCCCTTAAATGAGGGGTAAAGCCGAGTTGAAGAATCATAGTTATGATCAAACAACGGAAATACGAATCGAAAGGCTTCTCGCGTACGGTTTACAACATTATATGCATCCCCAAGTTCCCAAAGAAACTCGAAGTGTGGGTTTCGATCAAAAGTACATGGTGGAATTTGATAGATTTGATTTATGATAAGCTGGTGAAAATGAAATAACGATTCCCTAATCGTAATAAGTTGAGATGAGGCTATCGTCGTTATCTCGGTGAGAGAGACGCAAAGAAATCTCTAACTATCGAAATGTTTACTCTCCCTCCGGGAGTCCTTATCAACTTTTTCCACCCGCAACCTCGGATTAGATTACGTCCCCCACCGATCAATTTTTCAGTGTTTAAGCCTTCTCCATCGAATAGGAGAACGGACGAAATTTAGATGTCTCGGGACGTTATTATGAAAACAAGAGGCATGCCCTTCGGGGACCACACCATCAGGCGTATGTGGCGCATAACTATTAACCGAGGGAGAGGATCGGTTAGACATTTCTGAAATAGAGAATTAAAATAGAAGAAAGGAAAGAATGAGCAAAAGGTTGGTCGTTGCTCTTTCCTTTATAGAATACATCCATCAAGCAAAAGTAGAAAAGATCTACTTTCTGCGGCGCTTTTTTGTACTTACCGGATCGATCCGAGAAAGGGCCGGATCGATCCGCCTCTCGAATCGAGAATGTTGTCGTCGGTATATTCACGCCGGATCGATCCGGTGAAAAGTCGGATCGATCCGAACATTATCGCTCACGGACAGAGTCGATTTTTGCATGAAAAAGCCTAGTTTTTTTCTAGGTGACAAGTTTTCTTCCTATTTTTGGTTCACTTTCATTACGTTATAACGATAAATTTTTCTACACGATGCTTAATACCATAATATGCAATGAAAACATGAAAATCGTATAAAATTCTACTATGATCAAAACAACTTAAAATTTAAAGAAAAAAAGAAAAAGTGCATGATAAATAAAATTGTTTCAATGTCAAAAACCATAGAATGTTTAAAAATTATCACTCCTCTTCATCACTCACCGACGTGGCTTGAACTTGGCATAGCTTGAGAACGGGTCGATTCTTGGGATGGATCTTGAAAATAAGTTGACATCCGCATCGAGCTATCTAGTCCCATCGAGCTCATCTCTCTCGTGATATCAGAAAAAGTGCTTCCCCATCTCATCGTGGTATGGCCAAATGATCCAGATCCAGTCCATTCTGATGTCGCAGCTGCCATAGTACCTGTCGAAAAATCTCCTACACCACTAGTTTGAAATCCAAAAGAATGTGGCATTTGTTGGAAGTCTGAGGGTGGTGGCATCGGTGGAATGAAATCGGGCAAGGTATAAGGTCTGGGTTTGGCATTGCGAAATATCCATCTCGGCATAGGTAGGGTTTTGCAAGATATTCATTTGATATAAACCTCGTATGCCTTGACGTAAATCTTCGCACCATAATTTATTCCTTTCCGCAAAAATGACCATATTGGCATTAGCACGATGAACATCATAGGCCATGGATTGAAACATGTCGTAAGTGATGGTATTGGGAAGATGAGTTTGAGTTTGACTTGGATGAAGGAGGGACAAAGTGATAGATGGAGTAGGCCGAGGTCGTTGACGGTTAGGGTCCAAAAGTTTATTCTTCCTGCGCCGCCTAAGTGGTAAACTAGGACCTATAAGTGTGTCATCCACCATCATCAAATTATCATTTGGGAGCTCGGGGACTCCTATCGGACGACACAAGGAAGAAATAAAACACGGAAAAGGCATGTGGATCGCTGGTCTAGCGATCAGGCAAAATCCTTGGCCCTTCTACACATCACTCGCCTATATCCACAGTACATCATTAACTATAGCCCAAGCAATACACAAATCCTCTTTACCAAAAGATGTAAAATGCCGAGTCGGGTAAAAGAGTGTGACCGATAAAACGTTTAATGGCTTTCATATCCCGGATACATTTCCCATAGGAAAACTCGCTTTCATGCCAGACGGCAGTGGGATCTAACTCATTCGGGCTACCGCAACAATATGATCAAAGTCTTTGGCTCATCCAAATTCCAAATCGTATAATAATCCTCATTCTCCGGTATATCAGAATACCATAAATAGCATTAATAATGTGAGGAGTAAACGGCATCGCCCTAGTTCTCAAAGTTGACAGAGGTTAACTCACCTTCATCCGTAGCATTGTGAGTTGCTACCAAAGAATAAAATTTCGCTACTAAGGTGGTGTTAATTTCTCCCGACCTTAAATCGGCTAATTCCATCCAATGTCGCTTTTCAAAATTTCCTTCACCTCCTTCCCAAATCTTTAAAGTCTAAGCCCCTCTCTATTGCAACTAAACACTGCCCAAATTTATTTTTCAATGCTTTCTTAGCTGCAGCAGACGCGGTTCTTTCAAAACTAACTGCCAATTCTTCTTCTGTTAAAGGCCTAGTTTCTATAACTGGAATTTGGGTAGGGATATGCGGTTTATTTTTACTAGCTTTGGATGATTCGGCCATTCTACGATAATGACACAATAACAAAACAACACAAAAAAAAAAACAAAACAACACAAAACAACAGTACAAATGTGAGTGACAAAACAGTTGAAAAATAAAAAATTGCATAAAAAACGAAATTAAGAAAATAAGTGACTACAATGTTACCTTACAAAGCTTAAAGAGGTTGAAATTTGGCCGGAAAAGATGGAAAGTCGCCGGAATGAAAGTTGAAGCTTTCCCTTGAAAATTACTTCAATGTAAATGCAAATTTGAAGAGAGGAGTGGAAAATGAGAAAAGTTTAAGAAGTGGTGTAGTTTAATGGTGATAGTGTGTGATGATTTGAAGGAAAAAATTCGAATTGGGGGAGAAGGGGAGGGGCGGCTGTTTTTAGAAAAAAGAAGAAGAAGAAGAAAGAGGTCCCCGTCCCTTTTTTAGGTTTTTTCAGGTTCCGGATCGATCCGGGGTTAGGTCGGATCGATCCGACCAAAAATATATATATATATTTTTTTTTTTTTTTTTTTAAACTTAAAAAAACTTTTTATAAAAACTTTATAAAACTTTTAAGTAATTTCATAAAGATCCTATTTATAAAATTTTCAAAAGTTATATAAAAATTTTATAAGTACTACAAAATTCACGAGGGTCCTAATTCCAATACTTCTAAATCTTCCAGAGTTCTGATGTAACGTTCTATCAACCTAACCTTAAGAAATGAGGCGTTCGAATTTTCTCTTTGATCTCCATCGGGATTTTCGGATAACCACCTAATCGTTCCCTTCTTAACAACATTCAAGCACTCATCCCGGGATTTGGTTGTGCTTTCCTACATTTCCTTCATGCTCACTTTTTCCACGACTTCTACACCTTCTTAAAAACTTTGCCCTTCTCTTTATCGAACTTCTCGATTTTCCATTACATAGTTCTTTGATCGATCTCTCTCAACAATTGCTTGTTTTTCTCAAAATCAAGCTTTATCTTAAACGCGACATCTTTATCCAAGCCTAATTTAAAAGCAAGATAAAAATTTCTATTCTATCTAAAAAAGACATCCAGTTCTTTTACGCCTATCCGGTAAAAGACGAAACTACTTTAAACATAAATAAAACACATAAAAGTAGAGTAAAGATAAATAACACTGGTATTCGGTGAGTTTAACTCTCTGCTTTTCACTTTGTCGGAGGATCGCTTAGTAGCATTATTTCTTCTCTCAATGCGGTCCCTTCTCCTTCCACAAATAATTTTACTCTATGGCCATTGGCTATAAAAGTTGTATTTCCATCGCTTAGTTCAATGGCTCCATTTGTAAACTCTCGTTACTTTAAATGGACTGTCCATCTTGATTTAAGCTTTCTGGAAATAACTTTAAACGTGAATTGTACAAGAGCACTCGATCGCTTACATGGAACTCACGACTATAGATTCTCTTATCGTGAAAGGATTTCGTATGCGTTCCTTGTAGATTCGAAGCGTTTTCATAAGAATCGAGACGGAATTCTTCTAGTTCATCAATTGAAGCAATCTATGATCACCGTGACCTTAGGATCGAAATTCAAAAATTTAATAGCCCAAAAGGCTCGGTGTTCTAACTCAACTGAGGAGATGACACGACTTACCAAAAACTAACTTATAGGAGAACAACCAATTGGTGTTTTAAAAGTCGCATTCTATATGCCCATAATGCATCGTCTAGTTTAATCGCTTGCGCTTTTTTCGATTTGAATCCACTTTGTCTTTTCTACAATTCTTTTGATCTCTCTATTAGACACCTCTACACGACCACCTGTTTTGCGGATGATAGGCGTTCCTAACTTATGCGTTACACCATATTTTTCAATTATCTTGGTAAATGGTCTATTACAAAAGTGCGAACCTCTATCACTAATGATAGCCTCGGAATGCCATAACGTGTAATATATTCTTTTAAGAAATCGTATGACAACTTTGGTATCATTAGTGGGAAGAGCTTCAGCTTCTACCCATTTCGAAACATAATCTACCATTACTAGAATAAATCTTTTTCCAAAAGATATAGGAAATGGTCCCATGAAATCTATACCCCAAACATCAAATAACTCACATTCTAAAATAGGTTGCATAGGCATTTCATGTTTTTAGATACATTTCCCATTTTTGACAAGATTCACAAGATTTGACATACTTATAAGCATCTCTATATAGCGTAGGCCAATAAAAACCACATTGTAAAACTTTAAAAGCAGTTTTCCATCCTCCATGATGACCTCCTGCCTCACGATCATGACAAAATGATAAAATACTTAAAATTTCATTATCAGGCACACACTTTCGATTATCCCATCCGAACATTTACGGAAAAGGTCCAGTTCCTCCCAAGTAATAAAATTTTAAGTCATAAAAGAATTTTTTTTCACGCTAAGTCCAATGAGACGGAATATAATCACAAAGTTAAGTAATTAATGATATCTCCAAACCAGGTGACATTTCCTTAGAAGGAATTCTATTCTTTAATAACTGCATGGTTGAAGGAGTATCTATTCTAAAAAGTTGTTCATCGTGAAATGAATCTTTAATTTCTATTCCTTTTCTCCATCATTTTCCATTCTACTTAGATGATCTCGCTACTACATTCTCACTTCCCTTTTTATCTTTAATTTCCAAATCGAACTCCTCAAGTAAGAGAATCCATCTAAGAAGACGTGGTTTCAGATCTTTCTTACTCAAAGCAAATACTTCAAAGCTGAATGGTCTGTATAAATTATTACCTTAGAACCAACAATATACGATCTAAACTTATCTAAGGCAAAAATTACAGCCAACAGTTCTTTTTCTGTAGTTGTATAGTTCAGTTGAGCTGCATTTAACGTATGAGATGCATAGTAAATAGCTTTGAGAATTTTGTTATATCTTTGACCTAAAACTGCTCCTACCGCTAAATCACTGGCATCACACATAATTTCAAACGGTAAATTCCAATCTGGTGCTATTAGCACTGGTGCAGTAGTTAATTTCGCTTTTAAGGTCTGAAAAGCTTCCTTACATTTACTATCGAAGTTAAAAGGTACTTCCTTTTCAAGCAAATGACTTAGGGGCTTTGCTATCTTTGAAAAATCTGCAATAAATCTTCTATAAAATCCTGCATGTCCAAGAAATCCTCTCAGAGTCCTTAGATTAACTGGTGGTGGTAACTTTTCAATTACTTCAACCTTAGCTTTATCAACTTCAATTCCTATTTCGTAGATTCTATGGCCTAGAACAATTCCTTCCGATACCATTAAATGACATTTCTCCCAATTTAAAACTAAATTGGTATCCTCACAAACACGTTGCAACACTCTTTCTAAGTGCGATAAACATTTACCAAAAGAATCTCCGTAAACACTAAAGTCGTCCATAAAATTTCCAAGAATTTCTCAACCATATCGTAAAATATAGCCATCATGCATCTTTGAAACGTATTTGGAGCATTACATAAACCAAACGGCATTCTTTTATACGCAAAAGTTCCATAAGGACAAGTGAAAGTAGTCTTTTTCCTATCTCCGCCGCAATGAAAATCAGTAAATATCCTGAATAACCATCTAAGAAGCAAGAATATTTATGACCACTTAACCGTTCCAACATTTGAACTATGAATGGAAGTGGATGATGATCTTTCTTAGTATGATCATTTAGTTTCCTAAAATCAATGCACATTCGATATCCTGTAATTTCTCTTGTTGGAATCCATTCATTTCTATCATTTTCTTTCTTTGTGAAACCTCCTTTCTTTGGTACCACTTGAGTTGGACTTACCCATTCACTATCGATATGGGAAAAATTATTCCCATCTCTAACAAACTTAATGACCTCTTTCTTAACAATTAAGCGCAAATTTGGGTTGAGGCGGCGTTATGTTGAATACAAGGCTTAGCATCTTCCTTCGTAATTATCTTATGAACGCAAATCTCGTGGCTAATACCTCGAATATCAAAGAATTGTCCATCCAAAAGCTTTCTTATGCTTTTTCAACATTCCAAGTAATTGATCTTCTTGTTGCTCAGTTAAAGCTGATGAAATAATAATTGGTAATAGATTATCAGTTTCAAGAAAAGCATATTTCAGATTTAAAGGTAATGGTTTCAAGTCCAGGTTCTTTGGCGGATCTTCTATTGACGATTTAAGAACCCGGTCCTTCTAGTTCTAATTCCAAGTGCTTATGCCATGGTGGCTTAAAGGTAAAACTTTCTGTATCTAAAGAAAGAATTATCTCTTTCATTTCAATGTCTTCCTCATCTTCTTTATAGATAGACAAAGTTAAGCATTCTTCTAATCTGTCTTCAAAAGTTGGTAACTGATTATCATAGACAGAATGAATATCTTCTATAAAAGAACATGATTCTGTTGATGCATGATTCATAGCTTTGAAAATATTGAAAGTAACTTCGTCTTCATTGACTCTTAAGATTAATTCTCCTTTCTGAACATCGATTAAAGTTCTTCTGTAGCTAGAAATGGACGACCTAGAATAAGAGGTCTTTGAATAACCGTCTTCCATTTCCATAACTACAAAGTCTCTTGGAAAATAGAATTTGTCTACTTTAACCAATATGTCCTTTATAATTCCTTTAGGGTACTTAATCGATCTATCTGCCATTTGCAGAGTCATTTCAGTCTTAGTAAGCTTTCCTATGCCTAACTTTCTATAATCCTCATAAGACATGAGATTTATACTTGCTCCTAGATCACATAAGACCTTCTTAAACAGAAATCCTCCAATTTCACACGGAATGGTAAAACTACCTGGATCTTTCAGTTTAGGTGGTAACTTATGTTGCGTAAGTCATGGAACATTCTTCATTTAGGCATATATTCTCATATTCCTCTAATTTTTCTTGTTTGATGTAATTTCTTTCGTAAATTTTCCATAGGCGAGTATATTAATCAAAGCTTCGATAATGAGGATATTAACTTGAATATGACGAAAAGTGTCCAGAAACGAGCATACTTCTTATCGCTTTTGCCTTTTGATTTGATCTTTAGGAGGGTAAGGTAAAGATTCTAAATCTATGACCTTTGGCTCCTTTGTCAGTTTCTCTTTTCCTTTTTCCTTAAACCTTTGAGTATTACTCAGTCGCCATGTTTCAGGTTCTTGAATTCTTTCTTTTAAATTGTTCCCTGAATCAATCTCTACTTCAGATTCCTTCATTTCTTCATGTTTTTCATCCTTGTTTTCATTTTCTTCCATTCTAATGTGTTCCTTAAATAAAGTCCTTAAATCTTTATCCATGGGATCTTTCAGAATCTTAGGGATTTTTACCCAATTTTCCCTTTCACTTTCAGGTTCCGAACTTTTATTTCTTTTTAAGAAATTGTCTATAATTTCTTCTTCCTCGTCTGTAAATTCAAGTTCATCTTTATCATTCTTAACATCTAAGTCATCTTCTACTTCATTATTCCCAAGGTTTTCAATTCCATTACTTCCACTGAGCTTCCTACTTCTCGTAACTACAACATTTACCTCTCTTGGGTTCCTTTCAGTGTTACTTGGTAATCCTCCTGGGGGTCTGCTGTTATTACGTTCACCTGTCCTACTCAAATGATCTTCCATATTCCTTAATGAGGCTTCTATCGTTCTCATCCTGGTATCATGTCCACTCATAGATGTTTTCATTGAACTCATGTCCTTAGTGACTGTACCAATAGAAGTCACCATCGTTTCTATATTTTTAGCTTGAGTAGATACTACACCCATCATATTTTCCATTAGTTTTTCCCATTTTTCAACTCCTTCTGCAGGTTGAGTTGAACTTTGAGTTACTGGTATACTTTGAGTGGTATGTTGAGGATAGGATCTAGGTAATGATTGTAATTTCGATTAGATGTGTTTTCTTGATAAACTTGATTATTATTCAAGTTCCTATATGGAAGCTGGATACGGCGGTTGTCCTTGCTTGCTAGGGTTTTTGGACCATCGATAAGTAGGGTGATCTCTTCTAATAGCATTGAACGAGTTTGAATAAGCATTGTTTAAATTTCTATGTCTTTCAAGAAAACTCACCTCCTCTCTTGAGCATCCCGTCGGTTCTTCAATCCCTAGTGGTATTTTATCCGATTTGAGTATTCGGTTGGTGCACTATTTTTTCGAACTTTGGTTCTTATTCGTTGTAATCCATCAAATTTCCTACTCAAATTTTCTAAATGTGCTAGAACTTCCGTATTAGGCGTACATTCTCCTGCAAAAGCTACTTTTTACGGTGCTAGAACCGGTTTCCCACATTCTCGTTATTTTTGGAAATCTTTTCTATGGCATCGTAAACTAATTGAGCTTCACTCATCATTAAAGAACCACCACATGCATGGTCTACATCAAAGACGTGAATCTTTTCTTAATTTACTGACGAAAAGTTGAATTTGCATGTCTAAGGAATAACCATGGTCGGGACATGCTCTTAGTAATTTTTAAATCTTTCCCACGCATTCCCAAGCGTTTCTTGAGATCCTTGTCTAAAATTAGCAACCTCGACTTTTAATTCCAAATTCCGCCCAGAGTGAAGTATTGTTTCGTAAATTCAGTTTGAATCTCCTCCCAACTTGTAAGTGAATGATGTGGAAGAGACATAAACCAATCTCGGGCTCGTCCTTTTAGAGAAAAGGAAACATAGTCATCCTTGTTAATTCCTTGTGAGCACCTTGACTTTTTTTGTATTGCTGATTCTTCAAAAGATAGAGATGATGATGCGGATCTTCATCATCTTCTCCTCAGAATTGGGCTCTTGCGTCAATTAAACCAAAAGATGAGATTTAATCTCAAATTATTCGCTCCTTCATTAGGTAAAAGTATGGGATTATTAGTCGATTTCTTCTTATGGTTTGGTCACGAGATAGGCCTTGGGTTTCTTTGGGTTGTTACGATTATTCCGGTTCCGATTCGATTATTTCTATTATTATTATTATTTTGATTATTAAGGTTATGAGGTTTTGTCCATGCCCTTGAGCATGTTCCGGCCCTTGTTCGGTGTTTCATCACCGATTTTGACCATTCTCGTATTTACTGTTTGAAGATGATTCGCCGGGATTTCCACGACTAGTATGACCACGTTTTCTCTCTACTCTTAGCGCCTTTCGTAAGTGTTTATGTCGGGCTTATAAGGAGTGAGTGGGGCCTTACCACTTACGGTCATCAACTAACGAAATTAGAAAATAACACGAAATTGATAGTAGTAAAATTTGGTAACTTACCTATAAAAAGTAAATTGATGAAAATAAAATTAGAAATGAGATAAGAAAAGTGTTGACTTATTCTCTAGAATTTTGAGCTAATACAAGTAGTAACCATAGACACAAAAAGAAATTAGCGTCGTTCCCCGCAACGGCGCCGAAAAGTCGACGTGGCCTTTTCTAGTGCTAATACTAGTCCTTAACCGCGATTGTATCGGGTCAAATCAGTAGTGCTAGTATGGTGAGTCGAGTATCGTATCCTCGAGGAACTTTGTAATTCTTCTAAGTGTGGTTAAACACCAAAGAGCTTTTATTAACTCGATCTAAACCGCAATTTTATAACACAGATCACTACTATTCTAGTCAACATAAAATAAATACGTAAATTAAAATTTTATTCTAATATAATATATATAGATATATAAATATATATAGATGTGCATAAGTTGCAAAGTATATATATATAGATATAAATATATAGATGCCAAATATATTATTAGAGAACTAGCCAAAGTTTATATAATTGATTTATACGATCTTTTCAAAGTGAATGGAATGTGCTCGATCTTTAGGTTCAATTGAGTAAATGAAACGGTGTACTCCTAAGGTTAACAATTCGTCCTCACATTAGCGTATGAAATTGTCATATGTCCATTGTCATCAGCCCAAATCCACAACTGTTACGGTTTTTCTGAACAGGTCCCGAGTACGATTCTACCTTTGAATAAAAGAGTCATTCCGTTCGTCAAACGGTCAATTTTATTTAAAGGTTCGGTTGTCAAGGCCGGGCGATTCAACTTTCCGGTTTAAGTTTCAATTAAGCGATGATTTTAACATTATTACGATCTTGAGTACAAATTTTAATAAGATTTATCTTTTAGGACAAATCGCCCCGAATAGAAGCTGGATTCCGTTGTCACGCTTTCACTCGGCCAATTTTACCCTCCGGTTTTTCTATTAACGAGTTCATAACTTAATTACGAGGCGTCAATTCATAATTAGATTATGAATTCTTTCAAGTCAAACTTTATCAATAGAAAAAGATTCAATTAACTCAATTTTTATTCAATTTTACTTAGACAACATTCCTTTACGAAAAGATCGAAATAAAACGATTACATAACTTTGGCTAGTTATTAGATTTAGCCTACTAACATTATACTAAAAGATAAAAACAAACATAATAAACATAAATACTTTAGAAATTTTACCCGATTACAACGATTGGATCGAGAAGATGTATTAAATCGGATGCTACAACAACTTCAACAACATTGATCTTCCGATAATTTCTCGAGCATTATGACGATACTACTTTATTTATGGCATAAGGCCTATATATATACATACTACTACTACTAGAAAGAGGTAAAAGAAATATATTTGGTACCCTTTTTTTGTGCCTCGCAAATGTCGCCTTTTATAGGCAATTTTTTTCCTTGCGGATCGATCCGAGAAAGGGCCGGATCGATCCGGGAAATAAAAATCTTATCCCAGGATTTTCTCTGCAGGCCACATCTTTGGATAATCATTATGCCTCCTCGGATCGATCCGAGGTAAATCCGATCGATCCGGATAGATTTTTTCCAATCTTAATCGAAACTTGATAAAATCATAACTTGAGCTCTGGATCTCCAAATGACATAATTCAATATGCGTTGGAAAGCTCTTGAGGAGATCTATAACTTCCATGAAGACTTCTTTTTCAGAAAATGCCTTTTTGCTGGGCCATTTGTTCGTTGAAAATATAACTTGATATGGCGTCACGAATCATTGGTCCACTTGAACTTTAAATCTCGTGGCACTTCCTTTATTCCTTCAAAAGATATGATTTTACTCCACAAAATGTCGTCACTCGGGGTCTTGGTTTACCTAAGGTCTGTAAAATACCAAAAATACCCACGTGAATCTGACACGACACTCCGGTTATTAACCCGGTACAAAATTTATAACTTTTTATCATTTTTTTACTAGATTTTTATGGTATTTAGATTTATTCATAGCTATTAATATTTTATAAGATTATCGTTATATTTTATTATATTTTATATAAAAAGAGTCGATAACGTATATAAAACATCGTAATTTTTATCATATAAATGTTACACATCAGCCAGACATCACACAGTCAGGAATACATCTCAACAGAATGGTGTAACTGGGAGAATGAATCAAACTCTTCTGGAGAGGGCAAGATGTATACTCTCTAATGTTGGTTTATCTATGGGATTTTGGGCAGCGGCTATAAGTACAGCTTGCTACTTAATCAACATGAGTCCTCACACAGGGATCAATCTCAAAACTCAATTTGAGAAATGGTCAGGCATGCGTGCTGACTATTCTGTTGGACTTATTTCTTAGTTTTGATGATGAGTGCCATACTAGCTGTTATAGTGCAAAGGCAAAAAGATGTCTAGATAAAATGTATAGGTTTATTAGAGTTTGATTCATAAATAGGTTTGATCAAACAAGCCTTGTAAAAAGGTCTTGATTGTTTATCGCCAGATCTGGTCCAGTCGATAGGGTAGATAGGTCAAGAGATGTCTGCAACTCTTGCCAAGATCAAGGCGAAGGTGAGGGTTCAAACTCGAGTAAATGAAGGCTAAGGGATCAAACTTAGTATTTAATGTCAAGGATATGGAATCGAGATCTAGGCAAGTCTGTGATGACCTAAATTGATTACATATACCTTGTGTAGAAGGTCTAAGTTCCACAAGTTGGATGATGTTTGGAACTTAGTTATATTCAAAATGATGTAATCTAACTTCACAAATAAAAGTTGGATAAAAGGAATCATTTGCATTATATTTTACTGAGACAAAAATATGATATTCAAGCAGATCGATTGGTTTCTGACAGACTAATGAACTCGCCGATATATGCCTCGATTAATTCAAGATTATTGGGAAGTTACATGGATAAGAACGACCAACTACCTCGACTTATCAAGCAAATCAAAGGTGAGATTAAAAAGCGTTGGGATGATCCATATTTTTATCCATTGGATACAAGTCAAAGGGTGGACAGATCGCTGCCTTTGTCAAAAAGTAATCTGACGAGTGTCGATCCCATGAATAGTGATGAGAATGCGGTGAGGATGGGACAAATACAAAGAACGGTCACATTTGAATTTCAAATTCAAGTCACATGCATTCCTACCTATAAATAGAGGACTTTCAACTCAAGAAGAAGATGATGAATTTTGGATTAAAACTTCAAGTGATAACATTGAGCTGAAAAAGACCCTGCTGAACTTACTGAGCTTAAAGCTGCTGATCTAGTTATTTTCTTCAAGTGCATTCTGTGTTTAATTTGCATCAAGCATACACACTTGAAGGCGCAAGTCATTGATTATATCATCCTAATCAAGTCTTTGAATGAATCATTTACTTGATTCATTCTTTATTTTATAAAGAAACTCTTGAAGACAGTGAAGCATCGTTAGAGTGTGAAAGACTGTTGGTTTGTGGTGGAGTGGTGAAGAGGCAATTCTACCCTTCAAGGACCAAGTGGAAGACTCGGGAGCGACAATCCTACATTCCTAGTTTTCGTTTGTGAAGCCATAGTTATTGGTGAAGGACAAGCAACCTAGGATTCTTTGTAATGAGATAACTCAAAGATTACTAGTGAATTTCCTCCAACATCACAGGAGAAGAGTGGACGACAGGATTACATCACCTGGAACCACTATAAAAATCTCTACTTACTTATCGCATTTACTTTCGCACTTAGTCATTATTCATATCAACTGCTGAATCTAGCAATCTGAAATCACACACATACACTAATGAGTATCTAATACTTAGTAACATATTTAACAACAAGTAACAAGGCTTAATTTTGATATTATTCCATTTGCACAAATTCAAAGAATCGAATGTCGATGAACTCATCATTTATCAAAGAAAGCTATCGAGGTCTCAGCAGACTCATCAAGTATCGCCAGTCTTTGAAGTTGCAGAATTTGTTAACTCCAAAGTTTTAAGTGTTAAGTTTATTCACCCCCTCTAAACTTAACTAAAGCCTTTTCAAGGACCAACAATTGGTATCGAGCAGTGTACGCTCGAAGGAATCCTACTTGTTGTGCTTGTGAAAATTCTTTAAAACTTTCTTTCAAGTTCTCGATTTTCAAGACTTGCATCATGGATAACACACAAGTATGCTAGAACCATGTTGATGTGCTCTCTTGATAGATTTGATGAGTATAAACGTCGAATGCAGGCATATCTTGTCGCTACTCATGATGAGATGATGGATGTACTAATCGAAGGACCATGAAGATTACAAAGGCGAATAAGTGGGTGATGAATCGAGTACATTCCTAAACCAAAGAGAGAATGGAATGCGAAGGCAGGAAAAGAGCAAACCTCAACAACATTGCTATTGATATCATCTACGTAACCTTGGATAGCAATATGTACATGAAAGTCAAAGATTGCAAGAGGCGCAAAGGAACTTTGGGATAAGATTCACTTAATCTGTGAAGGCAGCGATGCAATAAAGAAGAACAAAATCACAGGCGGAAAAAGGTTTCAAAAGTTCAAAATGCTACCTAATGAAACCATTGAGCAAATGGAGTCAGATTCAATGCAATCTTAGATGAACTTACTCTCTTGAGTGTAAGTTATTCAAAAGAGGAAGTAAACACCAAAATCTTGGAAGCTTTACCTGCAAGAGATGTTTGGAAAATGAAGGTGATCGCAATTGAAGAAATGAGAAAGCTGCATGAAGAAGACACCTTCAAACTGCTTCTCTCGATCTTAAGGCCTATGAATTTAGCAAGAAACTAGTGCTCAAATCGAAAAGGAAGAGCCAAAGACCCACTGCATTGGTCGCTTCACATCATGAAGAAACATCGAGGAGGACAGGATGATGTGCTAGATGAAATGCAAGAGCAAATTGCCCTCTTGAGCAAGAAAATCGAATGATGAAGACTGGAAAGGCCCTACAAGAAATTTCACAAAGAGGCCCTCTTGAAAGAAGGAAAGAAGAACCAAAGAAAGATAATGACTATCTATGCTTTCATTGCAAGAAACCAGGACACTTCGGACTGATTGTCCCGAGTTGAAACAAGGCAAGGAACACGATTATCTTTGCTTCAATCAGTAAGAAGCCCTGGACATTTTAGACTGATTGTCTGGACTCATCAAGACCAAGAGTCAACAAAGGAGACATGGCAAGAAGGCTATGGTTCTTTGAAGATGAATCGAGGATATGAAGTGGGATCTCGAAAAGGAAATGAATCGGATGACACAAAGATCAAGGTTGCCGATATGGAGGATTATGCTTTGATGGCCAACATGGATGAAACTCGAGGAGGTATACAACATCAGTATCTATAAACACTCCTGCTTTGGAAGTGATTGTGAATCAACTGTGGTTCAAATCCTAGAAATTTCGACAACAATGAGACTTTGGATGCCATCCTTAATCAACTAAGGATAATACAATCTGGTTATGAGATTGTGAAGGTGAAAAAGAGGCTCTTGAGTTAGAAGTTGGAAGATTGAAAGTTGAATTAAGGGTTTTCAAAGGTAAGAAAAAAAGATGTTGGCCAGAATCAAAGATAAGTCTGCTTTGAACATCCAGCTGACCTCGAATCTCTTTGAACCATCTTGTTCCAATCGCATACAAATCGGGAAAGCCTTATGGAGATAGAGGCGGGCTTGGATTTGGAACTCGGCAATCTAACAAGAGTGGATCCACTAAGGTTCTTGAACCTAGTACGTAATTGGTCCTAAGTTTGTGCCTGCACTAGATCCATCTCGAGTAAAGGCTGCCAAGCGATAAAACCAAATGAGAATGCCTCAAAGAAGCAAAATCGAAGTCTCGAGAAGTCAATGACTCTAGTAAAAGAATAAATCCAAAAATAGGACTGCATTGTACCTTCTAAGTCTGCCGATAGCGAGACTGCTACCAAGTCTCTTTGGACCACGAAGGAAAGAAAGCAGAAATATTCCAAGAATAAGAATCCTAAATCCAAAAATGTTGATCATTCAAGGATACTTATCTCGGGGAAAGGTAGACTGTTCCTCGCTTGATAATGATTGGAATATTCCTGCATCTAATGCTAGAAACAATCAAGATAACCATACTACTAGGGTAAAACCTAGGCAATGGAATCAAGCAGAGAACTTACACAAGACCTCGTGAGACTCCATATTATGGTCGTTATTCTAATAGACAAGACACACCTATGGTTATGCAAAGGTTTCTAATAACAAGAATCATTTCAAACAAAGATTATGTACCAAAAGGCCGGAAAACATATATGGTTCTACACAACCTCTTGTTAGAACTTATGGATGTGTGGAATACATGTATGAACCAAAGTATGAACCAAAGTATGACACATTTAGAGAAGACCTTATGGAAACATACCAAGGGTCATGCTTGCCATCGACCACTATGGACCCAAACAGTTTGGGTACCTAAAATGCATTAACTTTGTTTTGTAGGGTGTCCGGTACTTTGACGGTGGATGTTCGGACACATGACAAAGAATAAGCAATGTCTATCAAACTTTGTGGCAAAAGATGGTCAAGGGTAAATTTTGGCAACAAAAATACACTGGCTATACAAGAGGATATGGCACACTTATCGAAATGGACTTACAATCAAGAATGTTGCATATGTGGAAGGACTGGATTACAACTTGCCGAGCCTTTGGATTACGTGATATGGGATACAAGGTCACTTTTGACAAAAACAATTGTATTGTCATTAGTGAAAGAGGTGATCAAGTTGTACTTGCTTTGGTAAGGCAACAGAACATGTATGTTGTGGATTGGTCTCATCATAGATTCAGAAACTCGCTGATTGTACATACCAAATCGAACTCAATTGGTTATGGCACAAGAAGTTAAATCATCTAAATTTTGATGATATTAATCAGTTAGTGAAGAAGAAGTTAGTGGTTGGTTTACGAGATCACATTCAAGAAGGATGCTATCTCGTGATGCATGTCGCCAAGGTAAGTGAGATAAAGTCAAGTTTCAAGTCAAAGACTAAACAATCAACTAACAGAGTGTTGGAGCTTATGCACATGGATCTTTTGGACCAATAACTCCAACAAGTGTGACAGAAAGAAATACACCTTAGTGGTTGTGGATGATTTTTCTAGATACACTTGGGTGATATTCATGAACAAGAAAAGTGAGACACTCCAAAGCTTGCCTAATCTTTTGAAGAGATTACAAAATGAGAAAAGTTTAATGATCATAAAGATTAGATCGGATCGAGTACTTGAATTTCTCAACAAAGTTATAAGAGAATATTGTGAGCAGAATGGTGTACTTCATCAACTTGTCATTCTTTGGTACACCTCAAAAAATGGGGTTCTTTGAAAGAAGAAAGCAGGACATTAAAGGAAGCAGGAAGAACAATGATTTGTGAAGCATTGCTACTGAAAGATATTGGGTGAAGCGATAAATACTGACATGCTATACACAAAATAGAACATCATAAACAAGAAGGAAGTGAAGACACCTTATGAGATATGGAATGGAAGGATACCTAATATATCCTATTTTCACCCATTTGGAAGCAAATGTTTTATTCTAAATCATAAAGTTCATTTGAAAACATTCCAACCAAAATCGGATGAAGGAATTTTCTTAGGATATTCTTGATCACAGAGCATTGAGTCTTGAACAAAAGAACACTGAAACATGAAGAAACAATCAATGTTGTGTTTGATGAACCTAAGTTTCTTGGTATGGAAGATAAAGAGTGTGAACTCTGCTTTGAAAATCAACAAATCATCGATCCAGATTGTGTTGAAGTTTTGGAAAGATTCAATGACTTAAAAGTTTCGATCATCGCCCTCTTTGAACATCCTGCGACAATGTTCTCGATGCAACAATCAAGCGGTTCAAGGATCTCTTGACCCCTGTAGAAGAAACTACAAGCAGAGACCTCTTGAAGATGATATTCACGAAAATCAAAATAACCAAAATCCACAATGGTTAAGGAATCACCTCATTTGAACAAGTAATTGGCAATGTACAAACAATGTGTGAGGACTAGAAGACAACTGGAAGCAATGTTTACTTGTTTTCTATCACAAATGGAACCCAAAGTTGTTGAAGAAGTAATTTCAGATCCAGATTGGATAATTGCTATGCAAGAAGAATTAAATGAATTTGAAAGAAATCAAGTTTGGACACTAGTTGAAAGGCCAAGTCATGCAAATATCATTGGTACTAAATGGGTATACTGAGAAATAAACTTGATGAATCTGGTATCATTGTTAGAAATAAGGCCGGACTAGTTGCAAAAGGCTATTCTCAAGCGAAGGAATAGATTTTGATGAGACTTATGCACTGTTGCAAGATTGGAAGCTATCGATTATTTTTGGCACATCTTTGCATACAAGAACTTCAAAGTATATCAAATGGATGTCAAGAGTGCATTTTTGAATGGTATCCTAGAGGAGGAAGTGTATGTTCAAAGAACCTCCTGGATTTGAAGTTAAAGATCAAGAAGATAAAGTGTATAGACTCAACAAAGCACTTTATGGATTGAAACAAGCACCAAGAGCATGGTATGAGACTCTATCTTCTTGGTGGACAATGGTTTTACAAAAGGACCATTGACAAGACACTTTTCGAGAATCGTGAAAGGGGCGACACCTTTGGTACAAATTTATGTGGATGACATAATTTTTGGTTCGAGAATGATTTACTTTGTGAAAAGTTTGCAAATCTAATGAAGAGCAAATTCCAAATGAGTATGATGGGAGAAATGAATTACTTCTTGGGATTGCAAGTTAAAGCAGCTTGAAAGATGGAATCTTCATTCATCAAACCAAGTATACCAAAGAGTTGTCAAGAAATTTGGTATGGAAAACAAAGACTAAGAGCTCAACTCCTATGAGTACAAACATCGATTGGATGAAGATAAAGAAGGCAAAGATGTTGATCGACTCTGTCTGATGAAGGATGATAGGCGATCTGTCAGTATCTCACCGCCAAAGCCAGACTGATATATCCTTTCTTTGTAGGTGTTTGTGCAAGATTTCAATCCAAACCTAAAGAAAGTCATTTAGGTCTTTGTCAAAAGAGTTCTTAAGTATCTAAAAGAGACTTTGGGAGTAGGAATATGGTATTCCAAGGAAGGAAGCTTCAAGGTAATATCCTACTCAGATTTCGATTATCTTTGGATGCAAGATTGATAGAAAAAGCACCTCAGGAACTCGTCGAGTTAATGGGAAATAGATGGTCTCCTGGTTTAGCAAGAAGCAATTCTATTTCAACTTCCTTCTTTGAAAATTTGAATACATTCTTCTTTGGAAGTTGTTGTGCACAAGTACTATGGTTAAGACAACAATTAAGGGATTATGGAATTGAAGAAAGGAAATTCCAATCATGTGTGACAACACAAGTGCAATTGCAATCACGAGAAAATCTGCTTTGCATTCAAGAACCAAGCACATTGATGTGAGACATCATTTTATAAGAGATCATGTTGAAAAGAAAGATGTGGTGGTTCTATACATTCCTATCGAAGATCAACTTTGTCGATATTTTCACTAAGCCACTTGATAGTGAAAGATTTGCCAAATTAAGACTGAACTTGGAATTATAAAGATTGACTGATAATCGGTGTGTAATCGAATTCACAAAGGGATTAGTCTTTGCTATGTTGGGTGAGCTCACTTAGCAGATTAGTCATTGGTATCAACAATTCCATGTACTTATGTTTGGACAATTGAGCAAATGAGGTTGCCAAGGGATTGGTCTTTGTCATGTTGGGTGAGCTCACTTGATGGATCGGTCATTGGTATTAAACCTCATCTTGTATTATCAATTGAACAAAACAAGAAGAAAACAAGGATCAGCAGAGTACTCTTTTCAGAAGGCTGCTGAAGCCTACTTATCGCCAGGAGACTGCGAAGGCACCTCACGAGGGATACCTTTGAATGGAACTTTACTCAGTCAAAGTTATTAAAGTCAAAAAGCATATTGACGGGATATTTATTCTATCCATTATTACCACAGTTAAACCATCCAACGGTTACAAACGTTATGGAGGAGTAATGGGCCACGTGTCAAGACAGAATTTATTCAGATTAATCGTGGTTACCTCAATGTACGTGCAAAGACAGTTTCAACTACCCAATGTCTATATATTCAGACTATCACACAGCAGAATCGTCACTTGCAAATCTGCTTTATCACTGCAATCGTTATACTATGTGAACACAGATTTAAGATTCAATCTTCTTCATCTCATTCTTCTCATTAAAATGGCGGAAAAAGTTGATGTACAAATTGAATCAAGCCAAAGTGTTAGAGGTTTTGTTGAAGATGCAAACAGAATCGAGGCGGCCATTAACATTGGTCGAAGAATAAGGAGGTATGTCGGTCCGGAAAATGTGTTAAACATAAGATGGACACAATTTCTTATACAAATGTTGTCGGTTTCGGAGAAACATTCAAATAAAGGAAGGAATCAAGCATTTAAGATCATTGTTAATGGGCAAGAAATTGAAGTTTCCCAGGTCTGAGGGAAGTTTTGGATTTGTTGAAGTGGTGGACGGCTCTGTCAATCCCGAAGCAATGGGATTGGACAAATTGGCGTTTGTAGATCAGATTAAGACAGATCACAGAAATCAAATCCGTTCAGGCATCAACTGCAAACACATTGATATTGAATACGATCTCTTTGAGCAAGCTCATTGCAAAGAACATACTTGGGCTAGTTGGCGGTATGGACACTCTATCGGGACCCAAGATAGAGTTGATGATTATCATCTGTAGGAGCATGAAATTTGATGGGCTGTACTTTATTCATTATATGAAGAAAGTGGCCAAGGAAGAGAATTTAGGAAGAGGAAGTCCAAGGCACCGCCCTTAGGATTATTGGTCCAGACTCTCTTTGAATCATCTTGGAATCCCCGATGTAGCACCTGTGGATATTAATCGCCTAGATACAAGAAGGAGATTGATTATGCAATTCCTGGACTTGATGATGATGAAGAAATTCTTCGGAGAAGTCATTGATGATAATGATGATGGAGATGATGGTGATATTGGTGGTGAGCGGTGTTCGACAAACTAAGAAGATTTCCATCAAACTCGCCGCACCAAAAAAAAGCTGCTTTGGAAAGAGGAAGAAGAGTCTTTGATGTTAGAAAGACTACGAAGTCCGAAATCAAAAAGAACAAGAAAGGAAACAAAGACTGATCGTTGAGTCTTTGAGGTCAAGTGGAGGTTACTGACCCTGCTGTGGCTTCAAGAAAAACTGTTGGTGAAATTTTTAGAGAACAACAGAAGGAAGCAAGTAGAAAAAGTAAATTGACTAGAAAAGATGATGATGATGAACCCCTATCCAAGAGGATGAAGGAAGTTGCCAAAAAGAAGAAATATGGCAAGGGGAAAGAGTTGAAAAATTTGGAGGCACAGAGGGCCCAAGAAGAAGCATCAGTAGAAAAGGAAGAAGAGGATGTTGAGGCTGAGCCATTAACTATCATTCCGCCTGTTGTAATTAGTGACTCCTCACCTGAAGAGGTTGTCAAATCTACTGATGCTGGACAGGTTGTTGTTGAGCAATCTGTTGAAGATACACAATGATCTTCATCGACCACGAGCCTCTTTGTAGTATCTCTTGAAGAACCACAAAGAAAACCATCGAACTCGAACTCGCTGTGGTGGTTGGAGAAATAATTGGAGACTTGGTTGAAGACCACCTGCAAATTTGGCAACATGGCCATTCGGGGAAGAGAGATCACGCTAACCCCTGGCGATGAGCATGTAAGTCGTGGGGAACCAAGTGTGATCTGAGATGGAAGTAGTAGGTACAAATGCACATTCACAAAGAACTCTTGACTTTCAAACATCTGTAGAAGAAACCATGGATCTCGCTTGTTGGAACCTTTGGAGGTCAACAAGCTACCGGAGCTGCTTCCTCGGGAGATCTTTCATGCCATTTGAAAGGCATGTAAAAAGGAGCAAGAAAACTGAAGAGTATGTGGATCCCAAACTTCTAGCAAATTGATGATTATTTCCAATGGAAGTTTGGTTTCTATAAGAGACAAAAGCCAGCTGCTGAACCAATGACAGATCTTGAAGAATGGGCTTTTGGCAAACCGGGAGTGGAGAACTTGGTGGATCGATTGATACAACCTTGTTGCAATCAAGATTGATGGATTTATTTGATGAGCAATGAAGGAGGAGGGTATCAAGTTTAGAGATCCAAGAGATGGTCCCGATGATTCTTCCTCATCATCGATAGTAGAGAGACTTTCCCTCTGGACCGGGAGAATCAAGTGGGGCTGCACTAACACATGTACCATCTGCACAACAAACCACTCGATCTTTGGTAGATCTGCGAGAGGCCAAAGAGATCAAGAAATGGATGAGGATCTACAAGATCTCACCATGGATGATCTAGAAGCACTAATCACCGAGGAATTACTTTGAGTCTTTGGTAGGTCGATGATGAACCAAGCACATTTCATGTTGTAGAGCCTCTTGCACAACCTTGAAGATGTCTGGATCTTGATTTGGTTGTGGAAAAGACCATCGACTTGATGAACCAAGTGCTAGTTACGAGGAATCCATTGAATATCAAAGTGGATTTGACTTTGAAGGATTCTCACCAAAATCGCCATGATTACGACCAAGATTGGTCATGCAGAAGGTTTCCAAGTGGATAATGAGGCTATATTTAATCCACAGGAAATTGAAGAGGAGGTACAGGTTGCTAAGGTACAAACAGCACCTGGACAAAGGTTGGAACAGTGAGGTGCAGCAGTCTTTGAGTCTCAAACAAAGACTGGACAAAGGTTGGAACTGATTTGGGTTTGGAGAAACCCCCCCTGATTGGCGATGAGGTCTTTGTAGTGGAGCTCTGCTGGAGCCAAGGCCACTTTGTAGGAAGAATAGTCGCAAAGCGGCAGCGTTAATGAGGATGAGCAAATGCTTTGGACTATAACTCTGATGATGAAGAATTACAAATTTTTGGAGAAGAAGAAGTTGTTGAAGAACCTGCACAAGATCCTATCCTTGAAGATGTTCTTGGTGCAATGGTTGAGGAAGGACCTCCCCCTGCTGGGAGAGATATGAGTAGAGCTATGGTCATCAGCAGACAACAGGCACAATATAGAGTTGAGGAGCCTGCTGATGGATCTACTGATAGTAGAATGGCCAGTGGAGTGCCAATTGAAGTTGTCAATGAGTTGAGAACTGTAAGAAGTGACATGCAACAGTTAAGAACTCAATTGGGACAGTAAGAACAGAGATTTGAAGAATCGATGAAGATGGTAAATGATAATAGACAATCCAACGATCTGATTTGCTTCAAACTTTGCATCTACTCAAAATGAAATGAATAATTTGATACTAGATGTCAAGGGTATCAAAGTTGGAAATAAAGCCAAAGACAAGTTTCTAAAAGATCAACTTGTTTCTATACATGAGAAGCTTGACAAGCTTGCTGAAGCTCCCAAACTTGCTGAGCCTATTGCTGCACAACAACCTGCTGTGCCTGATCCCAAATTTACTGAAAGGATCAACAGACTGGAAGAGACCCTGCAATCAAGGATTACTTCACTTGATACTAGATCTGGAACTATGGCAGGTCAATTACACAGAGTGATAGTATCACAGGAAGCTATTCATGGCCTCATCACACGTTTTGTTGATGATGTCACTAAGGGGGAAGAGGGCCAATCAGCTGCAGCAAAGGAGGCTGCTAGACTCTTTGCACAGAAGAGATGGACTGATGATACAAATGATTTTAGGCAACCTGCACCTGGCAGATTGCAACTCACTGATGATCTCTTATCACAGTACAAGAAAGAGTTTCATAACAGAAGGAGACCCTATCGTGACATGGGATTTCATGAAGGTCTTAACTCCTTCTTGAGTTTGAAGTTTTGGGAGGCAAGGATTAAAGCTTTAAGAGCAAATACCAGAGGTAGAAGAAGTAGCAAAGGTGAAAAAGGTGTCGCCAATTACAAAAGCAAAAGATTCATTGAATGAATTTAAGGAGTCAGATATGAAGTTTGGCTTCAGGTGAATCAGATCAATCTTGTAACGCTCAAGCATGGAATTGGTGGAAACAAGTCAATTCTTATATTGACTTTACACTTATTGAGAATGAATGGATGGTTGAAATGATAGAAGAGATCGAGCCTATCAAGAGCAAAGTGAGAAGGCTAGACAAGAAAAGAGAGAAGAGACAATAGATCGCCTACTTTTCACTTTGTTTATCTTTCTTTGTATCTAGTTGTAATAATCGTGAACAAATATTTATAATGAGAATTGACTGAATTTGTTCTGTTTGTGTTTTTATCTTTTGCTTTGTTGATTAGGTGAGAGGTAGTGGCATCATCACCAAAAAGGGGAAATTGTTGGACTTATTTCTTAGTTTTGATGATGAGTGCCATACTAGTTATTATAGTGCAAAGGCAAAAAGATGTCTAGATAAAATGTATAGGTTTATTAGAGTTTGATTCATAAATAGGTTTGATCAAACAAGCCATTGTAAAAAAGGTCACTGATGTTTATCGCCAGATCTGGTCTCAGTCGATAGGGTAGATAGGTCGAGAGATCTGTGGTAGTGCAACTCTTCAAGATCAAGACCAAGGTGAGGGTTCAAACTCGATGTAAATGAAGGCTAAGGGATCAAACTTAGTATTTAATGTCAAGGATATGGAATCGATATCTAGGCAAGTCTGTGATGACCTAAATTGATTACATATACCTTGTGTGTAAGGTCTAAGTTCCACAAGTTGGATGATGTTTGGAACTTAGTTATATTCAAAATGATGTAATCTAACTTCACAAATAAAAGTTGGATAAAAGGAATCATTTGCATTATATTTTCTGAGACAAAAATATGATATTCAAAGCAGATCGATTGGTTTTTCTGACAGACTAATGAACTCTTTGATATATGCCTCGATTAATTCAAGATTATTGGGAAGTTACATGGATAAGAACAACCAACTACTCGACTTATCAAGCAAATCAAAGGTGAGATTAAAAAGACGTTAGGATGATCCATATTTTTATCCATTGGATACAAGTCAAAGGGTGGGACAGATTTGCCTTTGTCAAAAATGTATCTCGACAGTGTCGATCCCCATGAATAGTGATGAATGCACGGTGAGGATGGGACAAATACAAGGAACGGTCACATTTGAATTTCAAATTCAAGTCACATGCATTCCTACCTATAAATAGAGGACTTTCAACTCAAGAAGAAGATGATGAATTTTGGATTAAAACTTCAAGTGATAACATTGAGCTGAAAAAGACCCTGCTGAACTTACTGAGCTTAAAGCTGCTGATCTAGTTATTTTCTTCAAAGTGCATTCTGTGTTTAATTTGCATCAAGCATACACACTTGAAGGCGCGCAAGTCGCTTGATTATATCATCCTAATCAAGTCTTTGCAGAATGAATCATTTACTTGATTCATTCTTTATTTTATAAAGAACTGCCAAGACAGTGAAGCATCTGTTAGGTGTGAAAGACTGTTGGTTTGTGGTGGAGCTGGTGAAGAGGCAATTCTACCCTTCAAGGACCAGTGGAAGACTCAGGAGCAGCAATCCTACCTATTCCTAGTTTTCAGTTTGTGAAGCCATAGTTATTGGTGAAGGACAAGCAACCTAGGATTCTTTGTAACAGATAACTCAAAGATTACTAGTGAATTTCCTCCAACATCACAGGAGAAGAGTGGGCGTACAGGATTACATCACCTGGAACCACTATAAAAATCTCTCTACTTACTTACTTGCATTTACTTTACGCACTTAGTCATTATTCATATCAACTCTTTGAATCTAGCAAATGAAATCACACACATACACTCATGAGTATCTAATACTTAGTAACATATTTAACAACAAGTAACAAGGCTTAATTTTGATATTATTCCATTGCACAAATTCAGCAAATCGAGGCTGTCGGTGACTCATCGTTTATCGCCAGGCTATCGAGGTCTCAAAGCAGACTCATGAAGTATCGCAGTCGCTTTGAAGTTCTGCAATTTGTTAACTCCAAAGTTTTAAGTGTTAAGTTTATTCACCCCCCCCCCTCTAAACTTAACTAAAGCCTTTTCAAGGGACCAACATATTCAATTCTAAGGGTTTTTGGAAGCCCATGTTACTATCATGCCAGTGAAGAGAAGCTGGAACCAAAAGCCAATAAAGGAGTGTATTTGTGGTATGGTGATAGGGTGAAAGGTTATAGAATTTGGTCATCAGTAGAGAACAGGGTCATACTCAGTAGAGATGTGGTCTTTGATGAAAATTCTATGATTTGCTCATCAGTGGGGAGGTCTGGTGAATCTGAAACCAGTGCCAAATCTGAGAGCACTGAGAAATAGATGGAGCTTCAGGTGGATTCAGCTGAGATGCTATTGAAATAGTGTCTAAACCCAATCGGGTTGGACCGGATCCGGCCGGGTTGGATCATTTCTACTATTTCTTTATGATTATACATATATAATAAATGGCTTTTATGTTGTCATATATTTGTTCTGTTAAAGAACCAATTGTGAATTGTTATATGATGATGTCCTTAGTATTTGATAATGCGTATTATTATCACGGAGGCTCAGCGGTGGTAGTTGATTGGATATATGTCTTATTTGTATGTGTTTAACGGTGTATAAGGCCGTAGTCCCCGGCGGTGCTGTGGTGGATAATATGAACTATTGAAGAGGAGTTTTGAGCAGAGTATGGCTCTCTTTTTGCTATTAGTCTGTATATCTTTCTTTGGTTACACAGGCCTCCCTTTTATAGAGAGGAGGAAGCTTAGGAGCTAAGCAAGACAGGTTTACATGATACCTTACTAGTTAAGTAAACTAAATATCTAGATGGCAAGCGGGTCGAATATCTCGGCGGCATCCCCATAGGATCGCATAGGTCGCCTACTTTACTGTCCTGCTTTGAGCCTTGTGTGGCCTCTTATGGGCCTATTGTCCAAGGCCGCCGGAAAGCCCTTTGAGCCATCAGTGACCTTGTAGGTTTGAAGGCTATGGGCGGGAACTGACCGTGGCGACCTCGGCTTGGTTGTCACCGCGGCTATGGCCGCCAGCCCTTATCCGACTTGGTGGTCCAAATAGGCTATTTCCGGGACTCATAGGTAGCGATATCATTTAGACACATCAATGGCCCCCTACTCCATATCTTAGGCATTTTTATGAAATGTCAAGCATGTAGTGAAGTGTGCCCAAATATTATATACCGTTAGGTCTCCAGCGACCTTGTCGTCTGAAGCGACTTGTTCACTAAGGGCCGTGCTATTCAAGCATCTTGCCTCGAAGTGATTTTGGGTCTATTGGGACCTTGTCGTCTGAAGCAACTTGTTCACTAAGGGCCGCGCTATTCTAGCATCTTGCCTAGACGTGATTTTGGTCTATTGGGACCTTGTCGTCTAAAGCGACTTGTTCACTAAGGACCGTGCTATTCAAGCATCTTGCCTCGATGTGATTTTAGGTCTATTGGGACCTTGTCGTTTGAAGAGACTTGTTCACTAAGGGCCGCGCTATTCAAGCGTCTTGCCTCGAAGTGATTTTGGGTCTATTGGGACCTTGTCTTCTGAAGCGACTTGTTCACTAAGGGCCGCGCTATTCAAGTGTCTTGCCTTGAAGTGATTTTGGGTCTATTGGGACCTTGTCGTCTAAAGCGACTTGTTCACTAAGGGCCGCGCTATTCAAGTGTCTTGCCTCGAAGTGATTTTGTTGATGGTTTGTTTGACGGTGAGCTTGTTCTCGGTGAGGTGCTCCATCTGTACATAAGTAGTAGGGTAGTTGAACCGTTAGATCGTGGCTGTCGTCAGCCCTCTTGGTAACCGCAATTATGTGGGCATTGACGCCTCTCTGGTAACCGCTCGAGTAAGCACGTGGGCATTGATCGACATCCATAATGATTACGGTTTTCGTATTTTGAAATCCGAATCGACCGTGAAAACCTCGACCGCTGGGTGGACCAATTCCTAGCCGCACAATCAAACCTCCCTTGCCTATATAAGGCTTTCATCCCCCAAACCTAAAACACTTTTCGCCCTTCTAGTTCCCCTCCGCTTTTCCTCTCTTGATTTTGTTTGCTTTCTGTGAGTGCAAGTGTTATCTGGTGAAGGCTTCAGAGAGGATTTGGCGGTGGTTGAAGCAAGTTTACGATTTCAGGCAAGGATTTGAATATTCCGGCCACGAGTTTGAGTATTTCGGTGTGTTCTTCCAGTTTCTGGCTCGAGCTTTTTCTTAAAAACAGGTAAATCCTCCTTCCTTGAGCCCCCTTCCTTACTTTACCTCTTGTTTTTCGACCCTTTTTGTGGACTTGCTCTGTTTAATGGTAATGTATGCATGATTTAGGCTGTTTTTTTGGGGGGTAAAGATTGGGATTTTTTAGTAGGTGTTCTTGTTTTGGTATAAAATATGCATATTTTCGTGATCAAGGGTGAATGCGTTCTGGGTAGGTACATGAGCATTTGGTTTTCGGAATTTGGCATTTCCCCTCATTGATGTTGTTGTTGTTACTCCTACTCCTCTATTTTTGTTGCATATCCCTCTGTTTTTGTATTCCCTTCTTCCTGGAAAAAAGAGGGAAAGGCGTCGAGTCGGGTGTGATCACCTCTTTGGTTTAATCATCATTATCCCAGGTGACTTAAAAGCTCCGCCTTTCCCTTTGTTTTGTAGGATGTCCGATTCCGAGTATTCACTGGGGGGCGACTCTGATGGGGATCAAGAGGTATTTGATTATGCGTTAGACGAAGGGGAGGACGATCCTTCTAGTCCTGAGGTGGTCACCAGATAACCTGGCCGATGATTTGGCTGAGATGGAAGCCGGTCCTTTACCAGACGATGATCCCTTTGGTCTCGGCCATTTTCTTTCCGGCCTTGCTCAGCGACGTAAGAAGAGCCGCAAAGAGGTCGCCCGTAGTCAGGGAGAAGGAACTAGCACCAGCGCCGCTAGGGGAGACGGGGCTTCTGACGTTGAACCCAGCACTAGTGGGGCCGCCGTACATGATGAGGACGCGGTATATATTGAGGATGCCACTCTTCATGAGCTGATGGGCTCAAGCGAGGATGAAAATACACCCTTACCTCGTCGATCTCCCTGGGAGCTCCCTAAGAAACCAAAAATGAAAAATGACCCCAAACCGATGACTGTTGGCGAGGCGGCGGCGAAGGTAAAAAACCATAAACCCAATAATCCAGAGGCGTTAAGATATTTTCTCTTCTGGCCGCGTATGAGAAAGCCTTGGAGGAAGAGTGGACCAAACTTCACGATACTGACGATCTTAATAAGTTCCTCCGACGCCAATACAGAATTGATACGGATACTTACCGGTTTTCCTTGTTTGATTATTCGAAGGAAGAGGATAAGCTCAAACCCGGAGACCGCGAGGAATAAGTTTGTGCTCGTCATTCCGAGGATACCTTGACCCTTCATTTCGATCATTTCTATACGGGGCTCAGACCCCCATTCGACCCATTTTTGGTTAAGATATTCGAGCTTATGGGAGCTTTACCCAGCGACTTTGCGATTAGGGCCATGATTCAGATTATGGCCTTCGTCGTTATGTGTCGGACGATGAAGAGAGAGCCTACCCTTACTCTGTTGGGTCAATTCCACCTGTTCTGTGGGACTGGCCTTCCGGGGCAGATATCTTTGAGGACGAAGACTCATCGCTTACTCTTCTTGCTACCCAATAAAATCCATAGATGGAAGGACGTGTGTTTAAAGTGGAATCCAAGGTTGGTTGGCCATTTCCCAAGGCCGTAATACGTAAAGGAAAGTCCACTCTCTCAATTGACGATCCCCTAGTCTCTGAGCGTCGATTCGTTAAAGGGCTCCTGACCCTTATAAATTCTGACGGGATCGAAGCATCCTTGAGGAATATGGCCTGGGTCGACCTGGCTGATGTGGCCTTGCCATATGCAAGCCAGGCAGGGATAGTTGGTCCTCGCCGGGCACCTGCCCTAGTCGCTATAGAACCAGAACAGTGCGACCCTGATTAGAGAGGAGATTGCTACTTGGGTAAATGCTTTCCATCCGAGTGCTCTACATGCGGAGGCGATCCTAAGAGAAGACCACGCTGTAACATTCTTTGCTTTGCTTTTTATTTTATCAATTTTTATGCTTCATTGTTTTTGCTTTTATCTTTTGACCTGTCTTCTAATGAATTCCTTTTGCAGACATGGACGTGAATGAACGCCGGGTTCAGAGGCAAAGGCTCGCGGAAGAGGCTGCAAAGACTCGTCAGAAGACGCTGAAACAGGTTTTAGGGAAAATACCCCGTACCGTGGATGCCTCTATTATAGATGAAACATATGACCCTACGCATCTATCGGCGACGCCCATAGGTGCGAGCTCAAGCCATGTCGGCGGGGCCCATAAGAGGTTGCAAGATGAGGTACCTGCCAAAGAGCCTCAGGCCTCTAAACGACCCAGGATTGAAAAGGCAAAGACCGCTGGTGGGAGGGCCTCGGAGAAGGCTCGGAGAAGGCAAAGACCGCTGGTGGGAGGGCCTCAGAGAAGGCTACAGAGGCTGTTGAGAAACATAAGGCCGAACTCAGGAAAGCAACTGCGGCCTTTAGGGCCTAGGAGAAGGCTTGGGTCGCTGCAGAGCTCAAGTATGCAAATTCTTTAGCCGAGGTAGATCGTATGAAGAAAGCCATGCTTGAGAGCGTTAAGCTGGACGCTGAGCTGCAACAGAAAGTGGCCATTCTGAATGGTGAAGCCCAAAAATCTGTGGAAGGGTTGAAGGCCGCGCAGGAGGAGATTGCAGTCTTAAAGGAGCAACTTGCTGCTGCTAACAAAGACGCCGAGGAAGCTGGTCCTACGGCCGTAGCTGCCTATACGCGTTCTGATAGTTTTTTGACCATCTGGAGGCGAGCTTTGACCAAGGTTTCAACCATTTTGCTCGCTGTCTTTGGTTGTACCATGGTAGGGAGTCGGTCGATTTTGAGGAGATGGTCCGGTGGGTCAACATGTCCCAGCGAAATCCTGATCTGTTGGCTCTTCACCCGGATATTCTTTATGCTCTAGATCATATTTCCTCCATTCAAACGGGGCAAATAAAGGACGACATGCCAGTCTGGGATCCTCCTCCGGTCAATCCTGTCAATTTTGCTACTTTGAAGAATCCTCCTCCTAGTACAAGCGCTCAGTCTGGCGACGAGTATCTCGACACTCCTCCTGGCTCAACCTAAAGATTTGTTTTCAAAACAATTCATGCGAGCTATTAATGATTTGACTTTCATTTGTTCGAACTATCTTGATGCTTTATTTTGCCGTTTGTTTTGTAATAACTTAGTTTCATTTTCTGCCTCTTGACTTGTGACCGCTTTTGGTTTGTTGAACTTGGTTTGTGGCCGTTTTTGGCCCCCTTGATTTATGCACGTGTTTCTTTTTTGATTTTTCTCTTGTATCTTGTATGTATTATGTGTGCGGCCCCCTTTGTTTTGGCAAGGTTGAAATAGCTCGGTAAAATAATAGAACCGCTGAACCGCACTTGTTTGAAATAATTGATCGAAAACTCCACCTACGGCCCCTTTGTTTGAAACAAGGCCATCAGCGACCTAGGTTGTACTCGCTTGCACTTTGTGTGGAAGTTTTGAAAATTCCCATGTGCGGCCCCCTAACTTTTTGGCGAGTCTAAGATGGTGGGCTCGTCAAAATTTTAAGGCGTCTTTTTCGTTTATCGGCCCCCTTGCCTTTAGTGAGGCGGTGGCGAGCTTGAGCAAAACAATAATAAACTTACGTGATCGAATGAAAAATCCTCCGGCCCTCTGTTCTGGTCAAGGTCGCCAAGGGATTATTCTGGCTTGTGTTCCGAACAAGACTGACTGTGACCGGTCCTAAGGTAAACAACAGACGTGCTATTTAAAAAGTTGAAGCCCTAACCTGATTGGACAGCTCTCTGGCAGGCTTTTGACCATCGTTGATAGCGTAGTCAATGTCGCCTTGAATTTCGTGCTGATAACTGTCAGGCGTTAATTGCGCCTTTTGAATTTCGAAACTGGGTAAGCCGCGTGAAGGCGGACTGTCTGATTGTGTTGATCTGGACCACTTATTCTGCTTGGATCCTCTATAAAAGGTGGGGCTCTCCCTGGTCCTCCTTCAACACCATTTCCTTACGCACCTTCATTTTCTGATAATGGCTTCCGGATCCGGAGAAGGTGTCACAGTACGAGTATGGGAAGCCCGTCCTATGCATGATGTTTCCCCTTTCTTTCTTACTGCCTCTCGTACCGCCAAAGATCATTTCTGGCGCTACTTTGATGTGGTCAAGCTCTTGAGGGAGAGGGGATTAAACAAAGACAAGGTTGAAACTGATGCCTTTGTGTTGTGGGTTCGGCTTCCTGGGTGGTTGGAATTTGTTTCCCTACCCATATCACCATTCAATCTTACGGTGGCGAGGGAATTTACTCTGTTCTGTCCAAGTTATCTGCTGAGAAATTCGTTAGCTCTATCCCTCTGCGAGGTGTTTCTGTCAACTTTACTCCCGAGACCATCAATATGTATCTTCATATTCCTGCTGTCCGCCCTTCTACTCACTATGAGGTTGTTTGGAATCTTGACGATGAGGAAAGTAGGCAGGTTCGCTTGCTGATGACGTAGATCAAGCGATAAATAAATACTTGACCACCATAAACCAATACTAGCAAGAGGACTAGGTCCATATAGCGAATCAAGGTCGATCCCACAGGGAACCAATTGTGGATCATTTATATATAAACAATTAATCATTCATGCCGAGCACATAAAGGCGGTCTACGACCAACAAAAGACAAGAAAAAGTAAAGGACACGACTCGACACAACACAAATAATGACACGTAATTAACCTCCCCAATTATCATGCTATCGTTTGGATCTAGAGATTCTATATAATTAAGCTAGACTCGACAACTATTAATCCGATTCGTATTTCTTTTATATTGGCTACGGGAGTCATCCCCTAAACTAGATCTAGCTCCGGGTAGGCCATCTAGATCACTATGCTACATCACGTGACTTCGCTTTTTCGGCCTCCATCTCATATGACTCGCACGCTTACAAAACTAGGGATGCCGATATTAACCGTATTCCTCACCTAGGCAACATTCCTTTGTTCAGGCGTACTTCCTAAGCGATCGCATCAGTATCTGTCCCATTAACATTCCTTAGGTATCTGTCCCAATAATTGGGGGCTTAATTACAAAGAAATAAGAACAAATAAATACAAGAACTTACATTATTGCAGAACTTGCATAAAAACTGCTCTAAGAAAAACTGACGATTTTATTATGAATTGTGTGTATTGTGGTGTGTATATGGCGTGTATGACATGCCTTTATTTATAGGGGTTCAAGCTAATTAAGAGATATACTTCAAAATGTCAAAACAAATAAGAGATAACTCTCGGCCGATCTCAAAATAAAAATAAGATGAAGTCGCCCCCCCTTTATGCGTATCCTCAAAGTTGGCGCCATCTTTGGATTGGTTTGCCGGATTTTGTCATGCTTTACTCATCTTCTCGTGCTTATCCGATATTTATCTTTAATGCATCTTGGATTTATCTTGAGATTTAATTCCTCCATTTGTATTTATCCTCCATAATTATCCAAATCTGCAAAATAGATATTTATCCCAAAATAAATCATATTTAAATAAAACGGATAAATATAATAAAAAAGGATAAATACCGATTTATATAATAAAAACGGATAAATCCCAAATTATATCTTATAAATACCAAATTATATAATATAAATCACATAACATTAAATAATACATATAAACATGCGATTTATCACAAAATATATATTATTAGTCTCGATTTAAGGTCAACGTTGATGACTTTTACAGGTATAATTTGACCGTCATCACTTGCAGCGTGCAATACGTGAACTTATTCCCAATCGGCAGCGGCCTCGCACACTCGGCCCCGTGTCTGAATTGTCTCGCAGTAGCCGAGAATGGAAAAGGTTCATCAACTCGTGAGCTCTTCCGTTAGAGGATTTTGAGGTCGTTACTGAGGCCGAAGCCTTGCTTCTTCATGCTATTCGTAACCCCCAAGTGGATATTGACTGGGGAATCCTGATTCGACGTGAGGCGGTTAAGTTTTCCATCGCAATGGATCTAATCGCCGTATTCCTTTTGGGTTGCTAATTTCTCATGTGTGTACCGACGTATCCAGGGTGCCGACTCATCCGTTGGATCGCTGTGGATTTGTTTGAAATAGTTTTGAAGAAAATTTCCTTAGCGGCCCCCTTGTTCTTGGCTGAACCGGCGAAATTAGTAGATAGTCCTTTATTGTAAGCCGAGATGGTCTTTTCATTCGATTATGTTTTTCAAAATATGCTTGTCTTTGCATAAAGTGGATGCGGTTTACATGTGATATCTTTTCAAATTATCTGCGTGCCAAGGCCTGTCGTACTCGCAGCCCTGATTATCACTTAGAACATAAGTCCTTTTCTTGATTATCCATGTGACCCATAACGGGCCTTCCTAGTTTTCAGGTAACTTGCCTTTGGCAGCTTTATGTCCAGTGGCCTGTCTTTTGCGCAAAACATAGTCTCCCACTGCAAAGTGATGATCGCGAATATGTTTGTCGTGGTGTCGTTTGGCTGCATGTTTGCAGTTCAGCAGACGGCCGTATGAGTTGATTCACCTTTCTTCTGCTAGGTTGAGGTCGAGCTGCCTGGTCAGCGGATTGTCTGTTTCGCTAAAATGCACGACCCTTAGGCTTTGTAGGGCCATTTCTACCGGGGCCATAGCCTCCGACCCATAGGTCTGAGCGAAAGGAGTTTCCTCCGTAGTTGTCTTTCTTGACGTTCTGAGGGCCCACAAAGCCGCCGGAAAATGATCCGGCCTTCTCGTCTAAACTTTTCAGCACGCTGAGTACCTGCTTGTTGGTGTTCTCTGCTTGGCCATTTCCCTACGAGTAACATACAGATGACTTCCAATGTTTGACGTTATTCTCTTTGCAAAACATGTCGAACTCCTAGCGGAATTGAGGCCCGTGATCCGATACTATTACTCGAGGGACGCCAAATCTGGTCCACACTTGATCGAGCAAGAAATATGTTATATCTTTAGTGTTGATTTTGACCAAGGCTTTGGCCTCAATCCATTTGGTAAAGTAATCGACAACGACTACCACGTACTCGCATCCTGAGCGACCTCTTTGTAGTGGCCCGATGAGGTCGATAGCCCACATGTCACGGCCAAGCAGCGACGACGATGCTTTGCTCGACTGATGGTAGCCTGGGAATGTCCACAAATTTTCGGCATTTGTCACACTTTCTAGCGTACCTTTAGGCATCCTCTGCAAGCTTGGGCCAGTAATATCCGGCCACTAAAACTTTCTGAGCGAGTGTGCGGCTAGCCGGATGGCCGCCACACATCCCATCGTGTACCTCCATAAGTATTCCCTCGACCTCCTCTGGTCGCATGCATCGCGACAAAGGTTTGGAGAATGATTTTCGGTATAAAACCTTGTCCAGGATGGTATATCTGGCGGCCCTTCTGACTAGAGCTCTAGCCTCCTTGGGGTCGGTCGGGTGGGTTCCTGATTCGATGTACGCCTTTATTTCATCGATCCAGCATGGATTGGAAGTTTGAAAGTCCATTACCTCCACTCGGTCGATGGCGGGCCCCGGCAAACGTTCCACCATGACCGCTGGGTTGCTAACCTCGTCGTCGCTAGTTAGTGTAGACAGGTAGTTTGCTCTGTGATTATCCTCTCGAGGGATATTGGTGAACCTACAATATTTGAAGCTCCCTTCGAGCTTTTTGACGAGATTGATATATTTCTGTAAGATTTCACAGTGAATCCCGAACGACCTTGTTACTTGGTTGACCACTAACTGGGAATCACAGAATACTTCGACATTTTCGACTCCCATGGCCCGGCCGAGCTCAAGTCCAACGATGACTGCTTCGTATTCTGCTTGGTTATTTGATGCCGTGAAATCAAATCTCAAAGATTTTTCAATTTCTTCCGAGGTGCCTGGTTCCAACAAGATGATCCCGCCCCGCAGCCCTTGTGACTAGCGGCACCATCGACATAAAGCTGCCAATAGTGACTTGGCTTCTGGGGCTCGTCCTCTGTGGTCGCTATTATGTCGTCGCTTGATTTTGATGTGGACCGCTCCCACTCTTCTTCATTAAAGCTTGCCTCTGCTATGAAGTCGGGTAAGGCATGAGCTTTGATAGCTTTCCGAGGATCGTACCGGATGTCAAATTCAGTGAGTTCGATTGCCCATCGTAATAAGCGGCCAGATAGGTCTGGCTCGTGGAGGACTTGACGCAGTGGTGCGTCCGATAGCACTATGAGGGTATGCGATGAAAAGTAAGCCCTTAATTTGCAGGCGGCTATGACAACGCAGTAGGCTAATTTTTCAATATTAAAATAGCGACTCTCTATTGGACTGAGAGCCTTAAAGACATAGTAGACAGGCTTTTGAAGGGTTGATCGCGTGCAAGGCACTTACTAGCAATAGGACTAGGTCTATCGTAGTAGAGTACTGGAAAATCAAGGGCGATCCCATAGAGACTCGTAAGAACGTCTAATTATCAAGATTGAGTTGCCACGATAACGGTCTACGACCAACTATAATATATAGACAGTAGTATTGGTGCCTCAAACTAACAAGATTATGCAAGTTCAACTAAGCAACAAGAGTTTCTAATGTATTAGTCCAATTATGAGTAATTAGTTATTCCCCCCACATATGCAACAGTCCTCCCTATTGGTGAACTTATTCATTGTTCAGCTATGGGTACAACCCCTAATCCTATCTACTCCGACAATGGCAGTAGATAATCTATACGCAAGCTACCCTCCTTAATTGGTCCGTAATAGCCCATACGCATAAAGAACTAGAGCTGCAGATATTGAGTGTTACCTCATACCGCAAACCCGCCTAGACAGCTGTCGACATTGACCAGCACGTTCCTAGGGTCCATTCTAGATAATGTCCTAATTAACACTTCACTTGTCGTCCTTCATGTTAATTTACGATAACATGCAAATAGTTGATCATGCTACTAACATGTAAATTAAATCTATCGATCAACGTAGCTGGCACCGATTATCATGAATTAGTAATTTACTAGGTATTCAGATCTAGCGATAAAGACCGTCTCAGATCTGAAGAACGCAACTTCTATTTCATGATTTCTTCACCAACGAATCAGATCTATAACACATGGGGTAAAATAAACTAACTACTACATAATTAAACTAAATAAACAATTAAAACATACTAGTCGAATAGAACAACGATAGATCTACATCTTGGAAAAGACAGAAAATCATATCCTCGAAGACGAGCGTAGATCTCCTTCGGATCTCTCCCTAAGCGGCGACTCCGTCGTCTCTCCGACCAGAACTCATAAAATAAATAAAATAAAGAACAAAGAATTTTTATTGCATAATTTCCTTGAATAATTTGAGTACATTTTGTTCTGAGGCGAAGCCTCTTATTTATAGCTATCTAAACCGACTTAGAATCATCTAGTTTGACCCCTTGTCCAAGAAAACGCGTTTCGGAAGCTTCTGGGACCTCGGTAAGTCGGCGGCCATCCTCGGGTTACCGAGGGTATTTTCGTCCTTTTTCTTCAGCCGACTTAACTTGGATGCTTCTAGAATACCCTAGGCCCATTCTTTTCATTCAGTCCACTCCAGATTCGTCCATCATGCTCAGCCCAATATTCCGTATCCTGAAAATCATCAAATAATGCACGAAATAATATCGAAATGGGAAAATAAACGCTAAGTGCAGATTTCTCGACTCACGAACCCGACATATGATATTCAACGTAAATGGTTCATATTTATAGGTCGAAACAACTCTTTTTAGCTCATAATGGATAGAATATTGATGCTGTAGTATAGACAATTTTAACCATCATCAACTACCCCCCACTAGCCTTCTGCTCGTCCGCGAGCAGAGTATCAAGGCGGAATGTACCTCCAAGAACAATCTCCATCAACTACCACGTATTCAATAAAGATTTCCGGCAGAAACATACATCAAACCACAATCCATAAGCTCCCCATCAATCACTACTTATCACGCATCAATGTGTCGTGTGATGAATCAGTTGTGATAGTGCATTCGTGAGAAGAATCAAGTTGTATTAACCACACAATCTTAACTTGCTTGCGTATAGACTCGCTCATCTTGCTTTCAGACTTGGTTACACAACATGGTACCGTAATTGGGTCGGGCGGACTCGGGGACTGAGCATCGCTCTTAAGTCCTCGTTTGTTTCTTTTGATGAGAGGGTCGTGCCTTTTTTAACACGAGTCCGCTTCCCTCACTGCCTTTATTGCATTTTTTTTCTCTTCTTTTTTTTTCTTTTCTTCTTGGCAGATTTCCTCACTTTTTTCTCTCTCACTCACAAGTCCATTTATCCCGGTCACCTTCCGTCATCCAAGTTGCTTCCCTTGTCTTACAACAATTTGTTAAAGTATATAGACATACAAATAATGATTCCCGCTTAAAACAACTCATCATCTAATCTTAAACACTTCTCACTCAAATTATGTGCTCAAATTTTGATTGCAATGATAGAATAATAATTAATAAGTTACTACTTCACGCAACATAACATATGCTCGTTCTTCCATACTAAATTGAATATGCTATAGCTCACTTCCAATTGAACTTGGGCTCCTTTTCTACCGATTCCTTACTCGAAAACGTGCAATAAGCAAGCTAAAAAACAGTGTTAACTTTTCAAAAATATTCCCTTTTTTGACTAACCAGCTAAGACGCCTACCCCACTTATTATAGACATTGTCCCCAATGACTAATAACAAAGAAAAGGAAAAGTACTTAGCTCTGGAAATGTCGGCTGAGTCAAAACGAATCCCGGAGCGTAATCGTTAGCTCCTAGGTTATTTATCTTCCAAGTTATTACCTGCTTTCCAAAATTCTTCCAAAAACTGTGAGCAACATGCGAAGGGCAATAAGAAAATAAGGTGGCGGTAATTGTGCATTCCAGAGGAATGCACGAAAACAGTTTAAGCCACTTTATTCCAGTATTGGCCTAAGCAAGACGCGAAAACTTTTACGAGGGTATCACATGAGAATCGTGAAGGAAAAAACCACATATATCTCTAGCCAGGTGACTGAAGATATATGTGATGAGAAAAACCTTGTGATTGTCATGCTACTTTATTGACTCAATATAAAATAAACAAAAGCAATAAATAAGGGTTTAAAAGTAATTCTGAGTTTATAGTCGTCAGCTCGACTATACTAATAGGGCTCCTTCATTCATATTCCGGTTCCTCTAATGCAAAGACTTCCAATTCAGGGTTATAATTGTGCTCTAGGTAATGTTTCAGCCTATGGCCGTTAACTGTGAAAGTTTGCCCAGAGTGTTCATGTCTAACTTCACATGCACCTGAATTGTAGACTTTCGTGACTACATGTGGTCCATACTATCTAGACTTCAGCTTTCCAGGAAAAAGATGAAGACGCGAATTATACACTAGCACTTAATCTCCAACTTGAAATGTGCGGTTCAAAATCTTCTTTTCATGCAGGCATTTCGTTCTTTCCTTGTAAATCCTTGCATTCTCATACGCTTGAAGTCTAAACTCCTCCAATCTATTCAACTCTAGCATTCTTTTCTCACCGGCTAAATCCTCATCCATGTTTAGAAACCTTGTAGCCCACTGTGCTCTGTGCTCGAGTTCTACCGGTAAATGACAAGGTTTTCCAAACACTATCATATATGGTGACATCCCAATCGTGGTCCTATACGCTGTTTAGTATACCCACAGAGCGTCATCTAATTTCAAAGACCAATCTTTCCTCGTGGGATTCACAGTCTTCTCTAAAATCCTCTTAATCTCTCTGTTCGTGACTTCTACTTGTCCACTTGTCTGGGGGTGATATTCTGCTAAAATCTTATGTCTAACCCCATATCTCATCATCAACTTCTCAAACAATCTATTACAGAAATGACTCCATCCGTCACTAATTATGGCTCTGGGCACTTCAAACCTCATCAAAATATTTTTCTTAATAAATCTCAGGACAACCCTGGCATCATTAGTAGGTGAAGCCACTGCTTCCACCCATTTGGAAACATAATCAACTGCTACCAGGTTGTAACGACTTGATTCTGACGATGTGAATGGTCCCACAAAATCAATTCCCCAAACATCGAATAACTCCACTTCTAAGATACTCTGCAGTGGCATCTCATTCCACTTAGAAATATTACCAGTCATTTGGCAGGAATGACAGGATCTTGTAAACTCGTAAGCAGATTTATAAATTGTTGGCCAATAGAATCCACACTGCAGTACCTTTGTTGTTGTCTTGTCTGGCCCATAGTGACCTCCAGCTTCTCTAGCATGACACATGTGCAAAATACTTGGAATCTCATCATCGTGGATGCATCTCCTAATAATGGCATCATGGCACAATTTTTACAGGTAGGGATCATCCCTCAGATATGTGAAGAACTTCTTATCTGCATTATTGAATTCTGGTGGTAGGTACTTTCCTGCTAAGTAATTGACAATGTCAGCAAACCAATGGTATACCTTGCCCACTCTTGATGTATAATGTCGGGTTTGAGATTCTACTCGAGCTACCACTGAGACGGCAAAAAGTAGTTCATCAGGAAAGCTTTCCCTTATCTCAGTCGGTTGCTCTTCTTCTAGCAAAGTTAATCTTGACAGGTGATCAGCCACCTGGTTCTCAGATCCCTTTTTATCTTTGATTTCAACATCAAACTCTTGTAAGAGTAGAATCCATCGTAATAATCTTGGCTTGGAGTCTTGCTTGGTCAGAAGGTATTTGAAAGCTGCATGGTCAGTAAATACAGTGACTTTCGATCCTATCAGATAAGGTCGAAACTTGTCAAACGCAAATATGACAGCTAAGAGTTCCTTCTCCGTAGTCGCATAATTCCTCTGGGCACTATTAAGGGTACGAATGGCATAATAAATAGGCTTAAAGATTTTATCCTCCCTTTGTCCCAGGGCTGCTCCAACTGCCGTGTCGCTTGCATCACACATAAGCTCAAAAGGTTTGTTCCAATCTGGTGCTACCAGAATTGGGGCGTGTTGGACTTATTTTATGTTTTAGTGATGAGTGTCAGACTAGCTGTTATAGAGCAAAGGCAAAAAGATGTCTAGATCAAATGTATAGGCTTATTAGAGTTTGATCTTTGTATAGGTTTGATCAAACAAGCCTTCGTAAAAGGTCGGTGACTTACATCGTGAGACTGTCTAAATCGATAGAGGTACCGGTCGATGAGACTAGTTTAGGAACCTGCTGAGGACTGAAGGCTGAGGGCTCTGATGTATGAAAAATATATGATCAAATTATAAGACTTTTTATTATTATATTTATGATATTTTAGTATAATTTCATATAAATGCATTAAAAACTTATAAAAATCATAGTTAGTTATAATTAGATGCATAAGTTATAAAAACGATAAAAATGATGGTTTTTTGTCAGATTTACGTTTGGTGTTTCGTTGAATTTGTTGCAGGATCAGATGTGTACCAAGATCCCAAAATATGAAATACTTTGAAGTATAAATCATGAGTTTTTGTGGGATAAAAGATTATGCCAAAATCTAACAAATTTGAACAGATCAACTGTACTTAGTGTTTCTACCGTGACTCATCTTCAACGGACATTTGATCTAACTTAGAGGCATTTTCAGAGAAAAAGTCCTTGATGGAAGTTGTAGGCCTTCAAAAGAGCTTTCCAACGAATATCAAATCATGTCAATCTGAGGTCTACAGCTCGAGATAGGTTTTTACGAACATCAGATATGTTGTATGTCCGGCACGCGCCGGAGAAGGCCGAATATTGCAGAAAAATCTCTGAAACTGGGCCCACAAATCTCTGACAAGGGAATATATACTGTGTAGCCGGCACGCGCCGGTGGTGGTCCGGCACGCGCCGGCCTTGTGATATGGTCTATAAATACCCCTCAAGTGCAACCATTTTGAAGGGTACCAATGCATATATCTCTCTTCTATATATCTCTATAGTTTCGTTTTGTTGTTTTTAGTTAAATAAAAGCTGTAAACGGCACTCTGCCGAATAATCTTTGTAGTATAAAGTATCGTTATAATGCTTAGAAGATGTATCAAGGCTCATTGATGTAAAGGAGTTGCTATTTCCGGAGGATACAACTCTGAAGCTTCGATTGTAATCTGGTAACTTTTCTAATGTATTTATGTTGTTATAGTATCTATATTTTAGTTATTATGTTGTTAGGCTAAACTTAGTATCTAGCCAAGATATGAAATTGGATTAGTATTATCTTTTTAGGGAAATGGATGATGACTATACTAAAATTGGATAAAAATCGGTTATAATGAATCTCTTTCTATATTCGTATTGAATTAGCTACTTGATATGAAAGAATTCATAATCTAATTATGAATTGACGCCTCGTAGATAGGTTATGAACTCGTTAATAGAAAGACCGGAGGGTAAAATTGGCGAGTGAAAAGCGTGACAACGGAATCCGATTTCTAAACCGGGGTAGATTTGTTTGGGAGAAACAAACTCTTATTGAAAGATGTACTCGAGAGATTATTACGTTTAATTCGTTTGTTTAATTGACATACCTTAAAATTGGCCGAATGACAAAGCGGGAGTGACCCATGCTTGAGGATGACCTTGGACAAATGATTGGACATATGACAATTTGGATGCTCGTGTGAGAATGAATTGTTTAGTTTAGGAGTGCACCGTTTAGTATAATTGATTTAACTTAAAATAAAGATCGAGCACATCCAATTTCACTAAAAGATATAATGATTCAATAACATATTCTTGGCTAGTCTATAATTATAATATCTATCTCCTCCTAGATATTGTTTTGGTACCTATATATACTTATATATATATATATGATTATATATATATTTTTATACTTATATATATCTGTTTTAGTTTTATACTTTTATTTATTGTTTGTTAGTTTAGAGTTTGGTTGGATGATAAAATTGCGACTTAGATTGAGATAATAACAGTTTCTTGGTGTTTAATCACACGGTGAATTACCAAGTTTTCCCTGAGGATCGACACCTGACTCATCACTCTATCACTACAATTTGACCCGGTACACTGCCGGTAAGGATTGATAGCATAGAAAAGGTCCGTCAGCATTTTGGCGCCGTTGCCGGGGAACGACTCTAATTCATTGTGTTCGAATGATTTCTACTTATATTAACTCAAAAGTCTCGAGGATAAGTCAACACTCTTCTTACCCCATTTCTATTTTCTTTTTCGTTGGTACTTACCTTATAAGTAAGTTACCAATCTTTACTTTTATTGATTTCAACTATTTTCGGTTTTCGTTAGTTGATGACCAGAAAGAGTAAGACCCCACTTACTCCTTATAAGCCTGACATAGATACTTACGAAAGACGGTTAAGAGCAGAAAGAAAACAAGGTCATGGTCGTGAAATCTCGACGGAGAATCATCATCAAATCAAAATACTTAAAAATGGTCAAAACAGTGATGAAACACACGAACAAGGGCTAGATCATGCTCAAGGCATGGCCAAAATCTTAATCAGATCTACCAATACCAAATAACCGAATAGAAATAATCAAAATCGGAACCGAGAACAATCGTAATAATAACCCACCAAATCCGAGACCTATTTGTGATCGGACCTAAGAATAAACCGGACTAATAATCCATTCGTTTACCCAATGAAGGAGCAAATAATTTTGAAATAAAATCTCATCTTTTGGTCTAATTGACGCAAGAGCCCAATTTCTAGGAGAGGATGATGAGGATCCACATCACCATCTCTATCTTTTAGAAGAATTGTGCAATCTGACCAAAAGTCAAGGTGCTCATCGTGAATTAACAAGGATGTCTATGTTTCCTTTTTCTTTAAAAGGAAGAGCACGAGATTGGTTTATGTCACTCCCACATCATTCATTGACTAGTTGGGAGGAAATTCAAACCGAGTTTTTAAAGCGAGATTTTACTCCGGGTAGAAATTTGGAATTAAAAGTCGAAATTGCCAACTTTAGACAAGGATCTCAAGAAAGCGCTTGGGAATGCGTGGGAGAGATTTAAAAGTTGCTAAGATCTTGTCCCGATCATGGTTATTCCTTAGATATGCAAATCCAACTTTTACGTCAGTAAATTAAGGAAAGATTCACGTGTGGATGTAGATCATGCATGTGGTGGTTCATTAATGATGAGTGAAGCCCAAATAGTTTACGATGCTATAGAAAAGATTTCCAAAAATAACAGAATGTGGGAAACCGGTTCTAGCACCAGAAAGTAGCATTTGCAGGAGAATGCACATCGAATATGGAAGTTCTAGCACACTTGGAGAATTTGAGTAGGAAATTTGACAACCTACAGGCTAGTAGGATTGTAAAACCAGAAACTATAATATCAAATGACTACTCAAATCATGATAATGTGTCATTAGGGATAGAAGAACAGGAAGGATACTCAAGGGAAGAGGTGAGTTTTTACAACAAAGATAGGAATTTGAACAACGCGTATTCAAACTCCTTTAATGCTATCGAAGAGAGCACCCAACTTTTAGATGGTCCGAAAACCCTAATAAGCCAGGACAACCGCCATATCGATTCAAATATAAGAATCCATATAGTAATCAAGTTCATCAAGGAAATACATTAAATCAGAACCTACAATCGTTACCTAAATCTTATCCACAACATACTACTCAAACTATACCAGTCACCCAAAGTTCAACCCAACTGAAGGAGTTGATAAATAGGATAAATTAATGGAAAATATGATGGGTGTAGTATCTACTCAAGCTCGAATATAGAAACTATGATAACTTCTATAGGTTCAGTCTCTAAGGATATGACTATGTTGAAAACGTCTATGGGTGGACATGATACGAGAATGAGAACTATAGAAGCATCATTAAGGAATATGGAAGATCATTTGAGTAGAGAAGGAGAACGTAACAACGGTGAGACCTCCGGGAGGATTACCAAGTAATCACCGAAAGAAATCCGAGAGAGGTAAATCTTTGTGATTACGAGAAGTAGGAAATATTGTGAAGATGATAGAAAAACGCAGAAACAATGAGGTAGAAAATGATTTAAATGGTAATATCATAAAGGAAAAGGACGAACTTGAATTTACTGATGAAGAGGAAGAAATTATTGAAGAATTCTTAAAACAGAATAATAATGTTGAACCTGAAATTGAAGGTGAAAAATGGGTAAAAGTCCCTAGAATTCTGAAAGATCCTATGGATAAGGACCTAAGAACCCTATTTAAGGAACATGTCGAGAGAAAATCAGGAGAGAAAACGGGAAGATTTAAAAGTAACGAGAAGGATAAAGTTGATACAGGGGATGTTTTAAAGGAAAAATCTCAAGATAATGAAACTTGGCGATCAAGTAATACTCAAGGATTCAAGGAGAAAGGAAAAGAGAAAATGACTTCAGAACCAAAGGTTATAGATCTAGAATCTTTGCCTTATCCACCGAAAGATCAAATTAAAAAGATAAAAACTGATAAGAAATATGCTCGTTTCCTTGACACTTTTCGTCATATTCATGTCAATATCCCTGTTATAGAAGCTTTAGTCAACATGCCTGCCTATGGAAAGTTTCTTAAAGATATCCTATCTAATAAAAAACGATTAGAAGAATATGAGAATATATGCCTTAATGAAGAATGTTCTGCAATACTTCAGCATCGACTACCTCCTAAACTTAAAGATCCTGGTAGTTTCACTATCCCATGTGAAATTGGAGGATTTTGTTTAAGAAAGTATTGTGTGATCTAGAGCAAGTATCAATCTCATGTCTTATGAGGATTATAAGAAACTAGGAATAGGAGAGCTTACGAATACTGAAATGACCCTTCAGATGGCAGATAGATCAATTAAACATCCTAAGGGAATAATTGAGGACGTGTTGGTTAAAATTGATAAATTTTACTTCCCAGTAGACTTTGTAATAATGGAAATGGAAGAAGGATATTCAGCGCCAATTATTCTAGGTCGACCATTTCTAGCTACAGGAAGAACTTTGATAGATGTTCAAAAGGTGAACTAATATCGAGAGTTAATGAGGATAAAGTTTCATTCAATATCTTCAAAGCTATAAACCATCCATACAAAGAACCGTAATCATGTTCTTTTATAGATGAATATTCTACTATCCGGGATGCCAAATCTAAAGGTTATGAAAATAAATTAGAAGAATGTTTGGCATTTTCTATCTATAAAGAAGATGAAGATGATATCTTTGAAATGAAAGAAGTAATCCTTTATTTAGATAAAGGAGGGTTTGTTAAACATCCATGGCATAAAAATTTGAAATTGGAAATGGAAGGACCAGCTTTAAAACCATCGTTAGAAGATCCACCAAGGAATCTGGAGTTGAAACCACTTCCTTCGAATTTGAAATATGCTTTTCTTGAAAATGATAATCATTACCTATTATCATTTCATCAACCTTAACAAAAGAACAAGAGGATCAATTACTAAGAATGTTAAGACAACATAAGAAAGCATTTGGATGGACAGTGGCAGATATCAAAGGTATTAGCCCTGAGATTTGTGTTCACAAGATTATTTTGAATGAAGGAGCTAAACCTTGTATTCAGCCACAACGCCGCCTCAACCCCAATTTGCAAACAATCGTTAAGAAAGAGGTCATTAAGCTATTAGAAATGGGAATAATCTTCCCATATCAGATAGTGAATGGGTAAGTCCGACTCAAGTAGTTCCAAAGAAAGGAGGTTTCACAGTAAAAGAAAATGATAAAAATGAATGGATTCCGACAAGGGAAATTACAGGATATCGAATGTGTATTGATTTTGAAGCCGAATGATCATACTAAAAGGATCATCATCCACTTCCATTCATCGTGCGGATGTTGGAAAGATTGAGTGGACATAAGTATTATCGCTTTTAGATGGTTATTCAAAGTTATTCTGAGATATTCATTGCAGCAGGAGATAGAGAAAAACTACTTTCACTTGTCCCTATGGAACTTTTGCTTATAAAAGAATGCCGTTTGGATTATGTAATGCACTGCTACATTTCAATGATGTATGATGGCAATATTTTACGATATGGTTGAGAAATTCTTAGAAATCTTTATGGATGACTTTAGTGTTTATGGAGATTCTTTTGATAAATGCTTATCACACTTAACGCGTTTTTTACTTATTTGTGAAGATACCAACTTGGTTCTAAATCGGGAAAAATGTCATTTGATGGTATACGGAAGGAATTGTACTAGGTCATAGAATCTCAAGTAGGAATTGAAGTTGATAAAGCTAAAGTCGAAGTAATTGAAAAATTACCTCCACCAATTAATTTGAAAAGCGTTAAGAGGATTTCTTGGACATGCAGGATTTTATAGAAGGTTTATTGCAGATTTCTCAAAAATAGCAAAGCCCACGAGTCATTTGCTAGAAAAGAAGTACCTTTTAACTTTGATGATAAATGTATGGAAGCCTTTAAGACCCTAAAAGCGAAATTAACTCTTTGTGCAGTCAAGACTAGTAGCACCAGATTGGGAATTGCCGTTTGAAATTATGTGTGATGCAAGTGATTTAGCTGTAGGAGCTGTTTTAGGTCAACGGTATAACAAAATTCTCAAAGCTATCTACTATGCTTCTCACACATTAAACGCAGCTCAGCTTAATTATGCAACTATCGAGAAAGAAGCATATTGTAATATTTGCCTTAGATAAGTTTCGATCATATATTGTTGGTTCTAAGGTAATAGTCTACACAGACCATTCAAACTCAAGTATCTTTTAAGTAAGAAAGATGCCAAATCGCGTCTTCTTAGGTGGATTACATTACTTGAGGAATTCGATATTGAAATTAAGGATAAAAAAGGAAGTGAAAATGTAGTAGCAGATCATCTAAGCAGGATGGATAATGATGAAGGAAAAGAAATTCAGGATTCGTTTCGGATGAGAAAAGCTGCTTAAGATAGATACTCCTTCAACCATGCGATTATTAAAAACTAGAATACCATCAAAGGAAGATTCGCCATGGTTTGGGGATATTGTTAACTACATTACCTGTAAGTACATCCCACCTCATTGGACTTGGCAACAGAAAAAGAAGTTCTTTTACGACTTAAAGTTTTATTATTGGGATAAACCGGATCTTTTCCGAAGATGCTCAGATGGAATAATTAGGAAATGTATTCCTGATAGTGAAATTTTAAGTGTATTATCATTTTGTCATGATCGTGAGGCAGGAGGTCATCATGGAGGATGGAAAACTGCTTTCAAAGTTTTACAATGTGGTTTCTATTGGCCTACACTATATAGAGATGCATATAAATATGCAAAATCTTGTGAATCATGTCAAAAATGGGGAAATATATCGAAAAAACATGAAATGCCTATGCAACCGATATTAGAATGTGAGCTATTTGATGTGTGGGGCATAGATTTCATGGGACCTTTCCTATATCTTTTGGAAAAGATTTATTCTAGTGATGGTAGATTATGTTTCTAAATGGGTGAAAGTGAAGCTCTTCCCACTAATGATACCAGAGTAGTGCTAAGGTTCCTTAAAAGAATATATTCACACGATATGGCATTCGAGGGCTATCATTAGTGATAGAGGTTCACATTTTTGTAACCGACCATTTACTAAGATAATTGAGAAATATGGTGTAACTCATAAACTTGGAACACCCTATCATCCACAAACTAGTGGACAGGTAGAGGTGTCTAATAGAGAAATTAAAAGAATCGTGGAGAAGACAGTGGACTCGAATCGTAAAAACTGGGCAGAAAGACTTGATGATGCATTATGGGCATACAGAACAGCCTTTAAAACACCGATTGGCTGTTCTCCTTACAAATTAGTATTCGGAAAATCTTGTCATCTCCCTGTTGAATTAGAACACCGAGCTTTATGGGCTATTAAATTTCTAAACTTTGATCCTAAAGCTGTCGGTGATCATAGATTACTTCAGTTAACAAAACTAGAAGAATTTCGACTCGATTCTTATGAAAATGCTCGAATCTACAAGGAACGCACGAAAGCTTTTCACGATAAGAGAATCTATAGTCGTGAGTTCCATGTAGGTGATCGAGTACTTTTATATAATTCACGTTTGAAGTTGTTTCCAGGAAAGCTTAAATCTAGATGGACAGGTCCATATGACGTAACAAAAATCTATAAGTCTGGAGCTGTTGAACTAACTGATGGAAAAACAACTTTTATAGCCAATGGACACAGGGTGAAATTGTTCGTGGAAACAGAAGGGATACCTCAACCAGAAGAAGTATTATTACTTATAGACCCTCCAACGAATTGAGGAAGCAGAATTTTAAACTCAGCCGATTACAGGTACTATCTTTCTAATTCACCTTTTAATATGCATTTTAAAGTAGTTTCGTCTTTTACCGGATAGACGTAAAAGAACTGGATGCCTTTCATAGATAGAATAAGAGTTTTTATTTTACTTTTAAGATTAGGTCTAAATAAGGATGTCGCCTTTAAGATAGAAGCCTTAGTTTCTAAATTAAATAAGGAATTATTAATCGAAGTCAGAGAAAGAGAACTTTGTAATGGAAATTCAAGGAGTGCAATAAAAAGAAGAGCAAGGTTTTTAATGAAGTGTAGAATCTGTGGAAAAATGGAACATGCTGGACAGTGTGGAAGAAATACAACCATATCCCAGGATGAGTGTTTGAATGTTATTAAGAAGGGAACGATTAGGTGGTTATCCGAAAATCCCGAGGGAATACAAAGAGATAATTCAAACGCATCACTCCTAGGAGAAAGGTTAAGGGATCGTTATGATAACAATCTTGAGGATCTGAGATTGAGGGAGTTAGCAAAAAATCTTAAGAATTTCAGTGTGTGTTTTAATTTTTCAAATTTTAATTAAATTTCGTATTTTTTAAAAGTTATTTTTCTAAACTTAAAAGAAAAAAAAATATTTTTTATGAAAAATTTATAATAAACCTATTTTATCATGTAAAGTAGGTATATTATATCAAAAATATGTGATTTCAATATTATATTAGTTTTTATATTTTATCAAGTTTTATATAGAAAAATCGTATTAAACTTAGATTATATAACATAAATCATAGGATTAACATCAAATGATTTTTATGTGATATAATTAGAGTTTATTAAACAAAAATGACAAAATTCCGTTTTTGGGGACTATGTGACCGCACGCGCGCGGTACACTACCGCACGCGCCGGTGTGTACACACTTAACCCTAAAAAATGCGCCCCTTTCCTCATTTCTCACACCCTCAATTCGAATTGAAGAACAGCCCGACTTCTCCCTCTCTTCTCCTCAAAAATCAACAATTTTCCATCAATTTTCTTCACTCAAACATCACATAAGTGTTAATCTCTCTTCTTCTCTTCAACTTAATCATAAAAGAAGATACCCATTGGAAAAAGTTGAAGCTTGGCAAGCTCAAGGCTCTCTTTTCTCTCATTCCGGCGACCTCCATTAATTCCGGCGACCTAGCTTTTCATTCTAGATTCTTAAGATGGCCTCATCATCTAGAAGTAATCCTAAGAGGAAAAAGACTGAAGTACCAATCGTAGTACCGGTAGTTCAAACTAGACCTTTAACCAAAAAGGAGAAAGCTTTAACCTTTGAGAAAACCGCTAGTGCAGAAGCTAAGCAGGCACATGATGAGTACTTTAGTAAAAGTAAGGTTTGGTTAGAATGAGGGATTGATTTTTCGAAGATTGGGAAAGAAGTGAAAGAAATTTTCAAGGATAGAGGATGGTTGGATGTAGCTATGGATAGGAAAGATAAGATTAACGTTTCTATGGTATCGAGTTTTATTAAAAGATTATCTACTTATGATCTCGATCTGGTTGAAGAGATGACCTATATCCTCTAAGAAGTGTTAATGTTACTTTTACCCTGCTATGATTAATGTATTCTATGGCTTAACCGATATACGAAGAGGAGGATTATCATAATGTATGGGGTTTAGAACATCCTATGGCTCTACAAACCAAAGCTTATGAAGCCAAAGCAAGCCTTTGACCCCTATCTTTGAATGGATAGAAAATAGGTTTGCTTATGGGAATTGTATTAGGGACATACGGGCAATAAAACAGTTCTTAGGCCATAATGTATGTCCTTCCACGCATGTTTGTGCATTTGGTCGAGAGGAAGTAGTTATTGCTTGGGCCATGGTTAATGATATTCCTATAGATCTGGGGAAATTGATCTTTTCTAAGGCATGTGAGTTTGCAAGGACTCGTTATCGAGGGGGACGTCTCCCGTTTCCTAGTCTCATTTCTGCCTTGTGTGAGCTTGCAGAAGTCCCTGTCTTACCCTCGGATAGAATTGTGTCTCCCTACATTCCTCCCATTGGTCTTAAACTGAGAGCCTTACCTACTGGAGTAATAAATTACAATAATCCTAATCGTCAGCAGCAACAACCACCACCTCCACCTCCTATTCACACTCAAGTACCTAGACCACCCAGGCAGTCCACATCACCCACAAAGAGAGTCAAGTTGAGGCTATGTTTCAAACATTTAGTTCAAGCTCAGGCTAGAATCGATGCTAATATAGCTTTAGCTTTGTGAGAGAATAGACATTGGGTGAGGACATTAGAGTTGGTCGAGAAAGGATTTCGAGATGCTATGAGTGAGTTTGATCCTAGATTTCTTGAGATTTCTGCTAGACACCCCTATAGTCACCTTACCCATATACTATGCAGATTGATTCCGCTTGATTCCACCACCTGTTATTTATCAGGACTTTACGCCGTCATTCATAGGGACAGGGTGGTATGTTTACAGTACACACGGGGACATCCTTGGGCATGGGAGGAGTGACTTCCATAGCGAGATGTGACAACAGATTTGGTTCATTTGGTCTTGAGGATCGGTTTCTATGTCGACGATAAGGACTGAGACATCATTTCGAACTTCTGTATCGGATCCACAGCAGTTCAGTTATGGTATTCATACGACGTAGTCGCAAGGAGCTGATTATACTTCGTTACTATTTGGATCATCATCATCTCAGTACGATCCTACTGATGACATTGATCTTAACTATGATGAGGAAGAGTGATTTCTTTTCTTTGTTGTTTAACTATCTACTTTTTGGTTTGACTTAGTTTTGTTATGTTTGTTTTGTACGTTAAACGTTTGATGCACTCTAGGGGTAGTGCACATTGTTATTTTGTTTTTTTTCGTAGTTTCGGATGTTTATAGATTTTTTCCCCACGTTTTAGAAATAAGCAGAATCTATTGTCAGAAAATAAAAGTTGGATCAAGCTAGAAATTGAAATATCTCTGACTGAGCACTATTTGACCGGCACGCGCCGGTTGGTGTCCGGCACGCGCCGGTGTAGTAGGCTGCAGGATCTTCTCAGGATATTTCCATTTCAGTCTAAGCTTTGTCTATAAAAGGAAACAGATGCAGCATTCCTAAAATGCTCATTCCCTTCCTTTGCCTTTAATTTTCTTGCTATAAAAAGTTTAAAATGTCCGATCGTTCATCAGTTAACAGTTATTCTCCTCCACATACACCAAATTCTGTCATTCCAAATCCATTTTTCCATCAAATCCCTTACGAGCCTATGTATGCTTCGGCTCACAACCCTTATATAAGTAATTTCAATCAATCACCGGTGTTGATTGAGAGAGGTTTAAATTTCAGAAAGGTTGACAACTGGGCATTTACGAGGATGGATATAGATGGGTGGGACTATTTTTGTCGTATGCCGAGAGGAAGGATTAATGTTACTGTGGTAAGAGAATTCTATTCAGTACTGTCAGAAGCTCATACTGTGTCATTAACACAGTCTGTCACAGTGAGAGGAGTTGTTGTTCCTTTCACCTCCACCAACATAAATCAAATTTTCTTGATTCCACCAGTCCAAACTTCACCCAGTCATTTTGAGTACCAATGGAGATTGGATACCGCTGACGGTTTTATTACAAAATATTCGGAAGCTTGTCCACTCTTGTTCTACAATTATGATATTGATCAAAATGTCTCTACGACTGCTTTGCTTCCCCATCTTAGAACGTGGAAGCGATTCATCAATTCACGTGTTTATCCAACTGTTAATTTCTCGGAAGTTAGTGATGATGAATTGATGCTTCTATATGCGATTACACTTGAGTCGTTATAGATTGGGGAAGTCGATTCGTAAATCATTTGTGAGTTTTGCGTTCGGGAGAAGACCGAATTATCATCCTTTACCATTTGGATGGTTGATTTCTAGGTTATGTGTTCGTTTGGCAAGGGTTCCGGAAAGAACGACAGATGAATATTTTCCAGCTCGTATTCCTCGTATTGGGCTTTTACCAGTCGATATTCCGGAGGATCGTCAAGTGGTGAAAATTAGATAACTGTGTTGGTAGTCAGGAAGGAATAAAAAATAATAAGAGTAGTACGGTACGTTAGTATAAGTCACAATAAATTAAAATAAGTTAGTTTAAAAAATTAGTTTATATTAGTTTAACTTAATTTACGGTTTTCTAGTTTAACATTCCTAGTAGTTTTAAGTTGTGTTGTAATATATTTGTATGTTTTTAATTTATGTTTTTAAATATTTTTCTTTTATATTATATAAACGCTCGTCTATTTGACACCTAAAATAATCTACCATGATAGAATTCATTTTATTTTCTAATCCAAATTTTTACTACTCATTAGCCATCGGGACGATGCCAATTCATAAGTGGGGAGTAGAGATTGGTTAGTAAATAAATTGAATTTAATACATCAAATACTTACACACTTAGTTTAATAAGCAATAATATCTAATTATTTGATAAAAATGATATATTTGGATAGAATAAATTTTTAATTAAGTAAAGTAATTTTGATATATTATTCTTATATTAATTATGTCTATTTTAGATTTTTAATAAGATTTTAAGTATATATATCTTGATAAATATTATGAAATATTTTTTTTTTGAAATTAGACAAAAGTTACTTATAATTATAATGAAATTTTAGAATAATTTTCTTTTCAAGACAAAGTATGAAATTGGAATCGGATTAGGGATGATGAGATTTTTGGCATAACTTTGATAAACCAGAGCCAAATAAGCCTACCTGAACATAATTTCCAATTTTTGTCCCCACCTCAGCCTTGTAGAGTGATCAAGACCTCACTCGAAATAGCCATTATTATTAACTAGAAATTACCAACCTAACTTAATAATGGTCTACATTTCTTTGAAAATCCCGCAAGTTTAGTATGTATTTATGGATAGCGGTGATGACATCGAAATTTGGTATATGCTGAGATTGAAATGAATGTTATTCGGAAGGCAGTTTATTATCAAATATGGTTATTCTTTATACAAAAAAATAAAATAAAAAAATCTAAGAACAGAGTATTATAGGTATCTTTTATGTTTTTGATCGACAACCCAAAAATAAAATATCAGATAAAGCTGCCTGATGATAGTAGTCCAGCTAGGGTATTATCACGAAATGTCCTATTGCTGGGAATGAAGGTATATGCTATAAATCTGATGAAAAAGAAAAAGTCGAATCAAAACTATCAAGAATTGTCACGAGTTTAAGGAAACCGGATTCGTGATGTTCGATCGAAAGAGTAGTACTCCGATCAATCTTGATAAAGCAATGCCTATGTTCTTAAGTTCTTATTTATTTTAGTTATAAAAAAAAAAAAAAAAAGAAAATCATATTTTGGAAGTTATTAAAGTTGAAAATTGAAAACAGTATCAGGAGTGTTACTGATTGAGAAATTTTTGATCAGAAGATGAAGGTGTAAGTACGTACGACTTGCTTCTATCTCTTTTGATTTCCCTTTGTTATCCTTTTCGATTAGCCAACTACCCTGAGCCTGAACGTTACAAGCCAATTTGCCAACTACTTGACTTAGTCATTGATTCCGATAAATCATACAGTGGAGATTAAAAAGTTGTTCTAAATATTTTATTTATACTTATAAAGTGATTCATGAAAATTTCATTTAAATAATATTTTATAACTAGTTTATTAAGTTTTATACACTTTTATCTTCTTAAATATCTTAGATAGATGAAATTAATATAATTATAATGTTGATGAGATACGTTACTAAGTTAGGAATTTAATCTAGAAGAATTATATTATCGCTTATTTTGCTCGAGGGACGATCAAAAGCTAAGTGGGGAGTTGTGATGTATGAAAATATATGATCAAATTATAAGACTTTTTATTATTATATTTATGATATTTTAGTATAATTTCATATAAATGCATTAAAAACTTATAAAAATCATAGTTAGTTATAATTAGATGCATAAGTTATAAAAACGATAAAAATGATGGTTTTTTGTCAGATTTACGTTTGGTGTTTCGTTGAATTTGTTGCAGGATCAGATGTGTACCAAGATCCCAAAATATGAAATACTTTGAAGTATAAATCATGAGTTTTTGTGGGATAAAAGATTATGCCAAAATCTAACAAATTTGAACAGATCAACTGTACTTAGTGTTTCTACCGTGACTCATCTTCAACGGACATTTGATCTAACTTAGAGGCATTTTCAGAGAAAAAGTCCTTGATGGAAGTTGTAGGCCTTCAAAAGAGCTTTCCAACGAATATCAAATCATGTCAATCTGAGGTCTACAGCTCGAGATAGGTTTTTACGAACATCAGATATGTTGTATGTCCGGCACGCGCCGGAGAAGGCCGAATATTGCAGAAAAATCTCTGAAACTGGGCCCACAAATCTCGACAAGGAATATATATGTGTAGCCGCACGCGCGGTGGTGGTCGCAGCGCGCCGCCTTGTGATATGGTCTATAAATACCCCTCAAGTGCAACCATTTTGAAGGGTACCAATGCATATCTCTCTTCTATATATCTCTATAGTTTCGTTTTGTTGTTTTTAGTTAAATAAAAGCATAAACGGCACTCTGCCGAATAATCTTTGTAGTATAAAGTATCGTTATAATGCTTAGAAGATGTATCAAGGCTCATTGATGTAAAGGAGTTGCTATTTCCGGAGGATACAACTCTGAAGCTTCGATTGTAATCTGGTAACTTTTCTAATGTATTTATGTTGTTATAGTATCTATATTTTAGTTATTATGTTGTTAGGCTAAACTTAGTATCTAGCCAAGATATGAAATTGGATTAGTATTATCTTTTTAGGGAAATGGATGATGACTATACTAAAATTGGATAAAAATCGGTTATAATGAATCTCTTTCTATATTCGTATTGAATTAGCTACTTGATATGAAAGAATTCATAATCTAATTATGAATTGACGCCTCGTAGATAGGTTATGAACTCGTTAATAGAAAGACCGGAGGGTAAAATTGGCCGAGTGAAAACGTGACAACGGAATCCGATTTCCTAAACCGGGGGTAGATTTGTTTCGGGAGAAACAAACTCTTATTGAAAGATGTACTCGAGAGATTATTACGTTTAATTCGTTTGTTTAATTGACATACCTTAAAATTGGCCGAATGACAAAACGGGAGTGACCCATGCTTGAGGATGACCTTGGACAAATGATTGGACATATGACAATTTCAGATGCTCGTGTGAGAATGAATTGTTTAGTTTAGGAGTGCACCGTTTCAGTATAATTGATTTAACTTAAAATAAAGATCGAGCACATCCAATTTCACTAAAAGATATAATGATTCAATAACATATTCTTGGCTAGTCTATAATTATAATATCTATCTCCTCCTAGATATTGTTTTGGTACCTATATATACTTATATCTATATATATATGATTATATATATATTTTTATACTTATATATATCTGTTTTAGTTTTATACTTTTATTTATTGTTTGTTAGTTTAGAGTTTGGTTGGATGATAAAATTGCGACTTAGATTGAGATAATAACAGTTTCTTGGTGTTTAATCACACGGTGAATTACCAAGTTTTCCCTGAGGATCGACACCTGACTCATCACTCTATCACTACAATTTGACCCGGTACACTGCCGGTAAGGATTGATAGCTTAGAAAAGGTCCGTCAGGCTCAAACTCAGCTATTGAAGGCTAAAGGATCAAACTTAGTATTTTAAGTCAAGGATATGGAATCAGAATTTAGGGAAGTCTGTGATGACCTAAACTGATTACATATACCTTGTGTACAAGGTCCAAGTTCCACAAGTTAAGTGGTGTTTGGAACTTAGTTATATTCAAAATGGTGTAATCTAACTTCACAATAAAAAGTTAGATATAAGAAAAGTCAGCTGAAGTGTTTTAATGAACACAGCAACTTGGATTAGCTGACTTATATATATTTTAGAAGACTAATACCCTCAGGAACCTGCTAATATATATTCTAGATTATTCAAAGGTTACATTGGAAGACTACAAGGAAAAGGACAGCTAACAACCTCTGATTTTATCAAACAACTCAATGGTTAAGATTAATTGGACATTGGGAAGAAACAGAGGATTATCCAATGGATACAAGTCAAAGGGTGGACAGACTGTAAATTGTCAAAAAGTATTCTGACAGTGTCAGTACTATGAATAGTGACAAAAAGCAAGTCAAATGGGACAAATCTGAAACGGCTATGTTTGAATTTCAAACATAAGTCACAAGGGTTCCCACCTATAAATAGAGGACTTCTAATTCAGATACAAGTGATTATTTTTGGAAGAAAAACAAAGTATAATCTTGAGCTTCAGATTCTCATCAAGAAAACACCCTGCTGGCCCTACTGAGCATAAAGCTGCTGATCCAGTAAAACTCTTCAAGTGTAATCTGTTTTCAAGCTACATCAAGTGTACACACTTGAAGACCACAAGCTGCTGATCATATCATCCTGATCAAGCTGCTGAAAGCTGAATCACTTACTTGATTCAAACTTTCTTTTACAAGGAATTTGCTGAAGACAGTGAAGCACATTTGTGTCAAGGACTGTTGTTTGTGGTGGAGCTGGTGAAGAGACAATCCTACCCTTCAAGGACCAGTGGAAGACTTTTGAGCAGCAATCCTACATGTTCCAAGTGTTCAGTTTGTGAAGCCATAGTTATTGGTGAAGGACAAGCAATTTAGGGATTTTTGTAACTGCTATCTCAAGAATCTCTAGTGAATTACCTCCAACATCACAGGAGAAGAGTGGACTGACATGATTACACCACCTGGAACCACTATAAAATCTGCCTACTTACTTTCTACATTTATATTCTGCATTTAGTATATCTAGCACATCAACCTACTGAATCTAGCAACTGAATTCACACACATACACTACAGAGTATCTAATACTTGGTATCATATTTTAACAACAAGTTACAAGGCTTAATTTTTTTATATATTCCGCTGCACAAATTCAGTAAATTCAACAGTTAGCAGACTACTGAGCTATCAGCAGGAGACTGAGAGTGATGATGGAGGAGATGAAGATGCTGGTGGTGCACAGATTAAGAAAGTTGATAAGTCTGCTGCACCCAAGAAGACTGTTGAAAAGAGAAAGGCTGCTGATACAAGAAAGATAACAGAAATTTTAAAGCCTAGGAAGACAAGGAAGCAAGCAAAGCAGAGATCATTGAGTGCTTGAGGTCCGGCTAAAATTGAAGTTCATCGACCTGTTGTAGTTGCAAAGAAGAAATCTGTTGCAGAAGTTTTGATGGAGCAACAGAAAGAATTCAGTAGAAAGAGGAAGGCTACTGAGATTGAATCAGAGGAAATTTCTAAGAGAATGAAAGAAATTGCCAAGAAAAAGAAACATGGCAAAGGGAAGCAGTTGAGGATTCTGGAGGCTCAGAATGAAGAAGAAGAGGCTATTGAGGCTGAGCCCCTAACAACTATTAAGCCTACTGAGATAGTAGAGGTTGTTGTTGAGCAACCTATTGAAGATTCACAGTAGACTGCTGGACCTGAGCCTGCTGTAGAAGTTGTTGAATCCTCTCCTGTAAAGGCTGCTGAGCCTACTGAAGCTGCACAAGTTGTGGTTGAGCAACTTGTTGAAGAACCACAACAGACTACTGAGTCTGCACCTGCTGTGGAAGTTGAAAATTTGGTGCAAGACCCTGCAAGTTCCGTAATAATTCAGGGGGAAGAGCAGTCTGCTAATAACCCTGCTGATGAGCATTTAAGTCAGGGGGAACCCAGTGTGGAACATATTGAGGTGGTAGGCACTAATGTACAACGTGAAGAACCTACTGACCTAGAAGCATCTGTTGAAGAAACTCTAACGTTACTTGTTGAGACCTTTGGAGGTCAGCAAGGTATTCAAACTGCTCCTAGACACCCAACCATGCCATTTGAAAGAAAGGAGAAGAAGAAGAAGGAGGGGTTTGTTGATCCTAAACTCCTACTGGTTGCAAACTACTTTCAATGGATGTTTGGATTCTATAAAAGACAAAAGCCAGCTGCAGAACCAATGACAGATTTTGAAGATTGGGCTTTTGAGAAGTTGGGAGTGGAGAGTTTACTTGATCTCGTTGATACCTCTTTGTTAGAATCAAGATTGATGGACCTTTTTGATGAGCAAAAGAAGGAAGAGGGTATCAAATTTGGGGATCCTAGAGATGAATCAGACAGTGATGACTCTTCATCATCTGACTCTGGTGATGACCATCTATCTGGTCCAGGAGGAGTCAGTGGAACTGCTCTGATTAATGAACCAAATATACAACAGTCCACTGATACTAGTAGGTCTGCTGAGGGTCAACAGACTGGTCAAATGGATGAGGATCTGGAAGATCTCACCATGGATGATCTGGAGGCACAAATCAATGAGGGTATATATATTGGTGCAAACAGGCTGGTTGGTGAGATAGATACTGTCTTCGTTGAAGAATCTGTTGCACTTACGGAAGATCAGCAGGCTGAAGATTTGGATGAAGAAAGGGTTACTGATCATAGTGAGCCTGATGTCAGTTCTGAGGATTCTGCTCAATATCAAACATGGATTGACACTCAAGACACTCTATCCAAAACTGCCAATTTTCTAAGAAGGATTGCTGATGTTAAGGAATTTCAAAGAGAAAATAGGGCTGAATTCCCTGCAATCCTTGTACAGAGAGTACTGACCATTGAGGAACAGTCAGTGATAGCTCAGAGGTTAGACATGGTGATGGGATTTGAAGGATCACCATTGATTGTTGAAGAGGTTCAAGCTGCTGAGGATTAAACAACACCTGAACAAAGGTTTGAACTGGTGGTTCAGATGGCTGAGGAACAGACAGCACCTGAACAAAGGTTGGAATATGAGGTACAGGCTGCTGAGGTACAAACTGCACCTGGACATAGGTTGGAACTATCTATGGGTTTGGAGGAAACCCCTGTTGTTGTTGTTGAGCAGTGCTTTGTAGAAGGAGAGCTCTTTGGAGGGAATTCATTTGTAGGGAAAGATGGTCAGCAGACTGCTGTTATTGATGAAGATGAACAGCTGCTGGACTATGACTACAGTGATGAGGAGTTTCAAGTGCCTTAGGAAGAACCTATAGATGCTGAACCTCAACAGGCATTTGTACCTATCTTTGAGGAACCTGCACAAGATTCTATAATGGAAGATGTTCTTGGTGCTATGGTTGAAGAAGGTCATGCCCCTGCTGGAAGGGACATGAGTAGAGCCATGGTTGTCAGTAGACAGAGGACACAATACAATGTTGAAGAGCCTGCTGATGATGCTGCTGGACATATGGCTGGAGGAATGGCTGGTGGAGTACCAGCAGAGATTTTGGATGAGTTGAGGACTGTCAGAAATGACATAACAAGGTTAAGAACTCAACTTGACAGGCAAGAGCAGAGGTTTGAAGATTTGATGAATCTGGTGGAAAATAGAGAGAGGACTACAGAAACAGTTGACTCCAATATTACTTCCACTCAGTATGCTCTTGCTGACCTTGCTCTAGATGTAAAGGGATCAGACAAGGAAATACAATGAAAGATAAGTTTCTGAAAGATCAACTTGAAGCCATTCACCAGAAACTTGATAAACTTGCTGAGGCACTCAAGCCTCTTGGTGAGGCTGGCTGGAACACTTCAACTCTCTTTGGATTGGATCCTAAGTTCACTGAGAGGATCAATCTACTGGAGCAGACTATGCAAGATAGGATTACTACAGTTGACACAAGAACTGAAATTATGGAGGGTCAACTGAATAATCTAGTAATCACCTAGGAGAGTGTTCATGGCCTACTGTCCCGTTTTGTTGATGATGTCAATAAGGGGGAAGAGAGCCAAACAGCAGTAGCAAAAAAGAGGCTGCCATGATTTTTGCTAAGAAAAGATGGGAAGCTGACACCAATGCATTTATAGAACCTGCACCAGGCAGACTTTCACTCACTGATGATCTTCTCAGAGAATATAAGAAGGTTTACAACAACAAGAGAAGACCTTACCATGACAAGGGTTTCCATGAGGGACTAAACTCTTTTCTGGGACTCAAATTTTGGGAAGCAAGGGTTAAAGCCTTGAGAGCTGCACATAGATGTGGAAAAGGTGGAAGAGGTGGTAGAGGTGGAAGGAGTTTACCTACCACATCAGCAAAGGATTCACTGAATGAATTTAAAGAAGTATACATGCGCTTAGGCTTTAGAGTACATCAGATCAATCTTACTCTACCTGAGGCATGGAAATGGTGGAAAGAAGTGAATCCTCACATTGATTTCTCTCTTATTGAAAATGAATGGATGAGAGAAATGGTTAGAGAAATAAGAGCTTATCAAGAGCAAGTAGAGAAGGAAAGAGAAGAAAGAGAAAGAAGACACTAGATCAGCATACTTTATCTGCTTTATTACTTGCTGAATTTAGACTGTAATGTTGGAAAGGTGTCCTAAACCCAATCGGGTTGGACCGGATCCGACCGGGTCGGATCATTTACAGTCTATTTAGTTCATGTAATAACTTTATTATGATTAATAAAAGAACTTATGTTATTATATATTGTTTATCTTCATATTATTTGTTGTATATATATAGTAACGTCCCTAGTATCAATCTGTGATAGAGAAACCATGATAGTGATTATGGTTGATGAGATCTCTAATCACTATAACAAGGTTGGTACTTAAATGTCTCTAGTCTTACATATTATCAAACGGGACATTGATAGTATAATCAGACTAGCACGTATTGGATGTCTTCTATCTTTTAGAAGATAGGGATAGATCTCATCTATCGAAGTGTAGGGACACTTGGACTGTATGTGGACGTGTATTAGAGAATGCGTATGTTAGACTGACCCACTTACATTTAGTGTCACACTATGTGGCGGTTGTGTAATTATCCTTTTGACCGGAGTCTTCATGGCATCACGGTGTGGATTGTCATGATTTGACACTATTGAGATTTCTCCTAACCACGGGGCGATCATGCGGTAGTGATTGGGTATGATATTGAAGCATGAGGAGTATACATGATTGGTTGTCCGGGAATCGCGTATCCTATGAATGGGATCGAATATCCGAAATGGCCTTCTTATAAGGGATGTCTAGCTCTCGAGAATCTTTGCAAAGTGGGAGTAAATGTGTTATTCCGAGAGGGCATGATATCCAGATTATAAGATACGATCGTCAATGTATTGACACTCGAGATATGATCGTATGGATATTAATTCAGCGGTAGGATTGTAAGTTACACGGTAACTGCTTCACATGAAAGGTAGTAGTCATTGCTTTTGACTCTTCCGATGATTGGGGGTCACGGTGTGTTGCTAGACGCTATCCCGTGATCGTTAGGTATGAAGGGCATTTTAGTAAATTGCACTTTATGTCTACGGCCAACATATTCGGAAGCCTATCGGGTCACACACATATGAACATCGAGTCGGATTAAAATACGGTTATAGTTGATAACCAAATAAGGAAAGTTTATATCTAGACTATAAAGGTTATGGTGGTAAATTAATATGGTGGTATTTATTTATTATGAATAAATAAAATACAAGATATTAATTATATACAAATTATATTAATTAAAGAATATTCCAGAAGCCAATTATTTGGCACATGTGGCGCCACATTTAAGTGTTTGAGATACATTTGGATTGTGCACTTTAATTAATAAGATTGCCATAATATTAATATATGATATTAATTGATTTTGGAAAAATAGATTTATGGTAATAAGATAATTATATTCAATATAAGATATTGACAAAATAAATTATAATTAAAGAGATAAATCAATCTAGTTGATTTTCCTTATTTTATTGGGAAAATGTTTTCTTCTCCTACACACATATGGGGCGCCACTTTTAACTATAAATAATAGGTGGGTGTCAAGCTCTTTTGTACATCACAATTGCAAGAGCTCATAGTTCTTGTGTAAAATAGAGAGCAATCCATAGTGAGTTTGTGAGGGAAGAAAAATGCCGGTCTAGCAACCGGAGTTTTCCGATAGCAATCCAAGGAGGATTCCGGCAAGGGGTTCGTGTGGATTAGCGATAGAGGCCGGACGCGTGGACGGCTTGCGCACTGAACTACTCTCTATTGACGGTCAAAGCGACGATCTTATAGATCATCTGAGGTATAACCGTCAAACTACTTAACGTGTTTATTGCATTAAACGAAGAACGATCTAGAAAAGGAAATCAAATTTTAAATACCGCTGCGTTAAACTAGTGATTTCCTAACATGTAATACTTTTGAACAACTGATTATAATGAGATATGACTATATTTGTTCTGTTTTTGTTTTTAATCTTTTTGCTTTGCTGTAAGGAGGGTATTGGCATCATCACCAAAAAGGGGGAAATTGTTGGACTTATTTTATGTTTTAGTGATGAGTGCCAGACTAGCTGTTATAGATCAAAGGCAAAAAGATGTCTAGATCAAATGTATAGGCTTATTAGAGTTTGATCATTGTATAGGTTTCATCAAACAAGCACTGTAAAAGGTCAGCTGACTTACATCGTGAGACTAACTAAATCGATGAGGGTACCCAGGTCGAGTAGACTAGTTTAGGAACTCTTTGAGATTTGAAAGGTGAGGCTCAAACTCAGTTATTGAAGGCTAAGGGATCAAACTTAGTATTTTAAGTCAAGGATATGGAATCAGAATTTAGGGAAGTCTGTGATGACCTAAACTGATTACATATACCTTGTGTACAAGGTCTAATTTCCAAAAGTTAAGTGGTGTTTGGAACTTAGTTATATTCAAAATGGTGTAATCTAACTTCACAATAAAAAGTTAGATATAAGAAAAGTCAGCTGAAGTGTTTTAATGAACACAGCAACATGGATTAGCTGACTTATATATATTTTAGCAGACTATTACCCTCAGGAACCTGCTAATATATATTCTAGATTATTCAAAGGTTACATTGGAAGACTACAAGGAAAAGGACAGTTAACAACCTCTGATTTTATCAAACAAATCAATGGTTAAGATTAATTGGACATTGGGAAGAAACAGAGGATTATCCAATGGATACAAGTCAAAGGGTGGACAGACTGTAAATTGTCAAAAAGTATTCTAACAGTGTCAGTACTATGAACAGTGACAAAAGGCAAGTCAAATGGGACAAATCTGAAACGGCTATGTTTGAATTTCAAACATAAGTCACAAGGGTTCCCACCTATAAATAGAGGACTTCTAATTCAGATACAAGTGATGATTTTTGGAAGAAAAACAAAGTATAATCTTGAGCTTTAGATTCTCATCAAGAAAGCACCCTGCTGACCCTACTGAGCATAAAGCTGCTGATCCAGTAAAACTCTTCAAGTGTAATCTGTTTTCAAGCTACATCAAGTTTACACACTTGAAGACCACAAGCTGTTGATCATATCATCCTGATCAAGCTGCTGAAAGCTGAATCACTTACTTGATTCAAACTTTCTTTTACAAGGAATCTGCTGAAGACAGTGAAGCACATTTGTGTCAAGGACTGTTGTTTGTGGTGGAGTTGGTGAAGAGGCAATCCTACCCTTCAAGGACCAGTGGAAGACTTTGGAGCAGCAATCCTACCTGTTCCAAGTGTTCAGTTTGTGAAGCCATAGTTATTGGTGAAGGACAAGCAATTTAGGGATTTTTGTAACTGCTATCTCAAGAATCTCTAGTGAATTACCTCCAACATCACAGGAGAAGAGTGGACTGACAGGATTACACCACCTGGAACCACTATAAAATCTGCCTACTTACTTTCTGCATTTATATTCTACATTTAGTATATCTAGCACATCAACCTACTGAATCTAGCAACTGAATTCACACACATACACTACAGAGTATCTAATACTTGGTATCATATTTTAACAACAAGTTACAAGGCTTAATTTCTGATATATTCCGCTGCACAAATTCAGTAAATTCAACGATCAATGAGACTCTTTGAGTGTCGTGAGACTACTAAGCTATCGGCCAGACTCTTTTGAGCTATCGGCAGTCATTTCTTTGAAGTTCTTGAGTTTCTTAACTCCAAAAAGTTTTAAGTGTTAAGTTTATTCACCCCCCCTCTAAACTTAACCAAAGCCTTTTCAAGGGACCAACAGGGCGGTTATAAGCATTTGCTTCAATGTGTTGAATGCTTTCTTGCACTCTTGTTAAGGGTGAATTTATACGATTTATAACGCTATATTCTACGATATTTTTCCCCGTATTTGTACTAAATTGCATAAGAAACATGTGTTTAATGAAAATATTGAGTAAATGATATTTTAGAAGAGTTAATCGCAAAATAGGTTGATTTATGTGTTTTAATTATGATTTTATGATTATTTGGACATTATTACGTTTTGCGATGTTTTTATGTGTTATAGATACGTGTTTGATGCTCAAGAGATGATCAAAAAGAGATAAGAGTCGAAATATATGATGATAAAAGAGATAATGAAGGAATTGACAAGAAGAGAAGAGATAAAGATCAATAAATCAAAATCGATCATATCAAACTGGCGTCCAGAATCTCCGTCCAGTGGACGGGCGTCGATGTAATTGAGCAGCGGCCGAGGATGTCATCTTTGATTCGAGGAAGTTTGGACCCTGGAGTGGGCGCCGTCTGGACGCGGCGGCGTCTGGTCATGACTTCGGCCCGATCGAAGTTTTATTGAAGAGTGGGACGGGCGTTCAAGGTTTTGAGACAGGCGTCGGTGGCCGACTTAGCGAACCGACTTTGAAATCTATATATAGTAATTTGTTTTCTCCAAAAGAGGACCATACTCACATTATTCAAAACCCTAAACCTAGGGGCGGCTTTAGGCTGCGTTTTCATCTTTTATTCCTATTTTTATGCTCTTAGTTTAGATTAAACACTAGTTACTTTTTATGCCTTTGTTTACGCAAATTTGAGTTCTTGAGGATGTTCGAGAGGCTAAAAGCTTCATCAAGCGAGTATTGTGAAGCCGTCCAACAATTGTTGATTTCGTTTTCTTGATTATCTTGTGAGTTTTTAATATAGGTTGTTTCTTATTCATGTTTAATTTGCTTTTATATCGGAAGATATGCATGTGTTGATTGTTTATTGTTGATGGAAGTCTTAATAAACCCTAGATCGCCATGAATAAGAATAGTAATTGAATCTATCATAACGGAAGTTAATAGGTCGATTCTTAGATTATAAACACAAAGTTTGCACCTTTGGTTATTAAGCGCGTTAATCTTACATCGGAAGATAGTAGATTGATAGATGAACTTTCTAAGGAATTAGGGTTCATGTTTAGGTAAGGTGAATCACAACTGAATAAAAGCGCAATATAATCGAGATAGGAATCAATGCTTGTTGGATAGGTGGATCAATCCTCGTTTGCTCGTTATAAATTTGATTTAAATCCTTAAAAGCTTGAATTTGTCTAGTTAGTTTACTTTTATCTCGCACCTTAGATTAGTTAGTTTAAATTGGTTCGCAGCCCGTATCCTTCACGGCTTTAGATCATCTCTTACGTCCGGTTTTACGTTTGATTAAGTTTAATTTCTGATGTATTCGTTTAGTTTTATCCGCTATTTAGCTTAGTAATCGTGACATAGGTTAGTTAGATAAAAACTAGAAATCACAATCGTTTAGTTCCCCGTAAGATCGACCCGGCATTAGCCTCCATACTACGATCCTTATACTTGAGGTTAACCGGATTATTACTTGTTTATTTTGTGTTGATAAAATCCGTGACAAGGGGAGTTGTTAAGGGTGAATTTATACGATTTATAACGCTATATTCTACGATATTTTTCCCCGTATTTGTACTAAATTGCATAAGAAACATGTGTTTAATGAAAATATTGAGTAAATGATATTTTAGAAGAGTTAATCGCAAAATAGGTTGATTTATGTGTTTTAATTATGATTTTATGATTATTTGGACATTATTACGTTTTGCGATGTTTTTATGTGTTATAGATACGTGTTTGATGCTCAAGAGATGATCAAAAAGAGATAAGAGTCGAAATATATGATGATAAAAGAGATAATGAAGGAATTGACAAGAAGAGAAGAGATAAAGATCAATAAATCAAAATCGATCATATCAAACTGGCGTCCAGAATCTCCGTCCAGTGGACGGGCGTCGATGTAATTGAGCAGCGTCGAGGATGTCATCTTTGATTCGAGGAAGTTTGGACCATTTGGAGTGGGCGCCGTCTGGACGGCGTCTGGTCATGACTTCGGCCCGATCGAAGTTTTATTGAAGAGTGGACGGGCGTTCAAGGTTTTGAGGACAGGCGTCCGGTGGCCGACTTAGCGAACCGACTTTGAAATCTATATATAGTCATTTGTTTTTCCACAAAAGAGGACCATACTCACATTATTCAAAACCCTAAACCTAGGGGCGGCTTTAGGCTGCGTTTTTCATCTTTTTATTCCTATTTTTATGCTCTTAGTTTAGATTAAACACTAGTTACTTTTATGCCTTTTTACGCAAATTTGAGTTCTTGAGGATGTTCAGAGGGCTAAAAGCTTCATCAAGCGAGTATTGTGAAGCCGTCCAACAATTGTTGATTTCGTTTTCTTCGATTATACTGTGAGTTTTTAATAAAGGTTGTTTCTTATTCATGTTTAATTTGCTTTTATATCGGAAGATATGCATGTGTTGATTGTTTATTGTTGATGGAAGTCTTAATAAACCCTAGATCGCCATGAATAAGAATAGTAATTGAATCTATCATAACGGAAGTTAATAGGTCTCGATTCTTAGATTATAAACACAAAGTTTGCACCTTTGGTTATTAAACGCGTTAATCTTACATCGGAAGATAGTAGATTGATAGATGAACTTTCTAAGGAATTAGGGTTCATGTTTAGGTAAGGTGAATCACAACCTGAATAAAAACTGCAATATAATCGAGATAGGGAATCAATGCTTGTTGGATAGGTGGATCAATCCTCGTTTGCTCGTTATAAATTTGATTTAAATCCTTAAAAGCTTGAATTTGTCTAGTTAGTTTACTTTTATCTGCACCTTAGATTAGTTAGTTTAAATTGGTTCGCAGCCCGTATCCTTCCTGGCTTTAGATCATCTCTTTGTCGGTTTTACGTTTTGATTAAGTTTAATTTCTGATATTCGTTTAGTTTTATCCGCTATTTAGCTTAGTAATCGTGACATAGGTTAGTTAGATAAAAACTAGAAATCACAATCGTTTAGTTCCCCGTAAGATCGACCCGGCATTAGCCTCCATACTACGATCCTTATACTTGAGGTTAACCGGATTATTACTTGTTTATTTTGTGTTGATAAAATCCGTGACAAGTTTTTGGCGCCGTTGCCGGGGAACCGGACGGTTGTCTAGTTTTTATTTTCGCTTTTTCGCTTTTTACATTTGTTTTTGTTTCGTTTTCCTGTTTTAATCCGTTTTAAATTCCTGTTTTTAGTTGATAATTGTTTTAGGTAGTTGTTAAGTAGATAATTAGGGTTTAAAACTCTCCCTTAGTAGTAGTTTTCTTGTTAGATCTTCTGTCTTTCTGTTTTTCTGACTTTCTTTCTTCCCTTCTTGCATTCTCTACAAATTCCTGCTTTTGTTCTAAGTTTTCCCGTGAGCAAACGGGCGTGCAGGATATTGGGCGCCCGTCATTTGAAATTATCAATCTGATTCTGTTTTATTCACTTAGACAGCGTCCATAAGTTTTGGGCGCCCGTTCAGAGTATTCAATACATCAGACGGCGTTTAAATTACTAAGCGCCCGTCCGATCTCAATTTCATCACGGGCGCCCGTCCAATCTTTTGGGCGTCCGTCCGGTATTTATTTTTTCTTAACACTTTTGTTTCCTTTTCTTCTTTCCCATTCCTCTCTTTAGGCTTTTAATTTTTAGTTTAGGCTTTTACTTTCTTAGTCTTTAGGTTTTGTTCCACTTGTTTTTTTTGGTCCGGTTTATGCAAACTCGGAGTCATAAGGGACCGTTAGTATACACCCCTGACCCCGAGCGAACCATAGTCCGGCCAAACAGCGGAATTTCCGTTCTGCGATTACGGAAAGCGAGCGGCGAGATCTTGAAGAACAACTAGCAAGAGAAATCAGCGATTTTGTGATAATGGCGGCGATAATAGGCGTACATTGGCGGACTACGCCATGCCAGGCGAAGTCAAGGTCAACCCGGCTATTGTTATTCCGGCCATTCTTGCACAAACCTTGAGGTGAAGCCAGGACTTATCCGGATGATGCGCAAAGACGCATCAATTTTTCACGGCTACCAATCGGAGAATCCGCATACCCACTTACACACATTCTTAGAGATATGCGGTACTACGCATCAAGGAGTAAGTGAGGATGCTATCAAACTGAAACTATTTCCATTTTCGATTTGAAAGGGAGGCCAAAGAGTGGTACACCTCTCTCCCGTCTGAATCTATCACCACCTGGGCAGAACTCGAAAAGGAGTTCTTGAGTCAATATTTTCCACCTTCAAAGACAGCCCCGGTGCTTAAATGACATTTTCACATTCTATCGAAAGAGAATGAATCTTTCTTCGAGTGTTGGAAGAGATTCAAGTCCCTTCTTAGAAAATGCCCCCACCATGGCTTGCCCTTTGGAAAGGCAAGTCAATACATTCTTCGATGGATTGACCGAGCTTACAAAAGGCATGGTCAATAGTTCTTCTTGGCGGGGCATTTGGAAGAAAACACTGATGAGGATGGGCATTGTTTGAGGACATTGCAAAATATAACTATGCCCCTCTTATCAAGCAATTCAAGCACCTCCTCCTCCCAAGGTTGAGGAAGTCAATTTACAAAGTTTGATTGCCATGCTGCAAAAGCAGATGGCCCCACCTCAAGTTTCCAATCCTATAAATCAAACTTCCTCTTTTCCACAGAACCCTCAGGTTCTGTATTGCGAAAATAAATTGTCGGACCGGCCATATGAATGGCCAATGTCAATTTAATCCCCTGCACCTTATCAAGTAAATTTCATTCATGACTATGGGCAAGTACAACCAAATCACATGTCAAAATTGTGACGAGGTGGGGCACACTTCTAAAGTCGCCCTATGAGCGGACGAGAATGCGGAAGTGAATGCATTCTATGGCGAGAACAATCAAAGGTTCAATCGGTTTCAGGCGGGCAATTTTCAAAACCAAGGGTTTAATCCATCTTCAAATTTCAATCCCAACTCGAATTTTAATTGAATCAATTTCACAGAAACCACAGGTTTAATCAGAATCAAAACTCGAATTTTTCCAATTCTACGCAAAATTCAATCGAATTGGCCTTCTAATTCAAATTCTCAATTTCAAAGTCGCCCCCAATGACCTATATGCTCCAAATCTCCAAAACTCTCAAGGCCCCTCCCAACCTACAAATCTTGAGGCTAAGTTGGAAGAGCAAAGTAGATCGATGAAGAATCTTGAGAGACAAATTGGGCAAGCTGGGAAGCGGTTGGCTTCTAGACCCCAGAGGCATTGCCCGAGTTTCACCGAGAAGAATCCAAAGGGTGGTCAAGTTGCTCAGCTGATTTGAACAAAGGCTCATGTATACCGACCTCGTGCCATCAATTCAATACGGTAAGGAGGAGGCGGTGCAATGAATCTAAGGAGCGGTACTCAAGTTAGTGGTCCTTCCCATCCGGAAACCACCAGCCCCTCCCTGCCATTGATAAGGCGGGAGGGAAGCTGAGCACCTACACTCCCCTCAGCTGCAAGAGAAAACTCGGTGGCTGATCCACGAGAGGTGAAGAGTTTGGTGATCCTCAAGTGGGTGATCCTTTGAGGCCCGAAAAAAGCAAGCGAAAGTCGGGAGGGTGATCCCCGACTACTAAGAAATCGAAAAAAGCGTTCGTTGGAAGGATCTGGAAGGCAAGTGTCGGTGCATCCTCGAAAAAGGTTTTCTCTCGAGGATGACCTTAAGAAACTTCCATTTCCACCGAGAAAGAGCAACATTCCTTTGATTGAGGATAAGAAATGCTAAAAAGGTGCTAAACCTTTTGAAAAATACTCAGTGAATCTTCCATTGTCGGATGTCTTAGTCGAGATGCCTAAGTATACAAAATTTATCAAGGATGTTGTGTCTTGAAAAAGAAATTAGCGAGGCATGGAAAGCAGATTGGTGAGGATTGTTCCATGATTAATTATGAAAACTTACCAATTAAAAGAGGTGACCACTGGCAAATTCGTGCTTACAGTATTAATGGGAGGTCTAGTCTTCCCAAATTCTTTGTGTGATCTAGGTGCCTCTATAAGCCTTATGCCAATGTCTCGTATGCAAGCATTTCGGTTTACAAAGCCTTCTAGAACCCACTACTATGAGTTTACAATTCGCGGATAGATCCTCTAAGAAAGCTTCAGGAATCTAAAAGGCGTTTTGGTTGAGATTGATCGATTTACCTTTCCAGTTGATTGGTATGTTTTAGATATAGAGAAAGACTAAAACGTTCCCTTGATTCTAGGAAGACCTTTCTTATCTACTGACTAGAGCTCTCATCGATTGCGATGGTGGGCAAGTGACTATCCGAGTTGGTGACCAAGAGGTGAGTTACAATGTCTTAAAGTCCATTCAAGTACCCTCGGCCCTCCAACCGGTTTTCCATTGATTATATGATGGATGATTTCACCGACTATATGGATAAGCAAGTCATGGCTGTAGAAGCAGAATATGAGCGATTAGTTGATAATCTGAATACTCATGGTAGGGTGAATCTGGATCAATTAGCAGCTGATTTTGTGGAAGAGTTGTCGGAAGGAGAAGCTTTGGCGGTGGGACCACAGAGTAAACTCAATGATATTGAGTTGAAAAGTGGAGATCTCAAGTCTAGTTTAGAAGACCCCCCTGCGGATTTGGTGTTGAAGCCGTTACCTAAACATCTTAAGTATGTGTTCTTAAGAGAAAGCGACAAGCTTCCTTTAATCATATCCGCCAAGCTTTCCCAGATAGAGGAAATGGCGATCAACGTCTTGAAGAAGAATGAAAAAGCTTTTGGTTGGCAAGTAGGAGATATCGAGGGAATATCTCGACATCTGCATGCACAAGATCAAGGCGAATGAGGCGCCAAGTGTGTCGAGACGACCCAGTGAAGGCTTAACCTCATATGCAAGAAGTCGTTAAAAGAAATCATTAAACTTACGGACATGGGAATCATTTATGCCATCGCGGATAGTGAATGGGTTTCCCGACTCAAGTAGTTCCCAAAAAGGTGGAATTACAATTGAAAAGAATGAGAAGGAGAGGAAATTGCATTGAGGCTTATTCTTGATTCTGAGTGTGCATCGATTATCGAAAGCTCAATGAGGTAACCATGAAAGATCACTTTCCCCTTCCATTCATTGACCAGATGCTCGAGCGTCTGGCGGGGCACGCATTCTACTGTTTCCTAGATGGATATTCAGGATATTTCCAGATACCCATTGATCCAGCTGACCAAGAAAAGACCACATTCACCTGCCCTTATGGTACTTTCGCATACAGACGAATGCCGTTCGGTCTCTGCAATGCCCCAGCTACATTTCAGCGATGTATGCTAGCCATCTTTGACGGGCTTGTAGAAAAGTGTATGGAGATTTTTATGGACGATTTTTCGGTTTTTGGTCAGTCTTTTGATGATTGCCTTGACAATCTTGATCAGTGTTATCGGATGTGTGGAAAGAACCTAGTACTTAATTGGGAAAAATGCCATTTCATGGTAGATGAAGGAATAGTTCTTGGCCACAAGATCTCAGCCAAGGGTATAGAAGTGGACAGGGCAAAAGTAGAAGCTATTGAGAAGATGAGCTATCCTAAAAATGTGCGCGAAGTGAGAGGCTTTCTTGGACACGTCGGCTTCCACAGAAGGTTCATTCAAGATTTCTCCAAGATAGCCAAGCCCCTGTCCACTTTACTAAAGGAAGACGTTGAGTTTAATTTTGATGAGAGCTGCAAGCAAGCGTTTGAGGAGCTTAAGGATCGTTTAATATCTGCTCCGATTCTTATATCGCCTGACTGGAACCTACCATTTGAGCTTATGTGCGACGCATCAAATTATGCTGTTGGTGCTGTTCTAGGGCAAAAGATCAAAGGAAAGTTCCAGCCTATCTATTACGCAAGCCACACATTGAACCCCTCTCAAGTTAACTATACTACTACTGAAAAGGAACTACTAGCCGTAGTCTTTGCTATGGACAAGTTTCGTAGTTACTTGTTAGGAGCTCAAGTGATCGTGTGGGTGATCACGCTTGCTGCTGCGTTACACGATGACTAAGAAAGAGGCTAAACCGCGCTTACTACGTTGGATATTGACCCTACAAGAGTTTGACGTTCAAATTAAGGACAAAAAGGGCAGTGAAAATGTAGTGGCGGATCATGTGTCTAGGATGTTAAATGAGGAAAGGAATGAACCAGATGATATAGATCTTTACTTTCCTCTAGAGAACATCATGTTGATCGATGGCCGCTCTCCAGATGTTCCTTGGTACTCCTCCATTGTTAACTACCTTCATGCCAAATACATTGACCCTGAAATGTCTTATCAAGAGAGGAAGAAGTTCTTCTCTGATATGAAATATTTCGTTTGGGATGAACCTTATCTTTTCAAGATCTGTAAAGATGGTTTGCTTAGGAGATGTATTCCAGAATCTGAGCAACGTGACATCATTGAGCAGTGCCACAGTGGACCCACAGGAGGTCACTTTGGTCCGTGGAAAACCGTTGCTAAGATATTTCAATCCGGTTTCTATTGGCCTACGATCTTTAAAGATACGGAAGCTTTCTGTAAAGCTTGTGATAGGTGCCAAAGAACCGGTACTCTGACAAGGCGTTTTGACATGCCTTTAAAACCCATCCTCGAATGCGAAGTCTTTGATGTATGGGGTATCGATTTTATGGGGCCATTCCCATCATCTTGCGGTAATAAATACATCTTAGTCTGCGTGGACTACGTGTCTAAATGGGTGGAGGCCCAAGCCACTCCTCACAATGATCATAAGACGGTGATGAAATTTCTAAAGAAGAATATCTTCGTGAGGTTTGGATGTCCACGTGCCTTGATCAGTGATGAAGGGACGCATTTCTGCAACCGACCCCTAGAGAAAGTTCTTGAGAAATATGGTGTTCGTCATAAAATTGGCACACCATATCATCCGATGACTAGTGGTCAGGTTGAAAAAGAAACAGAGCATTAAGAAGATCTGGAGAAGGCATTACTTGATCATAGGAAGGGCTGAGTCTAAAGTTGGATGATGTCTTTGTGGGCATATCGAGGCGCCTATAAGACCCCATGGGTACATCACCATATCAAATGGTCTACGGAAACCATGTCATCTGCTGTCGAGTTAGAGCATAGAGCTTATTGGGCTACAAAGTTTACGAACTTTGATTCCGAATCTTGTGGGAAGCATCGATTCTGGTGATTACATGGTGGGCAATTCGGACTCCAGGCCTATGAAAGTGCGAGGATTAGTAAAGATAAGATGAAGCTACTCCACGATGCTAAGATTAAGAAAAGAGAGTTTCATGTCGGCGAACAAGTTCTTCTATATAATTCCAGGTTACATCTGTTTCTGGAAAGTTAAGGACACGTTGGTCCGGCCCTTTCGAGATTCTCCAAATCATTCCGGAGGCGTTAGAACTTCGTGGTTAGTGGTGAACCGTTTGAGTCAACGGTCAAAGGTGCAAACACTATATTGGTGAACCCAAAGAGACATCTTTGATTGTTAAATTTCTCGATATTCTCGGATGTGGTGTTACTCGGTCGAAGAATTTGGCGAGTTATCACCCGACTTGTTCTCCGAGGATGACGGTAGTGATCCGTCTGAAGAAGTTCTAGTAGGTAGTCTTTGATATGGAAGAGTTTGAGAGGGCGACAACTTAAGCGTCATCGGAGGAGTCGGAGGAGAAAGAACACAACCATGGGGAAACTTAAGAAGGTTGGGAGAGCTTTCAAAGATTTCACCCCATGTGTGAGATCTTGTTTCTGCAGCCACACTCTTGATCGAGCTTAAGCGAGGTAGTGGTGGCGAGAAAGGTTAAATGGCTTTGATCGGTGAGCTTACAATGTGTCGAGCTAACGACATTAACCAAAAGCGCCACAGGGGCAAACCTAGATATCGTTCTTTTAGTTGTTTTGTTTTATGCTTTGATAGTATTAGTATTTAAGTTTAGTTTATTCGATTTTAGCCTTATTAAGTTGTTGTTTTTATACATCGATTAGTTGTGCTTTCTAGATATGGATTTCGGTGTTCGGCCGGAGGAGTTACCTTTCCTTAGGAGGATTCCACTCATTCTTTGTAGATGACGGACCGGGAGGAACCATCGTTTTGCACGTAGATTTTGACATTAGTACCCGCGTCAAGGCGGTCACCTATGTTCTCATTGTTCCCCGTTGTTCGGGAGGTGGAGACTTTACTCTTGAGGAGTTCTGAGGCAGCTCTAGGGCGTCCTTACACCATCCTCAATGATCCGATCTTGTGATTTAGCGCTAGTCTTTGCAAAAAGTGAGCACTTTCGAGGTGTTGATGTATGGTGGTGAGGCGGGGTTTACAAGATGAGTATGACTTCCCTCCGGCGATTGACATGCTCCGCCGTCTCATTCGAGTGATCGATTGGTCGGACATTTATGATGACTAGCGTTCTTAGGATGTTTCGTCGAGCAAGCGGCGTAAAAAAAAAAGCGAGTGGGAGGCAACCTTTGTTTTCCATCTGTTTTTATTTATTTTTCTAGTAATTTTATGTACTTCATTTGATTTTTATTTGTATTTTTGAAGTTTTATATAAGTTTAATAAGAAAGGGCAATTTTGAATTTGATTTGTATGGAAATTTTATAATTTTTGCACTTATTGATTGGGCGCCCGTCGAACTCTGGGCGCCCGTCCGCGCTTGACCAATTTTAGGGCGGCGTCCACTAAGCCTGGGCGCCCGTCGATTTATTCCTCCAATCTGTATGTGATTTAAACTCTTGGGCGGCGTCTAATAAAGCGGGCGCCCGTCCGGTTCATCCGTCTTTCCGGTGGGCGCCCGTCCACCGAGTTGAACAGCGTCCAACCTCTGTCTATATATACCCTTCATCGAGTGAACCTTCACTTTTCGAGAATTTCAAAAAGCAAAAGCGGTTTCTCTCCTCCTTTTGCCCTAAAATAAATCGATTCTAAACCGTTTTGAAGCGATTCAAAGTGCTACAGCCGCCTTGATACCCTCTCTTTGATTTTCATAACCAAATCCCCAACACACGATATTTTTGGAGAATCGAGACCCATTGCGATCCGACTTTTGGAAGAAAAATTTGATTTTGGAGGTCATTTTTGTGTTGTTTGGACTCGTTTTCACCTCAATCAACATCTACTCACCCTACTCGGTAAGTTAGTAACAACTTTTCTAGATTTCATTCACGTTTTTGTGAGTTCGATCTTTGGGTCGGCTCGTTTTCTTGAATGTTACCTTAATTTGTTTTTTTTTTTACGGTTTTGGTGTTTTTTTCTGCTCTCTTTTGGTGATGTGGTGTTGTGATGGGTGATGAATGGATTGTTTGGTGATGGTTTTGGTGGTGGTTGTGGTTTGGTTGTTTTGAAATCCCGCTTTGGATGTTAAGCGGGTATCTTTTGTGCACATTAGGATTGTTTGGTTTGGACTAGGCGTGGAAATGGTTCATAAGAAAAGCGATCGTGAAGAGGCATGGTAAGGAAGTGGCCGGGAGGCGGGAAAAAGCGTAAAGAAATTGACCCTACCTTAGTTGATCCTAACCGGGTGTGAGTATTCGTGAGCAACCTCCCAGAGCCACCCAAACTAGGCGACCTTAAGAGATGAGCCAACCTCGGAGTGCAGAGACGGATGATGATGTGCCTTTGAGTACGGATGCCTAGAGTTCGAGAGAGGTGGAGGTTCGTCAGAAGTGAGAAGCTGTCGATGCTACCGGGAAGAGGAACCGATTGTACTGAGGCAGACCCTCACAGAAAGAAATCTAAAACCGTTGCCCGATGCCATTGCCTCGTCGATTCGTGAACCACAGAGCCCATGAAGTTTATACTAAACATTACTTTTCGAGAAACATGTTGGTTGAGAGGGCTATTTTGGAGGCGAAGGTCGATCCGGGGTTCGTTAAGTTGCTTAAGGATAGGAAGTGGGAAGCCTTGATGACAATCCCGACTACCCGGTGAATAGCTCCTAGTTAGGAATTTTATGCAAAGCTGTTGGAAACCGACTTGGGGACAAAGGTAGTCGTGGTTCGAGGGGTAGAAGTTCCTTTACACGGAGGTGATTAATCGAAATACAACTTAGCGGCTTTCGAGGGTCGGGATTATAAGGAGGAGATTGTGCATAGGCGAGTTTGGGACGAGGATCCTTTGGAGGAGTTGAGATTGAGAGTTTGCCCGGATGTGGCACTGGGCGTTGAGACCGGGAGGAGACCGGAAGGAGTTGGTTACCACGACCTGGGCGGAGGATTGGAAGGTCAGTGTCGATTCATTGAAGTCGGTTGTTGCCTAAGAACAACTTGACACATTTTCATATAGGTGACTGGGCATGTTGTATGCGTTGACATTTGGCTTGAATGTGGATGTGGGGACAGGCATTGTATGGCGAGATCTCGATCAATCGAGAAAGTTTATACACGGAGTTTGATCGTCCCTCATTTGATCCACGATTTGTGCCTCGATGCCGGTGTGCCTGAGTTTGGGGCGGATCATAAGCCGAAGAACCCGAGGCCTATACAAAGGAAAAGAGTAAGCCCTCGGGACATTACGAGCGGAGGCACCTCCGAGCCTGGTTCATCGGCAGCGCCTCGTGCATCCTCCCTTCCTCCTTTATCTCCCCGCTGTCGAGGATGCGGTTAAGCATGGCAAATAGTTTCCGGAATGGCTCGGTGATATTCGGGATACATGAGAACAACATTTTGACAATTCTTGATTGCATCTGTGAGGGCGGCGGCCGAGGGCGGCGAATCTTCAATCCGAGCTCCGTTGATTATCTTTTTCTTTGATGAGATTGAAGCAGGTCATTGCGGATGCTCTACACGACTCTGAGTCATCTTCAGATGAGGAGCAGCCTGACTCGGCAGCTCGGGCTACGGCACCACCTTCTGGACCCTCCTCTGATCCTCCAGCTGATGATTCTGCGGCACCGAGCCAACCGTGATCTTATTTGTCTATTTTCACGTTGGTTGTTTTGTATTGACATTTTTACTTATAAGGTTCGTTGTAATTTTGATATTGATACTATTTATTTTCGATGGATCATGTAAGCCATAAGGCGCGCGTACTTTCATTTCAACTGTGTTTCAACTTTCTGGATGTATTGTGTGCTCTCACTGTGCTTTATCTTCATTTTTGATATCTCTTTTCATGTTGGTATGACTCCCGTTTTCCCGAGATGGTTCCATGTTGTCTAAGATGTGCGGTATCTACATTGTGCAGTTACGCATTCTTGATATCATTATGAAGGCTCCGGCACGACCAACGATTCGAGTTTCGATTTAAATCGGCTAAGTCTTTTCCTTTTTCTTTCGTTTTGCACAACATGAGGACATGTTGATTTTTAAGTGTGGGGAGGGAATGTTTTGATATGTATCTACACATTTGCTTAATTCGTAATGTTTCTATGCAAATGAGCTAAAATTTTTGAAATTTTCCGAATAATTGTTGTTTTTGTTTTGTCGAGTAGGCGATTCGATTAAATGTATCATATATTTGGTAAGTTAGATGTTTCACGACACTATTTTTCACGAGCCATAGTGAATGATGAGCTAATTTATAAAGTTATACCCCTTTTGGATTAGTGGTTTTTTATTTTCTCGTAAGTCGTGTGCTTAGTGCTACGTATATATCGTGAGATTTATGATAGTTTGTATTTAGATCCGAAGTATGATATACTGTGAATATCTAAGGCTTGAATGTGATAAGTAACACGTAACTTATTGTCAAATGAAAAAGTTGAAAAGTAAAATATGAAGAATTATTGTGTGTGTGTGAAAGCTAGTCGATGATTTGAGTGAGGTAGGGTATACCACGTATGTCTATACCACTATGATGACTAAAAGCTCACGACGGTCGAGAAGAAAGCTGCCTTATGATTGGAGTAAGGTAGGGATTATCTTGAAATGTCCTATTACGCTATGACGGGGCAAGAGCTCATTCGATGTGTGTTTTAAGTGAAAAGTTAAATCAAGCGATAAAGTGTTATGAAATGTATATAAGACTAAGTTATCGTCTGTCTTATCCCAGAGTATAAGCCCGATAGATATGTTGTAGGGATTATCCTCTGAGTATTTCAGAAAGGCCCTAGATATATTCGATCATTCTTTTCGGGATATGTCACGTTTGTAGGGTACATCTTATGAGTGTCATTTATTACTAGTCTACAAGGGGGTATTAGCTAGTTTTGCTTTGAGTTTCTCGAGTTTGGATATAGTGGAAGTTTATTATGGCTATGCACACGCACAAGGTGAACCGATTTATTGGATATGTGTTATGCACGTTTAGATGCCTGTTTTTCTCTCGAGCCTAACTTTTGTTTTGTTTTGCTCGGGACGAGCAAAAGCTTAAGTGTGGGGGAGTTGTTAAGGGTGAATTTATACGATTTATAACGCTATATTCTACGATATTTTTCCCCGTATTTGTACTAAATTGCATAAGAAACATGTGTTTAATGAAAATATTGAGTAAATGATATTTTAGAAGAGTTAATCGCAAAATAGGTTGATTTATGTGTTTTAATTATGATTTTATGATTATTTGGACATTATTACGTTTTGCGATGTTTTTATGTGTTATAGATCGTGTTTGATGCTCAAGAGATGATCAAAAAGAGATAAGAGTCGAAATATATGATGATAAAAGAGATAATGAAGGAATTGACAAGAAGAGAAGAGATAAAGATCAATAAATCAAAATCGATCATATCAAAGCTGGCGTCGAATCTCCGTCCGGTGGGCGGGCGTCGATAATTGAGCAGCGTCCAGGATGTCATCTTTGATTGAGGAAGTTTGGGCCGCTGGAGTGGGCGCCGTCTGGGACGAGCGTCTGGTCATGACTTCGGCCCGATTCGAAGTTTTATTGAAGAAGTGTGGCCGGGCGTTCAAGGTTTCAGGCAGGCGTCCGGTGGCCGACTTAGCGAGAACCGACTTTGAAATCTATATATAGTCATTTGTTTTCTCCACAAAGAGGACCATACTCACATTATTCAAAACCCTAAACCTAAAGGCGGCTTTAGGCTGCGTTTTCATCTTTTATTCCTATTTTTATGCTCTTAGTTTAGATTAAACACTAGTTACTTTTTATGCCAATTGTTTACGCAAATTTGAGTTCTTGAGGATGTTCGAGAGGCTAAAAGCTTCATCAAGCGAGTATTGTGAAGCCGTCCAACAATTGTTGATTTCGTTTTCTTCGATTATCTTTGTGAGTTTTTAATAAAGGTTGTTTCTTATTCATGTTTAATTTGCTTTTATATCGGAAGATATGCATGTGTTGATTGTTTATTGTTGATGGAAGTCTTAATAAACCCTAGATCGCCATGAATAAGAATAGTAATTCGAATCTATCATAACGGAAGTTAATAGGTCGATTCTTAGATTATAAACACAAAGTTTGCACCTTTGGTTATTAAGCGCGTTAATCTTACATCGGAAGATAGTAGATTGATAGATGAAATTTCTAAGGAATTAGGGTTCATGTTTAGGTAAGGTGAATCACAACCTGAATAAAAACTGCAATATAATCGAGATAGGGAATCAATGCTTGTTGGATAGGTGGATCAATCCTCGTTTGCTCGTTATAAATTTGATTTAAATCCTTAAAAGCTTGAATTTGTCTAGTTAGTTTACTTTTATCGCACCTTAGATTAGTTAGTTTAAATTGGTTCATGACCCGTATCCTTCACGGCTTTAGATCATCTCTTCTTGTCGATTTTACGTTTGATTAAGTTTAATTTCTGATATTCGTTTAGTTTTATCCGCTATTTAGCTTAGTAATCGTGACATAGGTTAGTTAGATAAAAACTAGAAATCACAATCGTTTAGTTCCCCGTAAGATCGACCCGGCATTAGCCTCCATACTACGATCCTTATACTTGAGGTTAACCGGATTATTACTTGTTTATTTTGTGTTGATAAAATCCGTGACAACTCTTCTCCAAATACGAAAGGTACATCTTTTTCAAGCAATTCCGTCAAAGGTCTAGAAACTTTACAGAAGTCCGTAATAAACTTCCTATAAAATCCTGCGTGGCCAAGAAAGGCTCGCAACGTCTTCAATTTCGTTGGAGGGGGTAACTTATCTATCACCTCTATCTTTGCTCTATCAACTTTCATTCCGTTCTTTGAAATCCTATGACCCAACACTATTCCTTCTATAACCATGAAATGGCATTTTTCCCTGTTAAGTACAAGGTTGGTCTCTTCACATCTCTTTAACACTTTACTCAAATTGTCCAAGCATTTATCAAAGCTATCTCCAAATACAGAGAAATCATCCATGAAAATCTCCAAAAAATCTTCTACCGTGTCCGCAAATAATGACATCATGCACCTTGAATGTTCTTTGGTGCATTACATAACCCAAAAGGCATGCGATTATGCGCAAAGGTTCCAGTAGGGGATAAAACAATAAAGAGGATAATGAACAAATTGCGTAAGAAAAGAAAGCAAATTCGATTATAAGGCAAAGGCGAATGAGTTCCAAGGTACTCCCATTTTTTATACTAAAAGGAGGATATAACCAAGGCGGCGAGGCATGGACCATAAAGAGACCGAAATTTATGGCTCTGATTACACGACACCTATTTATTAGGAGTCATAACTCTGCGTTAATGACACGGTCAAAGGCTGCTCGAGAGGCTAAATTTACGACAAAACACTTGCTCATAGGGCGCGGAAATCTTGACAATTGACACCGCATAGCGACCATGGTTAGGACAAGGCGGCGGCGTTTCGTGACGCGTACTCCAACAAATTATGTAAAAGACCTCGCACAAATCAAGAGGACGCATCTGAGAGGATAAAGTAATGCCTATCACGGCCTCGCTAAAGACGCTTGAGATAGTCAACACAAATCGAGGGACGGGAAAAAATCAAATCTTATAAATAGAAAATGAGAGAGTAAATTGTCAAGATATTACAACTCAAAATTCAGGCAAATCACAAAGATAAATAGTCAAGGTTACAAGTCAAATTTTTAAAGGGCTCGCAGGAAAATCCAAAAATCTAGAGATCATGAGGGTAGGTGGGGTCTTTGATGAACTCATCGCCTTGCTCAGAGGGCGGCGGCTTCTTCAGCGCCTCAAAGTTCACAGGATTAACGGAGGCGGGATCCCAAACAGGCTCGCCACGACTAAATTTATTCGATCTGTATCGAGGTAATAAGCTCATTGGCATAGGAATCTCGGGTGAAAAACCACTAAATCGGGATGACCTTAGTGCGTATTCACCCACACGACATATCTTCAGAGTAATGTGCTCTCTGCCTCGGTCGGCCCAGATGCAAATGAGCTAAGTGACTAAAACCACGATCAAAGCTATGCTCCGTGAGGTCAAGGAAGTCATCCCGAATTCTTGTGGCGGCGGCGGCCCAGACTTGGCCTCCTCAGCGGCCTCGGCGATTTTCTTCACGACTTCCTCTGCGGCTCTCTTCTTGCGGCTTCTCAAAGCGGCTTTCTCAAGAGCCTCTTTAGCAATCTGTATCCGCCTCGGTGAGCTTACCCCTCAACTTAGCGATCTCTCCTGCGCCCCATAAAATCCTTGGTCAAAATGGAAACTTTCTCATTGATTTGACATCCAGTTTAGAGTGCTCCTCCAAGATTGATCTCATCTTTTCCACCTCGCGCTTGACCCGCGTGCCTAGCTTTCTTTTCGGCAAGTAACTCTTGTGCAGTCGATCGCCCATTTGTGCCGTCACCTTTATCATCTCGCCTCGCGCCTCTCAGTGACCTCGAGCACCTATTCAAGCAGCGCCCGGTGGGAAAGCAAGGGAGTTGGCCAAAAACAAAAATAAATAAAAAAGAAAAAGAAAAAGGAAGAAGAGAAGAAAGAGGTGGTCTTACCATAGAAGCGGCAATCCCAAAGCGGCGCTCAAATCTACGATTTGGCGATCTCATCTTGAGGCGGAGTATATCTTGAGCGCAAAGCGGGCTAGTATGCCCGACCAATCTCCACTTGAACATGATCGGGATAGTCAAAGGAATCGGCCAAGAGGAATCACATCGGCAATTGCTTCACCAACCGGCGAGCTTTGGATAGGTCAAGATCCTGGTAAAGCTCGGATCAACCAAAGGGCCTCTTTCCCGGAGTAACCTCGAGGCAAGGTTTTTGTGGCGGTGTCTCGGTGGGCGCTCTTCTCCACGGAGCTTCAACCTCTTCAAGATGCACCGGCGTGGCGGCCGTTTGGGTGGGCGATCATCCTTCGCGCCTTCTCTGGTTGAGGTCGCTTTCGCCGTGCGACTCTTTAGCGAGGGATGAGTCTTTTTGAGGCACCGGCTGACTGGGGCTCACAACAAGGCGGAGGAAGTCGCAACAAAGGCGGAAGAGGTCGCGACTTCGGGTTATATGTCTCGGCGACAACCGAGGCATCCACGATTCGAGGCACTTTCCTAGAGCTTTCTTGAGCCTCGCATCGAGCATTGGCTGCCTTGGCTGCCTCCGCATTAAGCTTGTTTCTTTGAGCCTGCGAGCATTTGGATCCATACCTACAAAAGGAAAGCGGTTTAGAACCCAACAAAACAAAATGAACATATACAAATAAATACAAGTGGACAAAGAAAGTTACAAAGCGGCCTAAGTAAAGGATCACCCCACATTACGGACACTCGGAGGGAAAACATTTGTTGATATGGCAATCCCTAATCCAGTCCGGATCGCAACTCTCAGGACCCATTCGTACCAAGGGCACGGCATTCCCCTTACCTACTAGGCCCGCTATACATGCAAAAGGCTCGGCAGGTCAAGAAGTTCAACCAGGCAACATTTTCCGAGATGGCGCCGCCCATCGGCTGAATTAACGTCATCAGCCCCTTTACATAGCGCCGCTCACTCACAGGGGGGTCAAGGATTAAAAGCGTGGATTTGCCTCCGCGGACTCCTGACCTAGGAAAAGGCCAACCTACCTTCGACTCGACTTTCGGTACCAGCGCCCCATTTGTGAAACTTATTGGGAAGCGGGAATAGTAAGCGGGAGTCTTAAATCCTCGAGGAGATTTGTCCAGAAGCGATCGTCCCACGAAGAGATAAAATTGCCCCGAGTAAAGTTAACGTCGGCTCAATCTTGAGAATCCGGCACATGCTTGTGAAAGCCATCAAGCTGGATAATAGCCCCGACGGCAAAATCGAAGAAGCGCTGCATCTCCTCATGAGATCTTCACAAAGAAAGGATCGAAAAGCGGTCTCGAGACCGCATGCAAATGATGGAAGTGGAGGATAAGGGTGTCCTCGGGCGGCAGCGCACATCGTAATCCTTGTGATCCCGGGCTTAAATTTGTCGGCCTCCTTCTCATAATCGAAAAAAGAAAACCGATACACACCGGTGTCGATTCCAAATATACGATTTATGGTCCTATTGAGATCATTGCCCTTACGGTCGGGACCATTTCTTCTCAACATCCTTCTCATACGCCGTCATGGTCCCAAACTCCCGCGTAGCTTCAGGATTGTTAGGTCGAGAGTTCTCGGATGGGTGGCGGCGCGGCGCTTCACCGATTGTCATGGTTTGGCTCGCAATTTTTTCTTCTTCTTCTTCTTACGCTTTTTGCGGGCACCGAGATATCCTTCGAGGCAATTCAGCATTTTCATCCTCACCTGGACCCCATTAACTCATGAGCTGCGGCGTCCGAACATAAGCTTAAATCGTGGTCGGGGGCGCCGCTAGTACTTGGGACATGATTTGTCCCTTCGACCGGGGGCGCGATTTTTTCAGCCCGTGAGCAGTTGGAGATTTTTGAGCCCGCGCTTTCTCTTTAAGGCTCTCTACGCGGCGGATTTTGGCGAGAGATAAAGGCCTCCAACTCAAAAAGGTCGGCATCCATAGTAGCGACCTCATCGCGATAATCTCGCCAACACTGCGAGTACTTTCCACTTCCACCTCCTCCAGGTAGATCGCTTGGCGAGGCCGTAGATAATATGGGGTCATCCTCGGCATAATCATAAATCTCCCTTTCCATGAGAATCATCGCGAATAATCATTCCCGACATCCTGCAAAAACAAGGGAGGAAAAAGGTGGAGCTTTCAGACCTGGTATAATAATAAATTAACCCAGGAAGGTGATCGCACCCACTTCAATGCCGCCTCCTCCGTTTTTGCAAGAGAGATCGCAAATAAAATTACAGAGAGGAAGCGAGGGGCGGGTGAAACCCCAATTTTCCCGAAAGCTATAATCTCTCCCCGGGAAAACCCCCATTATTAATCGAAACAAATCGAGGTTGCATCCCGTTGCGAGAAAGAAAGATGAAAATGATGCCTATGGAAAAATAACGCAGGATGGATGAATAAAAGAGTAAAAGAGAGGAATTCTTACCCAATTTCTTTGAGGAAAGAGAAATCGCGTGAAGGTAGGAAATGCTCAAGAAAGTGGCGGAATCTTCAAAAGAACCACCTTGAAATCCTAAAACCACCAAAAAAACGCATTTGAACCTTCAAAGCTCCGCCGCAAAACCTTAAGAATTCCGATCGATAAACAGCGAAGGAAATAAGGAATGCTAAAAGTGTGAGGAGGTTGAGGGTGAAAGCCTTATATAGGCAAGGGTCCACGATCGAGCGGTTGGGAACCCTTCATCCGACAGTTGATTAGGCGGCGATTATCGATTCGAAATTTGAAGGCGTCCCATCAATGCTCACGTGCAAGCGCCTGGCGATTGCAAAAGCGGCCGCATTACTCGGCGAATGGTACTGGAGGGATCGGCGTCGACCACGATTGACGATCTCGCCCCACCAAACTGACCCAAAGTTGCTTTAAGGTCGCTTGCTTTGAAAGCACGGCCCTTAGTGAACAAGTCGCATCAGACGACAAGGTCGCAAAAGCCCGACCCGAGTTACGAAGGCGCGTGCTTTGAAAGCACGGCCCTTAGTGAACAAGTCGCATCGAGGCGACAAGGTCGCAAAGCCCGACCGAGTTACTTGAAGGCGCATGCTTTGAAAGCCACGGCCTTTAGTGAACAAGTCGCATCAGGCGACAAGGTCGCAAAAGCAGGCCCCGAGTTGCTTGAAGGCGCATGCTTTGAAAGCACGGCCCTTAGTGAACAAGTCGCATCAGGCGACAAGGTCGCAAAAGCCCGACCGAGTTACTTGAAGGCGCATGCTTTGAAAGCACGGCCCTTAGTGAACAAGTCGCATCAAGCGACAAGGTCGCAAAAGCAGGCCCGAGTTGCTTGAAGGCCACATGCTTTAAAAGCACGGCCCTTAGTGAACAAGTCGCATCAGGCGACAAGGTCGCCAAAAAGCGACCGAGTTACTTGAAGGCGCATGCTTTGAAAGCACGGCCCTTAGTGAACAAGTCGCATCAGACGACAAGGTCGCAAAAACAGGCCCAGAGTTGCTTCGAAGGCCGCATGCTTTAAAAGCACGGCCCTTAGTGAACAAGTCGCATCAGACGAGGTCGCAAAAACTGACCCAGAGTTACTTCGAAGGCCGCATGCTTTGAAAGCACGGCCCTTAGTGAACAAGTCGCATCAGACGACAAGGTCGCAAAAACAGGCCCAGAGTTGCTTCGAAGGCCGCATGCTTTGAAAGCACGGCCCTTAGTGAACAAGTCGCATCAGACGACAAGGTCGCAAAAACTGACCCAAAGTTACTTTGAGGTCGCTTGCTTTAAAAGCACGGCCCTTAGTGAACAAGTCGCATCAGACGACAAGGTCGCAAAAACTGACCCAAAGTTACTTTGAGGTCGCTTGCTTTAAAAGCACGGCCCTTAGTGAACAAGTCGCATCAGACGACAAGGTCGCAAAAACTGACCCAAAGTTACTTTGAGGTCGCTTGCTTTAAAAGCACGGCCCTAAGTGTACAAGTCGCATCCGACGACGAGGTCATAAAAGGTGTTGATAATTACTCCATCCTTCATATCCTCAGGGAATATCATTAAAGCACGGAGTAGGGGGCCATTGATGGGTATAAAGAATTCCACCACCTCAACAGTGGGAGACAACCCACTGCGGCCATCCTCGGCATGGCGAGAAGAGATCGCAAGAGGCGGCCCCTTGTGTCTCACCTGCGCCGCGACCAAAGCATTTGCGGCCCCAGGCAAGTGCAGCAGATCCTGTGGATCTCATCCGAGCAAGTCAGAAGAGGCGCCAAGGGGCGAGGCGAGGAAAAGGCTTGCTCCTTGCGACCTCGAGAGATGGCGCGGTTGATCAGATCTTTTCCCCACTTGTATCTTAGATATTTCGTCTTACTTAATATCTAAGTTAAACCTAGTTGTTAGTGGAATGTCTAATAGATTACTTATTCCCTAAGTTACCCACCTCTATAAAAGGTGTGGTCATTGTAAACTAGAGAAGGATGAAATATACACGACACTTGCAAGCCAAAGCTCTGTCCATTTTTATTCCTCCACACCGCCACCCGCCGGAGTATCACACCACCTTAATACAGCCAGATATCCACCGTCTATACACCGCAAGGACACCTGTGACGATTTATACATCATCAGTTATAGTTGATAACCAAATAAGGAAAGACTTTATCTCATACTATAAAGGTTATAGTGGTAAAGTAATATGGTGGTATTTATTTATTATGAATAAATATAATACAAGATATTAATTAGTTTGATTAATTAAATATGTATAGTGATACATATATTTCGAAATATGTATATATATGATATACATGTATTTTGTAAATTAATTAATAATAGCATTATATTAATTAAAGAATATTCAGGATGCCAATTATGGCATGTATGGGGAGCAAGATGTAAGGTGTATATGATACACTTGGGTTGTGCAATTTAATTAATAAGATTACCATAATATTAACATTAGATATTAATTGATTTAGGAAAAAATAGATTTATGGTATTAAGATAAAGATAGTCAATATCAGATATTGACAATATCTTAGAAATATTTAATATAGGATATTAAATTAAATGAGATAAATCAATCTAAGAGATTTTCTTTATTTTATGAGGAAAAAGTTTTCTCTCTCCTCAATCTACTAGAAAGCTTCTCCCAATCAGATTGGGAACTATAGAGGGGCGCCCCAATGCCTTATAAATATGAGGGCTTGGCTAGCTCTTTTGTACATCATAATTCCAAGAGCTAATTGTTCTTGTGAAAAATAAAAGAGCCTCTTAGAGAGAGATTATAGAGAGAGAAAATGTCGACCTAGCAGTTGAGTTTTTTTAGTAGCAATCCTTGGCGGGATTCCGTCGAGGTGATCGTGTGGATAACTGGTAGAGGCCGGACGCTTGGACTGCTCACGCACATCTACTCCTACCGGACGGTCAAAGCGTCGATCTTTTAGATCAACCAAGGTAATAGTACCGTCCCCTCTCTTATACGTTTATTGTTTTAAAGCGGAGGCGATCTTTGGATCGGGAAATAAAATTTTTAAATTCCGTTGTGCTACTCGATTGATTTCCTAACAGTTGTATCAGAGCGGTCTTCGAGCTTAAGTAATAAGCATCTTTTATTCATGTAGTAAATTAGATCCAATAGATTAAAACATGTATGATATTGATCCGTAATAGATACACAAAAAGAAAAAGAAAAAAAAGGAGGAGGGGTGGCGGTGGCGGCACCACCGCCATTCGGCGGCGGCGGCGGCCTCCGGGCTGCCGGTGGCAGTCGGCACCACCGTACCCCTCCCCTTCTTGTTTTGTTTTGTGCATCTTTATTTTTCAATACGGTCCATGGTTGGTAATTTCTCTTTTGTTTAGTTGATTCCATGTAACTAACCAATGGTTCAAATAGTTTGTCCATTGGGAAGTCATGTGGCATCACCAAATTCGTTGGGAAGAAATATGTTTTGTTTATGAACTAAATCTAGGCCATTCCAACTTTTTGGAATAGAGCTAGGCCTCTTCCAAAATATTTGATTTTGGAAAGGCCTAAGGGCCTAGGCCTTCTCTAAAAATATTTGATTTTTAGAAAAGGCCCGGGATGTCTTTAAATTTGGTTTGGACAAAACCAAAGGCATCCTTTTGATTAAGAATCAAAAGGAAGAAACAAAATAGACCCACTTGATTTTAATTTTAATTTAAAATAGTTTAAATTTGAAAAATTGAAAATAAAAGTTATTAATTAATTAATCGTTAATTAATTAATTGATTGGATGCTTCACTGACACAAGTAGTTAAAATTTAATTTTATCTTTTTCAAAAGATGTTGATTGTATGGATTAGATAGTAGATATAATATGATTATATGGACCCCGATTAATCATGAACTCGACCAATAGGATAGATGTGAATGTTTTATTTTCGATTGGTTTTTATTGTTGTCCTAGGCTGTTATGAAGAACGTGTCCTAGTTTTATTTTTGCATTATCTCATTCCCGTTAGCTCCCTCCGTGTGTGGCGGGTGTAAAATTTATTAGATAGATTTTTTATGTAAAATAAATTGAAGACAAGGATGAAGACCAAAAGAAAGGCGATAAAGATCCATGGAGATGGCGCATGTCAAAGATCCATTGGTGGCTGCGGCTACCCTTAGTTGTGGACCACAGTTTCGTCAGTTTGTATTCGAAACCGCACCTAGGAAAAGTCCATGATCATACCGGTTATATTGTGTGCGGAATGTTGTGTATGTTTTACTTTATATGATATTGTAGTAATATGCACGTAATAGATGAGACCGAAATTAAATGTAAAATTAATTAAGTGAATTAATTTAAAATTACTCCCACGATAAAAATCGAGTTATAATATGTCTCCCAATATTATAGTGATGGTGAAAAGCCCTTGTTCGGATCCAACTGATCGGCCCACGTCCGGAGTTGGCCTACCTCGGGTATATCGTCATTATCGAGATATGATCGTTATGAGATCTCATGAATACTTGGGTTACGACTCGACTAAGAATCTTGCGGTGATTGGCCCACGTCAGGACCGTCTGATTTTAGAGACATGAGGTTGACTATCACATAGACGATGTGAATTGTCAAAGAGTTGACTAGTCAAACCACTGAAAGTCGCATTGGACGTGATTGGTAAGAAGTACCTACCCGTCGAAATTGACCCGGTCGATCGGCCCACGTCGGGGATCGAGTCAACGAGATATGATTCCAGCCACTAAAGAACTTTGGAAAATTCTTGAAAGTCAATTGGGAGTAATTGACTAGTGGGAGCAAAATCATAATCCCAAAGACCATCTTTGATTTTGCATGTATAAACAACAACACTCTTTTATCTTTATTTTATGTTCTAGTTTTTAGCAAATTATACTTATGTTTTTAATTCTCGATTAGTAAAACCAAATTGTGACTGTTACTTTTTGAGAAACGTTCTCAAGTTGGTTAAGTAATTTTAATCCTTTTTTAGCAACGACACGAGCAATCGCGTTTTTGTAGCTGAAGACAAGGAGGCTACATATTTGATGCGGTCATTTAAGACTTTAATTATTAACGGAAGCTCAAATATTGGACATAACGATATCCAATGGGTCACCCCGTCATATGATGATGATTATTCAAACATTAGATGGATTGGATAAGGATGACCATGTCGAAATTTTGGAAAGGTTGTTTTCAAAATTGTAAGATTTAAGTATTGAATTAATTCTTTAATCATTGCTTGAAAGTAAATTAAATAGTTCATGTTTTGAATATGATTCAAAAGGTTAAATAGACTATTTAACAAACGTTGGATTTTCTTTATGAAAGAAAATTGAAGACACAATTCTTGTGATTTTTCTTAACTATGAAGACTAAATTAAGAAATATTTACAAGAGCTTGAAGGATTAAAATGGAAAGTTAGGGCAAGTGCTTGTGTAAGAGAGCTTATCGAAGTCTCTACCCTAAGCAAGTAAGTTGAGATTAATCTGTCTAAACTCAAGTCAACTCTCAGAGTGTGATTAAATTAGAAAGATTAAATACAGATATGGAAGGTGAAACAAACGTTGTAACACTTATCATATTCTGAATCTATTGAGCTGATAAGAGAACTAAATAAATGTTATTATGTTCCGGTTCTTATGAAGAACATATTTTCAGCTATACGTTAGGATTTAATGTACAGATTCATTTGTAAGGAATAAATGTTATTCCGACAAGGTTGAACAGTCACTGAATCTAACATACTAGATTAATGTCACAATATAGTTGATATAGGTGATGAGATCTCAACTAAGTATTTTTATGGCTGATATCCTTAATGTTTGTGTTTGTTCTAGACATAGTCTCTATGGAGGAGAGTCGTGTGATCAGATGTCATTCTGATGACGTCTGAACCATGTGATTATGAATCATGTGGGTTACACGTATCTTATCCAAAGAGGACTAAAATACCCTTTAGGAAAATGGTTACACAATCTAGAAAAATTGACTAAATCCTGAACATATTGATGTTTGTAGGCTTATGACAATTTGTACCATAAATAATTGTTTATCTCTCTCTCGGACAATTTTAGAAATAGTTGAATGTACTTATTGAAGTACGACAATTCTGAAAGCCCGAAATGTTCAAGCTAGTACGAATATGAGATAAATGAAACTTAGGAATTAATCTTCAATTGGATTGAAGAAATTAATAACTGGAGGGTGTTTCAAAAGTCATCTGAAAAGGAATCAGATTCTCCCTAATAGGATATCATTTTGAGATGCGCGATCGGATTGCGGTTCCAAAATGTAAGCGACACTTTATACGATAAAGTTGTGACGTAAGCCATGCAAAGAATCCCTTACCCATTTTGGGATAGTTCCCTTAATCAAAACACATACTTAACCGAGTTCCAAAAAATAAGGTTGAATAAATTCCATATTAGATATGGAAGGGGATAACGTCGAATCTATCTTAACCGATTATTTGAAGTTGTCATAGGAAAAGTCAGAAAGGCTTGGAGCCTAGTACGACATATGCAACTTTGTGGAATATCTTAGCAAGTACGCTAGATATCATCTACTTTCCTACGGAGCAAAACGTGTGTCTCCAAACGTGTTGTCTTCTAAAGGAGGTATTTCTTCCAAAAGAAGATAATGGGAATAAATGAGATCTCAAAAGAGTTTGAGAGCCACAAGGAGAGATTCAACCATAGGAACGTGAGCAGACGCCACATAGTGATGAGGTGTAGAACACTGCTCAGTGCACAGAAAAGTTCTGTAAGTCTGTGGATAACCTCAAGCCTGAAAAGGCTGATGGTATGTTCATCTTGAAGAATGAATATCTCACGACTTATGAAGGAATGTTTGAGAGGCAAGATTGAGAGAAATGGCCAGGAGCCATAATATCTGAATTAGATTCCATCAGTGACAACCAGATTGTGAACTTAGTCTGTCTTACCTAGAGGGAATGTCCCTAAAAGTCTGACACGGATAGTAATATGATTACCGTAAGGCTATAGTGACGACTGAAGGGTACGGGGAGTAAGCCTTGTAATTATCTTTATGCTGCCAGCTGATCCAGTTCTATTCAGACTATGCTTGTTATAACTTTGTATCATGGCTATATGAGAGTGTTGAATACGTTGGGCAAATGGCCCGATGTTCATACATGACAACATGATATGTGAGCCCACGAGATCATTTATGGAGTCAAACAAGTTTCTCTAGACAATTTCTCTGTTTGATAATCAAAGGAGTTTGATTTGGTCAAAAGAAAGGATATGCCCAATGTAGTGGGAGTGTGTTACGATTTTTGAGTAAGGTATTGGATATCTCTCTCAGGAATTATCACCCCATGTCACAGTCAATTAATATTTGGTAGTTCAAGGTCTTTACGAAAGCACTTGGATTAGCAGTTCTCATTTTTAGAAATAAGAATCAATAGTGATAGATTTAACTATTGTTAGATTATAGTTTACCTATATAGATGTGATGCTAAAAGAGTTTAGCATAGATCGCGACAGGAGATACTGCTAGCCGGTGTTCTCAAGATCTATCTATGTTAAGACGTTAGTCCTAAATATAAGGTGAAAGATGATGCTTATGGAAGGTTTCCTTTGCTACTATGATAGGAACCATCATAAAAGTAATGTCAGACGTTCATAGTCCATGAAGAGTCATAAGCAAGTATAAATCTAGTGAATATCGAGAATATCCTTAAACGAGTTAAGGATGGTTTCCTAGTTTGTCGAAACATGGAATCAGATAAATATAGATATACAGACGTTTATCCAGAGTCTTATGAAGGTGAGTGGGAGCTACAGTCTGGGTTTGCAGTCACTTTAATTAAGTTATACAGTGAGCTAGAAATGTTCTTAGCAAAAGATCATTGTGAATTCTACAACTAAGCCAAAACACAGTATTGCCTTGGAGGCACAGCGGAAGCTGTACATGGATCTAAAAGGTTAATTCTTGAACCTTGTGTGGTTCTTCCACCTTTACTATATAGCTGATATAGTGGTGGATTCATTGCTAGAAGAAACGACCAAGGTCTCGTCGGAGATTCATGTGTGTTGAGGCGGTTCTTTTTGACTTGGCCATTTGGAGCATGATATGAAGATAGTCTGAGTCCTCACGGATAGCGATCCATTCATGGCTAGGGCCGGTTGCGAGTATTGCATGAGACTCTTGTGTTTCAACTTGGTCTTGTGTGTGCGAGTGATTGGTTTTAGGCCAAGTGGGAGATTGTTGAAATAGTGTCCTAAACTCAATCGGGTTGGACCGGATCCAACCGGGTTTGATCATTTCTACTATTTCTTTATGATTATACATATATAATAAATGGCTTTTATGTTGTCACATATTTGTTCTTTTGAAGAACCAATTGTGAATTGTTATATGACGACGTCCTTAGTATGAAACTATGATAGAGAAACCACGATAGGCGATTATGGTTGATGAGATCTCTAATCACTTTAATAAGTTTGATACTTAAATGTATCTAGGTTGATGTACTATTTTTAAACAGGGCATTGATAGTACGAATAAACTAGCATGTATTAGATGTCTTCTATCTTTAAGGGTAGGGATAGATCTCATCTATCGAAGTGTAGAGACAATTGGACTGTACGTGGACATGTATTTGAGAATGCGTATGTTAGACTGACACACTTACACTGTTAAGTGTCACACTATGTGACGGTTGTGTAATTTTCCTTAGGACCGGAGTCTACATGGCATCACGGTGTGGATTGTCATGCTTTGACACTATTGAGGTTTCCCTTAGCCATGGGGCGATCATGCAGTAGTGATTGGGTGTGATACTGAAGCATGCGGAGTATACATGTTTGGTCATCTAGGAATCGCATACCCTATTAATAGGGGTGAATATCCGAAAGGGCCTTCTTATAAGGAATGTCTTACTCTCGTGAATCTTTGCAAAGTGGAAGTAAATGAGTTACTTCGAGAGAGCATGATATCCAGATTCTAAGATATGGTCGTTAATGCTTGACACTCGACGTACGACCGTATGGATATTATTACAGCAATATGATTCTATTTACACGCTAACCGAGCAAATGAGAGGTATTAGTCATTGCGTATTGAATCTTCCGATGATTGGGGGTCACGGACATGTTGCTAGACGCTATCCGTGATCGTTAGATGTGAAGGGCATTCTCATAATTGCGCCTTATGCCTACGGCCAATATATTCGGAAGCCTATCGGGTCACACACATATGAACATCGAATCGGATTAAAATGTGGTTATAGTTGATAACCAAATAAGGAAAGAATTTATCTCACACTATAAAGGTTATAGTGGTAAATTAATATTGTGATATTTATTTATTATGAATAAATATAATACAAGATATTAATTATGTTGATTAATTAAATATGTATAGTGATACATATATTTCAAAATATGTATATATATGATATACATGTATTTTACAAATTAATTAATCATAGCAATATATTAATTAAAAAATATTCCGGATGCCAATTGTGGCATGTATGGGGCACAAGATGTAAGGTGTATATGATACACTTGGGTTATGCAATTTAATTAATAAGATTACCATAATATTAATATTAGCTATTAATTGATATTGGAAAAAATAGATTTATGATAATAAGATAAAGATAGTTAATATTAGATATTGACAATATCTTGGAAATATTTAATATAGGATATTAAATTAAATGAGATAAATCAATCTAAGGGATTTTTCTTATTTTATTAGGAAAATATTTTCTCTCTGCTCAATCTACTAGAAAGCTTCTCCCAATCAGATTGGGAACTATAGAGGGGCGCCCCAATGCCTTATAAATATGAGGGCTTGGCTAGCTCTTTTGTACACCATAATTCCAAGAGCTAATTGTTCTTGTGAAAAATAAGAGAGCATCTTAGAAAGAGATTATAGAGAGAGAAAAGGTCGACCTAGCAGTCGAGTTTTTCTAGTAGCAATCCTTGGCGGGATTCCGGCTAGGTGCTCATGTGGATAACTAGTAGAGGCCGGACGCTTGGACGGCTCGCGCACATCTACTCCTACCGGACGGTCAAAGCGTCGATCTTTTAGATCAACCAAAGTAATAGTACCGTCCCCTCTCTTATATGTTTATTGTTTAAACGGAGATGATCCTGGATCGGGAAATCAAAATTTTAAATTCCGCTGCGCTACTCGATTCATTTTCTAATAGATGCAACACCCAGGTGATCCAAGTCAGCACTCATCTGATCTGGTTCTTTGAACCGTATTTGGGTCCAAGCGATCGGTGAACAAAGGTCATTTGAGCATCAACAATGCCAGATATTAGTCAAACATAGTATAACTATCAGTAGAGCTAATAGAACCAATGTTGGGGTACCTCCCAAGAGGTATGGTTTTGATGATATGGTTGGATATGCACTTCAAGTTGCAGAAGAAGTGAATGGTTTTTAACCTTTTACTTATAGGGAAGAAGTGACATGTTCTGAGGCATCTCAATGGCTTGCTTCCATGGGAGATGAAATGGAGTCATTACTGAAGAATCAGACTTAGTATCTAGTTAAACATCCAACTGATAGGAGAGTTGTTACTTGCAAGTGGATCTTCCAGAAAACCATATGGAATGACTGAGGCAGAAGGAGTCAAGTATAAGGAACGTTTGGTTACAAGAGGGTTCAGTCAGAAAGAAGGGGTGGACTTTGATGAGATAATCTCACCAGTAGTCAGACATACTTCAATCAAAGTGGTACTAGTAATGGTGGCGCATCAGGATCTTGAACTTGAGCAGTTAGATGTAAAGACAGATTTTCTACATAGTGATATAGACAAAAATATATACATGACTCAGCCAGAGGGATTCAAAGTTCCTGGCAAGGAAGATTTTGTATGCAAGTTGAAGAGGTCATTGTATGGACTGAAACATGCTCCAAGGCAGTGGTATAAAAGGTTTGACAGTAACATGATCCAGCAGGGTTATAACAGAAGTCCGTATAATTGTTGTGTGTTTCACAGTCAGCTGAGAGATGGATCACATATCTTGTCCTGTATGTGGATGATATGTTGATAGCTGCTGAAAGGAAGTCCGATGTTCAGAATCTAAAGAACCTACTCAGTGCTGAATTGAAAATGAAGGATTTGGGTGCTGCGTTGAAGATTTTGGGGATGTAGATCTGAAGAGATTGAAGCCTGAAGAAGCTATTTTTATCTCAGCAGGGCTATATACAGAAGATATTTCCAGATTTGGCATGTCTGCTGCAAAGCTAATAGATAATCCTATGGCATATAATGTTCATTTGTATGTTTATGCTTTACAATCATCAGAGGAGAAGGAGTACATGTCAAAAGTTCCTTATGCTAGTGCAGTTGGCAGTCTGATGTATGTCATGGTATGCACTAGTCCTGATCTGGCTCAGGCGGGCAGTGTTGTCAGCAGATTTATGGCTCAATCTGGAAAGAAACATTGGAAAGTTATGGAAAGAATGTTCATGTACCTTAGGGGTACAACTGATGTTGGTCTTATTTATGGAGGTGATACTCAAGGTCTGATCACATGATATTGTGATGCTGATTATGCAGATGATGTGGACGGTATAAAATCTCTGACTGGTATTGGAGAATTCAGTTGTCAGCTGGAAAGCAACTCTTCAGGCCACAGTGGCTTTATCAACTACCAAGGCAGAATATATGGCTCTTACTGAAGCAGTCAAGGAGGGTATCTAGTTGAAGGGACTAGTCAGTGATTTAGGCTACATCAGGATCAAGCTGAGATTTATTGTGACAGTTTGAGTGCAATTTGTCTAGCTAAGGATCTGGTTCATCATAAGAGAACCAAACATATTGATGTGAGGTATCATTTTCTGAGAAATGAGAAGAGGGTTGTAATGAAGAAGACCAGCACCAAAGAGAATCATGCTGATATGTTTACTAAACATGTTCAGCAGAGCAAGTTCAGTTATGTCTGGACTTGCTGAATATTCAAAGTTTATAATTTGAAACCCTAGAAGCTCGGGTGAGGGCAGGTCAGCTGAGTGGATATTATGGAGTAATATGGTACAGTACATCTGGCATTGACGAATGCATCTGGTACAAGTACGTCTGGTTATGCAATCTAGTTGACTGTGAATGAGAGTTCAAATGAAGGTGGAGATTTGTCAGCAAAGTGACTTAAACTCTACATCTAATGGAACTAATCTGGTATTCAGCTGAATGATGGTCAACTGAACAAGTGTATTAAAGTCTGTGAAAGTCAGCTGGTGAGGTCAGCTGGGTTTCTTCTAGGAGTCAACAGCCTTCTGAGGCCTGCTAAGGTTTTGGATACAGCTGAGTTCTACGTCTAGGCAATGATCAGCTGAGTTTGGTCAGCAGAGGGGCCCACATATGGGGCATTTATGGAAATCTGACGGAGATTCTTTGGCGGTTAGGGTTTTAAGGATCTGTGTCTATAAATACCATCTGTATTGATCATTGTAAAGTGTGTAATCCGTCTAAAATTTAGTGCATTGTAAAATATCTTTTTTCTGTCCGTGAAGTAGTCGACACAACGTCGAAAACCACGTTAAATCATGTGTTCTTCTTGTTTCTGTTATTTTCTGTGATTATTATGTTAGATTGCTTCTGTTAAGTATTCTCTTTATCATCTAGATTCCTCTTCTGTTATAACACCTCTTGCACCGCTCCCACCACCACTGATGTTTTTTCACAAACAATAAAAAAAATCATCACAGCTTTCACCCTCAACCCCCCACCCCTGCCCCCACCCCCACCCCTGCCCCCTTCCCCACCCCACCCCACCCCTGCCCCCTTCCCCACCCCACCCCACCCTTAAAAATCTCTCTCGCTCCCTCTTATCCCTAACCCCTAAAAAAAATTTGTTTATTCTTTAATTATTTTAATACAAGGAAAATGAAGGTAAAAATAAAATACGACACGTTCTTAATGTCAAAAAAAATTGTTTTGACCTTTTGGCTAAATGAAACTTCGAAAAATGGGAAATTTTCCATAATAATCAAATAATAAATGACACTTTGTAACAAAAAAATCATACTATATATTTACATTAATAATTTATATCGACCAATATAATTAAATAAATTTGATGTAGCACTGCATACATTTGTTAGAAAAATAATGAGGAGGAGCGTGCAGCCGTGCTGAAATCTGACTCACAAGTTGTGTAAAGCGGGTAACACATTTGTTATCAAAGTAATGAGAAGGAGTGTGTAGCCGTGTCGGAATCTGACGCACGAGTAGTGTAACGCCAGTAACGGGTGTCGTTAGGACAATTTTTGATTTGTCTTCATTATACCACGAAAGCACAAGATAAACGTGAGTAATATTTGTTTCAAGTGCTCATATAATATACTAACAGATTCGTCTTAAATTGTAACGAACTAGCCAAATGTAATTAAACCCGAAAACGAACCATTCTCATGACCTAAAATAAAAATTTAGAATTACGAAACATTTTGAGTGAAAACCGATTACAAGAATTACAAATAAAAATTTAGAATTAAGAATTCTTGAGTGAAAACCGATTATAAGAATTACTATGAGCCATTAGGTTATCTGATTAACATCTCCACTCATTCCGTAGGATAGGAGAGTGGGACCCTTTCCGTTAGGGTTTACCGTTATTATTTCTTTTTATAATTTTTTTAATTTTTGTAAATTAATGAAATAGTACTAATTTCAGAATTCTCGCTAGTAGCATATTATTCCATTGTGCAAAATTCTGTGTGTTTGTTAATTGTAAGTATTATTTGATTGAGAATGTTGTGTTGTGAGGGACCGACAACATACAGGTGGAAACAGTAAAGCCTGTAAAGGTCTTGCTTTTCAATTTTCATACGGACAACATGGTATATTCTTAATACTAATTCCGTCCTAAAATATAAGTCATCTTATATTTTTAAATTTGTTTTATAATATAAGTTATTCTATATTATCAATACAACATTTATTATACTTTTAACCATTTTACCCCTAATTTACTATTAATCCAACCACTATTTATCACTCAACAACTATTGCATTAATGATAGTCAAAGGACATTTTAGACATTAACCTTTAAAATTATGACATTCAATCACTTTATAAATGTGTGAAAACCTCTAAGATGACTTATATTTTTTTTATTTTAAAGGTGACTTATATTTTGAAACGCAGATATTACTATTTTAAAATGACAAAATAATACCTTAAAAAGGGAAATTTTCGAGATCACATGTAAAGTTTACTTTTTGACATTTTCTTAGGTAACCCGCCCATCCATGACCAAAATCAAGATTATGAATGAGTGAGAGTTTTACACGTTAATATCGACGTGAAACTTATGTATTTCTCGTCCATAATATCAACGAGAAACCCTCATCCCATTCATAATCCTTTTTTTTTTTGTTATTGATTGGGTGAGTGTCTTAACCGTCGCTATTAACGACGTGAAATTGTGTTTTCCGTCGATAATAACAACAGATAAACTCTCGTCATGTCCATAATCTTGATTAAAGTTATATACTGGACAAGGTTTATCCCCGAATAAAAAAATAAAATAAAAAAATAAACGAAGGACAAATTTAGTACACAAATTTCAGGGGGAAAGTAAGGCCACCACTATAAGATTATCTGATAAAATTCTTTTTATGACAAATAAAAGAGTTTTTAATAAGTACAAGTAAATGAAAGAGAATAGTCACCTACTCTTATTGGTACTTTGTGTGACTATGGTGCTCCCACACTTCTTCATAGAATCACAAAACTAAACCAAAATTGGAACCATTTATCCTCATCCCCACCTATTTCCATCCTTTGTCATTTCCATGTCCCTTTGTCATGGATATATTATATATATTTGTTTTATTTTTATTTTTTTTTTTTTTTTGTTCTTCAAATATATATATATATATATATATTTATCGCTTTGGCGGGATTATTTTTTTGAGGGAATTTGTAAAGTTTTGAAAATTTCTTCAAATTAACAAGCACAGTACAGTACCTTCCATCTTCCCTCAAAATAGATAAATATATTTGTTTAATTTATTCTCTCGATTTCCCCGAAAAACATCTTCTTCTCTTCCTATAAACAAACTTCACTTTTTTCAGACAACAACGTAGCTTTTGCGGCAACAAACACTTATAAGTTCACCTTGCTTCGTTTCTACTATAAGTATATATATATATATATGCTATAAATTGTCTTTCTTCACGTTCTTTTGCCGGCACAGTCGATTTCTCTTTCCTTTTCTTTTTTCTATCAATCTGCTTTGCTGGGCAGATTTTTTTTTTTTTTTTTGGGGTCGATATCAGCTAATTGAGCTTTGTCTATATGCTCAATTAGTGGAAATAAAGCTTTCCTTGAGCATTGTTGTTGTTTCTGTACTTAGTTTCTAGTGTTTCCAGTTGAAAATGTTGTCGGTTTCAGGGAATTCAGTAGGTGGTAGTCATAAGAGTTTGTTAGAGGAGATGCTTGATTCTTTACAGAGAGCTGATGAGAAGCCAAAGGATATACCACCAGCTCTGCCGTCTAGGCCTAAGCCGACTCCAAAAGCTCGGCGGCTTCCGTCGTTAAATAAGCGGACTTTGCCTTCTACTTTTGATAAAATCAACAACGGTTTTACTAGTGATTTGGATAATCTTAGTAAAGTGGAAGAAGTAGAGAACATGGAAACAAGAGTGGTCGGGAAGGATCAGAGTTTTGGAGTTAAAAGGTCTAGAGAAATGGAGCCGAGTGATTCGCCTTATTTTGAAGAGGAGGAGGAAAATGGGTTCGAGCCGAGGTTTATGGATTCAGAGAAGGATGATGTCTACATTGATTATTTCATCAATAAGGTGCTGAGAAATAGGGAAATACTTGGTTTTAGATTTGTTTCTACATATAATTTTTTTTTTTTTTTTTTGATGTGGTGCATTCTTCCCCAGTTAATGCTTACTATTTATGTAATTAATTTTAGTATTAAGGGGTTAAAATTGATGCTGGATATCCCCATATGTGGTTCAGTTGTTTGGTGAATTTATGGATCTTTTAATGTTCTAAAAAAGAGGATTTAATTCAAATGGCAAGTAGAGTTTCTTAAATTAAAAAACAAAGTTGATTTTGGTGGATTTGGTTTGTGATTTAGGCATTTCTAAGGTTAGATTTTCCAGTTGTGTAGATATATATTTCTTGATGATCTTGGTAAATGGTTTCATTAGTTTAGTTGTTTTTAGGATTCCTTAACCACGAATATAACCAATGTATTATATTTTTTTTTTTCCCATTGCATTTGGAAGAGTTTATGAATGTTCATCAAAATCTTGAATGCACATTTACTTTAGAGACTCTGATTTCGGAATATTTATGTTTCAGAAACTTCGTGTCTGGTGTCATGTAAAAGACAATCATTGGGAAATAGGAAAAATTCAGTCAGCTGAAGGAAAAAAGGCTTCTGTTCTATTGGAAGACGGAAATGTGAGTTTTTCTTTTCGGTTTTAAGAAAGGCTGTAAATAGAAATGAGTAGAACAGACATGAACTTCAATGTCATTTGATCTTTAGGTTGTTTCAGTTCAACCGGGAGACCTTTTGCCTGCAAATCCCGAAATTCTTCAAGGCGTGGATGATCTTATACAGCTCAGTTATTTAAACGAGCCTTCAGTTGTACACAACCTGGAACAAAGATTTTTTCGTGACATCATATATGTAATAGCATTTTTCTTAAATCTATTTACATGAATCGTATATGTGTGTGTTCTCTCCCCTTGTATAAATTCTTTTCATGTGTCTGATGTAGAGCAAAGCCGGGGCAGTATTAGTGGCGATTAACCCCTTCAAAGATGTCCAGCTTTATGGGGATGAGTATGTGACTTCATACAGACAAAATCTTGTCGACACCCCCCATGTTTACGCCGTTGCTGACTCAGCTTACACTGCAATGATGAGAGGTATTAGACATTACCGGAATTTTTTCGAAATGCTTGTAATATTTACGAGGAAAACTCACCACCTTTTTTTTTTCTTTTTCTTTTTGGTCTCCTGCAGATGAATTAAGTCAATCCATCATCATCAGGTACGTTGCATATATATATCTCTACAATTCCACTGCATGGTTTTGTTTCTATGCTATTCCAACGCCATCTTATTTCATTTGATGTTCTTTACGGATGTTCTTGCAGTGGAGAAAGTGGATCCGGAAAGACAAAAACTACAAAAATTACAATGGAATACTTGGCTGCAATAAGTGGAGGTACCGGTGAAATTACTTACGAACTTCTGCAAGCAAGCTTTATTATTTTAGAGGCATTTGGGAACGCAAAAACATCCAGGAACGATAACTCCAGCCGATTGGTTCGTTCTGTTTATCCCTATTGAGCTAGTTTGGATTCATGAAAATTAGCTAAGTCAATTGCCTTAATTTATTTCTGGTTTTCTATAGGGGAAATTGATTGAAATGCACTTTACAGAGAAGGGGATAATGTGTGGTGCTAAAATAGAGACATGTAAGTTTCAGCATCTTGGAACATTATCAACTTCTTATTCTAAGTACAATATGATACCATTCGCATTGACTAACTGGACTTGTGTGCTTATCTTTGTGATGCCGAAATTTGGCTACTCGTATAACGGACAGTTCTGCTTGAAAAGGTCCGGTTGTGTTTTATGTCATATTTGGGAATATTTTTGTTCGTTTTTCATATGATCAGCAACTTATTTCTTGTACACATGTTGAACAGTCGAGAATTGTTCGGTTGGCTAATGGTGAGAGATCATACCATGTTTTTTATCAACTTTGTGCCGGGGCTCCCTCTGATACTAAAGGTTTGTGCTATGATACCATGTAGAATTATCAACTCTCTCAAAACCTTAAGTTGTTAATCAAAATTGTTATCTATACATTTATGCGTATACTTGGTTTGGAGAATAATGAAATATCTGGTTGTTTGTTTGTTGTTTACCTTTTCCAATTAAATTATGTGGTATAATGCATATTGTTTTTTTTTTTTTTCTTTCCAGAGAGGCTGAAGTTAAAAAAAGCATCTGACTTTAAGTATCTCAGTCGGAGTGATTGCTTTGATATTCACAATGTCAACGATACTTCAAAGTTCCATTTGATCACGGTACCCTTTTTTTTTTTAATTTGATGTTGCAAACCCGGTTTCTTGATACTGTTTCTAATGTTGACTCCTAGATATTTTGGTTGAAAAATCTTTGATGTGAACAGGAAGCTTTAAATACGTTGAAAATATGCAAGGAAGATCAAGAGAACGTGTTTGAGATGCTTGCTGCCATATTATGGTTGGGTAACATATCCTTTCACGTGATTGACAAAGAAAATCATGCTGAAGTGGTGCATGACGAAGGCAAGCCATTGATTTCCTTTTTCTTATTATTGTCAAGATTTTCATTATGCTTCTTGCCGTTGATTTCCTTGATCTATTTGGCTCTTTTTTTCGAATGTTTCGGATGTGTTCTATGAGTATTGCTGCAACTCACTGTTGCTTTTTATCGTTTCTCTTGCAGCTGTTACCAATGCCTGTAACTTGATAGGCTGCACTGCTACCGAACTCGTGGAAGCTTTATCGACTCGTAGTATTCAAGTAGCCAACAATATGGTTTTCGAAAGATTAACACTGCAGCAGGTATTTGAAATATTTAGTGTTGTTTCATGTATGATATACGTACCATCGTTTTTTCGTATGATGCCATATGTTTATTTCTCTAGGCATTCGATACAAGAGATGCTTTGGCTATGTTTTTATACTCCAGTACGTTTGACTGGCTTGTCAAAGAATTAAATATAGCTCTTGCAATGGACAATCATTGTACTGGAAGATCTATAAGTATCGTAGACATGAATGGATTCGAATCATCTAAGGTAAAAACATTTCCATTGGCTTTTTCTTATGTTAATTTCGTATTTTCCGTTCTCCACGTTTCATTTTCATGTTTCAGGAGAATACTCTTGACTCCGTAAACGAGAGATTCCAAAAACAAATACATAGACATCTACTGAAACTTGATCAGGAGGTAAGATCCTCTTGCCAGTTATTATTTTGCTTCAGAGAAATGTCCGCGCATTTTGCCTACTATATTATTTCTTGTTTTCAGGAGTATGAATCTGATGGGATTGACTGGACAAAGGTAGAATTTGAGCAAAAACGAGAGTAATTGAATCTCTTTTTATGTCTTGCCAAAGAAAATTAAATTTCTTATTTAGTTTCATATTTTGCAGAATTTATGTTAAAAGAGTGAATGCAATATGCCTTGCAGAGACCTAACGGGCTAATATCCCTGTCGGATGAGGAATCATGTTTTCCAGAGGCCATTAAATTTCAGCAGCTCTTAAATGGCAGTCACTGCTTTAAAGGAGAAAGAGACGGTGCCCTCAATGCTCGATATTCAGCTGGTGAGGTTAGTTGTGCTGTTAAATTACCCTCTGGAAAGACTAGGTTAAACTTCTCATTGTCCCGAAAGATGTATTACCTTAATTTAGTGAAATTTCTCTTCAATACCAGAAATGTCCTAGAAACCTATCGTGTCATGTTTCAGTCAAGATCCTGAAGATATGGGTTTATGAACTTTCTTGATACTGCAGGGTAAACTGCTAAAACTAATGCAGCATCTGGAGAAAACCACGTCACGTTTCGTTTGCTGCATTAAACCAAATAATAAGCAGCTTCCTGGAGTTTTTGAAAAAGACGTTGTTTTAAAGCAACTTAGATGCTTACAAGTCCTTGAAGTTGTTAAGATTGCTAGGTCCGGTTATCCTACTCAAATGACACATCAAGAATTTTCAAGCAGGTAACTTTCAGACACCCCCCCTCCCCTTTATTGATCATTCTTCCTTTAAAATTCTTGAATTGTGTTAATGTTATTGTAGGTACGGGCTTCTGTTACCGGAGAATAATGATAATCAAGACCCTTTAAGTACTTCAGTTTCCATCTTGCAGCAATTTGGTATCCGTCCTGAAATGTATCGAGTTGGCTATAAGAAAATATATCTTCGAGCCGGACAAGTGAGTGTAACTACTATTAGTACTCTGCCTGATGACATCGTGGTCATGATTTTTCGTTTCTTAATAGACTTATCTGATGGGATTAGGTCGATATCTTGGAGGATACAAGAAAACAAGTTCAGCTAGGCAGTCTCGAGGTGCAAAATCATTTTCATGGTCGTCGGACTTGCCACAGTTTTCTTGAGCTCAGGGAATCCGTGATTACACTGCAATCATGTAAGCCAGATGCCCCTTTTCAATTATAATTGTTGGAAATTATTGTATGGAGAGTAATGTTCATATTTTGCATGCAGTTATTCGTGGAGAAATAGGCAGAGTACAGTTGAGTATTTTACGACAGAGAAACTCAGAGAAGCAGTTGAAGGCAGTTGTGCAGATACAATCAGGTTAACTTTTTGTCACAAATTCATCTTATTCTTTTCAGCTTATTATTTTTATATCATTTTTTATTTTTCATTGGTGCAGTTATCCGTGGTTGGTTGGCAAGAAAGAATTTCGGTCAGCTTCAGGATTCAACAATTGTGAAACATGAAGAACGAAAGCACGTTAAAACACTAGCCGATTTGATGGTACTCTTGATTTTACTTACGACCTCCTATTCTGATACCATTTTGAATAACCGACTAATTTAAAAGCTCTGATACCGTGTTGATTTACTTTCGTTTCCTTTTTTTTGAATGAACATCTGGTGTTGTTTTGAATGGCATTTTGGCAGAGCATGGACCCAGAAAATCTACCACCCACTGCCGACGTGCTTAAGAAAAGGGTTATGTTTGTGGGAGCAGAACTGCGGAAGGAAGAGAAAGAGAATGATGCACTCAAAGAACAAGTGCAACAACTTGAGGCCCGGTTGTTGGAATCGGAATTCAACATGAAAAAAATCGAAGAGACGAGGCAAAAGCAGATAGCAACTTTGCAAGTAAGTTCTCGAATTTCAACGTATAAGTTTGGTGCAAAACACGTGTTATTTGCAAGTTTCATAGATTCTCTGTTTGATAGCGAGTCTGGATACGCACCAGACACTTAAGATGCACGTTTAGGGCGAACTTGCAATTTTCTTAAATGTTGGATACAGGAACCGGATAACATGTTCATGATTTGGATACGCGACATGAAAAAACCCTTTTGAAAATGAAGAAAAACTTCATTAAAACTCATCAAGAGCTATCTAAGATTTAAAAAAAAAAAAAAAAAAAAAAAAAAAAACCCAACAAAAATGAAAAGAAAAGGTCCACTATAAATTGCTTTATGCTATGATTTGTAATATTTATACTTTGGTCCTTGTAGTTTTGATATATACAATTTGGTCCCTGCACTTCCAATATTTACTTGTAATTCCTCCGCGTCTGTATCTTTTGTTTTTCAAACATCCTACACCCACGTATTCAGTCCTGCCTATTCGTTTGATTTGCCCTAATAAATAACTAGCCCGTGAAATTTCTGGCCCTTTATCAGTAATTGGCTTCTTTCATAATGCAGATGAGTTTAACTGCAGCACGGAGAAGTCCCGGTGCTGATCAGACAGGTGTACAAACTGAGAACCCAGAATTATCCCCATCTCCTTATAACGATGATTCTGAGGACACGATGTCTGGTGAAACTCGAACCCCTTCTAGGAGCACTGCATCTGAACTTGCTAATATTAACGGCTTTGAAAGTACAGCTTCTGGTCTTGAAACCAACGGTACTGGCTCAACTTCAGTTCGTCTCCTCCATGCAAACGGACTGGAGAATAAAAAGCAGAATGTTGAAGATGATGATGCAGTATCGGTTTCGAAAAGGAATGATGAAGAGGAATACCGGAATCTAAAACAAAAGTTTGATGCATGGAAAAAAGACTATAAGATTAGGTTAAAGGAGTTAAAGTCAAAGTTACAGAGGCTCGGGAGATCCGAGGGAGAAAGTGGTCGAACGAAGTGGTGGGGAAGAAAGAGCAAGAAGGTATAATAATATCTCTTTGGTACGTCTACTTGTTCTCAAGGTAATTAAACTGGTAAATCTTAGTCTAGGGATGAACTATATATCAAGCAGATATTCTTTACATAGTGCTGGTGGAATGGGGTTTTTGGGGGATAGCATTGTAGGTTTTTTGGCTAGCAACAATGTTAGCGCCGATGCGTGTATCTAAACGGCTAATGGCGCGGAGAAGGAGTTGGGTTATTTTTTATGTAAATGTTAAAATCATATCATTGTTGTTGTTGTTATTGATTTTTATTTTATTTTGGATGATAATTTATGATAATTGATGTAAAGGTATATTATGTAGGCTACCTATTTTGTGTTTGTATAGTTCTTTCATCTATCTAGGGCTATGTAGGGGAAAGTTAAAAGGATTATGTTGGTGGAGAGTATGGTTTTGTAAAAGAGTAAGACAATGTTGAGCATTTGATCAACCCAATAATATCCATGAAATTGTTGACATTTGTTAAAGTATTAAAGTGTCTCACGTTGGGAATCTGTAATTGTTTTCATCTATTATATTAAGAGATGGACTTTCATCATCTTCACAACAATCTTGGTTTTGAGAATGATTTTCTCTGTGTTTGAGTCTTATTTCTACTAATAAACTAGTGTGCTATGCACTTGTTTTATTTAAATTTTAAATTTTAAATTTGTATATTTCCAAAAAACTTAAAAGGAAAAGGTTGCAAATGACTTTTTTTTAGCAACATGTAGTAACAAGCGCGTTTTTGTCCTTTTCAATCACTATCTTTTTTTTTTCTCATTTGTATCTTATTTTGTCCTTTTGACCCGCCACCCCACTTGGAAATAAAATTCTACTCTTATAAAAATAACTAGAATACAAGTCATCAACTTTTGATTTTTACAAATTTACCATCTACCATAGGCACCACATTTTTTCCCTCCAAAACAATAACCCAGATCGAACTCCCTCCCTCACCATCACCCCAAACTCGTTCTTCCTCCCCAAAATTCTTTATCTCTTCTTCTTCTTCATCACATTTCTCCTCCCCCTCCTTCCTTCATCTCATTCTCAACCCTATTTTATCTCTCTCTTACTCATATCACCATTATCATTTTCCTTTAAAAATTCCATTTTTAGAAAGTTGTGATTATCATCACATTTTCTAACAAACTTTGTAAATACTTCACTAAATTTCTTCATTGTCATCATTAGTTAAAAAAGTACGGATCTTTTTGAGTTTTATTCATATGGAGCATTTATGTGAAGTTGGGATTACAAATGAAAACAAGACTACCTCAAATGAAGAATTGGTTTCAATAGAAGTTATGAAGAGTCTACAAGATCACAGTAGTAAATTTTTTTTTAAAATGGTTATTAGTGAATATGTTGTTATAACAGGATAGAGAGAATCCAGATGCAATAAGATAAACACAGAAGCAATCTAACATAAACAATCACACAGAGGAACAGAAACAAGAAGAACACAAGATTTAACGTGGTTTCGGCGTTGTGCCGACTACTCCACGGACAGAAAAGAGATATTTTATTATGCACATAATTTCAGATGGATTACACTCATTACAATGATCAAATACAGTTGGTATTTATAGGCACATATCCCTAAACCCTAACCGCCAAGAATCTTTGTCGGTTTGCCATAAATGCCCCAGATGTTGGATCACCCTGCTGATCCCACTTAGCTGATCATTGCCCCGATGTAGAACTCAGCTGCACCCAAAATCTCAAGCCAGGCCAAAGAGTGCCGACTCCGTAAGAAACTCGTGAGACTTCCCGGTGACTTTCACAGGCTTGGATACACTCTTCTGAGACCATCACTCTGCTGATATCCATATTAGTTCCACCAGATGTAGAGTTTAAGTCTCTTTGCTGACAAATATCCACCTTGACTTGAACTCTCATTCACAGTCAACCAGATTGCATAAACAGATGTACTTGTACCAGATGCATTCGTCAATGCCAGATGTACTGTACCAAATTACTCCACAGAATCCACTCAGCTGACCTGCCCTCAGCTGAGTTTCCAGATTATAAGCTTTGAATATTCAGCAAGTCCAGACACAACTGAAACTTGCTCTACTAAACTGGTTTAGTGAACATATCAGCAGGGTTCTCCTTGGTGCTGGTCTTCTTCACTACAACCCTTTTCTCATTCCTTAGAAAATGATACCTCACATCAATATGTTTGGTTCTCTCATGATGAAGCTGATCCTTAGCTAGACAAATTGCACTCAAACTGTCACAATAAATCTCTGCTTGATCCTGATGTAGCCCCAAATCACTGACTAGCCCTTTCAACCAGATACTCTCCTTGGCTTAAGTAAGAGCCATATATTCTGCCTCGGTAGTTGATAAAGCCACTGTTGCCTGAAGAGTTGCTTTCCAGCTGACAACTAAATTCCCCAATGTGAAAACATAACCAGTCATTGATTTCCTACTGTCCATATCACCTATATAATCAGCATCACAGTACCCTATGATCAGACCTTGAGTATCACCTCCATAAATGAGACCATCATATGTACCCTTAAGGTACCTAAACATTCTTTTCACAGCTTTCCAATGTTCCTTTCTAGGTTGAGCCATGAACCTGCTGACAACACTGACTGCCTGAGCCAAATCAGGCCTAATGCACACCATGGCATACATCAGACTGCCAACTGCACTAGCATAGAGAACTTTTGACATATACTCCTTCTCCTCTGCTGGAGGGGTAGGGCCGGAATTGGACGGTACAGATTGTTGGGTATGAGGAAGGAAAAACAGGGCGAAGGAGAAATACGAGAGGAGGGGAGGGACGGAAGAGGAACAAGGGAGGGAGGGAGGGAGGGAGGGAGGGAGGGAGGGACAAGGATGGAGAGGGAAAAGGAAGAAGATGATCTAGAGAGGTTAAATCGTCAAGAAAAATTGCAGACTTCACTTTTGGAAGACACTCTCACCATAAGAGAGAAAAACACTCTAAACAAGGAGACAAACTATCCGATATTGGGTTTAAAACATCAAATTCAAATTCTGTCAGAATAAACTATAACTTGTAAGTGTGAAAAGATTTTTCCTCAATTACTAAAGGAAAATGATTATGGCACACCACTCATCCCCGAAAGTGTAAATGGATGGTATGGTATATGTTTTTCTTTTCTTTTTTTTTTAATTTTTTTTGTGGTGGATGATGCCTTCAGTGATTTTTTCGGGGGAAGATCTCGGTGCCCGATCACTATCCATTACTAAAAGGATCATAATTAAATTTATACTGTGATTCACGATGTAAAGCGACATAGGAAGTAAAACTGATGAAAAATGATATATATATATATATATATATATATATATATATATATATATATATATATATAAAATAAAAATAAAAATAAGAAACATTTCAAAAAGACGAAACCACCTTGCACGGTAGTTTGCACAGTTATTATTATTATTATTATTATTATTATTATTATTATTATTATACTGTTTCTTTTCCAAAAAAAAAAGTTTCCACATTTAACTTCCTCGATGTGCATTCAATTTCCTTTCTTCAGCATCGCCGTTTAACTAAAAAATAAACTCATCTGGAGCCGGCGAACCCCCGGCGAATGTGTTCATTGTGAAGACCATTCGGCGTGCAAGAGATCTACGACTGGCTTGTAACATTATATAAACCATATGTGTCCTTCTAAACATTTCGTTCTACCGGGATCATGGTTTTGCTGCTAAGAGCATCTTCAAGGGAAAACACACCATATAATCAATTTGGTGTAACTTTTCCGCCAATTCCAACCATTCACATTCAAAAAAGATTATTTTTGGAATATTCTATTTTTTAGTTGTAAAAAATGATGAATAGTGTTTGCCGGTGGAATAACCCACGGCAAATTTGCTGGTGAAATCACTCAAAACACCAATTTGGTTTAGATGGGTCATTGGAGTGGAGTTCTTCCATCAAATCACCAATTTGATGTACCGTTAGAGATGCTCTAAACACTTCGTTCTTCCTTTATTGAATAAAATCTCACATATATCTTCCAATTTAGGACAGCTTACAACGCCAAAAATAATAAATAAATAAATAAAAGTAAAAACTTCTCTCCTATATCTTCTAATAATTTAGGATTCAATCAGTGGAATCTCTAGTATATTAACGTAACAAGTTTCAATTAGTTTCTCAAATATATATAAAAAAAAAGTGCCGCTAAAGAAAAGAATATTGTGTATCAGGTCATTAACGTTTTTCTTTTCTTCTCTCATTTTAAACACTCATATTTTTTATTTAAATCTTTAAACATATTAAAATTTTCACTTAATAAATTTCAGTAGTGAATATCAAAAGAGACCGTGAATTTCCAAAAGTTACGTCGAAATATTATCATTATGGTCTCGAAATAAAAGGCACGGAAAAAATTAAATAATTGATGAAAAAATTATCAATTTAAAAGTTATAAATTAAGAGATATAAGTGTGCATGATAGAGAAAAGTGTATTGTTTCAGATAAATATGGTAAAATGTGTTGTGTCATTTACAATTGAAGGTATACGGTATAAACAGTACATACAGAAAGATCCTAGAGATCTTGTAATAAATGCCTACAATATTTTACAATAATGAAAAAAATATTCTCACTATAATGACAGAATAATAGTATTATTTCCTAATACGCCCCCTCAAGCTGGACGAGTGGAGTGAAGGCCAAGCTTGTATTTGAAGTGCCGGAAGGTGGAGCGGGGTAACGGTTTGGTGAGTGCATCAGCGAGTTGATCGTAACTTAAGACATGAGAGACACGAACCAGACCTTTCTGCACTTGATCGCGAATGAAATGGTAATCTATGGCAACGTGCTTCATACGGGAGTGGAAAACCGGGTTGGTGGAGAGTTGTGTGGCTCCCACATTATCACAGAAGATGACCGGAACAGGTGTGGACGAGATCTCGGAGAAGGTAGGTGATCCAGTTAAGTTCAGCCGTGGTTGCAGCAACTCGCGGTATTCAGCTTCCGTCGAAGATCGAGCAATGGAGGATCGCTTTTAGAGCTCCATGCGATTAGATTCGGCCAATAAAACCAAGAAATCCATTGGTGGACGAGTAGTCTTCTTTGTTGCCACCCCAGTCGGCATCAGAAAATGCATGAAGATGGGGAACTGAAGAAGCAAATAACTGCAAGCCTTCTTGGATGGTACCCATAAGATAACGAAGCAGGCGCTTGACCAACGCCCAGTGATTGACCGTAGGGCCATGCATATATTGAGAAAGCTTATTAACTGCATAAGATATATCCGAGCGAGTGAACAATCGATATTGGAGACTACCAAGAATCTGGACGGTACTGTGAACATCAGGACGAGCCTCAGCCGAGGCTGTCATAAGGGCTATAGCATCTGTGGGGAGCGGAGTGGAAACAGCTTTGGCATCCTGCATGTTAACTTTATGCAAAAGATCTAGAGCATACTTCTGTTGAGTGAGGAGAATTCCATGTGAATTGTAATGTACTTCAACACCAAGAAAATATGATAAGAGGCCAAGATCATTAATGGAGAACCGGTGAGCAAGCGAATCAATAACCTGTTGAGTATGTGAAGAGTATTTCCTATAATAATAATACCATCAACGTACACAAGTAATAAAGTGATAGTAGTGTCAGAATGAAACATAAAAAGGGAGTAACCTGCAGTGGAGTTATAAAACCCAAGTGTGAGAATAAAAGCCTTGAGCTCATGATACCAGGCCCGAGGGGCCTGTTTGAGACCATAGATAGCTTTGGGCAGTTTGCACACATGTGAAGTAAAATCCGAGTCCTCAAAGCCCGAGGGTTGGGCCATAAAAACATCTTCAGTGATCCAACCCTATAGAAAAGCATTGTTAACTTCAATTTGGCGAAGGCCACGGCCAAACTGAGAACAAGTCGATTTGTGGTAGGCTTGATAACCGGACTTAAGGTGTCGAAATAATCAACACCCGGACACTGCGTGAATCCTTTAGCAACCAACCGGCTTTGTAGCGATCAACTGAACCATCAAGCTTGCGTTTGATTTTGAAAATCCATTTGCACCCGACAACATTGAGAGAAGGATCAGAGGGCACTAATTCCCACGTGCCATTACGGACATCGAACTCATCACTCATAGCTTGACGCCAAATAGAACTTTGTAGTGCTTGTTTGACAATGGTAGGTTCCGTATCAGAGTACTTAGAATCAAGACCAGCATGAAGGTTAAGGATGGTTCGGGGTTTGAAGATGTTGTTTTTGGCATGAGTGACCATAGGATGAGGGGTCGGAGCCGAGGGGAGTGAGGAGGAAGGGGAAAGAGTGGGTGGGAGGTTCGGGTATGGAATAGGGGGATGGATCGGTTGATGGAGGAGATGGCGTGAGTGGAGTGGTGGGGTGGTCCAGAAGGATGGGAGGAGATAGAGTTGGGGAAGGAAGCCAGTCGGAGGGGGGAGGAGATGACTCTGCTGGACGCGAGGAGAAAGGGAAGACGGTCTCAACAAACTTGACATCACGAGAAACATATATACGGCCAGTGGCGGGATCAAGGCAGTGGTACGCACTCTGAGTCAGGGAATAGCCAAGAAAGACACACGGGAGGGAGGAGGCTTCAAGTTTGTGATGGTTGTATGGTTTAAGCCAGGGATAACATAGGCACCCGAAGACACGTAATTTATTATAGTTAAGTGAGCGAGAAAAAGTTTTTCGTAAGGGGTGAGCATCTGGAGAGTTTTAGAGGTCATGCGATTAATTAGATAGGCAACAGTTAGAACAACATAGGACCAGTAGGATGTGGGCATGAAGGCGTGATGAAGAAGAGTGAGGGCCGTTTCGACAATATGAAGATGGTGTCTTTCGGCCATGCCGTTATGTTGAGGAGCGTGAGGTGGGATGGTGAGGTGAGTGATCCCGTGGGTGGATAAAAAAGGACATAGCTTGATGAATTCTCCGCCATTATCAGAAAAGAGATTTTAATGGAGTTATTAAAGTAGTTTTTTCTACTAAGGCTTTAAACTGTTGAAAAATAGGAAAAAAATATAATTTGTTACATAAGGGGTAAAGCCAAATATAGTGTGTGAAGTGATCAACGAAAAGCACATAATACTTAAATCCATCAACAGAGTAAATAGAGGCAGTCCATACATCAGAATAAATTAATTCCAGGGGTCTGAGAGGAAGTTAAGGTCGAATTATAAAAAGATAGGCGATGACTTTTATTATTTAAACATGAATCACAATGAGAACGAGAAACTGAAGTAATGTCCGAACAATTATTGGTAATAATAGACTGAGTAATTGGAAAAGCAGGGTGTCCACAACGTGAATGCCAAACATCGGTGGACGCTTTATTGGCGGAGAAAGCAAGCAAAGGAGGAGGTCACATATAAACTCCATCTTTAAGAAAGCCCTGATGGAGTGTTTGACCCGTTTTCGGATCCTTAACGAGAAAAGAATCATATAAGAATTCAATAACAACATGATTATTGGCACAAAATTTAGAGACGGATTCGGGTAGGCGGGGAACACATAAAACATGCGATAAATTAAAAACATAGGTAGAGTAGGGTAAAGTGGCAAAACCAGTGTGGGTGATAGGCAGGGCACGCCCATCACCAATGATAATGTCGTCAGGGCCGTGATATGGTTCATGGAGAGCAAGTAAATTGAGATCGGACGTCATATGGTGGGAGGCACCGCTATCCAATAGCCAAGAGGTGGAAGCGGCTTGAGCAGGATGAGCTTGAGGGCGGGGCTGTTGTGAGGCGGATTGATACGGGAAACCTAAATTTCACGTACACGTTGAAACGGTCTAGAATTATCACGATTTTTGGCTCCTCAACCCTCAAGAAACCTGTTCTTGAAAACCTTGGAATTGATCAAAACCCCTTGGAGACCTGCCCAAGAAACCTTAATTTGTGAACGTTCAAGAATTGCCAATTCTTGAATTTGATGTTCAAGATTAAGTTTATACGTAAATTTAAAAACGCAATTTTTCTTGCTAATGCAAAGAAGAAATTTTATATAATTCTAAATAATTGTGTGTTTTAAAAGAGACTCATATGCCTTTATTTATAGGCTTACAACTAGAGAAAAGAAAAACCAAATTCGATGTAGGACAAATTGGCGCCACACTTTATTAAAAATAAACTAAATAAATTCATAAAAATACTCTCAATATGCGCTAACCACATCCATCAAAGCAACAATCACCAATATTGACTTCTCACAACCAACCTCTCAAGCGTGAGCATCATCGAATGCCTGCATAACCGGTGTAGATAAAGTTTCATCTCTCTTCTTGCGTTGCAAATCGGTTAGCGGTCCATCTCTAATTAGCAAAGGATCCTTAGCCTGAATCGGTGATATAAGATCATGATGTGTGACTGGTGGTAACGGTTCTGAGCTCACATCATTCCCTCCCGGTTGAGAAGGATCTGTCCTCAGATCATAAGGATTATCAAACAAAGACAACTCGTCAATTTGGAAAAGGAGATAGATCAAAGCAACATTCACTTTGTAGTAGACACGCCCAATCGGGAGGTAGATCAATCACGTAAGCGTTGGGGTTAATTCGTTTCAGTGCTTTGAACGGTCCATCACCTCTAGGATGCAGCTTGGTCTTCCTCCTGTGCGGGAAACGCTCTTTCCTCATATGTAGCCACACGTAATCTCCTGGCTCGAAAATCACGGGCTTTCGGCCTCGATTAGCTTGCTTTACATATCTAGCAGTCTGCTCTTCGACATGTTTCCTGGCTTTCGCATGCATATCCTTGACCATAGTAGCTTTCTTCTCACCATCCAAACTAGTAATTTCCCCTACAGGCAAAGGCAATAGATCAATAGGAGCATTTGGATTAAATCCATAAACAAGCTCAAAAGGGGAATACTTAGTTGCTGAGTGTGTAGCACGGTTATAAGCAAATTCAACAAAAGGCAAGCATGATTCCCAATTTTTCAGGTTCTTCTGCACAATCACACGCAATAATTGACCCAAAACACGATTCACAACTTCAGTCTGACCATCAGTTTGTGGGTGATATGCGAGAGAAAATAGTAAATGCGTGCTAGCCTCATCCACAAATATCTCCAAAAGTAGTCGACAAACTTAACATCCCTATCACTAACAATAGACTTAGGCACCCCATGCAACCGTACAATTTCTTTCAAGAATAAATCAGCAATGTATGAAGCATCATTAGTTTTATTGCATGGCAAAAAGTGCGCCATTTTAGAAAATCTATCCACGACTACAAATATGGAATCCTTACCACTTTTAGAACGTGGAAGTCCTAGCACAAAGTCCATGGAAAGATCAGTCCAGGGGGAATAAGGAATGGGAAGCGGAATGTAAAGACCATGAGGCATAGACTTAGATTTAGCACGTTTACACGCAATACATGACTCACAAAATTTCTGAACATCCCTGCGCATATGTGGCCAATAAAAGTGTGTGCTCAACATGTCAAGTGTCTTTGTAACACCAAAATGACCCATCAAGCCCCCAGCATGCGACTCTTTAACAAGACAATCACGAATTGAACATCTGGGAATACACACACGGTTTTCCTTATAGAGGAACCCGTCGAAGATATAAAACTTGCCATCTAACTTGTACAATTCATCAGTTATAGCATGTAGGCATTTCTTAAAGATCTCATGGAAATCTTGATCAAACAAGTAAAGGTCCTTAATATGCTCAAAACCGAATAACTTAGTCTGCATGTGAGTAATCAAAGTGTATCTCCTAGACAATGCATCAGCTACGGTATTTTCTTGACCTTTCTTGTATTTAATCACATATGGAAATGTTTCAATAAACTCAATCCACCTAATATGTCTAGCATGCAATTTATTCGGCTTTTAAGTACTTGAGAGACTCATGATCAAGATGAATAACAAACTCCCGAGGTCTAAGGTAATCTTTGCCGGACTTGCAAACATCTTACTAAGGCATACAGGTTCCTTATCATAGGTGGCATAGTTCAAAGCAGACCATTTTAATTTTTCACTAAAATAAGCAATAGGTCCGCCTTCTTGAATAAGAACACCCCAATTCCCACACCCAAGCATCACATTCAAGTTCAAATGTTTTATCAAAATCGGGTAATGCAAGAATAAAAGTGAAATCAACTTAGATTTTAAAGTTTCAAAGGACTCCACTTTGTTTTGGACCCCATTGAAATGGAGCATTCTTCTTGATTAGATCATTCAAGGGTGCGGCAATGGTGTCAAGTCACGGCACAATCTCCTGTAAAATCCTGCTAATCCATGAAAACTCCTCACTTCGGAAGCAATCTTTGGCTCAGGCCATTCTTCAATTGCTTTTACTTTATCTCTGTCAACTTCAATGCCCTGCGAACTCACAACGAAACCCAAAAACACAACCCTCTCCATGAAAAAAGAACACTTTTTAAGGTTAGCGTATAACTGGGCTTGTGCAGGGCATCCAAAAGCGGCTCTAACATGATCAACATGTGAATCGAGATCTCGGACTATAAATGAGTATGTCATCGAAATACACGACAAGAAAGTGACCTATGAACTCCCTAAGCACTTCATTCATCAAGCGCATAAATGTAGCAGGGCATTAGTGAGGCCAAATGGCATGACTAGCCACTCATATAAGCCATATTTGGTTTTAAAAGTTGTTTTCCATTCATCTCTAGCCTAATTCTAACTTGGTGATAGCCTGATTTTAAATCAATTTTAGTGAAGTATTTACTACCTTAAGCATATCAAGCATATCATCTAATCTAGGAATAGGATGGCGATATTTTTACCGTTATTTCATTAATTGCTCTGCGATCTGTGCACATCCTCCATTCACTGTTTTCTTTGGCACCACAATGACTGTAGTGCGGCACAAGGTGACATAGACTTCCTAATCTTCTCGTTGGCCGCCAACTCTTGCACTGTCTTTCTATCTCGCAGATCTCTTTTCGGGTTGGCCCTATAAGTTGGGCGGTTGGGCGACCAAAGACACTGGGATGAAATCAATCTGGTGCTCTCTATTCCTCAAGTGACGGCAATCCCTTCTGTTCCTCCTCCGGGAAGAGATCGCATATTCTGCAAAGCCGACATAAAAACACTTGGAACCCGGTTAGCTCGGATATAGAAAGTAAACAAGGGAAGGGATAAGTGAGTGTGTGCTATCATCAAAGACAAGTGGAGATTCCTTGTAGACAAAGACAAATAAAACCTTACCATCAACAACATGATTCTGTAAATCAGATTTGTGCTTTACACGCTTACCTGGTCCTAACTTAATGACATCAGTGTCAAGGTTCTTAGGATCCGTAGGTTTCCTCTCGGTGACCCCTTTAGCCACGGGTTTGGAGGGCCCTATGGCCTTCTCGCACGCCACGGGTGTAGGTGGTTTTGCCACGGCCTTGGTGGCCTTGCTTTCTTGAGCTTTTTCTTCGCTGTTCCTAATTTCTCCAAACATCCTTTGATCTTTATGAACTTTTGGGAGATAGGGAAAAAGTGTAACTTTCTTACCATTGTGAGAGAAGGAATATCTATTTAAGCGACCATCAAAAAAGCAGATTTGTCAAAGCGCCATGGCTCGCCTAGTAAAAGATGAGAGACATGCTAGGCACAACATCACAAACGACTGTATCCTCATATTTAGGTGTGGTGAAGGTAACCTTGCATTGCTTCGTAACTTTTAAGTCGCCGCTCTCATTTAACCATTGTAAATTATAAGGGCGTGGGTGTGCTTCCGTGGGTAAATTCAGATTTTGAACACACTCAAGGCTAACAACATTCGTGCAGCTACCAGAATCAACAATCAAACTACATAGTTTACCTTTGATTAAGCACCTCGTTTGAAAAATATTATCCCGTTGATCAACTAGTTCATCAGGTTTGACGGCTGCATGCAATGCTTTCATGGAAACAAGAGACTTACCACATGGAGCATATTCCCCAACATCGAATTGCTCCTCCTCTTCATAATCATCATCCTCCTGTTCCTCCTCAGACCATTCGCCTTCTTCATAGACCGGGTCAACAGTTAAGCAGGATTCCTTATCAATGTACAAACCTTCTTTGCAGACGAAGGCCTTCTTATTACCACACTCATTAGCTTTATGACCTATCCCATGGCATTTAAAACACTTAATATCAGATGGTCTTCTTTCAAATCCGGGCGCTTTAGACTTGCCCTTGTCAGCGATTTGAGGTTTATCCTTGTTTTGCATCGGCGTAGAAGAGTCATTAATAACAATACCACGCTTAAAGAAAGGTTTATTACCATTGTTGCGGGGTTGGGAAGAGTTGAACCGATTGGGTGCCAGGAGTTACCTTTGGCGAACTCCATCTCTTAGATTTGAGTTGCTCCTCTTTAGTTTGAGCTGCGTGGAACACATCTTCAAAAGTGTCCAATCTCATGAGTTCTATAGCATCAAAGAATATCATACCTCAAAGCACTAAGAAACTGCGTATGGTATACTCCTCGGGTTCATTAGTATCCGTTCTAAGCATAAGCTTCTCAAGTGTATCTCTTAATTCGGCGACGGATTTATCCCTTGAGATAAATTTTGCAACATCTTCACTTGATCCTCATGTAAGAGGAAGGACCCATCGTTTATGCATTTCCTCTTTAAGTATCTCCCACGAATTAATTTCAGATTTTCTTTGTCTCTGCGCTTTTCATTAGTACTAGATAGCCATAATAAAGGAAGTTCATCAAATTCAATAGTGGCTAAGTGTACCTTTTACTGTCGGTCAAAGGTGGCGTGAGCTTGAAAACCCTTTCACATTTAGCTACCCAAACAAAATAGTCATTCGGATCAGAGTACCTTTGAATGGGGGAATTTTTAGTTTGATACCTCTAACATCATCTCAGTAAGCTTCATCATCACCGATATCATCTTGGTCAAACCTAAGTTGACGTTTCTCTTCTCTTGGTTGTTTCTTTGTATTTCCTCATCGTTATCCGAGATCTTCTCCTCAACTTCGGACCCAAAATTTTCATGTACTTGCCAAGTATCTCTCTCTCCTTGGCGGTCTTGTAGGCACACGGCCCCGGCGCACCTCCTCTACCCTTACGGTTTGGGATGGTGGTACTAGGCGCCGGTTCGTCCTCGATCGGGTTAGGTTGCCTGGCTTGGGCATTTACGGCAAGGGCTTCAAGTCCGCCACCATGGTTGTCGGTTGATCCATTTTAGCGGCTTGTTGTTTATGTCCTTCTGTAGTGCCGAATGGTAGCCTCCGGCCAACAATCCATCGTGTCACATTCCCATCCGTTGGGTGGGATCCATCTCCTCGGTTGGACACCGCCCATCACTACACGAACAAACACAAGTAGTAGAGAAAATAAAAGGAAAGAACTTGAAATCCACTAAACCTGGAGAGATGTATTTGATCTCAAAGTGATCCTTGACTTTCAAGATTCTCGTAGTAGTGCTCCCGAGGTTTTGCAATTTCCAAAGTATTAAGAACAAGTGTCCTTCGAATGTCGAAGCCCAAAAAAAAAAAAAAAAAAAAAAAAAAGGGCGGTGGTTTTTCTAAGAATAGGATGCTAAGAACAACGGTTTGGGAAACGACCACCAAACTACTTAAATTAAACCACACTTTCAAATCAGTTGTTAAGATCTTTAATCCAAAAGTTCCGTTTGTAGTACTCGTAAAATTAAAATTAGATTCAAACGACGAACTTAAGATCACAACAATATAGCAAATTCAACCCTTCTTTTCAACAATTTTCAATTGCCAAAACGAACCTTAAGAGATTTCTGGCTGGCGGTTTTTTTTTTTTTTTTCTTCTCTAGAATAATTCACCGAGCATAACACCTCTATTAAGTTGAGATCGAGATTTACATTTGGCGGTGGCTAATTCAACCAAGCACACTTGAGCATAACACCTCAAAATTTGAAATTGCTACGGAGATTTAAATTTGGCGGTGGTTATTTTTTTCCTTTTTTGTCAATACTGGACCACCTGAGCATAACACCTCAAGTAACGATTTTTTTTTTTTTTTCACACTATAAGTGGTTCTTCCTTGAAGACTCTTGAAATCAGATTGCTAAGCCTATTATTATGTTCTTGTTTAACGTTTTAAAATCTATTTTTAAAATTGCAAGAACACAACTCGAAAATTCACGGATGCAAATATCCAAACAAACAACCTTAGAACGTATGCTTTAACTTATGTATTAGAGGTTTGTATATCACAAACGCAATGTTGGGTAAAGGGAGGAAGACACGACAGTCTCACAAAAGGGATGTGACAAAACAATAAAAAAATAAAAATAAATTACGACAGAAATATATATATATATATATATATATATATATATATATATATATATATATATATATATATATATATATTTGTAACTATTGACGAAAAAAAAATAAAAAAAAAAATAAAAAAAAAATAAAAATAAAATGAAACAAAATTAGGACAATTTAATTAAGACCATTTAGGTCAAAGAAGGCGGCTGGGCTGAAAATTGCGGCGGCTGCAATTTGCAAAAGTTGGTTTTTTTTTAACAAAACACGACGGAAACAAAAACTGTGTACCTGGGAGGCCTGGATTTACGACGGACAAGAAGGAGGACGGGGGTATGCCGTGAGATCGCCGGCTTCAAAGAGAAGAGATGATCCTAGGGCTAGCAGCAACACGCGGCGGTGTGGCTGACGTGATAATTCAACCTTTCTCTGATACCAATTGATACGGGAAACCTAAATTTCACGTACACGTTGAAACGATCTAGAATTATCACGATTTTTGGCTCCTCAACCCTCAAGAAACATGTTCTTGAAAACCTTGGAATTGATCAAAACCCCTTGGAGACCTGCCCCAGAAACCTTGATTTGTGAACGTTCAAGAATTGCAAATTCTTGAATTTGATGTTCAAGATTAAGTTTATACGTAAACTTAAAAAAAAAACGCAATTTTTCTTGCTAATGCAAAGAAGAAATTTTATATAATTCTAAATAATTGTGTGTTTTAAAAAGAGACTCATATGCCTTTATTTATAGGCTACAACTAGAAAAGAAAAACCAAATTCCGATGTGGGACAAATTGGCGCCACACTTTATTAAAAATAAACTAAATAAATTCATAAAAATACTCTCAATATGCGCCTAACCACATCCATCAGCAACAATCACCAATATTGACTTCTCACAACCAACCTCTCCTGTGTGAGCATCATCGAATGCCTGCATAACCAGTGTAGATAAAGCTTCATCTCTCTTCTTGCGTTGCAATCTGGTTAGCGGTCCATCTCTAATTAGCAAAGGATCCTTAGCCTGAATCGGTGATATAAGATCATGATGTGTGACTGGTGGTAACGGTTCTGAACTCACATCACGGATTGCATCCGTTGGAAAAACAGGTATGTGGGGCATCGTTTGGCGGAGTGACCATGTATTCCACAGAGCTGACACTTACCGATATAAGGTACAGCCTGATAGGGAGGCAGAGGTGCTATAGGTGCATGAATAGAGATTACCGTTTTTGCTTCTTTTTTTCTTTTTTTTTGTTGGCTGACTTTAAGGTAAAGGAAAGAAATACTCCAGTGAATGGACTGATTAACCGATGGGAGAAAATTGACAAAAGAGCAGCTGCTTAACAAGAGATCTTGAATGGCCATGATGATGCGACAGGAAATCGAAGAGGAGGGGAAGCGAGATGGTGATTGCCGGGAAGAGAAATAGAAGACGAGAGACTGCGGTGGCTGGTTCTCGCCAGAATGCAGATCGGAAAATGCTGAGGAGAGCAGGACGCAAACAGAGAAGCGAGGAAGAACAGGAAAAGGGGAGACCGACGGGAATTAATGAACAGAGTGGAGGGAAGGCTGAGGAAATTAACAGGAGGAGTAGAGGATGGAGAGTTGCGGAAGGAGCACACTGGAAGTTGCATTACCGGCAAGGAGACGACGGAAAAGAAATTTGCAGGGTAAAAAAAAAAAAAACGAAAGAGCAGGGAAGGAGAGTCACGACTCTAAGGTAGCTCTGATACCATTTCAAATAAATATGGTAAAATGTGTTGTGTCATTTACAATTGAAGGTATACGGTATAAATAGTACATACAGGAAGATCCTAGAGATCTTGTAATAAATGCCTACAATATTTTGCAATAATTAAAGAATATTCTCAATATAAAGACAGAATAATATTATTATTTTTCCTAATATATTGAATCAATTTTTTTTTTTTTTTCTTTCATTCATAATAGTAGCAGCACCTTTCTTAAATAAGTTTGTCTTTTATGCAAAAGTTTTAAATTGATTTTCTATTCATTAATTTACATCTTTTATTTGTTTTCCCTCCCAAATTCCCCCTTTAAATTATGTCCAGGGCAATCTTTTGATCATTATTATTAAAAAAATGACAAATTTCTCCCTCCATTCTTCTCCCAGAAAAGTCCTGCTAACTCAAATCAACTCTCCCAAATCAGCCCCCAATCCCCCTCTGCAACTCCCTGAAGCCTCTTCCCACCTACCTCTCCCAAGACCTTCCCAAACAAAATAGGTCTCCATCTGGCCTCCTTTCTCTCCCCCCCCTCCTCCTCTTCCTTCCCCACTTGACACAGCCAAATCGGAACCCTGCTAGGTTCCTCACACACAAGCAAAGACAGTAAACCTAAAGAGACATGATTTCCAAGCAAAATCAGGTAAAAGTACTTTGCTAAAATATTGATTAAAAAAAAAAAAAAAATATCACAGCAACTGGGGACAACATATCAGACTTTGAGTCCATTCAGATCAGTTTGGTTTCAAGGCCTTAAAAAACATTTAATTTTCCACACTGATCAGCAAAGAATACCCTCTCAATCAAAAAAAACCTTCAGAGCTTGTCTATTGTCATCTCCTCGTTTCACTGATGTGTTATAATAATCTAGCCTCTCGAAGAAATACAAGTACCCCATATCCAAGGGGGGGTTCTTTGAAACACCGACCTTAGCATCGTTGAAAATCACCCACCTTCCTTCCTTTTTTATGTGAGCAACGTAATGACCACATTGTGTTGATGTACCAATGTGGCTCACTATTCCAATCAGCTTGTATCCTACATACAATAAGCAGTTAAAGAGTAAAACATCAGCTGAGCGCTTCCAGCCAACAACTTAATGAGGTCAATAACACGATCCCCATGCACATGAACATGCATGTGTGTGTGTGTGTGTTGTATAATCAACGTTCATTTCATGTTCAAAGGATTTCTAGGAAAACTTTATGAAATTACAAGTGCTAATCTTTGTAAGAAAATTAATATACATGTTTCCAGCATTTATCACTATGATAATTTTACATTGGTTTTCACCCCATCTTGCTTCTTACACTTATTCCATTAGATTTACTCGACCTTCAGGTTCAACCAAAACCCAGATTACCAGGTAAAATCAGGTCGATCAATTATGCGGTTATATGCTCAAACCGGGCCGGTTCCATGGCCAGGTGAGGTCACTGGTTTAACTGGTCAGACCACCAGGACAGGGTTTAATAACTATGTTTTCAAGTCTTGTATTGTTATGGTAAGCACTAAGCACCTTTACTTCCGCTTTACTGATCTTTTTTTTTTTTTTTTTTTTTTTTTTATCAACATCTAGTTTAAAACTTTGTTATTAAGTTTCAAGATAAGTAAAAGGTATGCTTTTGAAAATTCTAGAGTAATCCATTTTACCCTTTTACTCCAAAGGATCTACCATATTCTCAAAATTACGGAACCTAATAAAGAGCCTAAAACATGCATATATCTCTAAAAGTTTTAGAAGGGAACTCACTCCCTGATCCATCAGGAAGGGCAGCATCAACAGCAGAACCATTACTTTCCGATGTCGTAGCATCCATTTCTGATGAATATGCAGCATCTGGATTGTCAAAAATCCAATTTGTTGCTTTCTCAACATCACCCCCCTGTGAGCAGTAACATGGTTATTAAGCATTCAGATTCATGTAATAAAAAAAAATGTACACGTTTTTAAGTCATATCACCACATAATCCCAATGCATTACCGTTGCTATCAGTGCTTTCCTAGCAAGTTCTTCTTGGAAACCAAAAGTAATCAAAGCATCAACTTTCGTTTGATCAACAAATGGGGTAGGTCGTTTGAGCCTTTTCCTTGTTTAGAGATTGGAGCGTCGATGTCTGCCATAAAAATTAACCAATCAAGTATCCATCAAGAGGGAGGAGGGACACATGTCTTTAGAATCATAGCTAGATAAAGAATTCTGCAAAAAAGTTACCAGGGTCATCCATGTGCGAAAGTAACCAACTCATTGCAGCTTCTACTCCTGTATTTGACGTATTGATAGCAGCCTTTTGACAATGAAGATGACTAAATCCCATTGACGTAAGCTGGGTAACGATGTTTTCATCAGCCAAAGGCAATTCTTCATCAGCTGCAATTAAATACACAATCAGGAATCAGCCAAACAATAAACTCAGCATCATAACCATGAATAGGAACACGGCGAGGATATAATCACACACACATCCTAAACAGACAAAGCAGCAGTTGACAGGAAAACCGTGCAGACTTTTAAGGTCAACAAGACAAAATATTGCATCTTTTTCACCATATTCGGCATACATGTTGACTAAAAAAGCGAAAAAGACTGTCACACGTCCATCAAAGTTCCCCATTCACATGCATGTACATCTGCTGACTGGGATCGTGGTACATAAACCGAGTTAAATGATCTTAAGCCAGGTATCTGCTCTATCATTCATGAAGCCCGGTATACAAGAAAATGAGAAAACTACAGCTACACACACAGCACAAAGCTTAGTAGAGCAGACATAACTGCAAACAAACCAATGCAGGTCAATCTGCGAACCAATTTCATGATGACGAGCAATTGAATGTCCTTATATTCTCTAACTCGCATGGAGAAACAGAACAGACTAAATTTGCTAAATCAAAAATAAATGTCAGTTTCACTATAAAGATCCGACACAATGTGTAGAAATAGAGAATAGAGAGAGAAAAGAAAGGAAAAACTCTTTCAATAGATTAAGACTCCTTATCGGGTAGGAAAGGAGCTGATCAATATATAGCAAAGCCCCCAACGGCTATAAACTAGAAGCAACGGCTATGAACAGTAAAAACAGTTTACTGTTCATTATTCTTGTTTAGACAGAAAACAGGGGAACTTAGAGCTAAAAGACAGTAATTAGCACCGAGGAAAAGATAAATAAATGTTATCTAACACTATAGGCACCATCTTTCAACACAATGTCATCACATACCAGAGTTATGTGAAAGTAAAATTTCATACCAGTGAAAGTGACGGTGAAACCTTTGTTGCATTGCTAAAATCTCAAGACATTAGAAAGGATTTAATTATGTTCATAGATTGCATAGGAGCGAATTTAGCATGTTTAAAACCAAAGTAAATAAATAACATTACATAACCTGTTGCACACAAACTAGCATACAGCAAAAAACAACATTCAAGCTTTATTTCATTCAGTGGAATTAGCTGTACGGATGATATGTTTCCCTTGCGCTTGGTTGTAGATTACATGCAAATTAGCATCTGGCAACAGATTTTAACATTTCCACTTGCAATTGTGTCTAAATTAAGGTAAACCACACAATCAATAAAATACCAGTTTCAGGTAACAACTCTTCCCCTGGTTGAAGACCCTTGCTGCGCATGTTACTTAAGTCAAGGATTTCAGGGACATCGATGTAGACATCTAAAGGTCAAAAACAAAAACAAGGACTTTAGTCAATCATCAGTGGTGTAACTGCCTCATACCCAAAACTGATAACAAAAGGAAATACCAAGTTTTTTTGGCACCCATCCAGCCTCCAGCACAAACTTTCGCATGTGCAACACCAGATAATCAGGGAATGAAGTCAACCCAGCAGTTCTGCAAGAGTATAATTGCTTCATTAGCCCGTTAAAGGGATGGAACAATAACTGTTTCAAGATTAGCAGAGAAGGCGAAGATGAATTGTATCCATTATCTCCTATCAGAAAATCATAACATCAATTGGCAAACAAATGGCAAGGCAAGGACTTCTCATCAATATCAGATTCTTTTCAGTCTACAATAGAAAGAAAACATAGCACAAGTTCAATTGCAAGGGAGAAGACCACAAAAGGAAATTGACTCACTTAATTGCCGTTGTCTTAGACTTCAAAGCAGTACTGAAAAAATCATGCACCTCCTCCGGTGCAGAGAAACAATCCAGGCAGTCGTTTAAAGAGACCCTTGGGCGAACTATTTCCTCAGTTGACCTGTAAATACTCAGATCAATATAACATGCAAAGGAAACTAAATCCAAATGCCTAGAACAAATCTATGCAGAACTTACAATTCCTTCCCTTCAGCATCCCTCTCAGCCTTCAATTTTTTAAAATCTTCTACCTCTTCTGAATTTTTATGCAATAAGAAGAGTTTTTTTTGTCATTAGACAACCTACAATACGATATCATGTCAATCTTTGACAATGAGCTTGTCTGTCTACTCACTCTTGTTTTTAGCTCTGTCAAGCGGAATGGTCAGGGATAAAATGCAGTCATTTCTGCGACGGTATGTTACTTTTCCAGAGGGGCATAGCAATCTATCTTCTACGCCAAACTGAAAACTCCGTGAAGGATCAATCGTCCGGTTTCCAGAGTGTATTCGCTCGACTTGATCGATAAAATGGAGGAAAAATTCCAGAGCATCCTGAAAAACAAAATACTAACATTGAGTACACAAAAAAGTGATTATTGAAGTAAACACAAGAAGAGTCTAGAGAGGGGCGGGGAACAAAAAAACAGCTTAAAAAGAAGCATACATTCAAGACCAGACATATACTGATTTATAGCAACTTAAATGCCATCGATAGGACTTCTAACGAAATAAAATAAAAACCATTGTGGACGACATTGTAAAGTACTATAGTGTGATCAGTAATCGTCAATTTGTTGAGAGTATCCTTGGTGTTCAATCTTCCTCATGCATCTATAGTCATATGCTATATACGTATCCATTTGACTGCAACAAAGCCATTGCATATCTAAATAGATGCATAAACATATACCCCTAAATGTCAATGAAATGAAAATATATGATAACATCACTAAAGATCCAACAATGCCACATTATGCCTAAATCTGCACATGCTACCGAGCAACACAAGTTCAAGGATGCAAAAAAGTAAGTCCCAAGTTGGGCATCGATAGAGACAGGCTTAGTAAAAGAATAACAGCAAAGTTGACCAAAGAAAAAATTCTACAGTGGTTGAAGCAAAGTCGCCAAAGACAAATTCGTTGTGTACAAACAAGTTGACATGCCTGTTGTCTCATACTGCAAAATTCTGGATGGCTAGCAGCAATTACTGACTTGAACATGCGGGGAGCAATACCCTTTTGTTCCTGAAAAGGAACAAAATATGGCCAACAAATCATCATAAGCATACATCAATCAGCTGCCAACTGAACATGGGATTTCAAACAGTAAAAGGCAATATAAAATAGACAAACATATCCCAATAAATAAAGAAGGAAAAGCGAGCTTGACTTAAAGTAAAGTCGACAAACATAGTATGCACAATCAATCTGACTCATTTTTCTCACCTACTTGTATCTTGATCCTAAAATTGAAGTGTACCGGTTGGTTTTTCTTTCTTGACACGGGCTATATTAATTTTCTAAACAAAAGTGCCTGTCAAACGCATCTTGCAGTGAGTTTTCAAATTGTATTCAAAGTTCAGCTCAATACTCTTTTCCTCCACCCCCAAGTGGTGTGTGGGTGGGGGAAGACCTTGAGAAAGGGTGAGATTGTAATGCACAACATGTTAAATCTTTGCCTTTTCTTTTTCAATAGATTATAAAGAAACAGGTTAGCATACATGCTTCACATATTTTACATTTTTTTTCTTACCGAAAGCAAATACCCATGGATGTTTGATTACACATGAAAATGTGAGGAAAGATTATATCAATCCTACAAAACAGTAAACTACTAAAAGTGACAACATGGCTTGATTTGTTCCATAACAGAAACCCTACAGAGAAAAGCATCAGTTTTTTTAACAACGAAAATTGAAAAAGCTAAGGATACTCTTGCCAATATGTGCATTATGCTTAGACAGCAAATATATTAATCAAAGGTACAAAAAGATAAAGCTACTTCTAGTCTTCCCCTTCCTTTTGAGTATCTCCCAAATTGAGCTGTCTAACAAGATCTAACTCTGACTCAAAGCATACTAATAGTCTAATACATTATATGTGAAAAGAATTAGATACATTACTGTGGTTGTTTAATATGCACAAACATACTAAAACATTTACAGTAATGTACCTAATATTCTACATTACACTTGTCTATATCATTCACTTTTTAGTTTCTGAACACCGTTGCACTCTCCAAAACCAAATCGTTAATCTTCATAAAGATATACGTCTTGGAAAAGAAAAACCTTCCGTACCTCTGCAGCAGGAGCAGAATATTCACCAGAGAGCATGCCATGTGCCAGTTTTGTTCTGTCAGAAATTAATACTTCAGTGGCAAGTAACAACATCCCACAATGTAACAAATAAAACCTCAACGCTTCCTTGTATAATAACACATAAATGTCTATAGAAGTTAAGAGAAGAAAAAGAAAACAGAAAGATAACTCTTGTATTAATCTCAACCGAATGGGGTTGGTATAAATAGGTTACAAAACAAAGCTAGAGCTAAAACATGCTTAAAAGCATTAAGTAAAAAGTGTTAAAGTACCTTTCCTAGATAAAGTAAAAAGTAAAGTAATTAACTACCTAGATACCCTTTATAGGGTGGTTACATACTTTATAGGGTGGTTATACTCAAGTTATCCTACCTGGTTTAATAAGACAAAATAATAAAATTACACTACTCCATTTGTACATAAACTAACACATTAATATATGTTAAATAATACTTAGTATAATCCAATACTCCTCCTCAAGCTGAATGGTAGATGTCTAGTAATCCCAGCCGGTCCACACACATTTGAAAGGCAGATTTAGGGAGCCCTTTGGTGAAGATATCAGCTACCTGAAGCTTGGATTTGACATAGGGAGCCCTTCTGTGATGAAGTGCCTATCAACTTCAATATGTTTAGTTCTATCATCTCAGATCTTGGGTTATTAGATATTTCAATGGTCTGCCATCATCATCCTTTGTATAAACACAAAGGTTTTGACACCCGAATTTTTAGTTCAGACATGATTTTCTGAATCCACAAAAGCTCACAGATGCCTTAGGCAATTGCTCTATATTCTGCTTCTGCTGAACTTCTGGCCACTACTGATTGTTTCTTGCTTCTCCAAGAGACAAGGTTGCCAAATACATAGATAAACCACCCAGAAGTAGATTTTACATGCAGTAGTAGAGCCACCAATCGAGATCTACATAGCCTTCAATTCTTGAGTTTCCTTGTGCCCTAAAAATAACACCCTTTCCTGGACATCCTTTTAGGAATCTTAGTAACCTTCGGGCAGCATTATAGTGAATTACCATAGGAGAATGCATGAACCGACTAAGTTGACTTACTGCAAAGGATATATCTGGTCTGGTATGAGATAGGTAAATCAGTCTTCCCACAAGTCTTTGAAACTTTTCAAGATCATAATCTCCACCATCTTCATCCTTTCCAAATTTAACAACACTGTCCACAGGGGTGTCAGCAGGTTTGCATCCTAACAACCCATAATCAAGAGAGCAAATCCATAGTATATTTCCTTTGGGTTAGTAAGATACCACTGGATGAACTTGCAACCTCTATTCCCAAGAAATATTTTAGAGGGCCAAGGTCTTTCACATCAAATTGTTGTTGCAAGAAGTGCTTTAGGTGAGCAATTTCAGAGTCCAAACTTCCAGTGATGACAATGTCATCCACATATACTATAAGAATGGTAAGTCCTCCCTGCTCTGAATGTTTGTAGAACATAGTGTGATCACCATGCCCCTGAGTATACCTTGCAAGTTTCATGGCTTTAGTGAACCTATTAAACCATGCCCTAGAGGACTGCTTTAGTCCATAGATGGATTTATTCAGTTTTAGGACATGATTGGGTTTGGATACAAAGCCATGAGGGTACTGCATATATACTTCTTCTTTTAGTTCCCCATTTAGGAACGCATTCTTAATGTCAAGCTGATGAAGAGGCCAATTCCTTGTTGCAGCAATAGATATCAGAATTGTGACTGAGTTGAGCTTGGCTACTGGAGCAAAAGTCTCATTATAAACAATCCCCATAGACTGTGTGAATCCCTTGGCCACTAGTATGGCTTTATACCTGTTTAATGTGCCATCCTGGATTGTGTTTGATATTAAATAGCCACCTACACCCTACTGGTTTGACCCCTTTAGGTGTAGGTATGTAGTCCCATGTGTGATTTTTATCCAATGCATTCAATTCTTCCATGACAGCCTGCTTCCAAGTTCAATCTAGGGTGATTTAGGGCCTGATGGATGGTTTTAGGTGTTTGAGAAGAATCTACGTTTGTCAAAAAGGTCCTATGTTGGCTAGACACCTTCCCATAAGACACATATCTCTCAATAGGATGTTTAGTACATTCGCTAGTACTTTTCCTTAAGGCAATAGGCAAGTCTGTAGGTGTTTCAAGGTTAGGATCAGGATTGTGGTGATCCAATTGGTTCAGTTCAGTTTGTTCAGAGTTGGACAACTTGGACTCAGATTCCACAGGAAGGACAGGGTCAGGAGAATGAGTTGGCCTGATTTTCTTTTGTCTAGTGTAGATTATAGGAGTAGGAATAGGAGGGTTAGGAGGCTCCTCCTCACAAGGAGTAGGAGTAGGAGAGTCAGATGTTTCTGGTGTAGGAATGCAAGTGGGACTAAAATCAGGCATGGGAAGTGTGGTGGTACTTTGTAGAAACAGATAAGGTTCAATATTGTGGTTCTGTTTTGTTTGGTAGAAGGGTTGGTCCTCAAAGAAGGTGACATCATAAGACACATAGAATATGTGTGTGTTGGGATCAAAGCATTTATACCCCTTTTTAGTGGCTGAGTAACCTACAAAGATGGTTTTGATAGCCCTAGGATCCAGTTTGTTTTTGGTTGGTGAATGATTATGCACAAAGGCTGTGCATCCGAAAAATTTTAAGGGTAGAGAGGATACAAGTTTGGAGTCAGGGAAGGTGGAGTGAAGAACATCAATGGGAATTTTGAATTTTAGGATCCTGGATGGCATTCTGTTTATTAAAAAAGTGGCGGTAAGGACAGCCTCACCCCAATAGAAGTTTGGGACATTATAGGTATAGAGGATGGTTCTGGCAACCTCCAGAAGATGTTTGTTTTTTCTTTCTGCTACCCCATTCTGTTGGGGTGTGTTGGTACAAGAGGTTTGATGAATTATACCTTTTTAGTAACAAATGGGTTAAGACAAGTGTTCAGATACTATGTTCCATTATCAGATCTTAGAACTTGGATTTTGGTTTGAAATTGGGTTTCTATCATGTTGTAGAAGTTTTCAAACAGGTTTGGGACTTCAGATTTATGTTTCATGAGGTATACCCAAGTCAGTCTAGTATGGTCATCAATGAAGGATATAAACCAGGGTTTGTGAGTTAGGTTAGTTGTTCTAGATGGGCCTCATACATCAGAATGAATGAGCATAAAAGGCTTAGATGCCTTGTAAGGAATGGATTTAAAAACATTTCTGGTTTGCTTGCCGAAGATACAATGTTCACATTTCAAATTTTCAATACAAACATCTGAAAATAAAGAGGGGTGCATCCTTTTTAGGTAGGGAAAATTGGGATGACCTAATCTGAAATGTAAAGACATTATCCTATTACATTTAGAATCCAAACTAACAGTAAGACCACTTCCACTATGGATGAAATAAAGGCCATCATTCTTCCTAGCACTGTCAATCTTCATCTGAGATTCCAGATCCTGAAACTCACAATGAGTTGAGTAAAATTTAGCAACACATTTCCTATCCTTACAAAACTGGCTGACAGAGAAAAGGTTACAATCAAGCTTAGGAATGTATAGAACAGAGTTTAGGGTAAGGTTTGGTAGGATTGTAACAGACCCTAGACCAACCACCTTGGAAGCAGTGCCATCAGCAATAGTAACATAGTGAGTTTTATTACTATTATTGAAAGATTGAAATAGAGAGTAATCACTTGTCATGTGGCTAGATGCACCAGAGTCCACAATCCAAGTTGGACTCTTCTTGTGCGTGATAGCTCAGAGTGGAGGAGGATAGCTCCAGGAGGATTCGGCCAGATTGCAGGCATCCTTTTGTCAAACAGCATGTTGAGTGCCTCCATCTGCTCCTTTGAAAAACCACAAGACTGCTCAGTAGCACTGTAGGCCTTTCTTTTGCTCACCCCAGTTGCCATCAGTCTTGTTTTGTTGGTTGGTCATGAAATGTGGGGGTTTTCCATGGAGTTTCCAGCAATGATCTTTGATATGTCCCTTCTTTTTGCAGTAATCACAAGTAAGAGAAGGCCTTTGATCATTCCTCTTGTTTTGTCCCTTGTTGTATCCAACATTAGCAGTTTCAGTGTTGGACACAATCAAGGCAGAGTTTTCTCCTCCTGGATTGTACATAGGAGCAGGCAGAGGGGTAGGAAGAAGACCTTCATTCATTACTCCATTCCTACTTTCCTCCTTCCTAATAGCAATATATGCTTCTTGTATAGTGGGAAAGGTAGTCTGGGCATGAGCTCTTTCCCTTGCAGCCTCATTGATAGGGTTGAGACCACTTAGGAAGTCAAACACCCTTTCTTGTTGCATCAGTTTGTGATATAAAGAAGAATCAGTGGTGCATGACCATTTCACCTGAGTAAGTTGGTCATATTCCTGCCATATTTTGTTGAGGTTGTTGAAGTACTTGGTGACATCTTGTCCTCCCTGCTTAGTATCTTTCAGGATGTTTCTCAAGCCAAATGCTTGAGCAAAGTTGCCCTGGTCTGAGTAGGTTTTAGCAACCTCTTTCCAAATTTCATGGGCAGATTTAGCAAACAGATGTACTTGGCCTATTTCATCAACCATTGAATTGATAAGCCAAGACATGACAGTGGCATTTTCTGTCCTCAAAGTGTTATATTCTTTTGAGGCCAGATCAGTAGGTGGAAGAGACTCACCAGTGAGGTAACCAAATTTGTTCCTCCCTGTGATATACATTTGCACAGATTGTGCCCACTGGACATAATTTGGTCCAGAAAGTTTTTTAGAGGTGATTTGGAGAGAAAGGTTATCAAGAGTCATCATGAGAGTCTAGATTAGATTCTGCCATTGAAGAAGCAGAGAATCACTTGGACATAATTTGGAAGAAAGAAGGTGAGGAGAAAGGGAGAGATCATGAGATGATTAGATTCTGCCATTGAAGAAACAGAATCAAAGGGAAGAAGAAAGGAAAAAGAAGATGATGAAGCTAAAAAACTGAATATAATTCAGAGCTCTACTACCATATAGAAGTTAAGAGAAGAAAAAGAAAAGAGAAAGATAACTTTTGTATTAATCTCAACCGAATGGGGTTGGTATAAATAGGTTACAAAACAAAGCTAGAGCTAAAGCATGCTTAAAAGCATAAAGTAAAAAGAGTTAAAGTACCTTTACTAGATAAAGTAAAAAGTAAAGTAATTAACTACCTAGATACCCTTTATAGGGTGGTTATACTTAAGTTATCCTACCTGGTTTAATAAGACAAAATAATAAAATTACACTAATCCATTTGTACATAAACTAACACATTAATATATGTTAAATAATACTTAGTATAAAACAATAATGTCTTACAAATAATAGTTAATTAAATAATAAAGTATTAAAATCAAAGAAAAAATATTATATTTAACTCAAACATCATCTTCTAGTACTCTACAGACTGACAAATGTTAGTGTTTAAATATGTGAACTGCACTTCTCCATGACAGCTTAAATTTTTAGTGAAGATGGTAATTTGTCATGGTATGGCACAAGGAAATTCTGAGATCAAATCTCGTTACTGCCTATACGTTAAAAAGTTGTGTACATGGGGTAGCTAGTGAATTTTTATGAAGGGCTGTGTCAAAAACTTAAATTAGACTTCTCCTTGTGGCTTTTGAGTGGGTGGTAAATCATCAGAAAGGATCAGAAAAAGGTCAGTTTCTCGTAGTTCCTACCCATACATCAGCTAAGCAAGAAGTCCAGATGGTTTTATTTTGTGGATGACAGCAATATAGATGAGGATTGAAAAGAAGTGAAGTTAACGCAAACTGTACATTGAGATGTTTTATGTATCTACTGAGAACATGGTTAGGCAAGTCCGTGTGTTATAAACACATATATTGAAGGAACACATATACTGAAGGAAAAATGACCAACTCAAACATGAATCAACATATTTATAAGGTATACTTACAGCTGCAAATTCAGGTCTAATGTTGGATCAGAAAGAGCGGAATCAAAAGCCTTTTTCAAACTCTGTTGTACATAGTATCTACCAGAAAATCATGACATAATAACCTCAATTAGTACAGAAGATGGAAGTAAGCACTGATTGACACCAGTGTTCAAGACAAGAAGGCCATTGTAAACTATATAAACTGACCTTGAACAGAAGGCATGTGTTGAGAAAATAACCTGCATTGTTGCAGCCAAGTAGCAGCTGCAAGAAAACAAACATGAATCTGGAATCACTGATAAGATATAAGAAAAATGCAAGAGTGTTGTAGAGTTTGAAAAAGAAAAAACACCTGTTTCCAAGATTAACCAATCCAGTATAACCTGGACCAAATAGTGGTTCAATTTCTTGTCCGCTTTCCTGTATCCGATTCCAGTCGAAATTGGTATTCTGATCAAGTTCAATTTCTGCAGTGGTCATTTCAGTCTGGAAAGGTAAAATCAAGCATAATGTCAGGAAAAAACAACAATTGGCAAACAGAAGCACGTATATTATGTGGCAAACATATTTGTATGGAGCACAACACATGGGGGGAAAAAACAGTAACCTAGTCTCAATGTACAAACACCTATAGGCCCTCTCTCAATCTTAGTGAAGCTAGACAAATCATATATCCGTTAGCAATAATCCGTTGACATTGCAACCACCAACAGTCTCAGAATAATCCCAACAAAAAGCATTGGTCGACTTATTATATTATATAATGTATGCAAGTATGACACACTCTTCCTGATCAGTAGGAAGGATTGGCATGTTCAAGTGCAAAATTTATTAGCTTGAATAACATGACCAGAACTTTTTTTATCTAAACAAAGAACATGCCTATGTTATTTAAAGAACGTGCCCTGCTCATTCATATCCAAAGCAGCACCTCTATAACACTGACAACATGCATCCAAAGAAACACCTGATTCATGTTGATCATCATGTAAGAAATCTTAACAATACAGCACAAACCTTTTGTAAAGATGAAAAATCTATTCCAAAATGCGATAGATGCTCAGCCAAAAGAGGATCCTCCACACTTTCATCTTCCGGATAAGAAAAAACGTCTGAGCTGCCAAATTTTGCAGATCATGACTTCATTCCAATCAAGGTGTTATAAGTAAGCAAATGCTAAATGTAAATAAAAAGATGTTTCAAGTGTATGAAACTCCCCACCGAAGGAGACAAGCAAGCAATACCTGCTCCCTCTAAATCAGCAGTTACGGTTCCAAGCTTCACAGCAAGAGGGTAATTAGTCATTTCATAATGGCTTATTGCATGATTGTTACCACCAGTTCCATCCCAATTTCTTCTTCCACACAGGATTGAACCATCGGTTAAATTCAACCAAAGATTCTCGGTCTTATCACAGTTCGCACATTTCCACCCATTAGGAGGCACCACAACTCCGTTGTCAAGTTGTTTCAGATCCATGGCATAGATGCTGACTTTCTTTCTGTCAGCTGTCCAGGAGGCAACTTGCTCCTTCCTCTCAGCTCCTTCAGCCAATAAAATAGCATCAACAGCCAATCTTACCTGCAAGTTCCAACAAAGGCACTTCATAAAATGACCAATAATCACTGTTAGAAATAGTTGTTCTTGTTTTTAATTAGTCCTCTACTATCCGATTATATTTGTTCTACCTGTAATCACTTTGGCTAGCTTAGCCTTTTAGCCATTCCTTTTCTTTATTAGTTTACTGCATATTCTAGCCCTTAGAAGGGTGGTTGCTGTCAATGTCAAGTCTTGTGACCGATAGCCTTAAGCTAAGCTCTATTGAAAAGGCTGTTTGCCATGATATTTAGAAAGAGATATTACAGCAATAACATCAAGATTATTTTACACTAACATGACTCATTTACAGTATGACAAACAAAATACCTTCTCTGGTAACTCCACAGATGGAAAAGGAAGAGATACATAATCTGGAAGTATTACGATTTCATAGCTATCTTCATACTCAGGCTCGTTATTATCAAATCCTCCATCCATGCCTAGAAGAGATAAGTGAAATTAAAATAAGCGAATGAGATGAGAAAAGGTAAACAAGCATCTGCAAAAGATCTTATCTAAATACAACTATCAAAACTAGCGAAAAATCAACTTCAATAAACTGCAAAAAAAAAAAGGGTACTTTCATGGTAACAGTCCAAATCCACAATGCAGATCTAATGCAAACAATAGCAGTCCCAAAATGAGAAATAATAGTTTATAACCTTGAACCAAATGGCTCTGTAAGAACGATGGGTGGATCAAATCCATCCACCCCCCACTCCCAAAACTATAATGGTAACAATGAAAGAATGGTGATGATGACGACGACGATGATGATGATGATGACAACGATGATGCTCAGATGCTGATGGCGGTGATGATGACAATGATTATGTAATAATAGTTCAGAAGATAAATTTAAAATGCTAACTCCAGCTAATCAAACATTGTTTTATTATTGTCAGAACTTCTAGTTATTTTGAATATTTTGTATTCATCTTTTGAAAGGGCATTCTGGTCTTTTCCAGATTATGTTTTACCCGCCTTGATCCCTATTTCCTCCCAACGGGCTAAAGGGATATGAAAGGTTTCTAGCCGTTTCGCACAACGGCTGTAGTTAATAGTACATAGATGTCTAATGGCTAAGTTGTTCTCTCTCTCATAAGTCGTAAGCTTTATTTATCATTATTCATGTGTGTGCAGGCTAATAGAACAAGTAAGAATCACCAAACTAGCATTGTCTTACTAGTCACAGGTAAACCCCAATCCTCGACCCACTATAATGGCTTCAGCAGTGCAATGATTCATTATTTTGATACAAACCTTACGAACTACTGGAACAAATGTGGTATTGTGGTGATCCAACCCTAAAAAATCCTAGGATCCTTGACAGGCCCAAAAGAACAAATGAAACTATAACAACATCATAGTTGTTAAAGCTCTAGGTGAATCCTAAACGAGCTTGGGTCGCCTGATCGCCTAGGCATCACCTAGGTTTGCCTAACCATGCTAGGTAATCATGGAAAAAGTTGAAAAATAAAAGCCAGTCGACGAGAAAATCTGTAAAAAGTCCACAACATACTCAACTGTGCCACATCAGAACAATTGCCGGCCCCAGCATATGCAGTATATGGCTTAACCACCCAATGATAGCAATTAAACTAGTCATACATGCACCAACTCAGACAAGAGTACTAATTACTCAAAAGTTTCATCATGTGCACACATGCAAAGCCCTTTTTGTACGGCATCTTGCAGAGGAAACCCTCGCCTACCTTATAGGGGATAAGACCTAGTCTCTTGCCTAGGCAAGCCTAAGCAAGCACCTTGACAACTATGCTTCTAATTTGGCTCCCATGTACCAGATATGGCACTAATCAAGACTTACCATTCGGCTACTTCTCCTTGCTTCTAGCTAATGGATCTTTGTTATCTCTAGTTAGCAAGTGGATCTGAACTTCACTATCACGCCAAACAGAAGACAATTACACCAAAACCGAAGACTTGTAAATGTCTGACTTAGGATCAAGGTTTTACACCACTATTGTTGTGACTATAAGCATATGCAAGTTCACTTCAATATTCACACTTTTGGTCTAGTAAATTCAATGTATTTCATAAGTATTTTCTTATTTTAAGTATATTTGTGAGCGCAATACCAGCTCCTTGTTTCTTATATTCCATTTCCTTAATAGGGTAACATATATAATTGTACTAGCATGACTAGGCTCAACTTCGTCTACAAAATTCCTTAGTGCGAGTGTGCAACTACACCTCAGGTATTTTTCATGCATATAATGTACAAGGGCAATGATATGAACAACAAGATAAAGAAGCAACAGGTTCATTTCTTTCCATTGTATTTGACATAAACCAGGGAAGAAAACACAAACAGCACATTTTTCTAGAATAAGCTCAAATACTATCACATGAAATCCATCAAAACTTACTGCACATGAAAAGAGATTGGTTACCTATGGCCAAAAGAGTTGGCTTCTTCAAGGGTCTATCTTCACTAACAGGCTTCCTTGTCTGCTTTATGTGCAAATATACTGAGTCCTTAGTTTTCTCGTAGTTCCACCCAACATAATTCTTCCCAAAAGCTAAAAAGGTATTCATATCCACGAATAGCCCACCTTCAGATTTCTGCAACTCAAATCAGCAGGAAGAAAAATTGATTCGGTATACATATTGACACCAGTAAAAAATGCATCAAATACAAACAAACCATACACCACTGAGGACAATTTCAACACTAAAAATTATAATCTGTGAACAAAAACCTTACATAAACAATCTCTTACGACAGGCTAATCAGCATCTCAAGCAACTGATTGAATTGTGTTAAAATTGCTTCTTCCATAAAAATCAAAAGCAACTAAATGACAAGAAATACAGCATTTGGAAACCAGAGGTAATCATTCGCAAGACAGTGAATTAAGAGATTAATTCAAACAAAATAAAGGATAACTTCGAAGTAAAAATGCATGACAGCACAACTGATGAATAAGAGTTACCAGTCAGGACTAAATGGATTACAACTGACTGATTAAAGTTAAGATCAGCCTTAATATGTATTTCTCCAGAAGATCAAAAGCAAAACAATCAGCATTTCAACTTCTAGAGTTCTAGTAACAAAAAATTAATAATCAATCCTGAGTCAGCAGATTATGGAGTAAGTTACCCATATGCTCACCTTCTACGCTAAAAGGAATAATTTATGGAGAAAAATGAATAAAAATTATCAACAGAACAAAATGATTAATTAGGATCTCAATAACAGCATCCAGTTGATGCAGCCTCAAAATACAATTTTATGGAGCAAAACAAATACAACGACAAGGACCTGTAATAATATAAATATGTTAATCTGAATACGACAGACTACTGATTCACTAAATGCAATTATCAATCATTTAGCAAAGCAGCAAATGAGATGCATACATGTCACTTCCAGGATTTGTAATTCATAGCTCTAAAGCATATCACAAGAATTGTATGTCCTACAGAAGTCTAATAAGTGTCTAAAGAGAGAATTCAAATTAATTATTCCATAAATTGGTTTTAAACATCAACTACTAAGTGACAAGGACTTCAACTTCAGAAAATGAAAAGAAAAAAAAATTGCTAAGGTAAATGACTACTAAACTAACTCCATGATTGCATCAAAACAATTAACACAATCGGAAAAACAACATTAAGCTTTATTTACAGAATTTGTAGGTTCTGAAATTCCTATTGTCCAGAATATTATCAGCAGTCTTAAAGCTTATTAGAATCTCAAGGAGCTATCAAAGAATACTTTCAATTATTATTTTCTAAAACATCAACGCCAATCAATAAACAAGAACTTAACCTCCACATACCGAAACTAGTCAATCTCAAGTCAAGAACAATAATCTTCCAAATTAACTCATCTGTACTTATCAAACCAATAACGTGAAAAGTAACTCATCGTCATATTTTACACACCATGCGATTGCTCGCTACTGAATTCAGACAATCTTGGTTCTCAGCAGAATTAAACAGACACCAGAGGCTACTTACAATATCAAAAAACCAATGAAATCAGTGGAGAAATATAATTCATTAGTCCACCAAAAGGAAGAGTGGCTACGTGTAATGCAACAAATGGAAAGTTACCGGAGTGGCGAAAGAGACGCAACATTCATTTTTATATATGCGATTTGTAGGTTCTGGAATGCGAACACGAGAGAGATTCGATCGAAGAAGCTCCATTTTCAGGTAGTTCTCTGTTTACTTCGAGAAATCAGTCCTCTTCACAACTGCGATGAGAGCTGGAATCAGTAAATGAGTATTTTGTGCGTTTTGTGCTTGTTAATATTCCTTTCTTTTGCCCTAAAGAACACGACTAACTTACACGCAATATTTTGTGCCAGTGGGTTTTTCGGTTTATTTGTAATTGAAATTGTTTTTTTTTTTTTTTAGGTGGGCTGGACTACTATGTCATACTTGTTCCTCAAATATGAATTTTTAAAAGATGGGTAAATATGTAAAAATATGTCATTTATATTTTACACAGCCCATGTGTTTTTCCAATTTCTTGTCGTCCTGATCACTAAGTTTTCCAATTTTATGGTGGTCAGGACTATAAGAAACACAGCCCATGTGTTTTTCCAGGACCACCATAAAATTTGTCTATTTCCTTATACTTGTGTTTATGCATACACAACCGAAAATGCACACCTTAAAATTTTATATGTTACCCCCTCAAAGAAAAATTATATGTTGGCTTCCATCCCACTTGTCAAGTAATCTCACTTGACTTCCATGAATTTTTCAAAATCAGTTAGCGAGCAAGATCTCATCTAGTTATTTTGGTTGGTGAGCCAAGATAATTTTGATGAGTATATAACAATTTATCATCCGTATCCTATGTTGTCAATTGTGATTTTATCTCTACATAATATGGTGGAAACAATCTGGTGGTCAACTAAGTGATGGTCAGCTGAGCAAAGTATTCAAGTCATGAAAGTCAACTGAGTGAAGTGGCAGTTGAGTTCATCTATCAGCAAGGTAGAGTCTACTGAGCGGTTGAATATTGCTAGGTTCTGCATCTGGTTTGCTTGGTTACACAGCTGGTGGAGTCCGCTGGAGCTGGGGTCCACATTTAGGGCATTTATGGGAATTCCAACATGACTTAATGGCTGCCAGGGTTTAGGATTCCTAGGCCATAAATACTCAATGTTGTAATCAATGTAAAGTGTGAGAATCTTCATATGTTTCTATGCATAATAAAATATCTGTGTTTCTGTCCGTGGAGTAGTCAGCACAACTCCATAAACCACGTTAAATCATGTGTTCTTCTTGTTTCTGTTATTTTATCATTGCCATTATCTTTTACGTTTGAATTGCTTCTGTGTTTGTTCTTTCTTGGGTAGCAAGCTACACGCATCTGTTTTAACTAACTGGTATCAAAGCGAAGGTTATATGTGTGGATTTGCAGTTAAACGGGGTTCATTTTCACCAAGGCCGGTGACTGGTGCTAGAATTTTGTGATCAAATATTTGTTCTTTGACGAGAAAGATGTCGGCAATTAATGTTATGATTGATAAATCTACAGGGAGAAACAGTTTTAGTCTGTGGCAAATCAAGATGCGGGCCTTGTTAAAACAACAAGGATTATGGACTCTTTTATCCGGCAAAGGGGATGTCAGTGCTGCAGATTATGCCATTCTGGAGGAGAAAACACATTCAGCCATCTTGTTGTGCTTGTCTGATGATGTTATCACAGAGGTTGCTGAAGAGGACACCGCTGCAAAGTTATGGTCAAAGTTTGAAAGCATGTATGTAACTAAGTCATTGACCAACAAGTTGTTGCTGAAACAGAGGTTGTACAGCCTGGGGATGCATGAGGGGGCTCAGCTGAGAGTTGGTCCTGAGGATGTAAGGTCAGCATTACATGCCAGGGAGCTGAGACATAAGGCAGCAGGGGCAGACAGTCAGGCAGCTGGCTTGATAGTCAGCAGCACCAGTGGGAAAGAGCATGGGCAGTCTGGAAAGAAAAAGTCCATGAAGGCAAGGTCTAAAGGTCCTAATTAAGTCCACAGATGTTTGCAATTACTGTAAGGATCAGGGACATTGCAAGTCCAATTGTCCAACGAGCAAGAAGCAGCAATTGAACAGTTCTGGCACAGCTGTTGTGGAAACTGTGCATGACTCAGAAAAGGTCATGGTCCTGGCGGCAGGAGATCTAGCATATCATGTTACAGTATAGAGGCCGAAGGGAATGGTGAGTGCAGTCAGCTGATACACTCTGTTGATAGTATGAAGACACAGCAGCCTGCTGACAAGTATGAAAACACAGCAGCCTGCTAAGTAATCTAGTGTAATGTAATGTAGAAAGCGGTTATTTAGATATAGTTTGTTGTAACCGCTTGTAACTTACTTCTAACTGATACATGATGTGTATGAAGTTATAAATACCCCATTATCAGCTACATTGTAAACTTAACTTGTGATTATCAGTTCATCAATAATAATTCAGCACTTTAGTTTCAGTTTATAATTCTATAAACTTCATCATGGTATCAGAGTAGAAATTTGAGAATTTCTGAACATTTTCCTGCGTTTTCTTTTAATTTTTGAAGAATCTTGAGAGTGTTCTTCGTCTTTTCTACATTTTCCAGTTTCTTGAGAGTAAACTGTTTTCCTTCCTTTTTGATCATTTATTGGTCACTTTTCCATGATATATCATTGTTTTGATAAGAATTTGGAGTTCTTGATAACCATGGCAGCTAAGAAACAAGAAATTAGTCCTTCCAGTCCATTGTATGTTCATCCTAATGAGAATCCGTCTTTGGTTCTTGTTCAGCCATTGATGAATGGCAACAACTATAATATATGGAAAATGTCTATGGAGATGGTGTTAATTACCAAGAATAAAATTAGCTTCGTAGACGGCACAATCAAAAGGCCAGAAGTAGATTCAGCAGATATTCATGCATGGAGACAGTGTGATACAATGGTGAGATCATGGATCTTGAATTTGGTGGAGAACACCATTGCCCAGAGTCTGATGTACTTCAAAAGTGCACATGTAGTCTGGAAGAATCTTGCAGCTAGATTTTTTAATGTTGATGCCTTGAGGCTTTTAGATCTTCTTGAAGAGATGCATCTGCTGAAACAAAGTAGTGATTCTGTCAATCAATATTCACAAAATTGATGGTTCTGTGGGAAGAAATCAAGACTATCAGGCCTGTATCTGTTTGTTCTTTTGACCCTCAATGTCACTGCAATGCAATCAGTTCACTAATGGATCATATGGAGGTTGAACATGTTATGAAATTCCTAAAAGGTTTAAGGGATGATTTTGAGCCAATGGTGTCACAAGCAATGCTAATGGTGCCTTTCCCAGAAATCCATGATGCATATGCAATGGCCATTAAATTTGAAAGACAGGAGTTGTATGTAGCCAATAGGTCTACTGACTACTTGATTTTGCACCTGTCGAAACTACTCTGCATCTGCTGTAAATCCCAGACCAAGGAATCTCAAAAAAGTTCAGTGTAGTTTTTGTGGATTCACTAGTCATACTGAAGAAACTTGTTACAAGAAACATGGCTATCCTACTGGTTTCAAGTCAAAATGGGCTAATTTGGTATAGGAAGAACAATCAGTAGAAGAAGATCATGCCCAGGATAGGTCAGCTGGACCAGGGTTCCCTAATCTTACTACACGGCAACTGGATAAGCTGATGGATCTGCTGAGTTCTGATCCTCCTAGACATGCAGACTTTGATGTTGGCCAACCTGCTGAGGTTATCACACATTACACACCTGCTACAGGGGTGATCTAAAACTTAGTAAGGTCTATACAATAGATCTTGGACTCTGGTGCCACAGATCACATTGTAGGATCATTTGATCTATTAAGCAATCCCAAACCTTCATCTGGTATAATAATGGGATTGCCTAATGGAAACAATGTATATGTCACACATATAGGACAAGTTAGGGTTAACCCTCAGCTGGTCCAACATGATGTGTTTTGCATTCCTGGTTTTAAATATAACCTATTTTCCTTACCCGCCTTTATTAATCATACAAAAGGTGCAGTTGTTTTTTTACTAACAAGTATGTTTTGCAGGACAAGAACAAGAAATTGATTGGTTCAGCTGAGTTACACAGAGGACTCTATGTCATGGATCAACCAATAAGACTTTATGTTTCAATGCTGTAGAAAATCACACATTGTCTGATATATTAGATTATGCTCTTTTACAAACTAGGACACTTGCCAGATAAGCGACTGCAAGTCGTTAGTTCACAGTCTGCTGATGTCAAGTTTTGTAATCATGACCTTGTTATGTTTGTCCCATGGAAAAACTAAAGAAAAATCCTTTTCCTTTGAGTACTACTGTTGTGAATGCTATATTTGATCTTGTTCACATAGATATTTGGGGTCCTTTAAGACAACACACTATCAATGGACAACAATATTTCTTGACTGTTGTAGATGACTTTTCTAGGTTTACTTGGGTTTTTCTTATGAGGCATAAATCTGAGGCCTCTGATCTTGTTAAATCCTTTGGTAAATTTGACTCTACTCAATTTCACAAAATTATTAAAGTAATTAGATCTGACAATGAAGCTGAGTTTCAGCTCACTGGTTTTATGCTCAGCAGGGTATTATTCACCAAACATCTTGTGTCAGCACACCGGAACAGAATGGCATTGTTGAAAGGAAACATCATCATCTGTTGAATGTTGCCAAGAGTTTGAGGTTCCAGAGTAATTTGCACATTGAGTATTGGGGCTTTTGTCTGTTACATGTTGTAAAACTAATTAATGTCACACCTACACCACTGCTGAAGGAAAGCACCCCACATAAGATGCTTTATGGCACCAAACCTGATTATTCAATGTTTAAAGTTTTTGGATGCCTGGTTTTCTATTGCACACTTCAGCAATACAGAACCAAGTTTGATTCAAGATGTAGAACTTGTGTCTACCTTGGGAATTCAAATACATCCAAGGGTGTTATTCTCTTAGATATCACCAACAAATATATCTTTGTTGCTAGAAATACTCAATTTCATGAGACTTATTTTCCTTTGTTTCAACAGGAACTAGGCAAAGCTAGGTATCATGTTGGCATGCCAGTATCACTACCAGTGATGGATGATGTTGATGATCTGCTGAATAAGTCAGTAAACCGGCCAAAAACAGTGTTAGCTCCAACTGAGGCACCTACTGAAGAGCATGACTAATTCAGCACCTAAACCCACACAATTAAGATGGTCCACAAGAACAAGGAAATCACCAATCTTTTATCAAGGAGGTGCTCATATTGTTCAGCAGACTCCACACCTATTGAGTGAGGTCAAGAACCTAGACAATCTTTCAGCAGGTTATGTCAGATTCATTAATGCTATTGATCCTATTAAAGAGCTTAAGACTTACAATCAAGCTATCAAGCATGATGAGTGGAAAGAAACAATGCAAAAGGAAATTGAAGCTCTACATACATGGGAAATAGCTGATCTACCCCAGGGAAAGAAACCCATTGGTTGCAAGTGGGTTTACAGAATCAAATATAATCCTGATGGTTCAGTAGAAAGATACAAATCTAGACTAGTAGCAAAAGGCTACACTCAAACATATGGCATTGATTATCAAGAAACATTCTCTCATGTTGTCAAGATCACTACGGTTAGAGCTTTACTTGTGGCAGCAGCAACCAATAATTGGCATTTACATCAGATGGATGTCAACACTGCCTTTTCACATGGAGATTGGCATGAAGAAGTATACATACAATTACCAAAATGTTGTGCAACAGCTAAACCAAATCAAGTTTGCAGACTCACTAAGTCACTGTATGGCCTCAAGCAAGCCAGCAGACATTGGAACTGCAAGTTAACTGAGTCTTTGGAGGCTCAAGGATTCATTCAATCCAAGAATGATCATAGTTTATTCACAAAAGGGGCAGGACAGTCCTTAATTGCTTTGCTAGTCTATGTAGATGACATCATAGCAGCAAGCCCCAGTGAGAAATTAATTCAGCATGTCAATGATGCCCTACATCAGCAATTCACTATTAAGGATCTTGGAAAATTGAGATACTTTCTAGGTATTGAAGCTGCTAGGATACCTGCTGGCATATCAACTTCTCAAAGAAAATACACTCCTAATCTCCCAAAAGAATATGAATTTTTGGGAGCAAAACTTGCCAAGACACCTATGGAGTCAATGCAAACTTTGCAGCATGGTGATTCACCATTTTTGGAAGACAACACTGCTTATAGATCATTAGTAGGCAAACTTATTTATCTTACTTTTACCAGACCAGATATTGCCTAGTTGTTCAGCAGTTGAGTCAATTTCTTGACACTCCTACTGAAAATCATATGAAGGTAGCACACAGACTGCTGAGGTATCTAAAAGTCAACCCTGGTCAAGGAATCTTGTTTCCAACAAACAATGATCTTGTACTCAAAGGATTTATAGACAGTGATTGGGTTGGTTGTCCTGAAACACGAATATCAATATCAAGCTACATGATGTTCCTAGGAGATACACCAATCTCTTGGAAGGCAAAAAACAAACTACTACAGCAAGAAGCTCTTCAGAGGATGAATATAGGGCTATGCAAATACAGTTTGTGAAATTCAATGGCTCATTTACATTCTTCAAGGTCTGAAAATTCTAGTTCAAATACCTACTGTCATATTTTGTGATAATGCCAATGCCTTGCACATTGCCCATAATATTGTCTTCCATGAAAGAACCAAACACATAGAGATTGACTGTCATGTTGTAAGAGACAAAGTACAATCTGGACTTGTCAAACTGCTTCCAGTCAACACAAAAGAGAAAATAGCTGACATTCTAACCAAAGCCTTGGATGCACCCATTTTATCTTATCTGCTAGACAAACTGGGAATTTCAAAGATATTTCGGAGTTCCAATAGCTGAAGGGAATGCTGAGGTTAAGCTATTCATATATAACTCTCAACGTGAGGGGGGGTGTTACAGTATAGAGGCTAAGGGAATGCTGAGTGCAGTACACTCTGCTAATAGTATGAAGACACAACAGCCTGCTGAGTAATCTAGTGTAGTGTAATGTAGAAAGCGGTTATTCAGTTATAGTTTGTTGTAACCGCTTGTAATTTACTTCTAATTGATACATGAGGTGTATGAAGTTATAAATACCCCATGATCAGCTACATTGTAAACTTAACTTGTAATTTTCAGTTCATCAATAATAATTTTGCATTTTACTTTCAGTTTATAATTCTATAAACTTCATCACATCATCCTGATGTGTGGATTCTAGACTTTGGGGCATCCTATCATATTTGTCCACACAGAGAGTGGTTCTCAAGCTATGAGTAGATAGATGGAGGGCATATATCTAACGCCAACAACAAGGTCTGCAAGATAGTTGAGATTGACTAGTTCAGCTGAGGACAAACGATGGTAGATTATGTACATTGAAGGATGTGACATATGTTCCATAGATGACCAGGAATTTGGTATCTCTTGGTCTACTGAACAACAACGGGTTAAATTTCAAAGGTGGATGTGGAGTCTGAATGTCTACATAAATTCAATTGTGGTTCTCATATGAGTCAAAATGGGAACCTTGTATATTTTGCAAGGCTCTACTGTGTCTGGGTATGCTGTTGTGGCATATGTTGACGTTCGCTAGTCACAGCTGACCAAGTTATGGCATATGAGACTGGGTCATATGGGTGAAAGGGGGATGCAGGTTCTTTCTCAGGTCAAGCATCTGGATTATTGTGAGCACTGTGTGTTTGGAAAACTACATAGAAGCAAGTTCTCAAAAGGGGTACACAAGTTGTGTAACACAACACAAAGTCATCACTTGATTATATCCATTCTGATTGATGTGGTCCATCAAAGGTGGAATCATTGGGTGGTCACATATATTTTGTGTCATTCATAAATGACTATTCAAGGATGACTTGGGTGGTGATGATAAAACACAAGAGTGAGGCATTCAATAGTTTCAAGCAGTGAAAGCTCTAGTGGAGAATTATATATGGAAGAAGATCAAGAGGCTTCGAACAGATAATGGTATGAAATTCTCTTGGTCTGAGTTTGATGAATTTTGCAGGAATGCGGGTATTTCCAGACATCATATAGTTAGGAATACTCATTAGCAGAATTGGGTAGCTAAGAGGCTAAATCAAACTCTTCTGGAGAAGGCGAGATGAATGCTCTCTAATGCTGGTTTGTCAAAGAGATTTTGGGCAGAGGCTGTCAACACAGCCTGCTACTTAATCAACATGAGTCCTCATACAGGGATCAATCTCAAAACACCAATTGAGATGTGGTCAGGCAAGCCTGCTGGCTAATCGGTTGATTCAGTTCTAAGGGTTTTAGGAAGCACAGTGTACTATCATGTTAGTGATAGTAAGATGGGTCCAAGAGCCAAGAAGGGAGTGTTCGTTGGGTATGTGATGTGATCCGTAAATGAATCATATCTAAAAATGCCCGATGACTTGACTGAAGGCATTAATAAGACGAGCACCACGACCCTTGGCTAACACGTAACCAAAAACCTTGGTATATATAGACACCCACAAGGTTCGCTCACAACCTTGATAAGTGCGGTTTGGAATCCACCAACGTGAAAAAACTCACCAAAGCTTTAAAGTTTCAAATAAAATATATTTATATCAAAAAAATTTGATTAAAAAGAATACAACTAAAGCCTTTTCATAGGCTGCAATGAAATAAACAAAACAACTCCTAGCCAATGTGGGACAAAATTAAATGATAAAAATAAAAAATAAAAAACTAATACTAAATAATAATAAAATCTGTCATGAAAACAATGTGGGATAAATGGACTCCAAGTTAAAACATCGCATCTTCGATCACATCATTCTCTCCCGGTTGGAAAGGATTCGTCCTCGAATCCATATGACGTCATAAAATGCATCCGCACATGCCATTCTCAAAGACACGCAAAAAGACACCAATAGAACCCCTGGATCAAATACAAGCCGGATAGACAAACGGAATTCAATGGCATGTTTTTTCAGGAGTCATATGTCATACAAGCAACATCATAATGCTCTTTCAGCGGAATAGACTCATGGAGGACTCCTTGTGAAACAGCAATATAAGAATAGCAAGTAGTAGTCGGATATGCATCACTAAATAGAGCAAAAGAGTCCGTAAATTGGTGCTCCGGCTTGCTAACAATGGGTGAAGTACACTCAACTGATCAACAAGCAGCAGATGATCACTCATCTAGTGCTGATGAACCGGCTGAGAAAACATCCCTCCCAGTTAAGACCAACACCGCACCACTTGATGCACCAGCTTACAAACTCCCAAAAAGGTTTGGATCCAGATCTGGTATTGCCTACAATAGTCAAGATGAGAAAGGAAACAATGTACAACACAATTCTGAATCAAAGACCATAATTGGACCTAAATTCAGAAAAGGACAGACCATAGTTTCGACTACTCATCCTGCACCAGTGAAGTCAAAACCCAGTGTAGTAAAACAGCATAGTAAATCATCTTACCAGCCTAGTAAAGGCAAAAGCTTACTGAAAGGTAAGGGCAGACTCTACCACTCAGAGGATGATTGGAATGTTGCACCCCCAAAATACAAGAAGAAACCATTTCATGCTATGCAACATGTGTTTAGGAAAAGCCAACCCAGGCATGTTCCTGGATACAAGAAGCAATATGAAATAAGTTTCCTCCTGCATATTGGAGAGTGAAAAATGATGCAAATGCACATAAAGGTAGAGAATTGTATCAGAATAACTCTGCCAAGAAGTATTCTGCCATGCCTTATACATATGAGGTTGATGACTTCAACCATCCAAGGAGAAGATCCCTTGGATTTACACTTGGAGTAGGAGGTATGACTGCTAACAGGTATGGACCCAAACAGTGTTGGGTTGCTAAACTTTCTTAATTGTTTTGTAGGATGTCTGCTACATAGACAGTGGATGTTCCAGACACATGACATGAAAGAAAGAATGGCTGACTAACTTTAAAGCTTTTGATGGACCCAAAGTTACATTTGGAGGCAAAGAAAACCCCGAAAAAATTAAGGGGGAAGGCATCATGCTGAAGAACAATCTGAAGATTCAAAAGGTGGCTTATGTAAAAGGATTGAATTTCAACCTTCTAAGCATTAGTCAATTCTGTGACAAAGGATACAATGTGCAATTCAGCAAAAAATGATGCAAAGTGGTTCACAATCAAACCAGCACAGTAGTTCTTACAGGAAAGAGAGGAGACAACATGTATGTTGTAGATTGGAAGACAGCAAAAGCAGAAACATGTCTGCTTGTCAAGAATAAACAATCAACCAGTTGGATTTGGCACAGAAGATTAAATCATCTTAACTTCAAGAATATCAACAAGTTGTCAAAGAACAAGCTAGTTGAAGGCCTTCCAGACATCACCTTCAAGAAAGAAAGTCTCTGTGATGCATGTCAGAAAGGAAAGCAGATTAAAATCTCCTTAAAGTCAAAGCCACAACAATCAACAAAAAGGATTCTACATCTACTTCATATGGATCTATTAGGACCAATCACACCAGTGAGTGTAAGTGGAAATAAGTACACTTTAGTAGTCGTTGATGACTTCTCTAAATTCACTTGGACCATTTTCATGAACAAGAAAAGAGAGACACTCAAGAAGCTACCTGATTTACGGAGAAGAATTCAAAATGAAAAAGAGTAAAAGATCATCAAGATAAGATCAGACAGAGGTACAAAATTCTTAAATGAAGTAATCAGAACATACTGTGAAGAAAATAGAGTACTACATCAACTATCAGCAGCAGGGACTCCACAGAAAAATGGTGTAGCAGAAAGAAGAAACAGAACACTCAAGGAAGCAGTTTGAACCATGATTGCAGAAGCATGCCTACCAAAGAGATTTTGGGTTGAAGCAGGAAACACAGCATGCTATACTCAAAACAGATATATCATCAATAAACATCATGGAAAAACACCATATTAAATTTGGAATGGAAGAAAACCTAACATCTCACATTTGTATATGTTTGGATCTAAATGTTTTGTTTTGAACAGGAATCATCTACATACTTTTGATGAAAAAGTTGATGAAGCAATCTCCATGGGATACTCAGACACTAGCAAAGCATTCAGAGTGCTCAGTAAAAGAACCTTGGTGATTGAAGAATCAATTCATGTAGTTTTTGATGAACCAAACACCAATGGTGAAAGCCTACACACCTCTGAAGAAGAAGCTACTCAAGGACAAGTTTACATAAATACAACAGTACCAGCTACCATTCTGGACCACACTTTTGGTAATCAAGATGAAGTACCAATTAATGCAATAGCAGAAGCACCAACACAAGATCATGAAGTTTATACACAAGCATGAGCTGTGGAAGAACTAGATCAAGAGTAACTCCAGCCTGATTTAAACTGGCTAAGGGATCATCCTGAAGAACAAGTCATTGGAGATGTTCATACAGGAGTCAGAACCAGAAGACAACTGGAGAGCATGCTAACTTGTTTTCTGTCACAGGTGGAACCCAAAACAATAGATGATGCAATTCAAGATGCTGATTGGATTACAACCATGCAAGAAGAGCTCAATGAATTTGAGAGAAATGAGGTCTGGGAACTTGTTGATAGACCTGACATGGCAAACATCATTGGAACAAAATGGGTATTCAGAAACACGATGGAGGAACAAGGAACTATTGTCAGAAACAAAGCAAGATTAGTTGCAAAGGGATACTCTCAAGATGAAGGCATAGGCTATGATGAAACCTTTGCACCAATAGCAAGATTGGAAGCAATCAGACTTTTCCTACCCTTTGCAGCTCACAAAGATTTCAAAGTGTATCAAATGGATGTCAAGAGTGCATTTCTGAATGGACTCCTAGAAGAAGAAGTATATGTGGAACAACCCCCTGGTTTCCAACTCAAAGGAAAGGAAGATAAAGTATACAAGCTCAAAAAGGCACTATATGGACTCAAACAGGCACCTAGAGCCTGGTATGAGACACTATCACAATTCCTAATCAACAATGGATTTAGCAAAGGAACCATTGACAAGACTCTCTTCAAGCTAGAAGAAGGAACAAGCACCTTGCTAGTTCAGATTTATGTTGATGATATCATTTTTTTGGATCAGAAGATGAAAAGCTATGTGAGAAATTTGCAAATCTGATGAAAAGTAAATTTCAAATGAGTATGATGGGAGAACTCAACTACTTTCTTGGTTTACAAGTGAAACAAATGGAAGATGGCATCTTTATCAATCAAGCTAAGTATACAAAGGACTTGATACATAAATATGGTATGGATACAAGTGGAACATTAGATACACCAATGTGCGCAAGAGTCATTCTTGGGAAGGATGAAATTGGAAAAGATGATGATCAAAAGTTATATAGAGGAATTATTGGATCTCTACTCTATTTAACTGCAAGCAGACTTGATATAGCATTTGCAGTAGGAGTTTGTGCAAGATTTCAAGCTCAACCAAAGGAATCTCATTTGCTAGCAGCTAAGAGGATTATCAAATATCTGAAGCACACAATCAATGTAGGAATTTGGTATCCAAAATATGGAGGATTCAAATTGAAATCCTACTCAGACTCAGACTATGCTAGATGTAAGATTGACAGGAAAAGCACTTAAGGAACTTGTCAGATGCTAGGCAGCAGACTAGTATAATGGTTTAGTAAAAAGCAAAACTCAATATCAACTTCAACAGCTGAAGCAGAATATATAGCAGCAGGCAGCTTGTTAGGAACATTTTATTATGTTTTGATGATGGCCATACTAGCTGTTATAGCAAGCCTGAAATAAGTTAGAATTCTCTGTATAAGTCTTTACTTATGATGACGGTCAAATTATACCCGTAAAAGTCATCAACGTTGACCTTAAATCGAGATTAATAATATGTATTTTACATTAAATCACATGTTTATATGGACTATTTAATGTTTTGTGATTTATAAAATATAATTTGGTATTTATCCATTTTTATTAGTATTTATCTATTCTTATTATATAATTTGGTATTTATCTGTTTTTATTTATATTTTGGTATTTATCCGGTTTATTATTTTATTATTTACTTTGAGATAAATATATTTTGCAGATTGAGATAATTTTGGAGGATAAATACAAATGGAAGAATTAAATCTCAAGATAAATCAAAGGAAATTCAAGATAAATATCGGATTAGCACGAAAAGATCGGATAAGCATGGCAAACCAACCAAGATTGGCGCCAACATGAAGGACACACAATTAAGGGGGGCGCACTTCATTTTATCTTTTAATTGGAGATCGGCCGAGAGTTATCTCTTATTTGTTTTGACATTTTGAAGTATATCTCTTAATTAGCTTGAACCCCTATAAATAAAGGCATGTATTACACGCCCTACAACACACTCGACCATATACACTTTTCAGTTTATAATAAAATTCTCAGTTTTTCTTAGAGCAGTTTTTATGCAAGATCTGCAGTAATGTAAGTTCTTGTATTTATTTGTTCTTAGTTCTTTGTAATTAAGTCCCCAATTATTGTTTATCATTTGAGGTTGTTCGTTCTTCACCGAACGATGTAGATCTAAGGATACGATATGAGGCGTGGGGATTCCTTGTCTATAGGATCCAAACGCCAGATCTCATTATCCGGTGACCTATAGATGACTTCGGTATGATCGGCAACCGTGTTTTTAGTAGATCTATATAATTGCTTTATGAGTCTCTATTTTATCCGTTACGCATGTATGTAAAGCGCTAAGATTTAGGTTTTCGCCGCGTCAATCTAGCCAAGTCTTTATGGTGTGATTGTCCACCTAGAATTTCTTATCTTAGTAGGTATGGCTACGACTACGTCGGAGTTCTCGCTTTGTAATTTAAGCGAGTAATTAAACTTGATCAACTTAATTATTTGTCATCGTAATTTAACATGAGACCTAAAAAGTGATTGTTATTTAGGACGAGATTGAATCGGTGTCTAAGAAAACGCCTTTAATCATAGGAATGTTGCTTAGATGAGGTTACGGTTTATACCGGCATCCCTAGTTTCGTAAATGTGTCAGAAGTTATATGAGATGGAGACTAAAAATGTGAAGTCACGTAATGGAGACACGATGATCTAGATGGCCTAACCGGAGCTAGATCTATTTTAGGGGATGACTCCCGTAGTCAATATAAAAGAAATACGAATCGGATTAATAGTTGTCGAGTCTAGCTTAATTATATAGAATCTCTAGATCCAAACGATAACATAATAATTGGGGAGGTTAATTACGTTGTTTATGTGTTGTGTCGAGTTGTGTCCTTTACTTTTTCTTGTACTTCGTTGGTCGTAGACCGCCTTTGTGTCCTTGATATGAATGATTAATTGTTTGTATATAAAATGATCCACAATTTGGTTCCTGTGGGATCGACCTTGATTCGCTTATAGCTATACTACGATGGACCTAGTCCTCTTGCTAGTATTGGTTTATGGTGGTCAAGTACTTTTAATTATTACTTGATCTACGTGCATCAAGTTTTTGGCGCCGTTGCCGGGGAACCAACGGTCAATTTTATATATAACTAATTTTTTATTCATGTTAAGTTTTTTGTTTTAGAGTCTGTTTTTACGTTTTTGAGTCCCTCTGGTTATCTGCTTTGTGTAAATTTCGTGTGTCTGTTTATCTCCGTATGTTTAATCCGTAAGTCTGATAGCAGCATGGGAAACCATGTTAAAATCAGTCTACGGTTCGTTTTGTTTTTCTTACATTTGCGAAAACGAGGAAGCAATACTCTTTGTCGATAATTTTTAGTAGTGGGCGCCGAGAAAAAATAACCCGACATGTGGAGCTACGAATCTGCGATGGGAAAAGCGATGGAAGCAACACCTTTAAAACACCAAGATGGCTCCGAGAAAATAAATATTAAGGTTCGAATTATTCGTGGTACAATGTTGAAGGCAAGGTACTGCCTTTTTGCTTATATTTTACTATCTTTTGATCTTTTGAACATAAGCTAGTCTTTACATGAACCTGAATGAGAATCTTAGCCCGGAGTTGGTTTGTAAGATTTATTCTATTAGTGTGGAAGGTTCTGCCCCAAATCTGTCTCATCTAGAGGGTGTAAGGAAACATGTAGTGGTTGAAGGAAGCAGTGAATAAAGAGTTCCTCGTAGTTCTGTCAAAATCTCATTGTCCTATGCATGAGATTGCTTCTACTGGCCATGGGAGCAACAATTTGTGTAGTTTAAGAATTCTCAATCTAAAGAAGACGTTGAGTTTTGAGAGAGCATAATGAAGCAGCATTATAGAGGATGTTATTAAAATAAGTCCCTAGGACTAAATCTCCTTAGAATTCACTAATTCCTAAAACGAGAGCCGAGGTTGGAGCTTTGTATAAATGGTAAGGATAAATGTCGTTCCCTAGGTCTCACAATCAAGGGAAGGATATTAATCCGCAAAAAAGCGACGAGCCCACCTCATATAGTGCTCAAGGGATCAACATCTTGCGATCCAAGAAGGATAACTGACAAGGATAATTTTGGAAAGTCGAGCTGAGGACTTTAAACTCAGAACTACTTCTTTAAAACCCTTAGGATTTCTTTTTAGGATTTTAGGTTTTGTTTGAGTCCAATAAGAGTAACGTGACATATGTTGAGGTTTTTTATTTTGCCGTGTTCCGATGGCCATTGGGCTAAGGATGTGCAAAACTTTTTTACTCAATATAAGCCACGTGAAATAGAGTTTCGTAGGAGAGTCGAGAAATTGCTAAAGAAAAGGAAATTTAGCAATCAGCCTTAAGATGAGAGCATTAAGAGAGCTTGAGAATTACTGAAAATGTAACAGAGAATGATTGGTGCGAACAAGAACAAGTGTTGGTCAACTTCCAAAACTTTTTTAGAATGGCGATACGAGTGAAAATCCAAAGTTGTGTGCAATTCGTTCTGCAACTACCCTTATCCTTTACTTTGTACCTTTTCACCCTTCAACCTTTTCTATTCTCTCACCAATCTGCCTCACAATTCACATTTCTAACCATTCTTTCATCCCCTCTCTTTCTTTCCATCTATTTCACTCTCCCACCCTAACCCAATCCCTTAACCAGTGCCCACCCATAAACGCAATTTCTTACCCACCCTTTATCTTTTCTTACCATCTTTTTGTATATCTTTTTCTAAACCCAACACACTCTAAACCTCCATTTTGTTTACATTATACCCTTGTGTTGCGGAATATTGCTAAGTTTTAATGTTTATCTTTTATCATTTTGGTTTTCATGACCCTAGCTGGATTTTAAAAGTTTTTGGTTCGATCAAAATACGATTTATCTTCCTACCGGAAGTTTTAAATTTCACATTTTTCCGCCTATCCCGGCATTTACGGATGATGAGTTTTGTTCTAAAATATCACACCAATCCGACCTTGTTAATGACGGTCTTGACTTTTCCGTGATACATTGGGTACCCGTAATTTCGAGGAGAAGCTACATCTCCACAGGTTGTTGATATCCAATCAACACGTGAAGCGTCTGCGCTAAGTATTTGATTCTATCTTCTACCCATAGGTCACATTGAATCTGTTATACCTTACCAAGTTTCTCTGGATTGAATAGTTGATCCAGTCAACCTCGTGTTTTCACACGTGGGGTAATGCTTTTTGATCTTTGTCTTCTCCACCCGGTTTTAAGAATATTTCAGCGGTGGAGCTTATAGATGAAGACTACCTTCTTTGGTTGCTTGTTTACTTTTCTTTCTATTTAGTATTTTTCTTTTTGAGTCCGTATATCCTTGTTCAGAGTTAACTCTTTGGTTTTCCTTGTCATTGGTTGTATGAAATAAAGTGGCTTAATTGGTTATTGGATATTTTATATCTAATTACTGCCACATTATTTTATATCTTCCATTGACATGTTATTAACGGTTTCGTGGAGTTTCTATTTGGTTTGCTTAGACAAGTTTGCACTTGCAACTCCACGACGTGCTTGAATAACTCCGATGTTCTGTATCTACTTGAGAGCCGTTTCCAGAGCTAAGTCTTTTTCTTAAATTCTCATTTTTATTTGCCATTGGGGACAATGCCAAGTTTAAGTGGGGGGTGGGAGACTTAGCCATGATGCTATAATTGAACAATTGAATGAAACGGTGAAAAAATGAAAAAAATTGAATAAATGCCAAATTAATTATATCTTGTACCCTTAGAATTGTGAGTTCCTAGCTAAGAATTGATAGGAAAGGAACCAAGTTGCATAATTATGTGATCATATTATACTTATGTGAATGTAAATTTAAGGATATTCATGCCAACTATTGCAAGTAGTTATTTATTATTCGATTACTCAATATGTGAATCGACGAATACCACACAAATTATAATAACTAAGAAGAATTATGTGTACATTGCGTAGATGATTGGTTATGCAGACCTAGTGTCGAAATTTATCTGCTAATGTATTCCTATCTTCTGGCCATCAAAGCGGAGTAATAAGCGTGAGAATAATCTGTGTTTTGACAAAGCGTTAAACACTGGGCTTGTAGTAAAATTACCAAAGTAGCCTTGCGCTTGTGGTAATATTCAATGCTATATTTGATCTAAGATAGGGGGATACTTTAAAAAGTTTTCTTCCTTGAGATTGATAGTATTTGAAAAATATGAAGAATTGAAGAAATTCAACTTTTAAGAGGCTTTGAGTAGTACTCGGTCTCCAAGTCCAAAATCCCTATAGATACGCTCTTGCTTATTGCTCTAGTGCTCTCACAACCATTGCTGAGGCATAAGAAGTATGAATCTTTGAGGTTGGTAGGTTGAGATTGCGAAGTTAGCATAAACTCTAATCTTGCCACGAATAGATGGAACTAAATGCACATGCACACATCACTTCGATTCATAACGAGTAGTGGATAATGGGTACCTTATGAGCATGAGTGGTATGAGTTGACTCGAGTTTCTTGTGTAAGTATGATTTGACCATGGAAAATGTGTCTTGGGGAATGACTTATTGATGCTTTGTTCGGGACGATCAAAGTCTAAGTGGGGGGTAGTTGATGACGGTCAAATTATACCCGTAAAAGTCATCAACGTTGACCTTAAATCGAGATTAATAATATGTATTTTACATTAAATCACATGTTTATATGGACTATTTAATGTTTTGTGATTTATAAAATATAATTTGGTATTTATCCATTTTTATTAGTATTTATCTATTCTTATTATATAATTTGGTATTTATCTGTTTTTATTTATATTTTGGTATTTATCCGGTTTATTATTTTATTATTTACTTTGAGATAAATATATATTTTGCAGATTGAGATAATTTTGGAGGATAAATACAAATGGAAGAATTAAATCTCAAGATAAATCAAAGGAAATTCAAGATAAATATCGGATTAGCACGAAAAGATCGGATAAGCATGGCAAACCAACCAAGATTGGCGCCAACATGAAGGACACACAATTTAGGGGCGCACTTCATTTTATCTTTTAATTGGAGATCGCCGAGAGTTATCTCTTATTTGTTTTGACATTTTGAAGTATATCTCTTAATTAGCTTGAACCCTATAAATAAAGGCATGTATTACACGCCCTACAACACACTCGACCATATACACTTTTCAGTTTATAATAAAATTCTCAGTTTTTCTTAGAGCAGTTTTTATGCAAGATCTGCAGTAATGTAAGTTCTTGTATTTATTTGTTCTTAGTTCTTTGTAATTAAGTCCCCAATTATTGTTTATCATTTGAGGTTGTTCGTTCTTCACCGAACGATGTAGATCTAAGGATACGATATGAGGCGTGGGGATTCCTTGTCTATAAGGATCCAAACGCCAGATCTCATTATCCGGTGACCTATAGATGACTTCGGTATGATCGGCAACCGTGTTTTTAGTAGATCTATATAATTGCTTTATGAGTCTCTATTTTATCCGTTACGTATATGTAAACGCTAAGATTTAGGTTTTCGCGCGTCAATCTAGCCAAGTCTTTATGGTGTGATTGTCCACCTAGAATTTCTTATCTTAGTAGGTATGGCTACGACTACGTCGAGTTCTCGCTTTGTAATTTAAAGCGAGTAATTAAACTTGATCAACTTAATTATTTATCATCGTAATTTAACATGAGACCTAAAAAGTGATTGTTATTTGGGACGAGAGATTGAATCGGTGTCTAAGAAGTACGCCTAATCATAGGAATGTTGCTTAGATGAGGTTACGGTTTATACCGGCATCCCTAGTTTCGTAAATGTGTCGAAGTTATATGAGATGGAGACTAAAAATGTGAAGTCACGTAATGGAGACACGATGATCTAGATGGCCTAACGGAGCTAGATCTATTTTGGGATGACTCCGTAGTCAATATAAAAGAAATACGAATCGGATTAATAGTTGTCGAGTCTAGCTTAATTATATAGAATCTCTACAGATCCAAACGATAACATAATAATTGGGGAGGTTAATTACGTTGTTTATGTGTTGTGTCGAGTTGTGTCCTTTACTTTTTCTTGTACTTCGTTGGTCGTAGACCGCCTTTGTGTCCTTGATATGAATGATTAATTGTTTGTATATAAAATGATCCACAATTTGGTTCCCTGTGGGATCGACCTTGATTCGCTATAGCTATACTACGATGGACCTAGTCCTCTTGCTAGTATTGGTTTATGGTGGTCAAGTACTTTTAATTATTACTTGATCTACGTGCATCAACTTAGAGTCTGACATGTTGTATAAGTTGAGTCAGACAAGTATTGTACTAGTTGGTAGGACGGCAAAGTGAAAAGCAGACATTCATTCGAGTGAAGCCGACCAAGCACCAGCGAGAGATCTGAGAGAAGGATTATGATCGACTTATAACCAAGGAAGTCTGTGATGACCTTGGATAAGTCTAAGTTATGTTTCAAGTGATGAAACTCAATGTTCCAATATGGTGTACACTGATCTCACCCAAATCAAGGATCAGTGAAGTATAAAGATTCTCCTAAAACTAAAGCAAAGAAGAAAACAGTGAATCGGGTGAGTAGTACATTTATCGACAAAGAAAGAGAAAACAAAAAGGCAAAGAAAGAACTAACGGCTAAGTCGGAAGGCTCACTCCACCGTTCTCTGAGACGGTGAAGAGACACTTACAAGATCAAATTTAATATACATTGAAGATTCAAATTGAGATCATGCATTAAATGCACAATCATTGAAGGATCAATCAGGGATGATTTTTACGCTATACATTTGAAAGAAGAATCCGATCATCGAAATCAAGGAGAATACAATTAAGGGGAATCAAGGATAAAATCAAGGATTATTCCCTCATTAATATAGCCAACGGACGGAATTTCAAAATCAAGGCTATTCAAGGCTATAAATAGAAGGCATTGTGAAAAAAGAAAATAACGATTGAAAAGAAAGAAAAGCGAAACTCATCAATTAGAAAAGCCTTTCTCTACGAACTTACAAGAATACATCTAGTGATCAACTCAAAAATCATAACTACAAAGTCATACTCAGAATTGAGATTGATCAAGCAAGTGCGTGAATAACATTCACATCAAAGCTCAAACAAGCGAATCGGAGGCAATCGAGAAGGAGTTGAAAGCTGATGATATTTGTTGAAGGATTTTGATCTCAGGAGGCTGACAAAGGAAACCGAATCTTTGAAGCCATTGCGATCAAGGAGTGATAGTCTTGTAGATTGTGAAACTTGGGAAGCCAAGGACAATCTGCTGTTGTATCTGTGAAAACAATAGTGAATTCCTCCGATCATCACAGGAGAAGAGTGGATTAAGGGATTACACCACCTGAACCACTATAAGCCTTGTGTCAATTTAATTTCTGCAATTTACTTTACTGACACTTATTTAATTTGCCTACATCATAACACATATCTGTGATTGTCTAAAGCGATTTGAAAACAACATAGTAAGAAGGACTTATCCATTTGCGCCCCAAAAGCTTTTAAAACACAAGAAAATTTTTGAAACTCCACTATAGTCATTCACCCCCCTCTCGACTATAGTTTCACCCTTCTCTGGGACCAACAATTGGTATCGGAGCGGTGTTCCTAGTATCGAACACATTGGATCTAATTTACAGTAACAAGGAGATCACATATTTTCAAAGTAGTTTTCAAATCTGAAGTTTTCATTCTTTGCCATTTTTTTAAAATTGCCTTTGATGGATTCCTCAAACTTCTTGTCAAAAGTACATTTTCAATGTTAATAATTTTGATGAATATAAAATAAGAATGTTATCTCATCTTGCAAACAACTCATGAGGAGATCTTTGGATGTAATCAATGACGGCCCAATCATGATCACTCTTGTGGTAGGCACGGGGAGCGAGATCAAGGAAAGGAGATAGACAAACCCAAGAAAGATTGGACCAAAGATGACGGGGAGAAGAGCAAACCTAGACTTTGTAGCAAAAGATATGATCTTAAAGACTACAGACGACAACATGTTCATGAGAATTAAAGAGCGCAAAATAGCAAAGGAGATGTGGGACAAACTATCATTGATAAATGAAGGATCGATGCGATCAAAGAAAACAAATTATCTGTTGCAAAGCAGAAATTTGAGAACTTTAAAATGAAGGCTGGTGAATCCATTGATCAAATGGACATGATTCTCAAGCATCATCGATGAAGCTGCAGCGGCTTGGACACACATATCCACAAAAGAAGTATGCTTGAAGATCACGAGAGGACTACGAAAGATGGAAGATCATAACATCGATGTCGGAGGAACAACAAATCTTGCAAGCAGCGACACTCGACTAATCGATGTCCCAATTGAAAGCTCATGAATTCGAATTGAGCGGTGAAGATGGTGGTCCGCGAGACACACAAAATACTGCGCATTATTGCACCCAAACAAAGTAACTTTGCCGAATGCATCAAAGACAAAGAGACACAAGAACTAAAAGAACATGTAGCTTTATTAGTTAAACATTTTGTGAGTTTAAAAGAAGCCATTCAAGGAAATTCAACATCAAACAAAAGACAAGCTCAAACAGAGACATGAAGAAGAAAAATGATGAATACAGATGCTTCAATTGCAATAAAGAGAGGTCACTTGACAAAGATGATGAAAAGAAGAAATTCAAAGCATCCGAAAAGAGAAAGGGCAAGAAGGCACTTAAAAGAGAATCCGGTGGTGAAAAGCATGAAGAATCATCGATAATGACTCAGATGATAGTGATGAAAGGCGACTCGAGAAAATGAAAAGGCATGCCTATGCCTCATGACTAAAGAATTGGATGAAGACAAAAGTGATAGTTCGGACATCGAGGAAACAAGCCTATGTTTAATGGCTAAAGAATCGAGATGGCGAGGTAACATCTAGTTCTGTTCTTCATCTAATGCATTCACTTTAACACTTGCACAATCCTCTAGTCTACCATTAGATCTGTGAGACCTAGTCCAAAATCTCATGACTAAATTTGATGAAATTGAAAAGAATCATGAAATTCGGAAAAGGAATGCAAGGATCTAAGAAAAGAGAATAAGAGGTTAAAGAAAGAAGCTGGATAAAACAAGAATTTGAATTAACTAGTAAGGAGATCTACTTAAATGATCAACAAAAAGCAGATGACCATACATACATTACCAACAGATCGATTAAGAAGAACTCCTCACCGAGAAAGGTAATCATTTGCACCACTAAAAGCACCAGACATACAAACCCTCAAAAGGTTTGGATCCAGATCTGGTCTTGGCTATAATGATCGAGGATGAATGTAGGGATAATAGTCAACACAATTCTAAATTGAGGACCACTAATGGACCAAAATTTAGAAAGGGACGAACCATGTCTCCAACAGATCATCTGTTCAGTGAAGTCAAAACCCCTTTGTAGTGAAACAATGAGACTAAATCCTCATTCCAATCATACAAAAACAACGACCATTTGAAAGGTAAAAGCGGACTTTTTCCTCGAGAGGATGATTGGAATGTCACACTCAAAATACAAGAGGAAACCATTCCACAAAATGCATCATGTGATTAAGAAAAATCAATCTAGCTATGTTCTAGACACATGAAGCAAGAAAGGTTTCTATTGCATATTGGAAAGTGAAGAAGGATACAAATGCACCAAAAAGGTGGAAAAAGTATCGAATACCTTCGTAAAAATATTAGAAGCTATTACGCCATGCCTTATACATATGAAGTTGATGACTTCAATTATCCAAAGAAAAGACCTTTTGGATACATACTTGGTATGGGAGGCATGGCTTGCTATGAGATATGGACCCAAGCAAGTGTTGGGTACCCAAACTTAATTAATCTGTTTTGTAGGATGTCCAGTACATAGGCAGTGGATGTTCGAGACACATGACAGAAACAAGAAATGGATCATGATTTTAAAGCTTTTGATGGACCCAAAGTCACATTTGGAGGAAAGAAAACCCTGGCAAGATTAAAGGGAAGGCACAATACTCAAAAACAATCTAAAGATTCAAAATGTAGCATATGTCAAGGGACTTAACTTCAATCGATGAGCATCGAGTCAATTACGTGACAAAGGCTACAATGTGCACTTCAACAAAGAAGGATGCAAAGTGATTCACAGTCAAACAAATACGAGTGGTTCTTGCGGGTAGAAGACAAGACAACATGTATGTGGTGGGTGGAGAAACGACCAAGGCAGAAACATGTCTACTTGTCAAGAATAAACAATCAACAAAGTGGATTTGACACGAGAAGATTAAATCACCTGAATTTCAATACCATCAACAAACTATCAAGGAGTAAGTTAGTTGAAGGCCTACCAGAGATCTCATTCAAGAAAGAGAGTCTATGTGATGCTTGTCAGAAAGGAAAACAAATAAAAAGCTCATTCAAATCAAAGCCTCATCAATCTACAACAAGAGTTCTACATCTACTGCACATGGACCTGTTTGGACCAGTCACTCCAGTAAGTGTAAGTGGTAAGAAATATACTCTTGTAGTGGTGGATGACTACTCAAAATACACTGGATCATCTTCATGAACAAAAGAAAGAAACACTCAAGAAGCTACGGAGACTTTGAGAAGACTCAGAATGAAAAAGAGCTAAAAATTATCAAAATCGGATCGAGATAAAGGCCTTTGAATTTCTAAATGAAATTATCAGAACCTATTGTGAAGAAAATGGAGTACTACATCAACTATCTGCAGCAGGAACTCCACAACAAAATGGTGTAGCAGAAAAAAAAAGCAGAACTCTCAAAGAAGCAATCGAACAATGATTCTTTGAAGCATGCTTGCCAAAGAGATTTTGAAATTTGAAGCGACAAGCACTGACATGCCATACACAAAAGCAGATCAACCATCAACAAACATCATGGAAAAACTCCATATGAATTATGGAATGGTAGAAAACCCAATATCTCATATTTTCATATGTTTGGATCAAAATGTTTTGTCTTGAGCAGAATCATCTGCATACCTTTGATGAGAAGGTGATGAAGCAATCTTCATGGGATACTCGGACACCGAAAAGCATTGAGTACTAAATAAAAGAACATTGGTGATTGAAGAATCAATACATGTGGTTTTTGATGAACCATATACAAATGGTGAAGATCTTCAAGACCAAGAAGAGAAAGCTGCACAGAGGCAAATCTATACAAGTGCAACCATACCAGCTACTATCCTAAATCATCTTTTTGAAAATCAAGAGGAGCCACATATCAATACAACAGGAGAAGCACCTGAAATTGAAGTTCATGCTCGGCATGAAGGTATGGAAACACCAAGTGAAGATCAACTTCAACTGGACCTAAATTGGCTTAGAGACCATCACGAAGAACAAGTCATTGGAGATATTCACACGAGTCGAACAAGAAGACAAGCTGGAGCACATGCTAACTTGCTTTCTATCACAAGTGGAACCCAAGACCATTGATGATGCAATCCAAGATGCAGATTGGATCACGACCATGCAAGAAGAACTAAATGAGTTTGAAAGAAATGAAGTGCAGGAACTTGTTGTGAGACTGAAATGGCCAACATCATTGGTGCAAAATGGGTATTCGGGAACAAGATGGATGAGCGAGGCCGTTGTCGAGAAACAAAGCAAGGCTAGTTGCAAAAGGATACTCCCAAGTGAAGGAATAGATTATGATGAAACCTTTGCTCCAGTAGCAAGATTGGAAGCAATAAGACTTTTCTAGCATTTCTTTGCACACAAAGACTTGAGTCTATCAAATGGATGTCAAAAGTGCATTCTAAGCGGACTTTTGGAAGAAGAAGTTTATGTAGAACAACCTCTGGATTTCAAATCAAAGGAAAAGAAGACAAAGTATACAAACTCAAGAAGGCCCTCTATGGCCTCAAACAGCACTAGAGCACTGGTATGGCTCTTGTCACAATTTACGATCAAGAATGGATTCAACAAAGGAACTATAGACAAGACTCTATTTAAACTAGAGGAAGGGGCAAGCACATTGCTAGTGCAAATCTATGTTGATGACATAATCTTTGGATCGAGAAGATGAAAAAAGTTGTGTGAGAAATTTGCAAACCTAATGAAGAGCAAATTTTGGATGAGCATGATGGGAGAATTAAACTACTTCCTTGGCCTTCAAGTAAAGCAAATGAAGGATGGCATTTTCATTAGTCAAGCAAAATATACAAGAGATTTGATACACAAGTATGGGATGGACACAAGTGGCACAATGAGACACACCAATGTGTGCGAGTCATACTTGGAAAAGATGAAGGAGGAAAAGATGTTGATCGAGAAAATGTATAGAGGAATTATTGGATCATTATTATACTTAAGCGCAAGCGAGACCCGATATTGCATTTGCGGTGGGAGTGTGTGCTAGATTTCAAGCTCAACCAAAAGAATCACATCTTCTAGCGGCTAAAAGGATAATCAAATACTTGAAACACACCATCAATGTTGGCATTTGGTACCCAAAAGATGGAGGATTTTGCGATATCATATTCGGACTCGACTATCTTTGGATGCAAAATAGATAGAAAAAGCACCTCTGGAACATGCCAAATGCTAGGAACGAGACTAGTCTCATGGTTCGACAAAAAGCAAAACTCAATATCTACATCAACGGGTGAAGCGAGAATATATAGCGGCGGTGTTATTTGTTGTGCACAAATCTTGTGGATAAGACAACGACTAAGGGACTATGGAGTCGAAGAGAAAACAATCCCAATCATGTGTGACAACACAAGTGCAATATCTATTACGAGAAAATCGATGATTGCATTCAAGAACAAAGCACATTGATGTGAGACATCATTTTATCGAGAGACCATGTTGAAAAGGAGATGTCATCCTAAAATACATATCCTTTGAAGAACAACTAGCTGACATCTTCACTAAACCACTTAGTTATGAAAGATTTAGTATGTTGAGAACTGAGTTAGGGATGATTGAAATTGACTAAGTATCAACGAGCGGCTAAGCGGAGTAATCGGCTAAGTGACTTCATCAATCTGGTACAACCTTTGCCGTTACGGGGAGATGTAGCGGTAAGGCAGCGATATCCAGCAGAGGTAACTTAAGCGATTGTTAGGAGCAGTTCAATGAAGCGGCTCGGTGAAGAACTCACTGGACCGGTTAAGTGACCAGCGAAGGCACTTCACCGAAATAAAGACTTGGACAAATTCAAAGTGTGAACAAAATCAATTCTAAATACACGTGGAGAATAAGGAAATTGTGGAGGATTATTCAGTTCACACGTGGCGATCACGTTATGATCATGGAGGTAATTATATTATTTTTTGAATTATAAACTCCTCGATTCCCGGGCTCTATCATTACTTGCCTCAAACCACTCCCCCTCTATGCTCGAATATCGCGTTTTTCATACATAAAATCACGCCATTATGTCACTAAATCCTTCCATATCCAAACCACATTCACACTACCCAAATCACACTATATAAACAAGACTTAGATATTTTCAGAGATCCTTACGCTCTCTTCTGCAAATTACAAACCCTACTTTTTCTCAAACTATACTCTTCTAATCCTCCTCTACCTATCGATGGCTTCATCCTCCCAAATCACTGCTACTGAAAAATACTACGAAAAATCAATCATAACCGGCTCGTTTTTCAAGCCTGAGTACTATCTCTCTTATTGTGACAACGATGCACAAGCACGACGCCTGGTCGATTGCTGTACAAATTTGGGGCTGATGACCTTTCTAAACCCCCCAATAACTGGTATCTGCTATGAGAATCTGATAGCATTTTGGAAAAACGCAAAGTTTATGCCCAGCACGAAGAAGACTGAAGTTGATCGCATCACAAGCTCAATCTTTGGAAAGCACATAGTCATCACGCCCAATACACTCAACAGGTTCCTGAACCTCCCCCAAATTGGTCCTGCAAATGTCAAGCTTGTGACGGCAGATATTCCAAAATTCTGGGCTGAAATAGCCAAATGCCCCAAGCCAAACAGCAAAACATACAATCTACCTAGATCAACGCTCAAACTTCCGTTTCTTTGAATTTGCTTGGTCATCACCAAAAATATTGAAGGGAGAAAGGGTCACTGGAAAACCTAAGCGAGGTCGAGGATCAAACTGATGGCCATAATCTACGAACGAATAAAGTTTGATTGGGCAACCTTCGTATTCAATCGATTGAAGGATCAGATTCAAAAGGAGATTGACTTATCAATCACCGCACCAAGCAAGGGTTTGCAGAAAAAGGGCGATTTCTGGGAAAAGAAATCATACGGGTTCCTCTTCAACACATGTTCAACGCCATGAAAGTACAACCCACAAATTTGCGGGTCCCACACAAGTCCAAAACAATGTTCACCTACATCAAGGCTTCCACGAAGACGAAACCCATTCTTTGGTCAAAGAGGAAACAACTGAATCCAGCAGATCAGGAGTGGGATGAAGAACCAGGTCTCAAAAGGCACAAGTAGAGATACCATTGTGCCCAACACCAAAGACCTTAAATGAGCCTATGATATTAAGTGATGACATGGAGACTGAAGAAGAAAAAAAGCAAGGAGGAGAAATTGTCTATCCTGGAGGAGGGTGAGGAAGGATATAGAATCACCTCATCGAAGAGGAAGAGATAGACGAGGCGGAAGATGAGTCGGAAGATGAACACCAGAAGGTGAAGCTCATGCAACAAATCAGGAAGATATGGGCATATCGGCGATGAACCGACCCTCCAGGAAGTGCTTTTCAAAAGCATTAGTCACGGTTGACAAAGCATTTCGGTGAGCCGGTGATAAAGCTCACTCAAATTGAAATTGCCAACGCCCCACAATTGCACCTGGGGAAAAGAAGCGGATGAAGAAGTTCAATTCCAACAACCTCCTCTAGATGACCTCGGGCCCTCTTGAGGCGAGAACAAGAAAAGTTGGAAGAAAAGAAGAGGTTCAAAATGAGGAGGAGAGAAGGAAAAGAAAGAAAAAGAAGTTGAAGTGGAGGCGAGGAGCGGCAAGGTGAAGATTGAGAGTGAAAATGATGAAGATGAAAAGGATGTCCATGTGGCACTGAAGAAATTGATCCAGAGAGAGTCTTCAATCTGGACATTCAACCCCCTTATTGTGGACATGGAAAGGCAATATTACAATGAGCAAAATCTGAAGCATGCCTTAAGGAGTGAAGCAACCTCCTTCAATCACAAGATTGAGGCTCTCATCACCACATCAAAATCCAAGATGAAGTCATGGAGAGACAAAGGGAACTTAATTTGCAACTTACAACACCTCATCCTCACCATGTCCAAACCAATCTTGACTTCCATCTTGAGACGATTGACAACAATCTCAAGCCCTTGGTGGACACCCTCAATGCTCACACATCCAAAATTCAGCATCTGGATGAGATAATGGAGCATTCGGCAAGCAAGCTGGACTTTCTCATCAAAGTTGGTGAGGCCAACAACAAATTGCTTGGAGAAAAGATTTGGCCCCCTCCACGAGTCGATGCGACAATTGTAGACCTTGAGGCACATTTTGATCTTTGCCACAAAGGGGAAGATGATAACTCAAAGCACTGAAAGCTCCAGTGGAAGAGAGACAGGCAACAAAGGCAAGGACGACAAAGGCAAGGGCATCGAGTTTGAAGAAATGAAGAAGTAAAACCAATTGCATGTTGCTTAATTCAATTCAATCTATCTTATCATTTGTCTTTTTTATATTTACCCTATGATGGAAGAATAAAATCTTTGAGTTTTTAATCATTGACAATTATGAAAATTTTGATTACTTATGTTCGAGGCTTATGAGGTTTTGGCATCATCAAAAAGGGGAAATTGTTAGGAACATTTTATTATGTTTTGATGATGGCCATACTAATTTGTTATAGCAAGCACTGAAATAAGTTAGAATTCTCTATATAAGTCTTTACTTAGAGTCGACATGTTGTATAAGTTGAGTCGGACAAGTATTGTACTAGTTGGTAGGACGGCAAAGTGAAAGCATGGACATTCGGCAGAGTGAAGCCGACCAAGCACCAGCAGAGATCTGAGAGAAGGATTATGATCGAATTATAACCAAGGAAGTCTGTGATGACCTTGGATAAGTCTAAGTTATGTTTCAAGTGATGAAACTCAATGTTCCAATATGGTGTACACTGATCTCACCCAAATCAAGGATCAGTGAAGTATAAAGATTCTCCTAAAACTAAAGCAAAGAAGAAAACAGTGAATCGGCTGAGTACACTGACTGTCGGCAAAGAGAAAACAAAACGGCGAAGAAAGAACTAACGGCTAAGTCAGAAGGCTCACTCCACCGTTCTCTGAGACGGTGAAGAGACACTTACAAGATCAAATTTAATATACATTGAAGATTCAGCAGATCATGCATTAAATGCACAATCATTGAAGGATCAATCAAGGGACGGATTTTTACGCTATACATTTGAAAGAAGAATCCGATCACACGAAATCAAGGAGAATACAATTAAGGGGAATCAAGGATAAAATCAAGGATTATTCCTCATTAATATAGCCAACGGACGAAATTTCAAAATCAAGGCTATTCAAGGCTATAAATAGAAGGCATTGACAGAAAAAGAAAATAACGATTGAAAAAGAAAGAAAAGCAGAAACTCTATCAATTAGAAAAGCCTTCTCTCTGAACTTACAAGGATACATCTAGTGATCAACTCAAAAATCATAACTACAAAGTCATACTCAGAATTGAGATTGATCAAGCAAGTGTGTGAATAACATTCACATCAAACTGAAGCAACTGAATCAGAGGCAATCGAGAAGGAGTTGAAAGCTGTGATAGTTGTTGAAGGATTTTGATCTCAAGGAGCTGACAAAAGGAAGATGAATCATCAATTTGTTGCAATCAAGGAGTGATAGTCTTGTAGATTGTGAAACTTGGGAAGCCAAGGACAATCACATTGTTGTATCTGTGAAAACAATAGTGAATTCCTCCGATCATCACAGAGAGAAGAGTGGATTAAGGGATTACACCACACTGAACCACTATAAGCCTTGTGTCAATTTAATTTACGCAATTTACTTTCTGACACTTATTTAATTTGCCTACATCATAACACATATCCGTGATTGTCTAAAGCTGATTTGAAAACAACATAGTAAGAAGGGACTTATCCATTTGCCCCAAAAGCTTTTAAAACACAAGAAAAGTTTTGAAACTCCACTATAGTCATTCACCCCCTCCGACTATAGTTTCACCCTTCTCTGGGACCAACACAGCTGCTGTGCACAAGTATTATGGATCAGACAACAATTGAGAGACTATTGAATAGAGGAGAAGACAATTCCAATCATGTGTGACAATACAAGTGCAATATCCATTACTGAGAATCCAGTGCTTCATTCAAGAACAAAGCACATAGATGTGAGACATCATTTTATCAGAGTTCATGTGGAGAAATGAGATGTTATCTTAAGACACATATCTACTAAAAATCAATCGGCTGATATTTTCACAAAACCACTCAGTCATGAAAGATTTTGTATGTTGAGAACTGAGTTGGGAATGATTGAAATTGATTAAGTAAGAAGGAGCAGCTAACTGGAGTAATTGATGAGAGTCGACTTCACTATGCTTCGGTGCATGTTTTATCCCCCGTTTACGACACTTTTGGCTTATATTGGGTAGTTTTAGACCATTTAAAGGGCAAAATACATTCCACACTCACTTTGAGGTAAACCGTCAAATAGACGGAAAACCTCACCATTTTACGGTATTTTTGACCCTTTTCGAGCCCTAGTATCTTGCGGAGTTATGCTCGGTATATGTTTGAATGTTGTTGGATCTAGGTGAGTTATGAGCCCAGAATACAAGGCATGAGACTTAGAGTGGCATAACCAAAGCCCGGGGATGGAAACGGATCAAAAATGGTTGGTGCTTTCACCATACGTTCACTTAATTTGTCATTTTATCCTAGATAAAAGCGTTTATGGACTTGTGGTCTTCATGAAAGTTGTAAAAAGTTGAATAAGCTTTCCAACGCAACTTGAATCACTCAAATTGTAGCTCTACACACAAAATATTGCCAGATTACTGAAGTGGTCAGTGCTGAAAGTTTAGGGTCTAGTGCGTGTGCACCAGAGAAGCAGATGGACCAGTTTTGATACTGAGCTGCCAGTGCAAGTGCACCAGATGTAGTGCATGTGCACCAGAGGGGCAGAATGTCCAGTTTTTTATTCAGAGAGCTAGTGCAAGCGCACCAACCTCAGTGCATGCGCACCACACGAAGCAGATCCAAGTTTTCCCATCCAACAAGAGCCGGTGTGTGTGCACTAGATCTCAGTGCATGCACACTAAGCATCTATATATAGCTTTTTGCACAGATTTCTACCCACTCCCCTTTTACTTTCCACACTTCATACTTCACTCTTTGATCCCCAAATTCATCCCTAGGTCGAAATTCCTCCCCTTCACCTTTAGATTCATTCCTACACTATATATTACTTAGATTTAGCATGATCTAGCATGGATTTCTACTCTACTCTTGGATTTCTTTGACTCAACCTTTATTACTTTCAGCACTTCATTTGCAAGATTTCTTTGATTGATTTCATTTTCTTTTGATTTTTGACTTCACTTTTCATCTTTTTTTTTTTCAACTTGACTTTTGAATTAAGAAAGCTGCACTATACAATGATTTTATTAGGTTTAAGTCAAAGGCCATAACATACACATAGAATGAATCGAGCTCCTACCCTCTAATATCATGAAATAGCTTGTAATACCAACTCCTATCAAGAATACAAACCACTCTACCACCCATCACTTGCCTAAGCAAGTGTGAAAAATGAAATGATTAAACTCAACACGTAGGGTGTTCAAGGGAACGTAGACCACAAATAAGGCTCAAGGGTTGGGTAATTACGGGCTAAATACGAATGGCAAGCTGTCGGATGGGGGTCTAATCATCCTATCAAGGCTTAGAGGGGTTACTGTGGAATATGTCATGGGATGGCTATTTGGCTCTAGTTGGGTCAAAGAAACGCCATAACTGTCATCCCAAACTCTACCAAGGTCGGCCTTTCTATTTCATCTCGAAGTTAATGATATGAGTTCTAGGTAGCCGAATTGTGCCTAAGTCTACCATAATCGGTCACTAGTTACCATGGTTCATGAAATTGAAGCTATACGTGCGTGAAAATCCCATCTCCAAGATAAGGTAGTAGGCCAAGTAACATGCATTCAGACATTCACTAAACCATTTATCCTATCAACGTGAAGGCTCAATATACGAATACAACAGTAATCAGTAGAGTGACTTCACCAACTGACCGAACCTTTGCCATTTTGGGTGCACTCACTTGGCAGGTAAGGCACTAGTAACCAGCGAAGTCCACTTCACTGATTGTTAGGAACAGTTTTATACAGCAGCTCAATAAAGACGTTACTACACCGGCTTAGTGACCAGCCAAGTTACTCCACCGCTATTTACTTGGAGAAAACAGCAAAGTAAAGTGTGAATAAAATCAATTTTATACATGTGGAAAATCACAGAATTTATGGAGAATTATTTTATGGAAGATTACCCACGTGGATTATATTTTATTACGTGGAGGTTATTATTTCAATTGAAGGAATGACGGCAATGCCTCGATTCCCGGGATTGGTCATTACATACCTCAATCCACTCTCCCACTACACTCAAAAACCGTGATTTATATACACAAAATCATGCCATTACTCCACAAAAACTTTCCATATTCACCCGCATTCACACCATAAAAATTCTCCTATATAAACAACAATTAGAGGTTTTCAGAAAGCTTCTACGCTTTCTTTGCATTTTATAAACCCTATTTCCTCTGAAAAATCGAAGCTTTTCTACTTTCAAAATTTTCTAAGACAATGGCTACCTCTTCCTCCACTCATAAATCCGGTACAAACTTTGAAAGATCAATCATGACCAGATCGTTTTTCAGAGCTGAGCACTACCTCAATTTATGCAAAAATGATGCACACGCGTAAAGATTGGTGGATGGATGCAACTATCTAGGGCTTATGACCTTCCTTAATCCCCCAATCACAGGCATTTGCTATGGAACTTTAGTTTCATTCTGGAAAAATGCAAAGTTTGTTCCAGGCACTACAAAAAGCTCACCGGATTGCATCACCAGCAATATGTTTGGACGGGAGGTGATTATCACTCTAGGTCTCCTCAATAGGTGTCATAACCTCTCCAACTCAGGACCCTCTAAAATAAAGAATATGGCAATCAATCTCAACACTTTCTGGGCAGAGATAGCCAAGAACCCAGACCCTGCAGCAAAGAAACTCAATTGCCCAAGAACGGCGCTCAAACGGCCATTTGCTGAATTTTCTCCCTTAATCACCAAAAACATTGAAGGGAAGAAGGGATCAATGCATGGGATGACTGAAGTCAGGACCAGACTGATGGCCATTATCTATCAAGGCCTTAAATTCAACTAGTCAACCTTCTTCTTCAATAGGCTTAAGGAGCAACTTCAAAGAGAGATTGATCTGGGAAATTAGGCAGCAAACAGAGGCCAGCAAAAGCAGGATATCTTTTGGGAGAAGAAATCATATGGGATTCCTCTCCAATATCTGTTTGATCAAATGAAAGTGAGACCAATTCAGTTATACAAACTGCATGAGGCAAAAGTGATGTTCTCTTACATTAAGCCATCATAAAAGCAGCAGACTGTATCAGGAAAGAAGAGAAAGCATTCAGAGAGTAGTGTTTCTGGGATCGGCAGACGAACCAGATCTCAAACAACAAAAGTTCAACAAAGGAGTCTACTGATAACGCTCTAAATGCACCATTAAAGTAGCCTTTATTTACCCCAAATTTTGCTCTAGAGAATGTAGATAGGCCCATTATTGTGAAAGAATATATGTTAAACACTGAGTGCATGTTCCTAAGTTCATAATTCTGCATCTATATTATTATCCCGAAAATTAGGTACTGTTTTGCCTTGTTTTATGTATTTTTCAGGATGTAGCAAATCTGTAGCACTTAAGGACGGATCTGGATAAAGGAAAGAGTATTGGGCCGGGTGGAGTAAGTCTAGGAAGAGATCTGCTGAAAGAAAAGAAGAAAATCAGGCCCGGTTTACTGTGGGCTAGGCCCGATAAACCGAGGGTCTTGGGGAACACGAAACTGAATCTGCCGCATCTACTAGGTCGGTTAGGGTTTATCTGAGTCATAAGTCGGCCAATGTATCTATATAAGGCCGTAGAAACTGATTGTCTTATAATAATCCATTATGTCACAAAATTATTATTATTTCATTATACAATTTTGATGCGATAAAGTTCTTTTAAGCTTTTGGAGTTTATTTTCTGGTTTCCTTCCCTTCCTTGCTATCTCTAGCATGAGTGGATCAAGCTAGATCTCCATTGTTGAACGTATGAAGTTTTGAACGTTCCTTTATGTCTTTAATATGGTAGTTCCACTTGTATTTACGTGTTTTAGTTGATCTGCATGTTTAACAACCCCATAATTTACTTGAATTAATCTGAATTGAGCAATGTAGATTCCCGATTAAGAACCACCGCCCCCGGTAAATCAGCGGTCTATACCGATTTACCGAGGCAATTTTAGGTCACCTTAATCTGGAGATTCTGCGTCAGATACGTTGATCGACAGGAATAATTAAAACAAGTAATAGGTCTGGCCAATCTATTATTCATAATTCGTAAATTAACATGAAGGACTGTTAGTGAAGTGTTAATTAGGACATCGTCTTGATGGACTCTAGGAACGTGCTATTCATTGATAGCTGTCTAGGTGGGTTAGCGGTATGGGTTAGCACTCAATACTGGCAATTCTAGTTCTTCATGTGTACGGGCGATTACGGACCAATTAAGGAGGGTAGCTTGCGTATAGATTGTCTACTGCCATTGTCGGAATATATAGGATTATAAGTTCTACCCGTAGCTAAAATTGAATTAAAAGCTTGATTAGTTTAAGGAAATTGTGTGGGGAAGTAAGCATAAGGATTAACTAAACCAAGTTAGCAGTTAGAAAGGATGGGGAAGGAATACCATGTTTCTTTTATGTTCATTGTTGGTCAATGACCACTTATGTCTTCTTGATTAGATTAGAATTGTTTATGCTTGAGTTGCATTGTCTCTGTGGGATCTACCTTGATTCGCCCTTTATGTACTACGATTGATCTAGTACTCTTGCTAGTAAAATCGACGTAAGGCCCGGGACGAGATCATCTTCCAAGCTATAAAGACAGACCCCTTGTGATCAGTGATGAAGAAGAAGATCTAGAGGATGATGTCAAGCCTGAAGAAATGGAAGAAGGTGAGGAAGCATATTATCTCACCCTCTCCGAGGAAGAAGAGGACGAGGTTGATGAAGATTTTCATCTTGTAGAAGATGAAGAAGCAAAGGAAGAAGTTGATCATCACTATGATGATCAGGCCAAAGATGCAGATTCTGATGATGATTTGACACTCCAAGAAGTAATTCAAAGGAGTAAAACCAGTGATGACCAACAGCTGAGTGATCCGGCTAAAAAAACTCACTCAGTTGATCCTGAACAGACCCCCAGCTTTGACCAAAGGGGAACACCAACTGAAGCAGTTGAGACTCCAGTCCGTGGAGAAGAAGCACAGTCCCCACCAGACCTTGGAAATGAGGACCACTTTCAATAATCTCTATCTGATCCAGAGATTGAAGAAGAAGAAGATGAGCCAGCTGATGCATCTGCACCAGCACAGGAAGATCCAGACAGAGCCTTCAATCTGGATATCAATCCACTGATCGTGGATATGGAGAGACAGAATATTAGTAGAGATAATCTCAAAACTGCTTTGAGAATCAATTACACCTCCATTAATCACAAGATTGAGGCCTTGATCTCATTGAAGTTCAGGATGCAGTGATTGAGAGGCAAAGAGACTTACTCTGCAACCTCCAGCATCTAATTCCCCGTTATGTCCAGACAAATCTAGAATTCTTGGCAGAGACACTTGCAGGCAAACTCAACACCATGGTGGACACTCTGAATGAGCACACTCAGCAAATTCAGACCATGGACAATATCTTGGATCACTCCACACAGCAGCTTGACACTCTCATCCAAATATCTGAAGCAAACAACAAGATTCTGGAAGAAAGGTTTGATGCTACCAAAAAGGAGGAATGTAGAAATAAGCCTGAAAGATCCAAGGGCAAGGGCAAGGACACTACAAGCAAAGGTATAAGGTTTTAAGAAAATAAGTAGATTGTAATAATATTCTTGTTTTGCCTTTTGACTAAGTCCTTTTTATTGAACCTTCATGGATGAATAAAATTGTTGAGTTTTATTCTGTTTTTATATGAGAAAAATGTGTACTTATGTTTAGGCTTATGAGGGTTTTGGCATCATCAAAAAGGGGGAAATTGTTAGGAACATTTTATATATTTTGATGATGACCATACTAGCTATTATATCAAGCCTGAAATAAGTTAGAAATCTTTGTATAAGTCTTTAGTAGGAGTCTGACATGTTGTATAAGTTTAGTCAAACAAGTATTGTACTAGTTGGTAGGATGGCTAAGTAAGACAGAATATCGGTGAAATGAAGACAACCAAGTACTAGCAGAGAAGAAGGAAGACTTATGGACTGACTATAACCAGGGAAGTCTGTGATGACCTTGGATAAGTCTAAGTTATATAACAAGTGATGAAACTCATTGTTTAAATATGATGTACACTGATCTCACACCAATCAAGGATCAGTATAAATACTCTTAAAGAATCAAAGAAAGAACGGAAACAGTAAACAGGAAAAGTAAATTGTCTACCGGCAAAGTAAGGAATAGCTATGTTCAACAGCTAAGTGAGCAAATTCACTCTACCGGTCAAGAAACATCTAAAACGGCAAATTCTAGGTTGCCATCTGCAATAAGGAATCAATGCAATATCAAGCAATTAATGCAGAATCAATCAAGGACGGATTTTATGATAGACGTTTGAAGAAAATCCGGATCACTGAAATCAAGGAGAATTAAATCAGGAGGAATCAATAATTAAATCAAGGATTATTCTCCACATTAAATAGCCAACAGACAGATTTTTAAATCAAGGATTATCAAGGCTATAAATAGAAGGCATTGACAGATGATACAACGATCTGAATATAAAAGAACAAGCAGAAACTCTGTCAATTTCTTAAACCTTCTATCTGAACTTAAAAGAACACATCTAGAATATACTCAGCATTCAGAGCTACAATTCTATATCAAGCACTGAGTTTGATAAACCTCTTCATGAATTCAATTCACACCCCAGTCAAACAACTGAATCAGAGTCATCTGAGAAGGAGTTGTGTTTGTGATAGTTGCTGAATGATTTTTTCCCAATGAGCAGTGTTGAAGACTGAGTCACTGAAGCTTTTGTAGCCAGAGAGAGATAGTATTGGAGATTGTGAAGCTTGTGTAGCCAAGGACAATATTACTATTATATTGGTGAAAGACAATAGTGAATTCCTCCAATCATCACAGGAGAATAGTGGATTAAGGGATTACACCACCCTGAACCACTATAAACCTTTGTGTTCATTTACTTACTGCACTTTACTTTACAACAATTACTTACTGCATTTTATTCAAACTCTATGTGTGCATAATCTACTTTAAAACATCTTTTAAGAAGGGACTTATCCGCTGCCCAAAAGCTTTTAATTATAGGAAAAGTTTTTGAAACTCCAGTATAGTCATTCACCCCCCTCTGACTATACTTTTACCCTTCTCTGGGACCAACATAGGTAGTGACTAAGTGGCCTACACCGACTATAGTTTTAGAGATCAAGAGTTTCTTGGGTTTGGCAGGTTACTATAGACGATTCGTTAAAGATTCCAGAGATTGCATCACCCCCCACGCGACTCGCTCAGAAATGTGTAAGGTATGAGTGAAATAACATATGAGTGGAGTAAGAAATGTGAAGATGCTTTTCAGACTCTTAAGAAGAGGTTGACCACAGCCCCTGTGTTGACCCTACCTGAAGTCTTTGATATTTATGATGTTTACACGAACGCTTCAGGTCAAGGTCTTGGTTGTGTGTTGATGCAGAATGGGAAAGTGGTTGCGTACGCGTCTAGACAGTCGAGACCTCACGAAAAGAATTACCCTACGCATGATCTTGAGTTGACAACAATTATTTTCGCCTTGAGACCGGACATTGGAGGAGAAACTGCAAAGGCTTCTTGAGTACCAAGAAGAAGCATTCTGATGCTTCGACTTCAGGTATGTTTATGATTGACATCAATATTGTTTTTCTAAGTCTACCCACTGGGTATTAGATACTAGTTGTGGTTCTCATATTTGTACGAATATGCAGGCACTAAGAAGAACCAGAGAACTGAGGAAAGGAAAGATGGACCTACTTGTTGGGAATGGAGCAAGTATTGCTGCACTAGCTGTGGGAGTTTATTTTCTTTCGTTTCCCAGTGGGATAGTACTAGAACTTAATAACTGTTATTTTGTTCCCGCTCTTCAAAGAGCATTATTTCTATTTCTGCATTAGATGTTGAAGGATTTTCTTTTACGTTCAAGAATAAATGTTGTTCTTTTTCACGTGATGGAATTTTTTATGGTACTGGCATGCTTAACAATGGTCTCTACATATTAGATATGAATGTTGACATACTTAATATAAACAAGAAGAAAGACAAAGACTTGAATGAATCCTACTTATGGCATTGTAGACTTGTCCATATAAATAAGAACAGTATTTCCAAACTCCATAAAGATGGATTATTGGATCACTTCGATTACGAATTGTTTGACACATGTGAGGCTTGTTTACTTGGCAAGATGACAAAGTCACCTTTCAGTGGCAAAGGGATAAGATCCAATGAATTTCTTGAGCTCATACATACCGACGTGTGCGGCCCAATGTCATTTCAAGCCAAAGGGGGATACTCTTATTTTATCACCTTCACTGATGACCATTCTCGATATGGTTACATATACTTAATGAAGTATAAATCTGAGGCCTTTGAAAAGTTCCAAGAATTCAGAAGTGAGGTTGAGAAACAACTAGGTAAAAAGATCAAAACACTTCCATCCGATCGAGGCGGAGAATGCTTAGATGGAGAGTTTCAAGACTACTTAAAGGAGAATGGGATTATACCTGAATGGACCCCTCCCGGAACGCCTCAGATGAATGGCGTGTCTGAGAGGAAGAACCGTACATTGTTAGACATGGTACGATCCATGATGAGCTACGCAGTTCTCCTAAGATCATTTTGGGGGTATGCTCTAGAAACCGCATTCTGTACATTGAACCGAGTTCCATCAAAGACGGTTGATTCTACACCATACGAGGTATGGGCTAAGAAGAAACCGAATCTGGCATATCTTAAACCTTGGGTTGTCCGACTTACATGAAGCGGATGATGCCTGACAAATCAGAGGCTAGATTCGACAAATGTCTGTTTGTTGACTATCCTAGAGAAACTAGAGGATACCAATTTTACCATCCAGGAGAACAAAAGGTGTTTGTTTCCAGGACTGGCCACTTTCTAGAGAAAGAGTTTATTCTGGATAGGGTCAGTGGGAGTAAGATTGATCTCGAAGAAATTCAAGAACCACTTACGGATAACAGTCAGTTGATGGAAGTATAGGAGACTCCACACACAGATGTGACGCCAACCTCTACCGTGGACGCACTAGCACTTCAAAGATCCACCAGGGAATTCCGTGAACCCGAAAGGTACACTGGCGTGTATCTAATGAAAGATGAGGACCCTAGAACTTATGAGGAAGTTCTATTAAGGCATGACAAAGAGAAATGGCTAGAAGCCATGAATTCTGAAATGGAATCCATGGAAGACAACCAAGTTTGGAACTTAGCCTGAAAGAATAGTTCCTGTAGGGTGCAAATGTGTCTTTAAGAGAAAGACCGACATGGACGGCAACGTGACCACCTACAAGGCTAGAATAGTGGCAAAAGGTTATAAGCAAAGACAAGGAGTTGACTATGACAAAACCTTTTCGCATGTTGCCATGTTAAAATCCATTAGAATTTTGCTCGCTATTGCAGCATACCATGATTACTAAATCTGGCAGATGCATGTGAAAATAGCTTTCCTTAACGGGAACTTGTCTGAGGAGGTGTTTATGACACAGCCTGAGGATTTCACAACCAATGACGCCAGGATGGTGTGTAAACTGCCCAAGCTTCTCAGAGTTGGAACCTTCACTTTGATGAGATAATCAAACAGTTTGAATTCATCAAGAACGAAAATGAGCCATGTGTTACAAGAAGGTTAGTGGGAGTGCCATTGTATTCCTAGTGCTTTATGTAGACGACATATTGCTTATAGGAAATGATGTGCCTATGTTACAGTCAGTCAAGGCTTGGTTATCCAAGAACTTCTCAATGAAGGACTTGGGTGAAGCAGCTTATATTCTAGGAATCAAGATCTATAGAGATAGATCTAAGAGGTTGCTTGGTCTGTCACAATCCACCTATATAGACAAGATGCTGAAGAGCATGGAGCAGTCCAAGAGAGGATTGCTGCCCATGTCACATAGGAGGATCCCTTATGCTTCGGCTATCGGGTCCATCATGTATGCCATGGTGTGCACTACACCAGATGTCTCGTACCCTGTAAGTATGACTAGTAGGTACCAGTCCAACCTAGGTGATGGTCACTGGGTTGCAGTCAAGAATATTCTCAAGTACATGAGACGTACAAGGGATATGTTCCTGGTTTTCGGGAATGATGATTTAGTATTACGAGGTTACACAAATGCCAGTTTCCAAACTGACAAGGATGACTTTAAGTCATAGTCTGGATTAGTTTTCACGCTTAACGGGGGAGCAGTGAGCTGGAAGAGTTCCAAGCAGGAGACTACTGCAGACTCTACAATGGAATCCGAATACATAGCAGCCTCGGAGGATGCAAAGGAAGCAGTTTGGATGAAGAAGTTCATTACTGAACTTGGTGTGGTTCCCTCCATTAAAGGTCCAGTACCACTGTACTGTGATAACAATGGGGTGATATCTCAGTCAATGTAACCAAGGTCTCATCAGAAGTCCAAACACGTGCTACGGCCCTATCACTTGATTAGAGAGATAGCAGATAGAGGAGATGTAAAGATAGAGAAAGTCCACACGGATGATAATATAGCTGATCCGTTAACCAAGGCATTGTCACAGGCAAAGCATGAGAAACATGTTCACATGCAAGGGTTTAGGCCAAGTGAGATATTGTTGAATAGGTGCCCTAAACCCAACCAGGCTGGACAGGATCCGACCAGGTCGGGTCATTTACAGTCTATTTTAGTTCATATAATAACTTTATTATGATTAATAAAAGCACTTTTGTTATTATATATTGTTTATATTCATGTTATTGGTTGTGTATATATAGTAACGCCCCCAGTGTCAAAATATGATAGAGAAACCATGATAGTGATTATGGTTGATGAGATCTCTAATCACTTTAACAAGTTTGATACTTAAATGTCTCTAGTCATATGTACTGTCAATTGGGACATTGATAGTATGATTAGACTAGCACGTGTTAGATGTCTTCTATCTTATTGAAGATAGGGATAGATCTCGTCTATCGAAGTGTAGAGACACTTGGACTGTACGTGGACATGTATTGGAGAATGCGTACGTTAGACTGGCTCACTTACATTAAGTGTCACACTATGTGGTGGTTGTTTAATTATCCTTTAGACAGGAGTCTACATGGCATCACGGTGTAGATTGTCATGCTTTGACACTATTAAGATTTCCCGTATCCACGGGACGATCATGCAGTAGTGATTGGGTGTGATACTGAAGCATGCGGAGTATACATGTTTGGTCGTCCGGGAATCGCGTGTCCTATGATTGGGAATGGATATCCGAAATGATCTTCTTAAAAGGAATGTCTAGCTCTCGAGAATCTTTGCAATGTGGGAGTAAGTGTGTTATTCCGAGAGAGCATGATATCCAGATTATAAGATACGATCGTTAATGTATTGACACTCGAGATACAATCGTATGGATATTATTAGAGTGGTGGGATTGTAATTTACACGGTAACTGTTTCACATGAAAGGTAGTAGTCATTGCATTTGACTCTTCCGATGATTGGAGGTCACGGTGTGTTGCTATACGCTATCCCGTGACCGTTAAGAATGAAGGGCATTTTCGTAATTTGCACTTTATGTCTACGACCAACATATTCGGAAGCCTATCGGGTCACACACATATGGACATCGAGTCGGATTAAAATGCGGTTATAGTTGATGACCAAATAAGGAAAGTTTATCTCAAGACTATAAAGGTTATAGTGGTAATTAATATAGTGGTATTTATTTATTATGAATAAATAAAATACAAGCTATTAATTATACATAAATTATATTAATTAAAGAATATTCCGGAAGCCAATTAATTGGCATTTTGGGCGCAGAAGACATGTGTATAAGATACACTTGGATTGTGCAATTTAATTAATAAGATTACCATATTATTAATATTGGATATTAATTGATTTTGAAAAAAAATAGATTTATGGTAATAAGATAAATATATTCAATATAAGTTATTGGCAATGTTTAGATTTTATTTAATATAAGATATTATAATAAAAGAGATAAATCAATCTAAGTGATTTTCCTTATTTTATTGGGAAAATGTTTTTTCTCTTTCATCTATCTTTTAGGAAGTTTTTCCTAATCAGATTAGGGCAACATGAGGCGCCTCTCACCCTATATAAGAAAGGGTTGGCTAGCTCAATTGTATCATCACAATTCTAAAAACTAATAGTTCTTGGGTAAAATAGAGAACTTCCAATAAAGAGTTAGAGAGAGAGAAAAGTGCCGGTCTAGCAGCTGGATTTTGCTGATAGCAATCCAAGGAGGATTCTGGCGAGGATTTTGTGTGGATTATCGATGGAGGCCGGACGCGTGGACGGCTTGTGCACTGTACTACTCTCCGTTGACGGTCAAAGCTTCGATCTTATAGATCATTCAAGGTATATTCCGTCAAACTACTTAACGTGTTTATTGTGTTAAACGAAGACGATCTTGGAAAAGGAAATCAAAATTTTAAATTCCGCTGCGTTAAACTAGTGATTTCCTAACACCATAGGCATGGGCCTAGCTCCCATAAGCACTTTTTGGGCTAATTCTGAATGCTAATTGATATGTAAAGGTCTTATGAACATAGGCCACTTCCTAAAAGCATTGTTTAAGCATGTTTTGATGTATTATTCTCTGTGACTTGGTATGTGTGCCTTTAGGGCATTATATGTTATTTTGACATGTCTGACTTCTACTTTTGGTGGCCTTGGCTCAGCATCACAACTGAGACCCTCTGCGGGGAGAAGGTGGGAGCACCGAAAGGTGATTGTTTTGGTTTTGTGGGATATTGACTTAGTAGTCAATGATCCTTTTACAACGTGCTAGGTTGCGTAACTAGAATGTCTAGGACTAGATATCTCTAAGAAGTCTTTTATGTGAATGAATCAGATTGTTAGGCTTAAATCCATAAATAACATATGTGTTGTGTTTAAAAGCTAAAACAACGTTATCATTGGTGAGACACGTTTATTCTTCTTAGGATGGGACTATTGCACATCTCCACTTGGGTTGGTGCTAAGGGACTCATGTAACTCCCACATAGTCATGTCCGTGCCCTTGAGGTAAAGTAATAGTCTGCTCACCCCCATATAATTGTGAGACATAAAGGTCTTGTCAACTCGGGTTAGTCTTTTTAGACCAAGCGAGGACGACAATCTAAGCAGTTGACCGGATCATTTATGACTCATTTAGCGCTACCAGGCACGGGGTCTGGGGGCGTTATAGAATGGTATCAGAGCCGACTATCAGACGGAACTAAGTGTCACACCGTGTGAGACGGTGGGGGCCCACCTTTAGATTCCTATGGTAGGGACGAAACTAGGACAAGTCCGGTGGGGCAAATCTTGGCCGTCCTGGTGAGGATGCCAGTCCTTTTACGGGGGGAATGTAAAGTCCCAAATCGGTAAAGTAATAGTATGCTCACCCCCATATAAGTGTGAGACATAAATGTCTTGTCAACTCAGGTTAACCCTTTTAGACCATCGAGGACGACATGTCTAAGCATGTGACCAGACCCCATATAAGTGTGAGACATAAATGTCTTGTCAACTCAGGTTAACCCTTTTAGACCATCGAGGACGACAGGTCTAAGCATGTGACCAGATCATTTATGTCTCACACTTATATGGGGGTGAGCATGCTATTATTTTACCGATGTCGGACTTTACACATGTCTCGGATCTAGAGACACTTCAAAAATCCGAGCTCCGGCGAACTGACAGAGCGTCCCAACCCCTCTTTGACATGACTCAAGAACTACGACTATATGAGACTCTGTTTGTAATGGAGAATACAAGACTGAAAATTCGGTGCTCTAACATTCACCCATGAGGTTCTTTATGCAGTAATGAAGATGTGTCAATACTCAATTCTTATTAACTGGGTGACATCATAGTCGACCAACTTTTTTCCTCAAGAAAAATCAACCGCGTTCTGCGTTTTGCCTTAACCGACCCTAATTAGGCCGACATAATCAAGTCATTTAACACTAATTAGGCCGACTTAATTAGAGTCAAATTCACAATATTCTGGAACATTCCAACCGCCTAAAAAAGAACCGTTTCAACACGTAAACCAAACTCATTTCATATGTGTTTTGGCTTATATCTCCGACAATCGTATATGTTGAAGATAGAAATGTACTAGTAATTGTATTACTTGAATTTCATATATTCCCTTGAATTCATTTATTAAATGTAGGATTTTTTTTTAAAACATAAATAAATTAAATGAATGAAATAAAGTGTAAAAGAAGTCGAAAAGTCCTATCGGCAGGACGTCCTTTAATATCGAAGGGGCGGCACCAAACAGACAAAATAATTGACTTGATGGCAAAGAAGTTTTACAACGGACGAATGTGTTCCTTTGTTTTCTCAGTCAAACCTTCCCCTAAATTCACGCATTCTTAATCTCTTCTTACAAAAGAACCAAGAGCTGTCATTAATTAAGATTTTCTTACCTCTTCTTTAGAAATGGGTATCTCTAGAAAATGCATATGTTTGAAGTCCTTCAACAAACCAGAAATGGGATCAATTTCCAATTCCCAGAAAATGCAACAACAAGAAGGCAAAGAAAAAGCCCCTGCTGTGGACTTGTTAATGGTGCCCCCTGATGATAATAATATGGATTCCTCCTCTGGAAATAGCAAAGGTTACCGGAAAAAGATTAAAAAGAAGTGTCATCTTGTTTTCAAAGCCGTTTTGGTAATTTGTTTCTCTTCTTCTCTAATTGCAGTTATGCATTATACTATTATTTATGCAGCAATTTCAACCATTTTTGGTTCTAGGTTTGGAGAAAATGTTTTTTTTTTTCTCCTTAATTTGTTTTTTGTAGGATTAAATTGTGTGTAATATATTCAACAATGTGGTAATTAATTAAACATAGTATTTGAATGCAAATTACAGAGCAAGAAAAAGCAAAGTACAAAACAGGATGACATATTAAAATCAAGCATTAGTGCATTAGACGATGCTTTAAGACCATTAAATCCTTTAGACGAGGGGGGCGGGGGCGGCGGTGGCGAGAGCGCTAGTGTCTCGAGCCGATATTCACTGTTATCATCATCATCATTACCGGCGGGAACATCTTCATCGTCGTTTTCTGGGCAGCTGGCGTCATCTTCGCTGTCTAATTGCTCTTCCATTACGAATTCACGGTCAGGATCAGACAGAAAGCAACATTCTTCTTGTAATGTAGTTGATTTGAAATCACAGCCGTTGATCAAGAACGATTTTCCGGCGACGGTGAAGAGAAGTTGTACTAGTGGAAGAAATCATGCAATTTACTTTGTTCTTGTTTGTTTAGTAGGTGTCATTTTTGGAGGAAAGGCTTTGGCTATTTTTTGTACATCAAGTTGTCTGTTTTTGCTGCCTTGTTGTTTAAGACGGTTTGCAAAGGAAAAATAAGACAGAAATTACACATATCTATTCACGTCAATGTATAGGGAACATAATTCAATTTTTTTTTTTAGGTTACATTGTAACTTGTAAGTCATATTTATATAAAACTCATTTCTGGTTGTCAATATCTTTTACCTTATGTTGATGACATGGGAGTGGAGGTAGTGGGGTGGCAGGGATGCGGTGGTTAAGATGAGTGTGGGGGTGATAGGTAGGAGTGGTGACGGGTGAGACGAGGAGTGGTGACGGGTGATGGTAGAGAAATAGATGTAGGGTGAAGTGTTGAAAAACAACATTGTACGACGGGCAAAAAGACATTGTGAGAAATGGAAAAGTAAATCATTGAATTGTGGGAAAATAATGGTTGTTAATACTAAAATGACTTTAATAACTCATGGTGAACAATTGACTTTGTAGTTCATTTAAGATTTTTTCCATCATGAATTAACAAGAGAATATAATATCTTTAAATTCTACACAATGCATATTTAATGATACGGATTTGAATCACTCAATTTTGGTATTTGTTGGGTAGGGTGGGGGTAAGGTTGGGTAGGGTGAGTGAGGTAAGGTGGGCGAGCGGGCGGGGTGGTATAAGTTGAGTGGGGTCTGGTTAGATAAAATAGGTTGGTGGTGGGGAGAAAGGCGTGGTATGGTAGGCTGGTGGTGGAGTAAGGTTGGATATGGTAGGATGGATGAGGTATTGTAAGGTAAGGTTGGTAGGCAAGGTGGGTAAGATTTGGTAGGTTAGAGTGGTGAGACATGGTAAGGCAAGATGTGTGGAGAGGTATGGTGCGATGACTTGATGAGTAGAGTTGGTTGAAGATAAGACGGGATGAGGTAAGGTGAGGTAAGTTAAAGTTGTAGGGTATAGTGAGGTAAGATAACTTGGGTGGGTTAAGAGTGTTGTGGGAGGGGTTAGCTGGTTGCGTAAGATGCGGTGGCGTGGGGATTAGGTACAATACGTTTGGATGGGTGGAAAGTGAGGTAGAATTGTGGTGGTGACTGGTGAGGTAAGGTGAGTGGAAATGTATGATGCAGTGGTGTGATATATAGTGTAGGATGAATGATAAGTAGAGAGATGAAGACTTGTAAATGATGAGGTTGATTTGATGTGGGGTGAGGTAAGGTGGTAGAGTAAGACAACCCACCTTACCTAACAATGCCTTATGCATCATACTCAACTTATTCTACTATAGTCTACCATTATGCATACCACATCCCACCTAACTCCATCGCCTTATCTGAACATTCCGCCTTCAAATTGATGTATGCCATATTATATAATTGATCTTATGTCATTATTTCACGTTCCAAAAAAAATGGTGGAATGAGTTCGTTTGATCTATTCGGTTTTTGTTTTGTTTTTTTATTGAGAGATTCTATTCGATTTCATTCCGTTATTCGTTAGTGTTTATTGAGGTGTGCTTTGTCTGCATCCCTCCCAAGCCTCGAATATTGTTAACTGTTTTATATTTGTTTCGCCGGCAATTTGTATTAACAACTAACAAGATTATTTGTTATATGCTTTGGGTACTGAGAAAGTTAAGCCTAAGATGGAGGAAACGCCTATAGTGAAGGAATACACCGAAGTCTTTCCGGATGAATTAACTAGAAATATGCCGGATAGAGAGATAAAGTTTGAGATAAATCTAATCCCGGTGGAAGCACCTGTAGCAAGGCTCCGTATAGGAAGGCACCGGATGAATTAAAGGAATTAAAGGCTCAGCTTAAGGATATGTTAGAAAGAAACAAAATTTAGCCTAGTACATCGCTGTGGGGAGCTTTTGTTTTGTTTGTGAAGAAAAAGGACGGAAGCATGAGGATGTGTATTGATTATCGGGCTTTGAATATTCGACTATCAAGAACATGTATCATTTGCCTAGGATTGATGATCATAGGTCAGGATACCACAAGTTGAAGATAAAGGTTGCAGATATACCTACGACGGCGTATAGTACATGATATAGACATTATGAGTTCTTGGTCATGCCTTTTGGACTCATGAATGCTCCATCAGCTTTCATGGACCTTATGCAACATGTTTTCATGCCGTATTTTGACAAGTTTGTGATTTTTTTCATAGATGATATCCTCATTTACTCAAAAGACGAAAAGGAACACGAAGAACATTTGAGGATAGTTCTACAAACCTTGAAAGATAAGCAGTTGTTTGCTAAGTTTTCGAAATAAGAGTTTGGGTTAGATCAAGTCAACTATTTGGGACGTGTGATCTCCGGGGAAGGAATACAAGTGGATCCCGCTAAAGTTGAAGCAGTTAAGAATTGGCCTATACCTACTCGTTCAAGATTTTTTTAGGATAGCTACACCACTCACAAAGCTTACATAAAAGAGTGTTAAGTTTGAATGGACAAAGGATTGTGAAGTGGCCTTTCAGGCTTCGTAGGAAAAGTTGACAACATCACCAGTGGTAGTTCCAGAAATCTTCGATAATTATGATGTTTATACAGACGCTTCTGGACAAGGTTTAGGTTGTGTGTCGATGCAAGGTGGTAAAGTGTTAGCTTTTTCACCTAGACAACTCATGGTGCACGAGAAGAATTACCTACACACACGACTTAGAGTTGGCGGCCGTGGTTTTGGCATGAAGACTTGGAGGCATTACGTTTATGGGGTAAAGGCAAGGATCTTCACGGATCATAAGAGCCTTAAGTTGTTTACTCAAAAGAATCGAACATGAGTCAAATAAGATGGCTAGAGTTCATACAGGATTCTGATCTTGATATTCAGTACCATCCTGGTAAAGAAAATGTTGTGGCAGATGCGTTGAGCAGAAGATCGGTTAGTGCGATTTTAAGTAGTTCAAGATGTGGTTGACCGGTTTTTGAAATTTGAGTATGCGAGGGTTTGATCAGATTGGGGATCATCAGTGTTTGGCTCCATTGTTGGCAAGATCAGAATTGTTGGGTGACATTTGAGAGAAACAAGATGAAGATCCGGTCTTGGTTGATTTGAAGAGTGTTGCTAGAGAAAAGACAACGGTTGGTTATGTCTTGGACAAGAATGGCAACCTTTGGTACCATGACAGATTGTGTGTACCGAATGTTGATGGTTTGAGACAGAGAGTAATGGATGAGGCGCATAGGATTGCTTTTGTTTTTCATTCAGGAGCTACCAAGATGTACCGAGATTTGAAAGAAATATTTTGGTGTCCATTCATGAAGCTCGAAATTGCTGAGTTTATGGCACAGTGTGATACCTATCAAAAACTTAATGCTGAACATCGAAGACCGGGAGGAATGGTTAAACCTTTGGATATCCCCGAATGGAAATGGGAAAAGATCACTATGGATTTCATCTCCGGTTTACCCCGTATTAATAGTGGACATGACATGATGTGGGTGATTGTTGATAGGCTCACAAAATTTACTCATTTATTGCCGTCTAAGGTTGACACGCCATTGAAGAATCTAACCACACTCTATTTGGATAATATTGTGAAACTGCACGGGGTGCCTATATATATTGTATTTCGACGATCGTTTTTGAAGGTATAGCGATTCATCGATCGTTTTTGAAGAGTTTGATTGTTGATTTGAAATATTATATTGAAAAAAAGCCTTAGGAACTAAGTTGGAAATGAGTACCACTTTTCATCCACAAACAAACGGGCAATCCGTGAGAACAATACAAACTCTCGAGGATATGTTAAAGGCTTGTGTGCTAGAAGTAGGCGGATCATGGGATGATTACCTACCCGTGGCTGAGTTTGCGTATAATAAAAGTTATCATGCCAATTTAGGAATGCCGCCGTTTGAAGCCTTGTATGGAAGAAGATGCATAACACCGTTGTTTTGGGATGAAGTCGGGGAGAAACACATGACAGGACCAGAAATGGTCGAACAAGCTAAAAAAAGGGTTGCATTGATCAAGAAGAATTTGAAAGCGGCACAAGATCGATAGAAAAGTTGGGCCGATATTAAAAGAAGACCGTTAGAATTTGATGTTGGGGAAAGAGTTTATCTACGAGTTTCACCAATGAATGGAGTCAAGCGTTTCGGATAAAAAAGAAAGCTAAAGTCCACTATTTGTAGGACCGTTTGAGATTGTTGAGAAAGTTGGATGACGATACAGGGTTTCACTCCCTCCACGTGTCGTCTATTGATTGGTCCTAAAACAATATTATGGATAAAGCACCAAGGTATTCACGTCGATGCCCAGGCTCGAGGCTAAGGCCATCTAGTAGACTCCAGGCTACGACGATCGACTATCGAGCAGTGTAGGACGACCAGTCCGCACCAGCTAGCAGTGTAGGACAATGAGTTCCATGGTCGATTACCGCAGGTTGAAATATCGATATCGGGGACAGAGTCCGCACCAGCTGTCCAAGCCCATTAACAGCGATAGCTTAGGCAAGGGTTTAAGGCCCCTTAAAGGGTAAATATGACAATAACATAAGCCGACTTAACCTTAGGGTTTAGGCAAGTATTGTCATTATAAATACCCCAATCCGGGAACTACGTAAGGCTTGATTCCTGGAACCTAACAGGATACGTAGGCAATCTAAGATACAGTCTTAGACTCAGCCGCAAATACTAAAATCCCCCATCATCATACTCTTTTTGGCATTAGGGTTCTTGGGTGTTCTTCATTAGATTCATATTAGGGCCCGGATTATTAAGGTGACATAATTTGTCGTCGTCATTGGCGCTAGAAGGAGGGCCGTCTATTGGTTGAATACGCAAGAACACGATGCCTCCCAGAAAAGCTGCATCCAAAGTTGCAGATCAAGGCTCACAGCTTAATGAGCCGTTCGATCCCGATACGCAAGGAGAAAAAGATCCAGTCTTGGATCTCGTTCAGCAAGATCCTCAGCAGAAGCATGGAGGAAAAGATCCAGTCTTGGATCCCCTCCAGGAAAACCCCCAGCAAGAAAAGCAAGGTCTTGCTCCGAATATCGAGCGCCGGTGGATGAATTAGCGGGGCGGACTGGAGGTAATGTCGGGATCATAGCAGAGGCGATTTACGGTGCAAAGACAAGCGCACGCGAAAGCGTAAAGACGCCACGCGTAAAGGCGGTCGAAAGATGCAACGGACAAGCCTAAGCAGACTCACTGAGCGAAGTCGTCGTCGTCCTCTAGCTCGGTGGAAAGGAAGAGGCGCGAGATCCATCAAAAGCACCAGAAAATGGATGATGATAGCGTCAGGGAGGAATTGAATGTTATTCTGGGAAAGAACCAGGTTTCGTTATGGTTAGAGTCTCCCTTCACGAAGGAGATCGAGAGCTTTCCTAAACCCAAGGGGTTTAAGATACCGAAGATAGAACCTTACGATGGTACCACCGACCCAGAGGACCATCTCCATAGGTATCTATCTCAGATGAGGTTAGATGGAGCACCCGACGCAATGTGATGTCGGGCGTTCGAGACACTACTCGTAGGTCGAGCAAGAGAATGGTTTACGAAGCTACGGCCAGGGTCGATATCCAGTTTTACCATGCTCGCTCGCAAGTTTCGGGATGCGTTCATAGTAAACAAAAAATTCCATTTAAGCGCCACGCACCTCATGAATATGAGGCAGCAAAGGGATGAAGCAGTGTTGGATTATCTGAAGAGGTTTAATCTCGAGGCCATGCAGGTCAAGGACGCAGATGACCGACTTCTGATCACGTCGTTCGTGGGGGGGCTGCGTAATACTAAATTATATATGAAGTTGAGCAGAGATGTCCTCCACACCATGGACGAGTGTGTTAATATGGTGCATCGATTCTGTCAAGGAGAAGAGGCAGTGCGTAGGCACACCCAATCCGACTGGATGGATTCCAAGAAGGACAATCGAGGTTCGAACCGGACCCAATCCAAAAGACAGGATGTCGAGAGTAAGCCATCCGTCTGGGATCGTATCGAGACACCCGCCTCGCACCGTAAAGCGAGGAAAGGACCTTCGCGGGATAAAGATTTTATTCCGCTTAATCGATCTCGAGCCGAGGTGTTATCGATCATGCTCTCAAAGAACTTGGCGAGGAAGCCGTCACCGTTGAAGAAACCTCGAGAAAAGAGGAATACGAGCAAGTACTGTGACTTTCATTAAGATATAGGTCATACAACAGAGGATTGTATCGACTTGAAAAAAGACATTGACGTCTGCATCCAGGAAGGGAAGCTAGACGAAGTTGTTGACAGATCTCGCTATGATGGGCCCAGAGGGCGTGGAGAATTTAAAAGGAAGAATTCTGATCAAGATAGGGGTCGAGGTCGAGACGCTCAGAGACGGAGAGATCGGTCACCTCAGAGGAATCGATCCCCAGGTCGGAATGAAAACAACAGAGACAACTTTGATCGAGACAGATACAAAGATAATCGGCCAGTTAATTAGGTTAATACGATCTTCTGTCCTGGGGAGATTGACAAAGACCAAACCAATGAAGAGCCAGCTAGTAGCTCGAGAGAGCGCAAGCAGCTCGGATTCACGACAGAAGTCGGGTACGGTCCTCGCGATGATATCCCAAAGTCTAGGAGTCATAGAGAAGGGTTAGTTATCGAGGCCGTGATTAGCCGAGCCCGTGTATTGAGAGCCTGTGTCGATAACGGGAGTGTAGTGAACATCTTATACTACTCGGCGTTTCAGGCGATGAAGTTGAAAGAGAAAGACTTAGCTCCTATAGCATCTCCTCTGTTCGGATTCACGGGGTAGGCAGTTCACCCTATGGGATCGATAAAACTACTCACCACAGTCGGAGATGGGGAGAAGGGAAGGACTCTCAAGCAGAGTTATGTGGTGGTCAAAGCTCCATCTGTGTATAACGTTATTCTAGGGCGACCTGCACTCTTCGACCTGCGAGCAATCATTTCAACATTTCACAACAGCATGAAGTTTCCGACCAGGAACGGTTCCCACAAGGTTAAAGGAGATGTTGAAGCCGCACGGAGTTGTAATTCCGTCGTTATGAATGGGAAGATGGCGATTCAACAAGTCTTAGTTGAGGAACTAATTCGAGAGAAGAAGATGAGAGAAGAATCGGGTTTCGGTGATGCGATTGAGAATGTCCGACTCACGGGAAGGAGAGGACGATCGGTGTGTGTGCGAGTGGGGTGCTGGATTCCATCGAAAGAGAGGCAGTTGCTCATCGATTTGCTAACCGAGTTCAGAGATGTCTTTGCTTGGAAGGCCACAGACATGCCAGGGCTATCTACAAACATCATAGTTCACAAGCTCGAAATTGACCGGGCTAAGAAGCCAGTCAAGCAGAAGAAGAGAAATTTTGCGTCTGATCGGCTTGAGTCCATAGAGTTGGAAGTCGGAAAGCTACTAGCGGCCCAGATAGTAAGAGAGGTGTTCTATCCAGAATGGCTAGCTAACCCAGTGTTGGTCAAGAAGCCTGATGGCAGTTGTCGCATGTGTGTGGACTTCACTGACTTAAACAAAGCCTGCCCAAAAGACTCATATCCGTTGCCCAAAATCGACAGGTTGGTAGACTCCACCATCGATTTTGAAGTGTTTGGATTTTTAGATGCGTATAAGGGTTACCACCAGAGTCTAATGGACCCTCGAGACGCAGAAAAAACGGCGTTTATCACGGAATTCGGCACCTTCTGCTATGTGACCATGCCATTCGGATTGAAGAATGCTGGGGCAACATACCAGAGGGCAGTCAATAAGATCTTTGCAAAGCAAATTGGTAGGTGCGTGGAAGTGTATGTAGACGACTTGCTCATCAAGAGTCGATCTATGAAATAGTACTTGGTCGACACTCGAGAGGTTTTTGAAGTATTGAGGGAAACGCAGATGAGGTTAAACTCGAAGAAGTGCACCTTTGGGGTCAGGTCGGGTAAGTTCTTAGGATACATGATTTCGAAGGACGGGATTCGAGCAAACCCGGACAAGATCGACACTCTGAAGAATATGCTCGCACCTCGAAATACGAAGGAGGTACAAAGACTAACTGGTCGGATGGCGGCCCTCAACAGATTCTTATCGAAATCCGCATAGCGTGCACTACCATTTTTCAAGATCCTCCGCAAGGCCAGTCCTTTTCATTGGGATAATGAATGTCAGACAGCCTTCGAGGAGTTGAAGACCTATCTATCCAAGTTATCTACCCTCACTTCACCTCGAGAAGGGGAAAGGTTGCTAGTTTATTTGGCGGTATGCGAGAGATGTGAGTGCGGTCCTAGTTCGAGAGAAGGGTACATGGCCGGTGCCAATCTACTTTGTCGATGATGAGACTAAACCTAACTTTGAAACGGCGCGTAAAGTCGACGGATATTACCTAGGCTATCTGATCCTAACCGGCGGTGTACCGGGTCAAATTGTAGTGCTAGTCCGGTGAGTCAGTCGTATTCCTCAGGAAAACATGGTAATTCTTTTAAGTGGGGTTAAACACCAAGAAGCTATTATTAACTCGATCTAAGTCGCAGTTTTTATCATATCCCCAAAGTTAGATCGTTAGATTAGTTAGTAATGTTAGAGTTAGATGTTAGATTGTTAGATGTTAGTAAAACAAGTAAATAAATAAATATAACACATATATATAATTAATATATATAAATACATAGATATATATATATATAAACATAAATATATATATAAGATATAGATATATAAATAATTATATAAATATAGATATACTAATATATAATATATAGAAACTAGCCAAGAATATGTTACTGAATTACGATCTCTTTTTAGTAGAAATAAATGAGACAGCTCTTCCTTTATTCAAGGTCCAATCAATTATATACGAAACGGTATACTCCTAAGCTAGGCAATTTCTCCTCACACGAGCGTATGAAATTGTCATATGTCTTGTCCTCTGTCAATGTCATCCTCAAGCATGGGTCACTCCCGTTTGTCATTCGGCCAATTTTAAGGTATGTCAATTAAACAGGTGATTTCAACGTAATAATATCTCGAGTATAAATTTCAATAAGAGTTTGTTTCTCCCGAAACAAATCTACCCCCGGTTTAGGAAATCGGATTCCGTTGTCACGTTTTCACTCGGCCAATTTTACCCTCCGGTCTTTCTATTAATGAGTTCATAACTTAACTACGAGGCGTCAATTCATAATTAGATTATGAATTCTTTCATATCGATTAGCTACGTCAATACAAACATAGAAAGAGATTCATTATAACTGATTTTAATCAATTTTAACATAGTCGTTATCTATTTCCCTAAAAAGATAAAACTAATCCAATTTCATATCTTGGCTAGATATTAAGTTAGCCTAATATCATTATACCTAATATATAGATATAAAAACAAACAAACATAATAACATTAGAAAATTACCGATTACAACTGCTGAATTGGAGCCTAATCCTCGTGAAAGTAACAACAGCTTCAGAGACAACAATCCTCGATAATCTTCTCCAGCATTACAACATTACTACGTTTATTCATACATATAAGCATATATACATACATACATAGACATATATATGTATACATGGGCCCAAACATAAAAGAAATAGAAAGAAAACGATAGAGGAAAGTATATATATAGATATATACATAAATTCGAAGCGGTGATCAAATGAGCTTGAGAGGAGTATTTATAGACCACATTACCGCGCGCGTGCGAGCCTCACCGGCACGTGCCGGATACACAGTGCATTTTTAATCATTAGGATCTTGTGGCCCTGATTGAGAGATTTTCTGCCATATTCGGCCTTCTCCGGCGCGTGCCGCCATGCAACATATCGGATGTTCGTAAAAACCTATCTCGAGTGTAGACCTCAGTTGACATGATTTGATATTCGTTGGAAAGCTCTTTTGAAGGCCTACAACTTTCATTAAGGACTTTTCTCTGAAAATGCCTCTAAGTCAGGTCAAATGTCCGTCAATGATAGGTTATGGTAGAAGTACTAAGGACAATTGATCCATTCGAACTTGTTAGCTTATGGCATAATCTTCTATTCCTCAAAAGATATGTTTTTAGGCTCAAAAATGTCGTCACTTGGGATCTTGGTAAACGATAATCCTCGCAATAAAGTACCAAAACACCAAACGTAAATCCGACACAATACTCCGGTTACTAAACCGGTACAAAACTTAGTAAAAACTTATAAAAACACGATATTTTACATAATAACTACTACTAACATAATTAGATAAATATAAGGGATAATTGACTTGAATTGGTACAATAATGCTCAAAATGGTATCAAAAGTGGAAGTGAAATGTCATAATAATGATCATAAATTTATCTCTCATCACAACCCCTACTTAGCTTTTGGTCGTCCCTCGAGCAAAACAAGCGATAAAACAAAATGAATAAGAGATAAATTCATGAAGGTATAAGATATAAGGGACAACCGGATAATACAACCATTAGAATTACAACCAAAGCGTTAACCTTAATATAAATGTATAACAGTGTGTGTGTGTGTCAAGCCTTTTCAATTTCACTATCCTCTCTTGAATAAATCAAGCAAAACACACAAATATCCATTCAGACAAATTTCTAATGACTTTCCTAGGTATAAGCAGGAACAGTTCCACACAAAGTTCTTCCGAGTACTTATTAGGATAATCCCTAAAGCATATCATTCAGTTTATACTGGGGATAGTCAGAAGATAGCTAAATTTTCAACCATGCTTAATTTTTTTTTTTTTTTTTTTTTTTTTTTTTTTTTTTTTTTTTTTTTTTGATGAACTTAATTTCACATGTGTAGCATATGCCCTCATTCCCAGCAATAGGACGTTTCGTGATAACACCCTAGCTGGACTACTATCATCAGCGATGGGGAGTGTAAACCTCATAGTGATATAGGGCGTTTCGTGATAACGCCTCACGCACTCAAATCATTGGTAGCTACAACCGATATATAGATAGTTCATCTTTATTTATTTATTTTTTATATATATATATATATATATATATATATTTTTTTTTCATAAACTTAACTTATATCCTCTCTATCACATTCAAACCTTCAGATATTCACAGCACACGTTCAAAAATTAGGTACTAAGTTACTGCTATTATCTATAGAATAACCACTAGGATACTGAATGGATACAGTTTAAAATTTTCGCTTCAATATCAAAGGCTTTACGTGAAGGAATTCATGTTACACAAATATATTTGGAATTACAATGCACTTACGGTTCACGTTGGTTATATACATCCAAATTGATCATTACATCTTCAAATCCATGAAATTATGCCTTATACAATTTATTTTAATCAACTAAATAATGCTCAAAAAAAAATAAAAAACTAAGAGATGTATTGATACAAAATAAACATTAACACCATTGCTAGACCAACGACTCCACTCCCCACTTACGAACTTACATTGTCCCCAATGTAAAGTAAGTGTAAATAAGTTGTTGGGAAAGCAATGGAGCACTAAAACAAGTCAAAACAAATACTGGGATGATATTAAAGGGTGGGTGGGTGGGATTAAAATATGATACTCATCATCACCACTCCCCACTTAGCTTTTTCTCATTCTTGAGCAATCAAAGCAATAAATATAAGGATACAAAGGAGATAATGTAATTATCCAGTTTAAGATTCTAATGCAGTGATGTATGCATTCAGCATTAAGATCATATGATGATTATGTTTTTCTAAGAGATTAATAGAGGAAAGTAGGTATAACTATCAAATTAATTATCATACATTATCTAAATGAAATTCTACATGCATTACTTACTAGATAGTTAAAATTTACAAATACTTTCAATCGCCACTAATGAAGATCCGGAATCAAAGACTAGGTCAAGTAGTTGGCAAAATGGCTTATAACGTTCAGGCTCAGGGTGTTGGCTAATCAAAAAGGATAAATAAAGGATATTTAAAGAAGAAAGAAACAAGTTGTACATACTCATACTTTCATCTCAAAAACACTTTTGATTAATAACAACCCCGATATTTATTCTGAAAACATAAACTTTCTTTTTCTTTTCTGTTTTTCTCTTTTTTCTTTTCTTTTCTTTCTTTTTCTTTTTTTTTTTTTTTTTTTTTCATAGGATATTAACATATCCGAACTCATTGCCAAAATCGACTTATATTTTCAAGTGTCATGAGGTGAGATTGAATACATCAATACCTATCTAACTTTTCCAATCTCAGCATATACCATTCTTCTGAATATCGATACTTAGCTCTTTTATGTCATCATCTCCTTTCATAAGCACATTACAAACTCGAGGGATTTCAAGGAAATGTAGACCAAAATAGGCTAAGGGTCGGTTATTTCTAGTTAATCATAATGGCTATTTTTGAGTGAGGTCTTGATCACTCTACACAAGGTGAGGTGGGGTCAAAATTGGAAATTTTTATTCAGGTAGGCTATTTGGCTATAATTTATCAAAGTTATGCCAAAAATCTCATCATCCCTAATCCGATTCCATATTCATATTCGTCTTGATGTAAAACTTTTCTAAAATTAACTATAAATGCAAGTATACTTGTCTAATTCCATAAATAAAATATTTGATAACAATTATCTAATTATACATACTCAAAAATAATATTAAAATCAAAGATAGACAAATATTATATTATCATAATGCTTCGTGTTACTCACATTATTAAAAACTTATTCTTTCAAATACACTACATCAAGTGTGTCAATTATATTTTATCACATTTGAAATACCTAAAAATAATTAAAAACTAAGTGTTTCTCAAACATTTTAGTCTTCTATCCCAGATTCTCAATAGCAACCTAAGTCTAAGAAATGACGTATTTGAACTTTTCTTTAATTTCCATCGGGATTTTTAGGATAACCACCTAATCTTTCCTTTTAATGATATTCAAACATTCATCTTGAAACTTAGTTGTGCTTTACTACTAACAGGAAAAATAAAAAACATCCAGTTCTTTAACGTCTGTCCGGTAAAAGACTAAATTATGATTTTTATATTTTTACGGGCTACCTCCCAGTAGCGCTTTTGGTTAACGTCGTTTGCTTGATAAAATTAAATGCCTAAAACGAAAATATAAAATACTAAACATAATAGGATACTTCTATCATTTACTCACCAAAGCACGTAACAATTAAGCACATGAATCAACGAGAAATCAATGCTTAAGGAGTAAATAGGAAGGATAGTACCCGTGATAGTTCTAAATTTATAGTTTATAGCTAGACTTTATCTTGCTTCAACTTTTAATGCTTTGGTGGTGGGTCATCCTCACGACCGCATCCTTCTTCAATACCGGTCTCCAACATAGAAAGCGAGACAAATTCCGTCGAATCCAACGATTCTTGACCTTTCCTCTGATTTTTGAGCTTTCGTTTTGTGAGCTTCCACATTGTTGCTGGAGTCATCTTCTTCAATTACCTGCGTGTTAGTACGATCCACAAAAAGAGAACACAAAGGGTCTACACGAGAATAAGATTCTAGTGGATATTTCAATAGATTGTAAATGTTAAAGACAACGCGCTCATCATTCACTCCCAAACTAAGCTCTCGCTACGAACATTGATCACGGCTCCCACCGTTGCTAAAATGGTCTACCGAGGATAAGGGTGCACTCCTACCTCCATATCCATAACAACAAAATCGACGGGAAGTAGAATTTATCTACCTTAACCAACACGTCTTCGATGACTCCTTTAGGATGTTTAATAGATCTATATGCCAGTTGAAGAGTCATCTCTGTACGCTTAAGCTTACATATGCCAAGTTTCATGAAATCATTGTAGGACATGAGGTTTATGCTTGAACCGAGATCACATATTGAATTCTCAAACAAAAGCCCCCAATATCACATGGGATAGTAAAACTACCGGATCTTTAAGTTTAGGAGGAAGCTTATGTTGAAGCAATCATGGAACACTTCTCACTTAGACACACCATTTTATATTCTTCCAACTTTTTCTTTCGGGATAGTATGTCTTTAAGAAACTTACCATATTCCGGCATATTGATTAGAGCTTCAATGAAAGGGATATTAATAGTTAAGTGCGAAAAGTGTCAAGAAAGCGTGCATACTTCTTATCCAACTTCATCTTTTTCGGAGAATAGGAAAGTAATTCAAGATCAATTAAAGCGGTGTTAGAATGTATACTTCCCTTACCCTTGTCGTTAGATGAATATGGTAAAGCTTCCTCGAATGATTGTGCCTTTTGAGGACCTTTGTGGGTCATCATTCTGCACCTTTTCTTCAAAATATGCTTTGGATGTGGTCTTTGCCCTTCGAGTTGAACGAGGTGAATTTGGGGTGAGTGGATAAGGTTCGATTTGAATTGGCCCTTTCAAACTTGATTCCATTCTATCCCCGCTCATTGAACAAGGTTCTTAAGTCATTCGATCTTGAATTTTTCAATATTCTAGAACCTTGACCCATTCCTCGTTCTCCTTTCGAGTTCAATTTGTCTTAGGAAATCTTCAATAATGTCCTCTTCCTCTTTAGTGAATTCCGGTTTATTTTCCATATCCTTTTCAAATTTACCATCTAAATCATTCTCTACTTCATTATATCCGAAGTTTTCTAATCCATTACTTCCACAGATACTTCCACTTCTAGTAATAACAGCTTTTACCTTTCTCGGGTTCCTTTCGGTATTACTTGATAATCCTCCTGGAGGTCTACTGTTTTTACGTTCTACCTCTCTACTCAAGTGATATTCCAAATTCCGTAATGAAGCTTCTACAATTCTCATTCTGGTATCATGTCCACTTATAGATGTTTTCAACGTACTCATATCCTTAGTGACTGTACCTATAGAAGTCATCATGGTTTCTATATTCTGAGCTTGAGAAGATATCACACCCAACATATTTTCCATTAATTTCTTCCATTTATTAACTCCTTCAGGTTGAGTTGAACTTTGGGTGACTGGTATGCTTTGAGTGGTATATTGTGGATAAGGTCTAGGTAATGACTGTAGATTCTGATTCGATGTATCTCCTTGATAAACTTGATATGGATTCTTATCTTTGGATTGGATACGGTGGTTGTCCTTGCTTACTAGGGATTTCATACCAACGAAAAATAAGGTGATCTCTTCTAATAGCATTAAGCGAGTTTGAATACGCGTCGTTCAAATTCCTATGTTTGTAAAAATTCACCTTTTCCCTTGAATATCCTTCTGGTTCTTCTATCCCTAATGACACATTTTCATGATTTGAGTAGTCATTCGATATGACATTTTCTGAGTTTATCGTTTTACTGGCTAATAAGCCGTCAAATTTCCTACTCAAATTCTCCAAGTGTGCTAGGACTTCTGTATTCGATGTACTTTCTCCTGCAAATGCTACTTTCCTGGTGCTAGAACCGGTTTCCCACATTCTGTTATTTTTGGAAATCTTTTCTATAGCATCGTAAACTATTTGGGCTTCACTCATTATTAACGAACCACCACATGCATGATCTACATCTGCACGTGAGTCTTTCCTTAATTTACGACAGAAAAGTTGGATTTGCATTTCTAAGGAATAACCATGATCGGGACAAGCTCTTAGTAGCTTTTAAATCTTTCCCAAGCATTCCGAGTGTTTCTTGAGATCCTTGTTTAAAATTAGCAATTTCGACTATTAATTCCAATTTTTTTCTAGGAGTAAAATATTGCTTTAAGAACTCGGTTTGAATCTCCTCCCAACTTGTCAATGAATGATGTGGAAGTGACAAAAACCAATCTCGTGCTCTTCCTTTTAAAGAAAAAGGAAACAAAGACATCCTCGTTAATTCACGATGAGCACCATGACTTTTGGTGTAGTATACACAATTCTTGAAAAGATAGAGATGATGATGTGGATCCTCATCATCTTCTCCTAGAAATTGGGCTCTTGTGTCAATTAAACCAAAAGATGAGATTTTATTTGAAATTATTTGCTCCTTTATTGGGTAAAAGAATTGGATTATTAACTGATTCCTTCTACGATATGATCACAGATCGGTCTCGGGTTTGGTGGGTGATTATTACGATTATTACGATTCCGATTACGATTATTTCCATTCCTCGGGCATGATCAAGCCCTCGTTCGGTGTTTCATCTCGAATTCGGCCATTTCCGTATTTCGATTCGAAGATGATCGGTCATCACTAACGAACACGAAAATAACTCGAAAAAGATAGTAGTAACAAAAATTGATAACTTACCTATAAGGTAAGTATCAACGAAAAAAGGAAAAATAGAATTGAGATAAAGAAGAGAGTTGACTTATCTCGAGAATTTTGAGCTAATACAAGTAGTAACGCCTAGACACAAAGAAAGAAATTAGCGACGTTTTCCCCGGCAACGGATTATCAAGGATATTTTCCTAGCGTCGTTTCCCAGGGGACGTAGACACAATGCCTTCATGTCCCGGCAACGGCGCCAAAATCTCGTGATGCACTAAACCTAACCTTGGAAACGGCGCCGTAAAGTCGACGGATATTACCTAGGCTATCTGAGATCCTAACCGGCGATTGTACGGGTCAAATTGTAGTGCTAGTCCGGTGAGTCAGTCGTATTCCTCAGGGAAAACATGGTAATTCTTTTAAGTGGGGTTAAACACCAAGAAGCTATTATTAACTCGATCTAAGTCGCAGTTTTTATCATATCCCCAAAGTTAGATCGTTAGATTAGTTAGTAATGTTAGAGTTAGATGTTAGATTGTTAGATGTTAGTAAAACAAGTAAATAAATAAATATAACACATATATATAATTAATATATATAAATACATAGATATATATATATATAAACATAAATATATATATAAGATATAGATATATAAATAATTATATAAATATAGATATACTAATATATAATATATAGAAACTAGCCAAGAATATGTTACTGAATTACGATCTCTTTTAGTAGAAATAAATGAGACAATTTCTTCCTTTATTCAAGGTCCAATCAATTATATACTAAACGGTATACTCCTAAGCTAGGCAATTTCTCCTCACACGAGCGTATGAAATTGTCATATGTCTTGTCCTCTGTCCAATGTCATCCTCAAGCATGGGTCACTCCCGTTTTGTCATTCGGCCAATTTTAAGGTATGTCAATTAAGCAGGTGATTTCAACGTAATAATATCTCGAGTATAAATTTCAATAAGAGTTTGTTTCTCCCGAAACAAATCTACCCCGGTTTAGGAAATCGGATTCCGTTGTCACGCTTTCACTCGGCCAATTTTACCCTCGGTCTTTCTATTAATGAGTTCATAACTTAACTACGAGGCGTCAATTCATAATTAGATTATGAATTCTTTCATATCGATTAGCTACGTCAATACAAACATAGAAAGAGATTCATTATAAGCGATTTTAATCAATTTTAACATAGTCGTTATCTATTTCCTAAAAAGATAAAACTAATCCAATTTCATATCTTGGCTAGATATTAAGTTAGCCTAATATCATTATACCTAATATATAGATATAAAAACAAACAAACATAATAACATTAGAAAATTACCGATTACAACTGCTGAATTGGAGCCTAATCCTCGTGAAAGTAACAACGACTTGAGAGACAACAATCCTCGATAATCTTCCAAAGATTACAACATTACTACGTTTATTCATACATATAAGCATATATACATACATACATAGACATATATATGTATACATGGGCCCAAACATAAAAGAAATAGAAAGAAAACGATAGAGGAAAGTATATATATAGATATATACATAAATTCGAGGCGGTGATCAAATGAGCTTGAGAGGAGTATTTATAGACCACATTACCGGCGCGTGCGGAGCCTCACCGCACGTGCCGGATACACGATGCATTTTTAATCATTAGGATCTTGTGGGCCCAGATTCGAGATTTTCCCGCCATATTCGGCCTTCTCCGGCGCGTGCGGCCATGCAACATATCGGATGTTCGTAAAAACCTATCTCATTTGTAGACCTCAGATTGACATGATTTGATATTCGTTGGAAAGCTCTTTTGAAGGCCTACAACTTTCATTAAGGACTTTTTCTCTGAAAATGCCTCTAAGTCAGGTCAAATGTCCGTCAATGATAGGTTATGGTAGAAGTACTAAGGACAATTGATCTGTTCGAACTTGTTAGCTTATGGCATAATCTTCTATTCCTCAAAAGATATGTTTTTAGGCTCAAAAATGTCGTCACTTGGGATCTTGGTAAACGATAATCCCGCAATAAAGTACCAAAACACCAAACGTAAATCCGACACAATACTCCGGTTACTAAACCGGTACAAAACTTAGTAAAAACTTATAAAAACACGATATTTTACATAATAACTACTACTAACATAATTAGATAAATATAAGGGATAATTGACTTGAATTGGTACAATAATGCTCAAAATGGTATCAAAAGTGGGGCGAAATGTCATAATAATGATCATAAATTTATCTCTCATCAGTCAGCAAAGCATTACATGGCCCCGAGGTCCGGTACTCACCAGCCGAGAAGTTAACATTGTGTATTATTCACGCCTCGAGAAAGTTGAGGCCCTATTTTCAGGCTCATCCTATTGTGGTAGTCACTGACCAACCACTAAAGCAGATTTTGGCAAAACCCGACACATCAGGTCGATTGGCGAAATGGGTGATAGAAATGGCCCAGTACGACATCGAGTTCGTCCCTCGAACTGCGATAAAAGCACAGGCCTTGGCAGATTTTTTAGCTGAAGGGATCTCTATCCAGCTCGACCAAGAGAAGTAAAGTCCAGAAGAAAAATGGACTCTCCAAGTCTATGGAGCATCGAGCAAGGAAGGGACAGGAGCAGGGCTCCTTCTAGTAAGCCCAAAAGGCGAAGAATTCCCATACGCCCTTCGATTCGATTTTAAAGCAACGAACAACGAGGCCGAGTATGAAGCTATGATAACTGGTCTGAAACTTGCACTCGAAGCTGGGTGTCGAGGATTTGTTGGTGTCTGACTGACTCATGATTGGTGGTAAATCATGTGAAAGGGAGTATGAGGCTAAGGAAGAAACCATGAAGAATTACTTAGCAGTGGTTCAAAGCCTCATACCCAAATTCAAAACAGTGCAGTTCGAGCAAGTTCCCCGAAGTCAGAACAAAAGAGCCGATGCACTCTCCAAGCTTGCATCGAACTTCGTGTCAAGTAAGAAGGTTCTAGTCGAGTTGTTGACCGATAGGAGTTACATCGAGACGGAGGCCCAGCCGATCACTCAGCAGGCTACGTGGATGGACTCGATCGCTCTTTACCTCAAAGACGGAATACTACCATCTGACAAAGTACAATCTAGGAAAGTTCGACTCCAATCAGCTCGATACGCATTCTTCGACGACATCCTTTATCGAAAATCCTTCGTAAGCCCATGGTTAAGGTGCGTTTCCGAGACGGAAGGCGAATATCTCTTAGAAGAAATTCACAGAGGAGCCTGTGGGAATCACTGTGGGGCCAGAATGTTAGCTCGAAAATGTAAGTTAGCTGGTTATTTTTGGCCATCGATGCAATGAGATGCGAAGGATCTTGTCCAGAAATGCAACTCTTGTCAGATTCATGATAATATCTCTCATCAACAAGCGCAAGACATGAACGTCATCTCGTCAGCATGGCCATTCGATCAGTGGGGAGTCGATATTGTTGGACCTCTACCCCGAGCCCCGGGGAATCTCAAATATGTAGTTGTTGCTGTGGACTACTTTATGAAATGGGTGGAAGCTAAGGCTTTACCCGATATCTGAGCTGCAACCATCAAAATATTCTTGTGGGTCGACATTCTATGCAGGTACGGCATTCCGAAGGCTCTGATCTCGGATAATGGTACCCAGTTCGAAGATCGAAAAGTTAGAGAATGGTGCAATGAATACCATATCGATCAATGATTCACCTCGTTGGCTCACCCTCAGGCAAACGATCAAGTTGAGCAAACTAACCGGCAGATTAAGCTGGGGTTAAAGAAAAGACTAGAGGCAGAAGGTCGAGATTGGGCAATGCAACTTCCGAGCATCCTATAGTCGTATAGGATAGCTCCTAATTCATCGACATGAGAAACTCCTTTCTCTTTGGTATATGGGTGCGAAGCGGTGATACCCGCCGAGATTGGTGTTCCTTCTCCTCGAGTTCTAGCTTATAACGTTGAGACAAATGACCCCGAACTCCGACAAGAAAGGGATGGTGTCGAGGAGAGAAGAGAGATAGCCTCAGCCAGAATGGCAAGGTACCAGCGGAAGATCTCTCACTATTACAACTCGAGAGTCAGACACAGATACTTCAAAGTCGGAGATCTGGTTCTGAGGAAGAACGAAGAAAGTCGGCAGGAGGCAATTGGAAAGTTGACCCCGAATTGGGAAGGACCATATCAAATTCTGAAGGTTCTCCCCAAAGGGTCATATCAACTTGGGCGAGCAGATGGAACCACGGTTCCTCGACATTGGCATGCCAACAATCTGAGAAAATATTATGTTTGAGATAAGCTGTTCTTCGATGAATTTTTGTTTATTTTCGACTTTAAATCTTGTAATAAGTCTATGAGACAATTTTATGAGTATTCTAATAAACTTATGTTTCTCGAGATGTTTTTGTGTTTGTTAGGATTTATAGCCGAAAAAATACAAGTCCAATGTGATAGAAAACGTTAAAGGCAAAACAATTGACAACGAGTAGAGAAGTCCGCAGGTCGGACATCTCGATAAACCCAAAAGCAAAGTTAGCCTAAAAGGCAACGAATGCAAAGGCATAGAGACGGTTCGCAGGGTCGGGCCAAAGGTCCAAGCTAAAAGCCGAACGAGCCCAAGAGGCAAACAAGGCTAAAGCTAAGGACGGTTCGCATGGTCGGGCCAAATGTCCCAGTTGAAAGCCGAACAAGCCTGAAAGGCGAAAAAGGCCTGGACAAAGGACGGTTCGCATAGTCGGGCCACCTGTCCCAGTCGGAAGTCGAACAAGCCTAAGAGGCGAAAAAGACCGAGACAAAGGACGGTTCGCATAGTCGAACCTACCTGTCCCAACCGAGAGCCAAACGAGCCCAAAGGGCGAAAAAGGCCAAGGTCAGGGGACAATTCGCACAGTCGGATTAAAAACGCTCAGTCGGAGGTCGAGTAAGCCTAGGGGGCAAAAAGACTAAGGCAAGCGAGTTGATTGTGGTCAAACTCACAAGTGTAATAAGAACCTGAAGTTCATAATACACTTGGGGGGCAATACAAGCATCAAACAAAGTAAGTAGCGAACAGAGCCAAAGGCTCGACAAGCGATGAACCAAAATATCAAGTCGAACAAGATAACAAGAAAGGAAGTAAAAAACACAACAAAATCAAATTGCAAAAGCAAGTCAAATGCATGACAAAGTCGTTACAAGATAAGGCCAGGTCAAACAGACCCGCCAAAGTCGATTCCAAACAATATCATTACAAATTTTCAAGTCAACAAGAGAAAGATTTAAAAAGACAAAAAGACAACGGTCAAGGGTCGGCCTCAGGAGTCGGCTCAGAAATGGCAGAAGTCGGATCGAATGCAGTCGGATCAGCAGCATGAGCAGAAGTGGAAGGACCATACTTGATCGCCAAAGACTCTCCCTGTTGGAACTCTTCGATGTACCAATCGTATATCGCTTCGAGTCGGGATTGTAAAATATTGGTGTCTCGAGGGTCGACACGTCGAATTCCGGGATGACAGCCTTCACTTGATCCACTGCCAGAGTGTAGCCACCCATCATCCAGGTGCGCATGAGCACCTCCAGGTCAGCATCAAGGTTGGCCGACTTCCGGTACTCCATGATCGCGTCCGTCTTAGCTGTCTCGACATGCGCGCGCGCTCGATCCAATTCAGCTTGAGCCTTCGCCACGTCTTCCAAAGAAGCCTTGTGCCACCCTTGCACCTTCTCATAATCTTGAGCCAGCTTGAGCAGCTCCCGGCCCTGGTTGTGCCTTTCAGCCTGCAGTCGGGCCAGTTCCTTCTCAGCAGTCGTCAGCTTATCCTGCCACTTCTGGCATTCGGCAGATGCCTCGCGCTTTAGCTCATCGAACTGAGAATTCATAGCGGAGATGGCGGCGCTCTTCGCAACGACGTCCTGCAACAGCCTACCATTCTCTCTCCGCAGGTCATCGGCTGACTCACCTGTTTTAGCCAGCCTTCGGGCAGCCTCTCGACTGAGAACGTTACTCTACAAAAGAAAAAGAGATATAAAAAAAGAAGAAGAAAGAGAGACAAGGCAAAGGCCTCGAAAGAAATCGGCATTTAATGAGAGCAATGTAATCGACTTACGAGGCGATTCGACTTCCATGATGCATGAGCAAGGGCCTTATCCTCCAGGGCGCATAATCATCACCCACCCGATTTATATCGACTTACGGCTCGGGAGAAGCCTCGTGAGCCTTGCCCTCTTCGATTGCCGATGTTGCTCCCCTCACGGCTCGAAGCGCGATCGGCCTCTTCTTAGTCCGAGGCGCGTGTGCTCGACATGAAACTCGGCGGCGGATCCAACTCGATCGGCTCCCGCCGTCCTCATCTCGTAGAGAACCAAAGCGGACCGTCAAGCCGCTGCTTGCGGAGGTAGCTCGGCCGACCCACGGGCGCCGTGGACTCGACGGCGGCGAGGATCGTTTTGGGTTGAGAGGCACCCCTCTCAGGAAGAAGAAGGCGCCCGACTTCACCACGAGCAAGTCGAGAGTAGCCCGACCCCGACAGCAAGGGGCAGCACGACCGCCGATAGAGAGAACGCGAGTAGGATCGCTAACCTTGGAAAACCTTTCCACTGCAAAATGAAAATAACAAGTTAGTTTTTGATCAACAAACGACAAGTTATCAGACTCGACAAATAGCATATGTAAAAAGCAAACAAATAAGGGACATCCTACGATTCTCTTGATCTTGGGCGTGAAGGTTTGCGTACGGAACCGGCCCGGCATCCTCCAAATGGGCCAGGTGATAGAGGAGACTCAAGTCTCGAGTACACACCTCGAAGTTGTGTCCACCCAGTAGTCGGGCCTCTCGAGAGCGGGGCATTTTCACCTTATCCTTTTTCACTCCCCTCGACCTCCATTGCCCTATATGGGGTTCTCTGGCCATGTCGAAGAAAGAAAAACCGAGGCTTCCACTCCCCATGAGAAGAAGGCCCCTTGGTCACGAACTCATGTCGGTTCGCCCTTCTCTGGAAAGTATACCATAGCTTATCCGGTGTAGCAGCAATCTGGTAGTAATATCGAAACAGAGGTGTCGAGAAGCAGACTCCAGCAACTCGACAAGCAATGATGAACCCCATTAGGATCCTGACGGCATTCGGAGCAATTTGAGAAACGCTGATCTCAAAGTGGTCGAGGATCGCGAGAACGGCCGGACAGAGTGGAAACCTTAATCCACTCGCAAGTTGATTCTCGTAGACGACGCAAAATCCCTCTGGGGGCTCGTCGGCAAATTTGTGAAGACCAGATGGAAGTCGAGCCTCAAATGGAGGATTGGTGATATTGTATTTATGGCAAAGCCTGGTGATCTCCTCAGAAGAAAGGGTACTGAGGCACCCTTTGGCACCTTTCCCATCCATCCTAGTTACTAACTTCTTAGGTTGGTTAGGGACAGGAGGGGAGGAAGCTGTAGGCTCGCCGGAGAAGAGAATCAGAAATAACAGGTGCCGGAGAATGGCTATGAGTGGGCGTTTCACTACCCCTATCGGATTCTGTGGCACTACTACTATTGGACATGGATAATTCAAAGAAAGAGATGAATATAACAGGAAAAGAAGCTTACTTTGCGGCGAGAAACTGAGGGAATGAAAGGATGAATGAGCTTTGCTTCAAACTTCTATCTTCTCTCCTTATATGCTAGCAAGAAATACACGAATGATTTGAAAAGACAGGGGATAATGGGGAGTTATAACCCCTGGAAATCGCGACAATCAAAGCGTGCGCGCTTCCCGGATCTGGCGTTTGGGTGCCAAGATATCGCGCCACATGGCTCTGAGCGATTAGGGTTGTGAAAAGGCGGGCTTTTTCCCGCCCAAAAGGAAACCCTACTCGAGACAATTATCGTGATGACTCGACCTCGGACAACGGAGTCGCTCTCTCAAGTCAGGGGGCTTATGACGATACAAGGTTTCACTCCTCCACGTAAATCTCATCGATTGGTCCTAAAACAATATTATGGATAAAGCACCAAGGTATTCACGTCGATGCCCCAGGCTCGAGGCTAAGGCCATCTAGTAGAGTCCAGGCTACGACGATCGACTATCGAGCGATGTAGGACGACCGATCCACACCAGTATGATGTAGGACAATGAGTTCCATTGTCGATTACCGCAGTCGGAATATCGATATCGGGACAGAGTGCGCACCAATTTGCCCAAGCCCATTAACGATATAGCTTGGGCAAGGGTTTAATGCCCATTAAAGGGTAAATATGACAATAACATAAGCCGACTTAACCTTAGGGTTTAGGCAAGTATTGTCATTATAAATACCCCAATCTAGGAACTACGTAAGGCTTGATTCCTGGAACCTAACAGGATACGTAGGCAATCTAAGATACAGTCTTAGACTCAGCCGCAAATACTAAAATCCCCCATCATCATACTCTTTTTGGCATTAAGGTTCTTGGGTGTTCTTCATTAGATTCATATTAGGGCCCGGATTATTAAGGTGACATAATTTGTCGTCGTCATTGGACCTCTAGCTTACAAGCTTAGATTTCCGGAATCTATGTCAAGAGTGCACAATATGTTTCATGTTTCGATGTTGAAGAAGTATTTGACCAAGACAAATGTGGAAGCAGAAGTTTATCCGGAAGTTCTTCAAGATAATCTTGCCTACGAAGAGAAACCGGTTAAAGTGCTAGACAGAAAGGAAAAGATGATCAAGAGACGTATGATCCTTTTGGTTTTTGTGCAATGGAGCAATCATTCACCGAATGAGGAGACGTGGGAGATTGAGGATGACATGATCCTTGAGTTTCCAGACTTTCTTGACTTACCAAGTATGCTTCAGTATCGAGGATTAAACTCCTCTTAAGGGGGAGGAATGTAATATTCCGATTTTTGGGAAATGACAGGCGTGTCTTTTTGTAAACATTCTGAATATTATATTTATTGTTTTTATGAAATTAAGTTTTTTAAAAAATAAAGAAAATAATGGGAAGTTTATTTTGGGGAAAAATATAAAATTTCCCTTTTTATTGGAAGTTGTTAGAAAGCAAGTTACAGGGAAAAGTTCGAACTTCTAAACTCTGAAAAGAAAAACCAAAAAGGAATCTTCAAAGGATCTTGATAATTGTGAGTTGGATTTCAGATTCAAGTATGCGAACAATATCGCGAGGAAGCAAGCTTCATGTGGATACCAAGAATTCCAAGTCCTGAAAAGGTATTAGTTTGCCGTAGGTTTGGAATCATTTAGAATTGATTAAGTTCTGATGTTCTAACTTGTTCAATTCATAGTTTAGTTTGTTTAGAAGCTTTTGTTCACAATTAATCCTAGTTTAATTGTTGATCAAATAGGTTTTGAGTTGAGGAATCAAGAGTTGTGCAGTTTCTTGGAGTTTTGCTATTATTTGCTTTAGATTCCAAGTAAGAGGGTCTTCATATTGAACTCTTACTGTTTATAATGTTTGGTATCATTTTGGTGAAGTTTTGCTGCTGTTTTTGTGTTGAATATGCTGTCAAATGTTGGATATTTGAGTTGGAAATTGAAAAGTGCAGGAAATCTTCTGTTTAGGGTAGTTTCGACCCTTTTGGCGCCCGCCAAAAAGCTTCGGCGCACGTCATGGGTGGTCAGTGAGCAGACAGAATGGTTTATGGACTTTTAGCGTCCACTGAGTAGCTTTAGCGCGCGCCGAGAGGGAACATAAACCAGACAGAACACTGCTGCAGTTTTGGCGTGCGTCGGAGAGGCTTAGTGCATGCCAAAGCTGAAGCAGAATGTTGTTAAGGTTTTGCTTGGGTTCAGCGCGCGCCGAAGGTCCTGTTTTGTGATTTTGGGTTTTTAAGGCCCCAAATTGAGTTTTGGTTGGTGTTTCATGATATTACAACCTTAAATAAACATGACAAGGCCATGATTAAGCTTCTGATATATTTAGTTCCGCCAAGGAATGAATTCTTCTAAGAGTTGAAGTTCGGAATCGTCGGAAGAGCATGACTGGCCTTGTGCTTTGGTTGATTTGTATTTGTCAATGTTTGTGTATGTGATAGGATTTGTTAGAGTCTAGTTACGTAAGTGAGGGAGTAGAATGTTAAGCGAGATTTTTCCTTGAAAATACTTAGATGGCTAGTTAATGGTTAATAATATACATACTTTTGTAGTTAAAAGCATAAACATCAATGTTATTCTTGGTAAGGCACAAGACAATATCGCGATGTGTGGTGTGGTCGATAAAATGGATAACTTCACCGGTCTTTTGTGAGACACCAGGAGTGGAAGGAATTATTTGAACACACACACTCTCGGACTAGCCTGTGGGCTACTAAAGGTATGTATCTCTAGTAATTTGCAATAGATGCTTCACGATGAAAGCAAAGATCGTGCATAGTGCTTTGAATACTTGATGTAACGAAGATAATCTAAGCTAGATACAAAGTAAGATGCTCACGATATGTTATGATCATAAAGCGAACATTAGAGTTTGAGTCGTGTTGATGAAGATAACTTTTAATTAATAATAATATGTCTTTCTTTCATTATAAAACGCGAGTGTTCAATAGTTTCTACCTTTTACTAAGTACGCTATGTACTTACCTCTTTTGCATGTTTGTATGTTGTTTTTTTTGAGAAAATTTGTAGGATGATGTGGACTTTGATGATATTGAGGATGACGCTTGATTTGCCATGCTATGCTATCAAGTTTATCATGTTTAATGTCCATGTTGAACTATCTTAATTATGTATTGTACTTTCAAAACATGTTGTATCTTTCATTTGGCTTTTGTTAAGACTTGTTGTAAGATAAGTTGGTTTTCAGAATTGAAAGATTTCGTACGATGTAAGATTTGAATTTCGTTGTTGTAAGTTACTTTTCTAACTTTAGATTTGGATGACAATGTAATTCTAGTATCTTATACGATTTCGATCACCCGAGTCCCTTTAGCTTCCGTGTTGCTTAACTCGATACAATGACGTAAATGCTTACGTATAATGTTAGACGTATTTAATGTTATACACGTCGAACATTTTTCCGCGATAAGATCTTCAGATCAGGAAACGACACGTTCTACAACCTTACCTAACAATGCCTTATACTCAACTTATCCTACTATAGTCTACCATTATGCTATCACATCCCACCCGACTCCATCGTCTTATCTGAAACATTCCACATTCAAATCGATGTATGACATATTAAATTATTGATCTTATTTCATTGTTTCACGTTTTGAAAAAAATTGATGAAATGAATTCGTTTCATTCTATTCAGTTTTATTTTTTTATTTTTTCATTGAGAGATTTTATTCGAATTCATTCCGCTCCTCATTAGTGTTTATTGAGGTGTGCTTTGTCTGCATCCCTCCAAGTCCCGACTCCCGACTCCCGACTCCCGAATTCTGTTAACTGCTTTATATCTGTCTCGCCGGCAAATCGTATTAACGACTAACGGCAACCCCATCCGCCGCTCCCTCCCCACCACCACCACCACCACCACCACCACCACCATTCGCATATGGTACTCAAACTATTCCTCCGTTCTCACCCTCCTCTCCTTCCCTTAACTTTCTTCTCTCCACCCCACTTCTTTCCTAGACCCAGAAACCTCTCCCTCCTTCCCACAGCCACCTCCTCCGCCGTCGCCTTATCCTCAACTTTAGACGAACAATTCTTTATTCACGGCCCTTCCTTAAAGAAAGGGAAATACCTTTCTCCTTCTGCTGTCCAGCCTTTGAATGACGACGAAGACGCCGCCGTTTTACTCAACGAAGATAGCTTCGCCAGAGTTTTCGACATTTTTGCCCTTCGTGTCCCTTCTGAGCATTGCTTTATTCTCGAAAGCCGTCTGCGCGGTCACCTCCTGAACTGGCCGCGTATTCGGAACATTGCTAGAGTTCCCGGGGATGAAATCGATGAAGAAATCCAGAAATTTTTTAGTAGCAACTCGTCGAATACTAGTGCCGAGGAGGAGGATAAAGATAAGGATTTGCTTAGTTTGAATAGGAGAATTTATGGAAAATCTGAGGGGGATGGGGAGAGGTTGAGTCCAGTGCTGTATAGGGATAAGCTGGCGAGGACTTTTAACTCGACGGGATTTATGAAATTTAGGAACTTGGCTAAAATTTCAAGGCCGAAAAGGGGGAAGAAGAAGGATGAAGGAGAAAAGGGGGTGGAAAAGAGACACGGTGGTTCAAAGAATGAAATGGCTGTTGTGGAAGTGGTGGAGGAGGGTGGAGAACCGGGGAATATCAGTCGGCTTTTGGGAGATGAGTTTAAGGGGACAAAATGGAGAGGTTCAACTAGGTTGCTTCTTTTGGACGAGGGACTTACTTGTAAGAGCATGGAGGAAATGCCTGAGGCCATTAAGGTGCTTCCTTTTCTCAATTTAGCCTCGCATTTTATCTACTTTGAGCATCAAATTGGATTTAGTATTCTGAAATCATAAAGTTGTCCATTCTATTGTGTTTAGATTCTTCTAGTCAGATTCCTGTTTTTTTTATGTTTTCCATGGGATTCATGTTGCTTTAGTTTAACAAATTCAGTAAGGGTGCTGGTAACTTTACACTGCTCATATATATTCACCACCATTTTGTTCATTTGTTTGAGCCATAGTTGGTTGCTGTATATTTGAACAAGGATCTTCAAACTGATGTCGTGACATATGGTGATGGTTTCGTCTTGCTTTCTCTTATTTGCATTACTCCTGTCTGGCTGAAAAGTGCATCTTCTAGCTGCGAAAACTGTCTCGCATTTCAGAAGTTTATACTATTCTGGCAATTGATATGAAATGATAGTTTCTAGTATACTGAGTACTGCTCCTCTCCATTTTTCTTCTTCAACGTGTGAGCATGAATGTTCGTTATCAATTCATTTATATTATTTTCAATTTCTCTTTTGGGGATTGAATTAAACTGGATTAATCGGGCAAAGCATTTGTCGTTACTGACCACCATGCCATTTCAATCATAGGCTGTTCTCAGGGAATATGCTGCAGACAATCGTGTAACGACGTTTGAACTAGTTAAATGCAGATTGACGCTTTTTTATAGCTATTGGCTGATGAATGAGGTAATTGACTTATTTTGCATCTGCTTTTACTTTTAATTCCTCTTTTTCTACCCTCAGTAACTCTGTCCCAACAGGTATTTTAACATGTTATGGTAGAGGGTTTTTTTTCTGGTCAAATTCTTTGGAATCTGATTTGCATTGCCTTGAAGTCGTTAATCTTATATAGGTTTTAGAAGCATTGCTACCAAAAGATATTGTCACACCTTCTGCCTTTGAGACAGTTGGACACATAGCTCATTTGAATCTGAGAGACGAGCATCTTCCATATAAAAAAGTTATCGCAAAGGTACTTATGTTGGTTATAAGTTGGTTCACCCTGTATTCAACTTTGCTGATTCGTGTCTCTTAATCGGTTGTTTTAACCCATTCTGAAAAGCTTCCTTCTTATCAGGTGGTTTTGGATAAAAACAAACCAAAGATACAAACCGTTGTGAATAAAATTGACGGAATTCAAAATGACTACAGGACAATGCAGCTAGACATTTTGGCCGGAAACCATTCACTTGTAACGTCTGTAGTTGAGAATGGACTCCGTTTTCATGTTGATTTGGCTACCGTGTAAGTGAGATAACGATGCAGTGTAGAATGGTCAATAGTTTGACTTGAACTAGATTTCATGAATTTTATATCTAGCTTCTTGATCAATCTACTTCCTGCAGGTACTGGAATTCAAGGCTTGGGACAGAAAGGCAGAGGCTTGTGAATTGCTTCAGAAAGGATGACGTCGTGTGTAAGTTCTTCAAACCTGTGATAATGTAGTATAAGCCCTTTCAAGCATGGACTGATCACAACATGCCTAATTGGCCTTATTATGAAGTTGCCCCCGTTTGTATACTGAAAATATAACGTCTTAAAGCCTTCAACTTTACCGCTTGATCTTTACTCTCTGTAGGTGACGTTTTTGCTGGGGTGGGTCCCATAGCTGTATCTGCTGCGAAGAAAGTCAAGCGTGTCTATGCTAATGATTTGAACCCTGATGCTGTAGAATATTTGGAGAGAAACTGTGTCCTGAATAGACTGGAGAGGAAGATTGAGGTATCAAACTGATTATTTATGTTGTCCATATACGAGCAAATAAATATGTATTGTAGCTTAAATTTTAAGATCCTATGCAGTTGCATGAATCATGACTTGCCTTTGTTGCATGATATAACAAGCAGGTGTTCAACATGGATGGGAGGAGGTTCATCGAGTCTATGTTTGCACGCAAAAACCACTCAATAACACAAGTAGTGATGAATTTACCGAATGCTGCTGTGGAATTTCTAGGTTAGTAGACATTTCTGCAAATATATGTCAACTCTACGAAAATAGTATCAAGTTCCACAGAGAGTGTGTGTGTGTGTGTGTGTGTGTGTGTTTAGGCGTTCATCGGTTCATGTGTTAGTCCCCTCTTATGTCATGTGTGCAGATGTATTCAGGGGTATTTTCAGAAAATATCCTGCTGATAATTATAGTTTGCCTCAAATTCACGTCTATGGGTTCTCAAAAGCGTCGGATCCAGAATTTGACTTCCATGAGGTAAAGTTTGGCATCATAATTTCAAATGACCAATGATTTAAGGAAGATGATTAAGTTCATCATTATTTGCGTTTACCAATTTCTTCCTAATTAATCGGTTACTAATTCTTTTTTGTTTTTTGTGTGGCAGCGGATTAGAATTGCGTTGTGTGAGGTGGGTTTTAACGTGGATATGCGCAAAGTCCGGCTCGTTGCGCCTGGGAAATGGATGCTTTGTGCATCATTTTACCTGCCTGAGACTGTTGCATTTTCAAAAGATGTATCTTCTGAATAAAGTTTAGGCTTTTTACAGCTTATATGTGTAAATAACTTTTTTAGAGAATTACTATAAGGTAAAACTTACTCATGATAAGATTTATTTTATTTCTTTTTTATTATTTGTAGTACTTGTAAAAAAAATATTGGTTTTAATGCATTTTGTAACTTTCATAGGCAGATGTTTGAATACGTAATGCACAAATTTGTTTTTAATTCCGTTTGTGGAGGTCAAAATTACCGCCCGTATAAAAGCAGTTAAACCTTAACCAGAAGTGCTCTCATTCCGATCCCACAAGAAGTGTGAGAGAGGTTAATCATGGGACCAATAGGGCTGCAGTGAGGTACTGCTAATATATCCTCTTATCGAAAGTGACCGCCTTTTGGCTGACTCGAACTTCCACCTTCCGCTTTTGGAAACAACCGACATTACTACACCACATCAATCAAGCATTACTGTGCTTATATCCAGGATGATACCGCCTGTATGTATGTTAGGGTTTAGGAGGAGGATGAACAAGTTGTTCAAAAACTAGAGTCAAACAAGCAACAAGAATAATATAATTATAATTTTAAAATACACCAAGTGCAAGAAAGAGAGACCATCAATGAATTAGCGTGTATGATGCTGAGTGCCAATGGTGATGTAGAATTCACCGTCCAAATCAAGTCCGACATGTTTGGTAAAGAGAACACAGGTGAGAAAAGAAAATAATTTATTCTATTGATTTTTTTTTTGCTAAGAAGGACAGGGTTCAAGGAAACTCTGGATTAATAAGGACAAAATGAGTGTATACTTCTAAAAATACAATTTTTTTCAGTAATTTTTAAAAGAAGGCCATGATATGCGCTGATTTCATACCCAGCCGGTTACGATTCTTATTATTCCACAATTTAATTTATTTATACAGAAAATAAATGGTTTTAATGCGCTGATTAAATACAGATTCGGTTACTATCCATAAATATCTGTCATTTTGAATGTTTTTATACCAAAAAGTGAGGAAAAAAATCAATGCTACCGGATGGAGAAGAATTGCGCCGATATCATGTAACACCAAATTTTCTTTTCTTGACCGGTAGTAACCCCAAATTAAAAACAACTATACGACAATAAGTATCTATTGCACTTAAAGTAACAAAGCCATCAGTGTAAAATTTTCATAACATCAAAACCACATTAGGGCCCGTTGTGGTTAGAGTCTCCTTTCATCAAGGAGATTGAAGACTATCCTAAACCCAAGGGGTTTAAAATACCTAAGATAGACCCGTATGATGGCACCACCGACCCGGAGGACCATCTTCACAGGTATCTATCCCAGATGAGGCTAGAATGTGCCCCTCGACGAGATGCGATGCCGGGCATTCGAGACTCTACTTGTAGGACGAGCAAGAGAGTGGTTTACCAAGTTGAAACCAGATCCATCTCCAGCTTCACCATGCTCGCTTGAAAATTCAGAGACGCCTTCATCGTCAACAAAAAGTTTCGATTGAGCGAGACGCACCTCACAAACGTGAGGCAAAGATAGTAGACGCAGTCGAGATTAGATTATCTCAAGAGGTTTAACCTTGAGGCCATGCGGTGAAGGATCCTCGAGGATCGAGTCTTGATCACTTCATTCGTAGGGATCTGCGCAACACAAAGTTGTATGAGAAGTTAAGCAGGAACCTCCTCAAAACATGGATGAGTGTGTGAATGTCGTACATCGATTTTGCCAAGGCGAAGAGGCAAAGGCGTAGCACACCCAAGCCGAGTGGATGGACGGCTCGAGGAAAGAAGGTCGAGGAGGAAATAAGAATCACCTCGATAAGCAAGATGTAGAGAGGAAAACGTCTGTTTGGGATCGCATCGAGGCGCCTCCCTCGGGCCGGTCAGAGAAAAAGAGGGGTAGAAAGGATAAAGATTTTACTCCCCTCAACCGGTCCCGTACACTGAGGTCTTATCAATCATGGTTTCTAAGAATTTGGCCAAGAGGCCACCTCCGATCAAAAAACCTCGAGAAAAACGAAGGTCGACAAAGTATTGTGAATTCCACGAGGACACAGGTCACTCGACAGAGGACTGTTTCGATTTAAAGAAAGACATCGAGGCTCGCATCCAGGAGGGAAAGCTGGATGAGGTCGTAGACCGATCGAGTTATAATGAGCCCAGGGGGCAGCGAGACTTCAAAAGAAGAAATCCTGACCAGGATAGAGGTCGAAGTCGAGAGAATCAAAGAAGAAAAGATCGATCCCCTAGACGAGACCGATCTCCTGATCACAATAGGGACTACTATGGTCAGGATCGCTATGATGATAATCGCCCAAACAATTATGTGAATATGATATTTGGGCCGGGGGAGAGTGAGAAGGAACGAGCCAGTCGAGAACCAGACGACAGCTCGAGGCCGCGTAAGCAGTCAAGATTAACTACGGAAGTCGGGTACGGCCCCAGAGACGACGTCCCTAAGTCGACAAGTCATAATGAGGGGTTAGTGATTGAAGCAGTTATAAGTCGCGCCAGAGTATCGAGAGTATGCGTCGATAATGGTAGCGCTGTGAATATCTTATACTACTCGGCATTCCAGGGAATGAAGCTCAAAGAGAAAGACTTAGTGCCCATAGCCTCTCCACTATTCGGCTTCACAGGTCAGGCAGTCCATCCCATGGGTTCCATAAAGCTACTAACGACAGTAGGTGATGGGGAAAGAGGGAGGACGCTAGAGCTAAACTACGTGGTCGTTAAAGCTCCTCCGCGTATAATGTTATTTTGGGTAGACCACTTTTTTCGAGTTACGAGCTATAATTTCGACGTTCCATAACAAACATGAAATTCCCGACTCGAAAAAGGTTCCCACGAAGTAAAAGGGATATTGAAATCGCGGTAAGCTGCAATTCGATAGTGATGAACGGTAAGATGGCGGTACAACAAGTCCTCATCGAGAGCTCATTCCGGAGGAGGAGGAAGAGAAGTGTTGGGCTTCGAGTGAAGCGATTGAAAATGTCGACATGGGAAGATGGAAGCGATCGAGTGTCCAAGTCGGGTTTGGATCCCGACTCGGAAAAGCGATTCTTCGATCGATTTCTTTGAAAAGAGTTCAAGGGCGTTTTACCTGGAAGGCGTCCGATATGCCAGGCCTACCGACAAACATCGCCATCCATAAACTCGAGATTGACCAGGCGTAAAGCGACCAAGCGAAGAAGCGAAATTTCGCGCGCAAGATCGATTAAGCTATCGAGTCCGAAGTCGGGAAGTTATCGTCGGCAAATATAGTAAAAGAAGTGCTCATCCGTAATGGCTTGCCAATCCAGGTGTTAGTGAAGAAACCAGATGGCGGTGGCGCGTATGCGTTGATTTCACGGATTTGAATAAGGCATGCCCTAAAGATTCCTATCCATTACCTAAGATCGACAAAGTTAGTTGATTCGACCATCGGTTTTGAGGTATTCGCGTTCCTCGATGCATACAAAGGGTACCATCAAATTCTCATGGACCCCGAGATGCGGAGAAGACGGCGTTATTACAGAGTTTGGCACCTTTGCTATGTTACCATGCCATTCGGATTAAAGAATGCCGGAGCTACATACCAAAGGCGATCAATAGAATTTTTGCGGCTGATTGGTAAGAATATGGAAGTCTATGTGGACGATCTACTCATCAAAAGCCGATCCATGAAGCAATTTTTGGTAGACGCCAGGAAGTGTTCGAGGTGCTAAGAGATACCGACATGAAACTTAATCCAAAAAGTGCACCTTCGAGTGCGGACAGCAAATTTCTAGGGTATATGGTGTCGAGAGACGGATTCGAGCTAACCACGACAAGATCGACACACTAAAGAATATGCCTGTACCTCGAAACATGAAAGAGGTTCGAGAGACTCACCGGTCGGATGGCAAAGACCTTGAATAGGTTTTATCTCGGTCACCCCAGCGTGCACTACCATTCTTCAAAGTTCTTCGAAAGCCCAGCCCTTTCCATTGGAACAACGAATGCCAGACGGCCTTCGAGGAACTAAAAGCATATCTTTCAGAACTACCTACTCTCACCTCTCCTCGAGAGAGGAAAGGTTGCTAGTTTATTTATCATCTGCGAGAAGCAGTGAGTTCGGTCTTGGTTCGAGAGGAGAAAAGGGCCAGTGCCCGTATATTTTGTAAGTAAGGCTCTGCATGGCCCTGAAACCCGATATTCACCGGTGAGAAGCTCGTGACTAGCGTTGGTACACGATCGAGAAAGCTTAGGCCATACTTTCAAGCCCATCCTATAGTGGTAGTTACAGATCAACCACTCAAGCAAATTCTGGCGAAACCCGACACATCGGGTCGACTCGCGAAGTGGGTAATCGAGATGGCTCAATACGACATCGAGTTCGTGCCGCGCACCGTGATCAAGGCTCAAGCTTTAGCAGACTTCTTAGCTGAAGGTATATCAGTGCAACTTGAGCAAGAAAAGCAAAGTCACGAAGAACGATGGATGCTCCATGCCGATGGGGCCTCGAGCAAAGAAGGAGCAGTGCGAGGCCTCCTATTAGTCACCCGAGGGGGAGGAGTTTCCATACGCCCCGATTCGATTTTAAGGCAACTAATAATGAGGCGAATATGAAGCAATTATCATCGGTCCAAGCTCGCTCTACAAAAGTGGGGTCGAAAATCTCAACGTTTACAGTGACTCGCAATTGGTTGTTAATCACATCAAAGGGGAATATGAGGCTAAGGAAGAGACTATGAAGAAGTATTTGGCAGTAGTTCAAGGCCTCAAGCTGAAATTCAACTCGATTCAATTCGAACAGGTACCTCGAACTTAGAACAAGAGGGCCGACGCTCTGTCCAAGTTAGCATCAATTTCGTCTCTAGTAAAAGGTGTTAGTAGAATCGCCAATGCAGAGAGAAGCTATGAAGAGATGAAGCCCACCCGATATCTCAAGAGAGCTACATGGATGGATCCAATTGTCCTTTACTTAAAGGACGGAATATTACCCAATGATAAGGTGCAGTCAAGAAAGGTCCGACTTGGGCCGGCTCGTCACGCATTCTTCAACGACGTACTTTATCGGAGGTCGTTCACAAGTCCATGGTTGAGATGCATCGAGGCAGGAGGAGAATATCTTCTCAAGAAATCCATAGGGGAGCTTGTGGGAATCATCAAGGGGCTAGAATGCTAGCTCGGAAATGCAAGCTCATTTGGATACTTACGGCCGTCAATGCAACGAGATGCGATCAAATTAGTGCGAGAGATGCAATTCTTGCCAAATTCACGATAACATCTCTCATCAACAGCACAAGAAATGAATGTCATCTCGTCAAGATGGCCTTTCGATGTGTGGGGAGTCGATATTGTAGGACCCCTACCTCGGCTCTGAGGAATAATAAGTTTGTAGTAGTTGCAGAGATTATTTCACTAAGTGGGTAGAAGCCAAAGCTTTACCCGACATCAAAGCGGCTACAATCAAGAAATTCCTATGGGTCGATATTTTATGCGGTATGGTATTCGAAGGCTTTAATCTCGGACAACGGCACTCAATTCAAGACGAAGAGTCGAGAGTGGTTAGCCGAATATCATATTGATCAAGACTTCACTTGATCGCGCATCCTCAAGCAAATGGTCAAGTCGAGCAAACAAATCGGCATGATTAAACTCGGACTGAAAAAGAGGCTCAAGGCGAAGGGCGAGGATCGGGCGTTGCAACTCCCGAGCATCCTGTGGTCATACAGATGGCTCCAACGCATCAACGGGTGAAACACCTTTCTCCTCGACCTATGGGTGCGAGGCGATTATCCCCGCGGAGATCGGCGTCCCCTTCCTCGAGTGTTAGCGTATAATATTGAGACGAATGATCCCGATATCCGACAAGAGAAGGATAATCTCGAGGAGCGGAGAGAAATGGCCTCGGCCGTAATGGCAAGGTACAAGGTAAGATCTCTCAATATTACAACGCGAGGGTAAAATATGAGATATTTCAAAGTCGGAGACCTAGTTTTGAGAAAGAACGAAGCAAGTCGGCAAAAGGAGATCGGGGCCCTCTCCCCGAACTGGGAAGGCCCATATCAGATCCTAAAAGTCCACCCTAAAGGTTCATATCAACTAGGTCGGGCAGACGGAACTACAGTCCCTCGACAATGGCACGCGAATAATTTGAGGAAATTTTACGTCTAGGCCTTAGTCGATCAGTTTGTTTCTACTTATTTTACAAGATTTGTAATCAGTCCATGTGACAATTCTATCTTTATTATAATAAATGATGATTCCTTTTCTACTATTCATTAAGTATTTTTGTAATATTCTAAGTCCAAAAGGACGCTGGTTACAATCGACAAAGTATGGAGCAATCCGCGAGTCGGAACTCCCGACAACGCCACAAGCATATAATGCGCGAAGGCAAAAGAAGACTCGCAAGGTCGGGTCGATGTCCAAGTCAAAAGCCTAACGCACCTAAGGGTCGAATAAAGCGAGACAAAGGACGGTTCGCATGGTCGGGCCAAACGTCCAAGTCGGAAGTCTAACTTGCCCGGCGGGCGCTAGACCGAGACAAGGACGATTCGCAATGTCGGACTAACTCGAAGATCTAGCAAGCCTATAAGGCTAAAAAGCCAAGGCAAATAGATCGACCTAAAAGCCATATAGAGCCCAAGTGCATTATGAATCAAGTTCATAAAACACTTTGGGGGAAGGCAATATTACATCGATAAAGCGAGAGTTTAACAGAGCGAGGCTCGACAAGCAAGAAAGCCAAAGACAGTAATAAATGAGTAAGTAAATAATAACAAACAGAGAGACAAAAGGGCGTAAATTTCAAAACAAATTAAGGCCGGTCGAAAAGACCAAACCATTGTAAATGGAACATTCACCCAAGTCGATTCAAAGTCAAGAAAATGTACAAATAGTTACAAGAGTTAAAACTCAGAATATCAAAGTCCCAAGGAGGTCAGATAATTAAATAGAAGCATCAGGAGTCGGAGTAGCATCTTCGGGGTCGACGTAGGAGCAAGGGTGGCCGTGGAGTCGTGTTATCGGGAGCCGGGTTTCTTTGTGGGACCACCATACTTCGGGCAAGGGATACACCCCTTTGAAATTCATCAAGTATTGGTCATCTGGCGCCTCGAGTCGTGGTCATAGCAGCCAGGCTCTTCAAGCTTGTCGATCTCGACATCCGGATAAACCTTTCTTACTTGGTCCACCGCCTTGGTGAATCCTCCAAGTATGGCTGTCTGCATGATGACATCGAGATCCATGCCCAACTCTTCAGACTTCCGATACTCGAGAACCGTAGCAGCCCTCGCCTCTTCAAGCTGCCTAGAACTCGATCAAGTTCGGCTCTCAATTGATCTCTCTCTCAAGCATGATCGCTCGCTCGCGCGCAGCTTCTTCCTCGAGAGCTACTTTGGCGGCAGCCTCCTCCCCGCCGGCCGCAGCCAGATCTCTCCTCACCGGCAATGATAGCCTCCCGCTCCTCCTTGACCTTCTCTATCTCAAAGAAGCAGCCTTCTTCCTTGAAAACGTTAAGCTGCGATTCCAGACCAGTGACACTAGCTGACTCGATAGCAAGCCTGTCATTCAACCTCCGGATTTGTGTCTTCAACCCTTCCTCGCCAGACGGCGTATTCATACGCCGGGAAGCTTCTCGACTCATAAAGTATGCTTTGCAAGGAGGAAAAGCTAGGTTAAGATATACACATCCAGGGATATAAAAGAAATCGACAAGAGTTAGTGCATACCACGCGACCGACCCGGCTCTCGAGAGAAGAGGCCAGGACTGGTCGCCCGGCCTCTTGACATCGTCGGCCGACATCTCTCCCGAGAGGCGGCAAGATCGAGAGAAGGCTTGATAAGTTTGGCCTTTTCACTGCTTTTGCCGATCTCTCACTAGCTCCTCGAGGGCCGACCTCTTCTTTTGCAACCGGGTTGCTTCTTGAGCGGAGGCTTCTTCACTCCCTCCAACAAGAAAGTCGATAAGGTCGCCCTCTTCACGTATCGACCGGTGCTCATGGGTGAGTCCCTCCGAGGTAGAAGCCGGAGTTGGTTGTATGACAAGGGTAGTTGACTCGACACCCTCAGTCGACCCACCGACTTGAGCAGATCTTTCCTCGGACGCCGGAGGAGTAACTCTCGATCTGGAGGCGGCGACAGCAGCAGCCACAGCAGAAGCCTTCGGAACAGCAACCTTCGAGAATCTGCCCACTACACAAGTGAAAAAGGAGTCAGTATCAAAAATAGCAAAAATACAACTTCAAAAAGAATTAAGACTTGATAATAAAATAACCAAGGTTCATACAATTTTCCTGATCGACAGGATGAAGCGCTATGCATGGTACGGGGCCCGCCTCCTCGAGGCGGGCGAGGTCATAAAGGAGACTCAGGTCCTGTGTAACCACCTCGAAGGTAAATCTCTCGAGAGTAAGAGCCTCGTTAGGTGCGGCTTCACGACCCAGTTTGTCATCTCTTCCCTCTCTCGACCTCCATAGTCCGACATAGGGGTTATCCGACCCGTGTCGAAGGAAGAAGAACCTAGGCTTCCAATTCGAATGAGATGAAGGTCCTTTTGACACAAACTCATGACGATTGGCACGCTTCTGAAATGTGTACCACCCCGAGTCTCGCATCGCGGAGATCTTGTGCCACCATCGAAATAAAGGGACGGTGAAACCGATACCGCGACTCGGCAGCAATCAAGAAGCCCATCGAGTTCGGATGGCATTCGGCCCGGTGAGATACACTAATCTCGTAATGTCGAAGAATAGCTAGAATCGCCGGACATAGTGGGAACCTTAGCCCCATTGATAATTGGGCCTCATGACCGCATCTGAGAACCCTTCCGAGGGGCTCATCGGCAAATTGATCTTTGGCCGGAGGAAGTCGAGCTACGATTGAGGCTAGATAGCCCATATCTCCGCCGTGATTGGTCGAGATCATCCATGGTTAGACAAGAAGTGCACCCCTTAGGCCCTTTCCATCCATTCTAGTGGATAGTTTCTTGGGCTCCTCGATGATGCCAAAGGGCTCCCAGATTTGGGTTCGGGGTTGATCGGAAGAAGCGGATATAGGGGTTTGGTCGCCGGAACGGGACTCCTCTATCCTATCAGAGATTGTAGCACTACTAGACATGGACAGATTTAAGCAAGAACGGTAGGAACGATGAAAAAGATGATAGCGAGAAATGAAGCTTACTTGTGTTTTACGGAGAGAAAATGGAGAAATTGATAGGTGATTGATTCACCGTCTGGACTCCTCTCCCTTTTATGTGTTGATAGGTGCCGAATGACGGTGAAAAGACGTGATTTGGGGAGTTACTAGTAGTTATAACTCCCCACAAATCGCGAAGATCAGAGATGACATCATTTATGGCGTAAGACGAAGCGATAGTGCGTTCGACGTCACAAATGAACGCCACGATTGGCTAGAAGGAAACAGTGGCGCATTTAAACGGTTACACCATTTCCGCCAAGTTTTAGTCCAACTCAAGATGATTTCAAATTGGGCGATCCGACTCGGACAACGGAAGTCGCCTCTCAGTGTCCTGGGGCTTATGGCGATACCGGGTTACGCACCTCGAAATATCATCATCGAGTGGGATACGTAGATCAAATATTTACTAAGGCACATGAGCCAGATAAGGCATACAAGTCGGAATATCGACCTAGAAGCCTTGACACGCATGTCGATCCTCGCGCTACCAAATATGGCTAGGGACTCAAGTCACGACCATCGACTTTACGGGCAAATGCGGGACGTGAGTTCCAGGAGTCGATCATCCCAGGTCGGATAGATCGATATCGAGAACAGGGTCCACACCAGCTACGTCGGCCCAATATCCACAGGATAACTTGGGCGAGGGGTAAAGCCCAATTAAGGGTAAATATGACAATAGCTACAAACCGACTCATGTTAGGGTTAGGTCATGCATTGTCCTTATAAATACAACGTTCCAGGAACTACGTATGGCTTGATTCCTGGAATAAGAACAGGATACGTAGGCACTCTAAGAATCCCACTTAGACTCAGCCGCAACATACAAAACCCCTCTGTCGTTTTTGGCATTAGGGTTCTTGATTGTTCATCAATAATATAAGGAAAAGTCCAGATCTTTAAGGTGACATAATTTGTCATCGTCAAGCAACAATACTATATTAAGTAACACCACATTAAAGTAACTATTCGACTATACGTACCTATTGCACACAAAGTAACAATTCGTCAAGATGTAACGTCATCAACACCGAATAACGCATTAAAAAGTAACAATTCGATATCATGTAACGCCAAATTATTATTTTTTTCACAGGTAGTAACACTGAATTAAAGAAACTATACGACAATTAGTACATATTGCACATAAAGTCACAAAGCCATCGGTGTAAAAATTTCATAGCATCAAAACCTCATTAGAGTTACAATTTCACATCAAGTAACACCACATTAAAGTAACTATTCGACTACAAGTACCTATTGCACATAAAGTAACGATTCCTCAAAATGTAACGTCATCGACCCCAATAACACATTAAGTAACATTACTAAATTTTTTAAACGGTGGGACTTCATTTTTCTATGAAACATTGACGCACTAAGTAACAATTAGGTATTTCATTACATTAAAACCTCATTAGAGTAACAATTCCACCTCAAGTTTTTTACTTCAATTAAAGTAACTATTCGACTATAACTACCTATTGCATATTAAGTAACAATTCGTCAACATGTGACGTCATCAACAACCAATAACACATTAAACAACATTAACACATTAACACATTATCACATGTGACGTCATCAACAACCAATAACACATTAACACATTAAACATATTAACACATTATCCTGGGTGCAATTCTTTTTTTCCCCCCCATTTTTTACTTCCTATTTTAACGATGTGGATTTAGTTTTTTGTCAAAAGACATTTAATGCTAGAACCTCGCCGTAATTCCCTATATCTTGGTTTTTCAAAATATGCAATAATTCTTAGACGATTGAAAATCCATTTTATACAGCAAAACCCCTACGGTCCCGTCCAGCCAAATCCTCCTTATCCCGCAACATCCAAATGGAAGACTCACCAATGGAGTCCTCCGGCGAATATCAAGACCTTTTGAGATGCAGTTTTGATAAGCCCAACGGTGAAAACGCCACACCGACCACGGCGTGGTCCGGTAGAAGTGGTGCCGATGTAATCAAAAGCAGGCATGAAGATCCTTTCATCTATACAGGCGAAGGAGAGGATGATAATGAACTCAATGATTATGCTGATGACATCGATAATTTGATGGGAGAAAGGCATGGTGAAGATGAATTAGTCATACCCCTGGATGAATGTATCGATTTATGGCGGCCTTGGAAGCGTGCACTAATCATCAAACTCCTAGGTAAATCTATATCATACAGTTATCTCTCACAACGATTATTCAATTTATGGAAACCAGGTGGACGATTAGAACTTACTGATTTGGACAATGGGTATTACATAGTCAGATTTACCCGTAAGGAAGATTATGAAATAGCCTTAGAAAATGGTCCGTGGGTAATTCTGGGGCATTATTTAGCTGTAACTAAGTGGAAGCCCTTCTTTGAGCCGGTTGGAGGGGCCATTAAAATGACGCTAGCCTGGGTAAGCTTTCGAAGATTTCCGGTTTGGGTATCTAAGGAACGATTCTTGATGAAGATAGGGAACATGGTAGGTAAAGCGATTAAAGTAGACTCAAACACTCTTTATAATGCAAGAGCTCGTTTTGCCCATGTATGTGTTGAGGTTGACTTGGAGAAACCCTTGAAAACCTTCGTGTTCATTAATGGCAGAAAAAAGATGGTTGAATGGGAAGGCCTACCGATGGTGTGCTGGGATTGTGGAAAGTTTGGACACCGTAAAGAGGACTGTCCCTTAAACCAAACCCCTCCGACCCTACTGCACAAACTGCTTCTACAGGGAAGATAATTGAAGAAGGACCCACACCCAAAAAACCGTACGGCCCTTGGATGATTACCCAGACTAGGCGTAGGAGACCTATATCTTCAGCCACCAAGGCTAATGAACGTACCCCAAGCAATGAGCATAACAATAATACTAATGCATCTTCTGCACAACACGACAAGACCGATACTACTGGGTCTCGATTTTCAGTCCTTGGAGAGGATGATAACCAAGAAGACACCACGCCAGAAAATAACGAAGAAATTGAGGTAAAGGAAATGGATGATGTACCTGTTGAGGTAAGGAAGCTGAGAGTAAGTGTGAAACAGGTGGAGCCACATGGTGGCCAGGCAATAACCAAAGAGTTTCATAAATCCACGTCCCAACAGACTATTAGTAAGAACAAGCAACCGGAGGTAGGAGGAAGCAGTAGAGGGAAGCAAGGAAATAAGAATCTTAAGGGATGTGATAGTTTGGTGCACAATGCACATGATTTAATCAAGAAAAAGGGGCAGACCACTGAGCTGGGAGTTCAGGGACAGCAGATGAAACGAACTTCCACCGCAAGAAAGACTTCATCAGCAAGAACCGCTTTATCCGACATGTCCAACACCTCCAAAAGGCCTTTGCACCCAGGAGATAAAGTTATGCTTGCCAGACTTGTTAGCGTTGATTTCATGATGCCACCCCAGCAATCCAGAGACCATATCAAGACTCATCTGCCGGATTTTGGACAGTTGGCCACAAACGAGGGCACTTCCGGTGTGAAATTTGGGCTGCATCCGCTGTCCGAAGTGGGTGGGGAGACCCAACACAACTAGCTACCTCATCAACCTTAATTTTCTATGAAGATTTAGCACAAAACTGCCGAGAAACTTAGATTAAATTTTGTCTACTGTGAAAAATTCTGCTACTTCTGTCGATTATTTCCCGATTGTAAGACTTTGGTCGCTTTGACCCGTTTGATTAAAAAAAGATCTCCTAAAAAAATATGCAATAACTCATTTTGGTGTTTCGTAGGTACCACATTTAATGGGAAAACGATACTCATATATCACTCAGTTACTACAATATTGCACAAAAAAAAACCACCATGGGTATTTTGGTACATCTACAATCATTTTGTCATTTTTAATCACTCAGATTACAAGATGTCCTTTGATCCCTATTTTTTTAAATTTGATGTCCTTCTGGCCTCTTTCCCCTTATTATATTAACCCAAACATGTTTGGTTGAATGAGAAAATAAAAACCTCTTTCTTTAAATTTTTGTTTTTTTTCTTCTTCTCAATTTTTGCTTTTCCGCCAAATATAAAAGAAATGATTGTTGATAAAAGATTTTTTTTTGTTACACGTTTTCTAGTCGACACAATTTATCCTACCACCACCCACCTTACTACCACTACCCATCCTACGACCAACATAGCCTATACTACCCACCCTTGCCACTACCTCTACAACCAACCGTATCATCATTGGTGTCCACACACCCTTTCACCACACATGTCACCACATCCGTCACTACATCCTCATCATCAAATCATCAATTGCCACCAACAATCCCACCAACCTCGTCTCCGTGCACCTTACCCTAACCCTTTATCGTTCCCCCTACTGTTGCCCACCCAGATACAACCCTTTCCACCATACAATCACCACTCGCCGCCATTGAACCACCTTATAACAACATTCCGTCAACAACCTACCATTCTTACCACCGAACCACTCTGACATAGTTGAACCAACCCTCAACCTCACCACCACTCATTGCTACCACCTGTTGATCTTTCCCGCCACAACTCACCGATTCTTAACCACCATGCCGTCATTGACTCACCTTGCCACCATCCATCGTCGGCCCAACACCTTGTTGTGCGTAAACACCCGAAACAAAAAGTAAAGCACATCGGAATATAAATGGAAGAACAAGAACACAGATTTAATGTGGTTCGGCAATTCGCCTACATCCACCGAAACAACATTTTTTAGATTAGAGAAAAGTTTACACACACAACTTTATCTCTCAGGATCCTCACTTTGTACTGAAGCTAATACTTAGCTGAAAAATGGGATGCTTCTACAATTGAGGAAGGGGTAGTTTATATAGGTGAATATGGTGTCATATTTTCTTCCGTAGGCAACTAGTATCCAAGACTTGTTGATGATATCTTGGACTTTCCATACTTAGTTGCAGCCATTCAAGACTTGTAGCCTGAGCCACCATTTCTATAGTGTATCAGCCACCATTTCTACAGTGTATCAGCCATGTTGAAAGTGAGACACCATTCCAACAATCTCCACCTTGTCGAACTTTCCCCCACTGAAAAATGTTGCTTCCATTTGCGCCCGTCACTCGTGAAATATTGACCAAGTCCAAGCAATGTTGGAACTTGATCTTCGTAACCACCTTTGTCAACATGTCTGCCGGATTGTCTGCAGTCCCGATCTTCTGTAGTAGAATGTCCCCTTCTTCTACTATTTCCCGAGCAAAGTGGTATCGAACGTCGATGTGCTTGGTGCGACCATGATGGACTTGATTCATTGCCAGGCATATGGCACTTTGACTATCACGGAAAATTTCAATATTCTCTTGATGAATCCCTAAGTCCTTCACCAAATTATGGAGCCAAATGCCTTCCTTAAATGCTTTTGTGATTTCCATATACTCTGCCACTGTGGTAGACAAAGCAACCATTGACTGTAGCGTTGATCGCCGGCTCTCACCGTCCTCACCTTTGGTAAACACGTAACCAGTCGTTGATCGACGCTTGTCTAAATCACCAGCATAATCTGAATCGATGTATCCGACTAGATGATTGACATTCGTCTTGTCTTTCTGGATTTTCAAACCAATATCCACAGTTCCATGAATGTACCGTAAAATCCATCTTACTGCTTGCCAATGTCCTTTACCTGGGTTGTGCATATATCGGCTTACCATGCTGACAGCATAAGAAATGTTAGGCCCTGTACACACCATTGCATACATCAGAGCTCCAATTGCATTTGCATATGGGATATAATCCATTTGCCTCTTCTCTGCTTCTGTTTTTGGAGAGATGGATGCACTCAAGTTGAAATGCAGGGCCAGTGGAGTACTTACAGGTTTCGTCTTGTCATCAATACCAAATCTACAAGTATGTTTTTGAGATCTCGAGTCTGTGTCAAACCGACTGTGCCATTCAACTTGTCTCTATGGATTTCCATTCCTAGAACCTTTTTGGATTCTCCAAGATCTTTCATCTCAAACTCTGAACTCAGTTGAGCCTTCAATTTTTCGATCTCCACCTTGCTCTTAGATGCAATCAGTATATCATCAACATATAAGAGCAAATAGACAAATTTACCATCTCGGAGTTTCTTCAAGTAGACACAGTGATCAAAATGACTGCGTTTGTACTTCTGTTTCTTCATAATGCTATCAAAACGCTTGTACCACTGTCTTGGACACTATTTCAGACTATAGAGTGATTTCCTCAACTTGAAAGCCCAGTTTTCACAGCATGCAACTTTGAATCCTCCAGGTTGTGCCATGTAGATCTCCTCATCCAAAGTTCCATGTTGGAATGCAGTTTTGACATCAAGTTGATCAAGCTCAAGGTCGTATTGCGCAACCAAAGCTAGCAGCATTCGTATAGATGAATGCTTAACGACAGGTGAAAATATCTCATTGTAATCGATACCTTCCTTTTGAGCATAGCCTTTTTCTACCAGTCTAGATTTGTATCTAATACTGTCACTGCCAGGAGCACTATCCTTCTTGGCATAGACCCATTTGCAACCAATCGCCTTCTTTCCTTTTGGAAGTGGAACAAGCTCCCAAGTCTAATTCTGATAAAGAGATTGCATCTCTTCCTCCATTGAAATCTTCCAATTTTCATTTTCCACACTTTTCTCAGCTTCTTTGAAGTTGTATGGAATATTATCTCCGGTAATTGAAAGAGCATATGCTACTATGTCAGTGTAGCGAGCAGGTTTCTGAATATTTCTTTTCGGTCTTCTAGTGGCAATAGATTCTGGTTGTCTAACCTCAGGTGTAAGTTCTGGAACCTCCACCTCAACAAAGCTTTCATTCTGATCTTCAAATTCGTCTTCAGGTGAGTTAGTTGCATTATCATGATTCGTATGAATCTCAAACTCCACCTTCTTATAAGAATTCGGATTATCATTCTCTTTGTCTTGTGCTGTCTGTTTCAACATCACAGACTCGTCAAAAGTGACATCTCGACTTATGACAATCTTCTTTGACTCGGGATCCCAGAGGCGGAACGTCTTAACTCATTCAGTAAATCCCATGAAAAGAGCTTTCTTGGCTCGAGGATCCAGTTTTGACTCTATTACATGATAATATGCAGGACAACCAAATATGCGCAAAGAATCGTAATCAGAAACAGCTTTCCCAGACCATACCTCATTTGGAATTTTTCCTTCCAGTGCTGCAGTTGGTAGTCTGTTTATGATATAAGAGGCATAAGATAACGCCTCTCCCCAGTATTCCTTGTTTAATCCAGATTGAGATTGCATGCATCGAACTTTATCAAAAAGAGTTCGATTCATCCGTTCAGCAACACCATTTTGATGTGATGTTCTTGGTACAGTGAAATGCTTGACTATACCTTCTTCCAAGCATACCTTCTTAAATGGATCTGATTTGTATTCTCCACCATTATCAGAACGGAGCCTCTTGATTTTTCTTCCTGTCTGAGTCTCGATCATTTTCTTCCAAGTAAGAAAGATGTCCAAAACTTCATGCTTGTGCTTCATGGTATACACCTAGACATATCTTGAAAAATCATCAATAAATGTGACAAACCAATGTTTACCTCCCAGTGAAGCATTCTAAAACGGTCCCCAAACATCAGTGTGCACATAGTCCAATGCTCCCTTGGTTTGATGGATGGCAGTGCCAAACTTGACTCTTGTTTGTTTGCCAAAGACACAGTGTTCACAAAAGTCAATTTTTCCACCCTTGGCACCCTTCAGTAAACCTTTACTCACAAGGTTTTGCAAATCCTTTTCACCAACATGCCTTAAGCGCATGTGCCAGAGCCTTGACGTATCGGATAAACTCTCTTTAGTGTCAGTAGAGATGGATACTCTTCTGAGAACTGTATGGGCATCAAGGTAATAAAGATTTCTTTCTCGATTACCTTTCATGGCTAACAATGCACCTCTTACTACCTTCATAACTCCACCTTCCATGGTTATTTTGTAACCCTTAGATTCTAGAGTCCCCAGAGAAATAAGATTTTTCTTCAAATCAGGTACATACCTTACATATGTAAGTCTTCTAATTGTACCGTCGTGCATCTTCAACCGTACTGATCCAATGCCTTTTGTTTGACAAGCATTGTCATTTCCCATAAGGACAACTCCTCCGTCTATCTCCTCGAAACTTGAGAACAATTGTCGATCTGGACACATGTGGAGAGAACATCCAGAATCCAGAATCCATCTTTCAGATGAATTAGCAGAAGAAGATGCAGTGAATGCCGTGTCTCCATCTTCTGTCTTTTCTGCAACATTTGCAGTAGTATTGTCCTTATTTGGACAATCCTTCTTCCAGTGCCCCTTTTGACGACAATACGTGTATTCATCCTTTTCAGGTCATCTTCGAGAGTCTCCTCTCAACTTTGAGCGAGCACGTCCAAAAGACTTTGTTGATTTGTTGTTTGACCGACCTCTCGATGCCGTCAGAGCTTCTGATGTAGTATCTTCATGATCATGTTGATCCTTCTTCTGATACTCATTATTCACCAAAGCATTTGAAACATCAATGAATTTAACCTCGCTTTTACCGTATAACAGAGTTGTGGTTAAATTTTCATAAGCTTTTGGCAATGAATTCAACAACGACAGTGCCATATCTTCATCCGTAATCTCCACATCTAGGTTCTGCATATCCGCAAGAATCTTGTTGAAATTATCCAGATGCTCAATCATGGGCATACCTCTTTTGTACTGAAAACGAAAAAGCTTCTTTTTCAAGTAGAGACGATTCTCTACGCTTTTCGATATACTTGTCCTTCAGTTTCTTCCAAAGAATTTTCGCCACGGTCTCCTTCATGACGAAATATTCTGCTCCTTTGCTAAGCACAATCGGATTGTGCCACAAGCTTGCCGGTTGATGAAATCCCAATTTTCATTGGACATGTCCGTAGGTTTAGAACCTAAGGCCACATCGGTTCCTTCCCGGAATAAAATATCTGAAACTTCACATTGCCACATACCAAAGTTGTTGGTGCCATCGAATTTCTCCACCTCGAACTTTGTATTGGACAACATATTTCTCCTCATTGAACCGCGAGTGATTTTTTCCTCTGCAACCTCTGAAACTGATTGGTTGTCAGCCATTAGAAATAATCTCAATCAGTGTTTCTCCCTTTTCGAGACCTCGAATGGAAAAACGGAGCTCTTAAATGAACTCATAACGGTCCAATTAGCTAGGAACCGACCAAAGTTTGAAAAATATTGAGCCAAATCATCTAGATTTGCAATTTGGTTCAATCGGTTTAATTGTTGGCTCAATTTTTGTCAAAGAAAATAAAGTTGACTGGGTCTGGTCAAAGGGCTGACAGGCTCAAGCTTTATCGTAAACACCCAAAACGAAAAGTAAAGCACTACGGAATATAAATGGAAGAATATAAACATAGATTTAACGTGGTTCGGCAATTCACCTACATCCACCGAAACAGCAATTTTCATATTAGAGAAAAATTTACACACACAAATTTATCTCTCAGGATCTCACTTTGTACTGAAGCTAATACTTAGCTGAAAAATGGGATGCTTCTACAAGTGAGGAAGGGGTAGTTTATATAGGTGAATATGGTGTTATATTTTCTTCCGTGCAACTAGTATCCAAGACTTTCCATACTTAGTTGCAGTCATTCAAGACTTGTAGCCTGAGCCACCATCTATAGTGTATTAGCCATTGAAGAGAGTTTGAGAATGTGTTAACACAAGAGTAAACTTCAACTTAGTTTATTCATTGATATGAGAGGTGTATAAATAGATACAAATGAGAGAGAGACTAGCTAGCTAGCTTGGGCGGCCACTTGAGTATGTAGATGTGGGCGGCAAGCATGCAAAAAGTAAAAGTAAAAGCTATGTCTATGACATAAAGTAAACTAGAGTTTGACATATTAATTGTTTATATGAGAGTTTGAGAATGTGTTAACACAAGAGTAAACTTCAACTTAGTTTATTCATTGATATGAGAGGTGTATAAATAGATACAAATGAGAGAGAGACTAGCTAGCTAGCTTGGGAAGTGCCACTGAGTATGTAGATGTGGGCGGCAAGCATGCAAAAGTAAAAGTAAAAGCTATGTCTATGACATAAAGTAAACTAGAGTTTGACATATTAATTGTTTATATGTATCACAATTAATATGTCTTTTATAAATAAATAAAGTGTACTAATAATATAATACACGAAATAGAGATCATTGAACATGTTACTCAAATAGAGGCATAAGAGCACCTCTTGAGGCTCAAGACCTATTTGAGTAATATTTCCACACCCCCTCAAACCGGGTGTATATGTTAATGCAACCAAGTTTGCTACTTAGTCTCATTGAACATAAGAGGTGGAATAGCCTTGGTAAGGATATCGCATTCGATGACCTTTGAGGAACATCTTGGAGTTGAATAATCTTGGCATCAATCTTCTCCTTCAAAAATGTCTGTCAATGTCCACATGTTTTGTTTTGTCATGATGGACTGGATCCTCCGCCATGCATAGTCTTTGAGTTATTATCACAAAGCAGAGTGTGATAGGTTTGTCAAGAGGTTTCTTTGAAGTTCGAGTAAGTACTCTTTTGATGCAAAGAGCTTCACAAATGCCTAAGACAAGTGCCACGAGTTCACTTCAAGATCGCTTCTAGACACGATGAGGTTGTTTCTTGCTCCTCCAAGTAACAAGATTGCCCCATACATACATAGGAGCAGAGCTTTGTGGTCGACCTTCTATCTATGTGGCATCAGCCTAATCGACATCGAGTGTAGACCTTGATGGATCTATCGGCCAGACTTGGTGAAGTGTAACCCTTGGCCAGGAGTGGACTTTAAATACCTCAAGTATCTATTCACAAGCATCCCAATGTTGCTCAAGTAGAGGCAAGTGCATGAATCAAGCTAACCAGATCGACACCATATGCAATATCCGGTCTTGTATGGGATAGGTAGATGAGTTTCCTACAAGTCTTTGATATTGTTCCTTTCTTACAAACAATGTCACCATGTAGCAGGTATGCCTGGGTCTACTGGGGATACACAGTTTGCACCCCAAAGATGCCGCTTTTCTTCAAGAGTCCAAGACATATTTCCTTTGGGAGGCGAGATTCCTTTGATGTTTCTAGCTACTTCCATGCCAAGAAAATACTTAAGTAAACCCAAGTCTTTAACCTGAAATACCTTTGCCAGTTCTTTCAAGTGTTGGATCTCGGCGAGGTCATCTCCAAAGAAGGATGATATCATCCACATAGACAATAAGAATAGACCTCTTACGGTTGGTTGTCTTGATGAACATAGTGTGATCGAATTGCATTGGTGATATCCAGCAGACTTTGACCACAGCTTGTTAATTTTCCAAACCATGCCCTTGGTGATTGCTTTAGGCCATATAGAGATTTCCTCGGTTGCACACCTTGCCTTGAGTATGAGGATTGATAAAACCAGGAGGTATAGTCATATAAACCTCCTCAAGAAGGTCCCCATTTAGAAAAGCATTTTTATGTCCAATTGATGAAGAGGCAGTCAAGTTGGACGGTAGAGAAATTAGTACCCTGCGGTGTTGAGCTTTGCCACGGTGCAAAGGTTTCTTTATAGTCAATGCCATAAGTTTGAGTGAATCCACTGGCTACCAATCGGCTTTGTACTTGTCAATAGTGCCATCAAGAGTGTACTTGATAGTGAATAACCATTTGCGGTGATTGTCTTCTTGCCTTTTGGAAGAGTTGTGAGATCCCAAGTATGATTATCCGGGAGGCGATCATCTCTGTTTTATGGCTGACCTTCCACTTATCATTTTGAAGGGCCTCTGAATATTTCTAGGGATAGAGTGAGAGTCCAGTCCTGTGTAAACATGGCAAAAGCACAGAGACAAGCGATCATAAGATAAATAAGTATGAATAGAATGATCGGTGCATGATCTCTTCCTTTCCTTAGAGCAATAGGTCGCTCATCCACTTGAAGAGGCTCTTTGAGAGTCGATGGTCGAGGTTGTGGACTACTGGTTCGAGAGGTTGCCGAGGCTCTGGGTCGGTGAGCTCTGTGATGACAGATCGAGCGAGGGTCACCATCTTTGAAGGTTATAGTCTGTCTGGGAGAGTAAATTTGATGATGGTCGATGAGCTCGGGTCGGCGAGCCTGGCGAGAGTTAGGACTCTCTTTGAGGGTAAATGGTTTCTTTGAGGAACGGACTTAGTTCAATCTCAATCGAGTTTCCATCGAGTGGATGGCTCGAGAGGGTTTCTTTGTAATATGGAGTCCTTTCAAAAAATTTCACATCCATAGAATTGTAAAATTTCTTTTCAGTAGGAGAGTAACACTTGTAACCTTTCCTGTCCTGTGCATATCCAAGGAAAATGCACTTATGAGCTTTAGGATCAAGTTTACTTCTGTGTTGAGCATGGACATACACAAACACAGTACAACTAAAGATCTTTGGAGGCAACTGGGAAACAAGATGATGGCAGGAGTGTGTGGTCAGTAGGGTTTGGAGTGGAGTTTTGAAACCTAACACTCTGCTGGGAAGTCTATTGATTAAGTATGTGGAAGTCAATATAGCTTCACCCCACATATATTTTGGAACATTTGTGGTAAACATAATAGACTCTAGCCATTTCAAGCGGATGCTGTTCTTTCTCTCAAAGAACCCCATTTTTTGAGGGGTTTCAACACAACTCTTGATATGGACAATCCCTTTATCCATCAAGAAATTAATGAGATGAGACTCATAATATTCAAGAGCATTGTCAGTCTTCAAGATTTTGATCTTAGTGTCAAATTGAGTGGAGACCATGTTGTAAAATTCTTGAAAGATGGGTCCAACTTCGGACTTATCCTTCATTAAAAATAACCAAGTGGTTTACGTGTGGTCATCTATGAAGGTAACAAACCACCTCTTTCCTCTGTTATGCTTTTTACTCTTGAGGTCCCCATACATCACTTTGTGAATTAGGGTGAAAGGTGAGGAGGGTAAGTGAGGTAATTTAGCATACATGATTTGGTGAGTTTGGCAACCGACATATATCACATTGAAGATCATTAAGATTGCATCCTTTAAATAATTCAGGAGTTAAAGTCTTTAAATAACCAAAACTAGGATGTCCTAATCTATAATGCCATAACATAATATTGTCTCTGATTTGAGAGCAGTCTTGGAGGGAGAATCAGTCTTGAGTTTCTGTCTTGGCGAGGTGAACAATAAAACGATCTGAGCAAGTTTTGGCTCTTTCCATTACTTCTTGTGAATAAGTATCTTGGAAAATACACGATTGTCTTTAAAAGTGATTTGTCAATTTAGGTCCTTAGTGAGTTTCTTGGTGATATGAGATTACTGATCTAGCTTTGGAACAAACAGGACATCATTGAGATAGATTTTATCAAGTAAGTTTGACAATTCCAAAACCTTGAGCATATGAAAAGATCCATCGCTAGATTTTAATTTTATGAGTCTGGCGGCGGGGTTTGAGGTTATATAATGTGTCTTTATTTCTGTCATATGAGATGAGGCCCCGTAATCAACTATCCAGTGCCATTCTCGAGTTGGGAATAAGGTATACTGTCTTGGTATGAGTGGCAATGCCTGTGTGAGAGAGTTATCGTCTTCCGCCATTTGAGAAACTCTTTGAAGAGAGCTAAGCGAGAATCCACAATATCACCGGTGATTCCATCTGCTTTGAGAGTGTTTGGACTCGAGACAAGTCTTCCATCTTGCTTTGTCTGAGTTATACTTTTCATAGATCTTGACGACCCAAGATTATTGTTGTAATCAAGTCTGTGATTTGTATATGGAGTGGAGTCATTAACCTCGATCTGTTGAGATTTACTTAATGAGTAGGATGCTTGGATGAAGACATTCTTGATAAAAGCGATCTTGAGTTTTGCGGCGGAAAATTAGAACTCAAAGTAGTCTACGATACCATGAAGAGAGTTTGAGAATGTGTTAACACAAGAGTAAACTTCAACTTAGTTTATTCATTGATATGAGAGGTGTATAAATAGATACAAATGAGAGAGAGACTAGCTAGCTAGCTTGGCTGCCACTTGAGTATGTAGATGTGGGCGGCAAGCATGCAAAAGTAAAAGTAAAAGCTATGTCATGACATAAAGTAAACTAGAGTTTGACATATTAATTGTTTATATGTATCACAATTAATATGTCTTTTACAAATAAATAAAGTGTACTAATAATATAATACACGAAATAGAGACTGCTGAACATGTTACTCAGCAGAGGCATAAGAGCACCTGTGAGGCTCAAAAGACCTTTGGAGTAATATTTCCACAGCCATCATTGTTGAAAGTGAGACACCATTCCAACACACCTGACCAACCATCGGCACAGACCTATCACACCACCATTAACCCTGCCCACCTGGCCACCACCTGCCATAACTTATCACTGCAACTGATCGCCACAGACCCAACCGTGCAATACCTACCACAAATAAACTATCTTACCACCACCCACCATTACCTTCCCAACCACCACCCACCCTACCTCATCACCACAACTTGTTGCCACCAACCCACTCTACCCACACCCACCGCCACCAACCTACCATGCTGCCACTAAACCAACCTACCAACGGCCAATGTTGGCCTAACCCTCCACCACCCCTTATGGTCGACCTACCCGACTGCCACATGTTACTGTTGACCCAACTTGCCACCACTCGCCATCGGAAACCCACTTCTCTACTAGCACCCACCACCACTCCTACCACTATTTGAAGTCACTTACCCCACCATCACAAGTGTATTCAATATTTTTCTTTTCTCAAAAAAAGGTTAAACCCTAACTCGGAGAAGTCTCACTCGTCCGACCCCCACAGAATGAGTGGAGATGTTAATCGGGGCCTGTGATCAGAAGTCGAGGACTGCCTTTTACCAATAAAGCGAAAAAGAAGTCGTCAATTTACGGGATTCGAACCTCCACACTCCAGCTCCTGACCCAGCTGTCACTACAATATCCAAACCCTTTACCACTAGGCCATTTCCAGGGGATAATATTTTTCTTTTCTCATCTTTTGTTTTCCAAGGTCAACACCAAACATGCCCTAAGTTTCTTTATGCCTTTGATTCGCATAAATTTATAATAGTCAAGCATCATAATCAAAACTGATGGTAACTAATTAGAAGGGTGCAATTACACACGTCCGTCTATTTATTGACAAATGTCTTTAATATAATGGTCGTTTCGCCTCCTCACACGGATGCATTGTAGTTTGTCTGTTTTAAAATTTACCCCTATGATGAAACATCAATTTCCAGAGAATTTGGTTTCACTTTAAAAAAAAGAATTCCAGTAGCGTGAGATTTATCATACTAAATATCTTACAAATTAGTAGCAATGTTCACCCTATTATGGCATATGATACCTATTTCCATTCCTATTTATTTAGAAAATAATTATGATTATTTTATTTTATTTATTTATTTTTTAACTCAGTGAAATTGGAATTTCTACAACCGACATGTAGGCCTAAAGTAGAAGATAAATTTTCTAGTACTCAGACATGTAATATTGAACAATACCTCCACATTTCTTTATCTATGCGATAAAAATATGCATATAATTATAACCCTATATGATGCAAGCTTTGTATTTTCTCTACGTTGTTGAATATAAAGCGTCGGACCTGGTAAGGTAAGAAGAATTCCGGTCAATAAAGCCAATCTCAGTTTTTGTTTTTTTATTTACATAAAACCAATTTTAAATTTAAGTAAGTATTACTCATCCAGGGACGGAAGCAGAGGGTGGCTTGGGTGGGCACAGCCCACCCGATTTTTATTTTCGGTACACCAAAAACCTTATATAATTCAGTTCAAAACCGTTAGTTGTCTTAATCCAGCTCACCCGATCATACAAATATCGTCAAGTAGCCCACCCGATCACCAATTCCTGGTTCCGTCCCTGTACTCATCTGACTAGAATTAAATCCTCAAACTTGTTAATATGATTTTTTCTTTTTCTTTTTTCAAGATGGACATTTTATTACTTCAAGTCATCACGGCAGAAAGAAAATCACATAGTATACTTCCATGCGGAATGCGCAACTAGAAGGCAAAAAGCAATATACTATGACCAACATCTAATCTATTTGCCAAGCCAACCGGAGATTTCTTGCTCTCTGCACTAAGTTTTTAACTATTACGGACACCGGAGATCTCTCAACATCTCGATTATGGACTGCTTTATCATCCAAATTCCATAAATAGTTTCCCGGAAGAAATACCTCCACTTTGTAGTCCCTAGCTGCCACAGTTGACTCTGTCTGAGATTCATGTCGATCCAGTCAAATGCTGTTCTAGTCGAAAAGAATAGCTTCCAGCATTCTCGTGGTACACTCCGTAACCAAATCTCGATAGCCCATTGACAGTCTCGAAGAGCATGCAATATTGATTCATCTTCCTCATCACACAACGTACATTCAGGGGAAGAAATAACATGCCGCATCTAATGAATCTCGGCCACAATTAATCCACCATGTGTAATGAGCCATAATAAATAATTACCTCGTATTGGCCCCTTCAAGCTCCATATTGATATCCATCTTCCATGTTCATTCTCGGCTGCATTTCCATGCGATTGCAAAAAAAAATCCGTCGATGCGGTATACACACCTTTAGGATCAGCATGCCATTTGTTGTGTTGTTGGTCTCTGTCAAATCCCTCCCACAACACCCCGTGCGCTTTGCAAATGCTACGCCAACCAGAGAACATCCCGGTTTAAGTGTCCCCGTCAACTCCTTGTATTTTTGAGATAGGACGTTGACCCAAAGGGTGTTCTTTCGACTGATCAAACTCCACACCATTTTACCAAACAACGCCAGATTCATTTGATTTAAATGCCGGAATCCCATGCCTCCTTCATGTTTCGGGGTACATATTTTATCCCATGCAACAGTGTGTATTTTTCGACCTTCTTCATCATCTCTCCAAAAAAATTCTCTGCAAATTTTCTCCATTTTCATAATAATTCCTGTGGGCAGCTTTACGGTGTTCATGATATAGTACGGTTGAGTTGTACGGTGTTCCAGCTCTCGAAAGTATCTTCGACTTCCAATTTTTTAGCTTCTTTTTCATTTTATCCACAATCGTCATATACTGAGATATTCTTTGTCTGCCTTTAACCAGAGAGACGCCTAAATAGGTACCCAAGTCACTCGAGTGTTGCATTTGAAGGCAGACCGTTATTTTAGTTCTCTTCGCATTGCTTACATTCCCAGATGTGCATAAAGTTGATTTTGCGGCACTTACTCTTTGACCCGAACATACACAAAAACCTTGTAGAACATATTCGATTTCTAGCGCCTGTGTCTCAGTTGCCTCTCCAAATAATAGCAAGTCATCGGCAAAAAATAAATGAGATATAAGGGGGCCATTTTTTGATAACCTGATGGGCTTCCATCTTCCGTTAGTCACAGACTCCTCAATTTTCTCGCTAAGAACCTACATACATAGCATAAAACGATATGGAGCAATCGGGTCACCTTGTCATAGGCCTCTACTATGTTTGAAGTGTATGATGTAATATCGTCGGATGGATCAAGATCCACCCGATTACGCGGCGAAAAGTACAAGATCTAGATCTAACAACCAAAATACATAAATAAATAGATCTAACCTACGAGGGGGTTAGATCGCTTACCGGTTTATTGTGAATAAACGTCTAGAACAATCTTCAATCCAATCCGAGCTAGTTGAGATCCTAGTTGAGAAGCCAAAGTCTTCCAACGTGTATCTCCAAGCACCACCAGGTGGATGGTGTTTCAAGCCGCCGGACCTCCTCGATATGCTACCTTAGAAAAACCCGAAGTTTTTCTAAAACTCGAACCCTTAGTAAAATAGCCGAAAATTCTAAGCTATTTTACTCTCAAATTTCGTGCATGTGTATTGGCTTGGGAGAACTCTCTTTATATAGGAGAGAAATCCTAGCCTCCAAGGCATTATTTAATTAATACAAAATCAATCAAAATAATCATTTTCCTTAAAAAGATAAATCTAAAATATTCCTAAATTAATTAGGATATACATAAGATTTTCTTTTCCTTAAATTATTTAACACATAAATAATTTAATCACATGTCTTATTATTTATTAAGAAAACTAATTTCCTAATAATTAATCAACATAAAATGCGCCCCACCCTAGAAAAAATAGGCCTACACGCATTTTTGACACATTGGGCCGAGTCCACGAAAAAACTCTTTTCCGTGTATTTAATTATCTAGTCCAACTACACAATTAATCCACATATCAATTAAATAGTCTAATTCAACTATTTAATTATAATTGAGGTAAACGACGAGGAAACCTATATGCTATATTAGGAGCCACGTCGGGGACCATGGACCCATATTCGATAAGCTACAATAAATTAAATAAAATTATTAAATCGGACCGAACAATTATATTCAATCTATTAATTCGGGATTACACCACCATAAACCCGAAATCGAACTCGCGAATATAGATAACTTACACTCAACCATGAGTTGATAAGCGCCCACCGATATAATCATTACATACGGATAAATCCTCCATAGATATTTCATTTCGAGTCGGGATATTTCCGTAAACCCTTCTCGAAACATATTATCTTTATTTACCATTAACCCCTGGTGATCAATTAGTTCACATACCGGACTAGTAGCTAATTAGTCTAACATAAACTCCGGGATCGATCATTTTCTTAGGGCTAACAAATAAGGAATCATGTTCTGCATCTACTTCCCGAGGAAGGAATGGATTCCATATCTCGTGATAGCACGGACTACTCACTCATCCCGAATAGAGCCAACGAAGTGTTGGACCACATATTACGAAGTGATCCTTACTAACACATCAAACTCTACCCTAGTCTAAGCAGTTGTCTGTGATCACCTCAGGATTGAGATTAATCCATATATGATCATCTTGTGATTCGATAAGACCTCTCGATTACGGAATTATATCGAGAATTCAAATCAAATCGGTCGAGCCCTATATGATTATCATCATATATAAATGCCCCACTAGGTACCCTATTACCGACAGTCCGAATAAGACTGTCACACCGTAAAGTGTTCTGGGCGCATTATTAGCATATTAATCATGAGACCCGTACTCAGATTAATCAACGCTGCAGACTAAGTTAATTTTAAGTACATCTCACTAACTCAATCCTCTTGTGTATAGCCATACACTGAGTTATGTGATTACATAAACGAGGTATTTAGGGTTTTCAGTAGTGTCTTAATTATAAACATAAATGCATACAACAAGATGAATTATTAATTCTGTCCTAAAACAATTACATAATTGTCTTTCGGGCACTACACTTAACATGAAGGACTCTAGTTTCTCCCCATTCCACATCACAGACAACCTTGCAGAAGTAATACAATGTAAAAGAAGACGTACCAAATCATATGATAAGCCGATTGTAAGGAGTATATTTTGCAAGAAATTCCAATCTACTCGATCGTATGCCTTTTCAAGATCCACCTTGCTTATCATGTACCCCTTCTTCCTCTTCTGATTGTGTAAATAATGCAACACTTCTAGAGCCAAGATAATATTTTCAGCACTACCTCGTTCCGGGATAAAAGCACTTTGTGTTGTACTTACAAGTTTGCCAATGACTTGCTTTCAATCGATTTCCCAAACCTTTAATAACAAGCTTAACAATAACATTAGCCAAAGCAATGGGCCTAAAATGAGTGGGTGACTCGGGATTTTCGATTTTAGGTATAAGATAAATCAAAATTTCATTCATATGGCTTGGGAAAGAATACTCCTCGAAAGCAGACTTCACAAATTGGCATCGGCAGTGGTGTAAATTAGCCTCATCTGCGTATAAATCTACAAAATAATTACGCACTGTCCCTTTAATATCGTCTTCATTTGTACTTCATGAACCATCATCTCGTTTAGTAGTGAGAGTAGCACGTTGTTTTCTTTGCAGCGCATTGATGTGATAATAATGTGTGTTCCGTTCCCGGTCTGACTCTTTTTCCTTAAATTATTTATCGTTGGTCGCCCGGTCTGACTGTTAATGTTAGGAAAAATGCGATAATACAATAAAAGAATGATCTCCAAGGCACGTTAAACGCTTCTTTAAAGAGATGTTTTTACGATCTCTCTCAGGATACAATGGAGTACAACTTTGAGACACTATATGTTTATTCTGATGATGCTTCTGAATGAAAAAACGTTATGATACTGAATGCCGGAGTTCTCTATATATAGACAAGTAACCGATATGGTACCACTTCGTCTTCAAAGGATATGTCCCATGAACAAGCACCAACGAAATGGTGTGACCCAATGGACAAGCACCAAGGAAATGGTGTGTCCCAATGGAAAAAATCCCTCTACGAAAAGGTATGCATTCGCATGGGTTCGAACCCCGGCTAACTCAGCGTGCAACGACACAAGTGAAACAAAATTAAAAACTGACTTTGTGAATAAATATCTAATCCTAATTGTTTAGTCTGAATCCAAAGATGTAGGAATGTATATGTACCTTAGTATTGTTTTAGGTTAGTCGGCATATCTGCGTCCGGCTCAGGGAAAGACGCAGGGTTGACTGTATTGCTATTAGCAGACGAATGTGCGGGGAAAGCAGCAGCTAATATATCATGTCCGTGGTTTTCCCATGTTACATGTTATGTACCAATTCGGTCAATCCGGAATGGATCGGTTAAATATTCTATTGGGGAGTCTTTCTTCCTGTTGGGTCTATTCGGGCTGTATTATTTTCAAAGAAACCTTTAAGAGCATCACAATATATCTACTTAAATATGTAAATTAAGGTGAATCACACTTTAATATGTTGTTTCACCTAAAACATCTCACTGATTTTTTTTTTTACATATATTCAATTATTATTAACACGTCGTTTATTAAATTTGAAGTCTGAAATCTGAAGTATGAAGTTTGAAGTCTGGTTACATTAATTAACTGAATAATTTAAGTGTTGAAATTGATTAGACCAGTTTGATAACACTATAAGTATGAAAACGTTAAAGGCTTTATTTTTAATGCTTTATCTATATATATATATATATATATATATATATATATATATATATATATATATATATATATATATATATATATATATATATATATATGCTATATGCTATATTTTTATGCTTAGATAATTTCACGTGTAAGTTTTGTTATGTATTTATATTTCAAATTATACTTCATAACTTTAAAAAATGTATTACTTATTTAAATGACTTTTTAACAAAAATAAAAATCATAAGAAATATAAAATATAAAAGTAATGCTAGTTTTCATAATAAAATAATCACAACAAAGTGACACAACACATCTTATATTATTGATTATGGTGTAGGTCTCATCTTGATTAATTGTGCAAAAACTTGTGTTATTATTTATAACTATTTTGCTGTGGAACTAACATTTTTTCAAAAATTAAATTAGTTAATCAAAATAGTTACTTTAATATAACTAGATACAATGTGCACAATCGGTTTATGATAATGTGTAGAGCAGAATAATTTTTTTTAGAATATGATAAAAATAATAATAATATAAGAAAGCATTTTTTCCTCCACAAAAGAAAAGCATATTACAATAAACAAAAAAAAAGTAAAGCGAAGAAATAAATGAATAACAGCTTCTATAAAGAAGGATGCACGTGGGACGTGGACGAGAGAAGAGCCGGCAATTTCATTCAGCGATAAGTGATACATGTACCGCTGAAAATATTTAACTTTTAACGTATAGAATTAAGTGGCACTTAATTAAATATGAGATGTGTCAAAAAATATTATCAAACATCTCAAATTGTAATCACCTCTTAATTTCTTCGAAATAAGCATTTAATTAGTTTACCACAGAGACCCTAAATTATTACTTTACCTAAAACACCATATTTGTATATGGAATCTGGATTGGAAATTGTAATCACCTCTTAATTTCTTCGGAATAAGCATTTAATTAGTTTACCACAGAGATCCTAAATTATTACTTTACCTAAAACACCATATATTTGTATATAGAATCTGGATTGGGTAAGGCTGATCCTGGAAAAATAACAGGGCCAACTATTCGGTTAAGTCAATTGGAAGTTCATGTGGAACGAGGTTATATATGGAATCTGGATATGGAGAAATAGGATCAAACATGGTCAAGGTGAGGAGAGGCCACCCACCTATGTGTTTACTCTAATACGGTAGATCGAGTAAAAAACATTAGACTTGCTTGGTGTATATATTAGTTTTTGTGGTTTTTAGACCATCTGTTTTTTGGGAAACATTTTTGTAAATTTGCTTGTTTAGCCTCGTTGAAAAGCATGTTAATAAAATGATTTTTTGGAAAACGAAAAAAAACACAGCATGTTTATCAATAAAATTTCAATCATAACAAAATACTACATTACCCTTTATGGACCTTGATTTTTTAAATCTTACATATAATTTACCAACAAAATACAGTGGAACAAAAAAAAAAACAAGGAATTAACAGAATGCGTAGAAAATTATCTTCTAGTTACGATTTTTTTTTTACCTTATGACTTAATATGGTGAGCACAGATCAATAAAAAAGTTTCTAGGGTTGGACTTTAATGCCGGGTATATTATATATAACCAAAATGTAAAAACAAATCACAGGGGCAGCCGCATCGGTCCGCGGATTCGGGAAGTTATTGTGTGGTGAGGGAATTTGTGGTGAAGTGACGGGTAAAATGATCAGAATCACACAGTTTTAATACATAACGAAGGTGTGTGGTGTGTGGTGTGCCACACGGTGTCTCCACACCGTATGGAAACACCACACAATAATCTCCCCGCGGACTCTGCCTTGTATGCGCCTATGCGGTATCTATCTATCGTAGATATTAACTATGGTAACTATTTTACCGTGGATATTATCTATGAGGAAATAATTATCTTAGAGGATTATCTACAATAAAATAATTATAGTAAATAATTATCTATGCTAATAAAGATTCCGTAGATATTAACTACAAATAAACAAGATTTGAACCCATAAGATCCACGACTTGTTGAAATGTATAAGAAAATATAACAGCACATTTACTATCATCAATCAGTCTTAGTAAAATAATAAGCGCTTGATCTTAACATGGTATCAAAGTCTTGGGTTCAAATCCCGCTGCAAACATTAATTTCCCCCATTTATAATGTGTAAGTGTTGGGCTGACCTAGTTGACTCAGACTTGTTGTGTGCCAAGTTGACATAGCCTTGATATGAGCCCACACTTGAGGGGGCGTGTTGACATATATACGGAAATATAGTAGCATATTTACGGAATAGGTGTTGGACTGACCTAGTTGACTCAGACTTGTTATGTGCCTAGTTGGCATAGCATTGATATAAGCCCACACTTGAGGGCGTGTTGAAATGTATACGGAAATATAGTAGCACATTTACGGAATATCATCCTCTCAAGTATTTGAAGAAATATTTTCTCAAGTAATAGTGATCCAACCATACACCTAAAATGTGAAAAATATCTAACCATAGATTTATTTTTTCCAAACGACGTCGTTTTGATGATAATGTATATAAACAAATCCACTTAACCCTTAAGTACTTGAGATGATCCACTCCTTACATTTACTACCACCAATTAGTCTTAGTAAAATTGTAAGCGTTTGATTTTAACAGGACTTGATGTATTTAATCATCTTCTCCAAAATATGCAGGTAAAAAATTCAACCGAAACAAAACAATATAATCAAGTAATAAACAACAAAAATTCACTTGTGGAGCTTCTTCTTCTTCTATTCTTACGCCATGACTCTGATCCAAGTTTTCACTTGAACTCAGTCATTGACAAATCAATGGATTATTAATACACTTTACAACAACTGAAATTCCTTCACCTCCTCTCCAAATCCAAAAAAAAAAAAAAAAAAAAAAAATGAAATTCCTATAATTCACAAAGGGTTCTTCATGATATTTGTAGTACAAATTTCTGTATTTCAATTTTGAAGAAGCTACAAATTAACAATGATGTTTTGTTTCTATAGAGGTGATTTTTCATTTTCACAACGTATAAGAGATTCAATGAATGAGGGGTTTCAAATATATCATACTTGTACTTAATAATATCTACGTTGAGACCATCAAACTCGTAGATTTATAATTTTCTCCATAAAATTAAGATGAAAAACTTAACGACTACAGAAAACAACTCCAAGAACTCAAGTTTTGGAAACAAAGAAAGAAGAATTGTTCAATTAAACTTTGATCATTCAGAATGAATGTTACAGCTTGTCAATTCAGCCTTATATAGAGGTTAGGGAGCTGAGGGATCGTATCTTAACTAACTAACTAATTAACTTATTTTGATTCTAACTATATTAACTAACTGCCAACTACTTTTTGCTGAAAGTGTTTGATGAAATGCCACAAAGAATAAGTGCTACTATCCGTTGTGCAACATTGTATACTTAATTGAGTGTGCAGCTCACTATTTCTACCTTCAACACCCCTTCTCAAGCTAGACACTTTGGCATACAGATGTTAGTGAGAGGATAGTATGACATCATGTCATGAAACTTGGTTTTGTCCAAGGGTTTTGTAAAAAGGTCGGCTAACTTAAGGTGAGTACATATAGGCAAGTGTTTTAGCAGTCCAAATTGGTACATATCTCTAATGACATGACAATCTATCTCTATGTGTTTAGTTATCTCCTTAAACACATGGTCCCCCACTATGTAGAGAGCACTTTTACTGTCGCAAAACAATTGGATAGACTTATGTTGTTTGATTTTAAATTCTTCTAGCAGATAGGACAACCACTTTAATTCACATGAGGCCATCGCCATAGCTCTGTATTTTGCTTCAGATGAACTTCTTGAAGCTGTAGTTTGTTTCTATGATCTCCAATTGATTCAGGAATCTCCTAAAAACACAGAGAAACCAATCACAAGTCTTATAGTGTCCTCACATCCTGCCCAATCTGAGCCTACATATGCCTTTAACTTCATGCTTCTTGTTTCTGAGAAGAGAATTCCTTGACCAGGAGAGTTCTTCATGTATCTAAGTAATCTGTGTGCAGCCTTGAGTTGTAGTTCTGTTGGTGATTCAAGGAATTGACTTAACTGTTGAGTGGCGAGGGTAATGTCAGGTCTGGTAATTCCCAGATACAACAATTTGCCTATTAAGCACGTAATAGCTATTAGTTTCTAGTGGATTGAAGTCTTTGCTGTGAAACTTCACTGTGGGATCCATAGGGGTCTTTGCAGGTTTGCAATCAGAGTAGCCATACTCTTTTAGTAGTTCTGAGCAATATTTCATTTGTGATAGCACTATCCCTTTCTTTGATCTTGCAACCTCTATGCCTAAGAAGTGTTTTAGTTCCCCAAGATCCTTAATCCCAAATTTCTTGTCCAGAAACTCTTTTAGATATTTTATTTATATGTTTGATGTCCGGAAACCAGAACGTCACCCACATAAACTAGTACTGCAATAAAGTTTTGATCTGTGCCTTTTATGAAGCAATTTGTAATCTGTTTTGATTGTCTAAACCCCCTCTCAAGCAAGACTTGGGTAAGTTTAATGTTCCATTGCCTGCTAGCCTGCTTAAGCCCATATAATGATTTCTTCAACTTACAAACTGTCCCATGTTTAGACCGAAAGCTTTGTGGTATAGTTATATAGACTTGTTTATTCAGTTCTCCATGGAGAAAATCATTATTTACATTTAGTTGATGTAGATTCAATTTACATCATAATTATCTACGAGGGGTGTCTTTTACACGTAAATATTATCTTGAGAATATTGTACTCCTAGATAGTATAGACGAGTAAAAGCCTGGTTGCGTAGATAATTATGTTTTTGAATATCTACGTAGGTTAGTGTAATATTCTGACTTTTCGTGAAAGGGCAGACGTGTCTTTTTACGAAAACGGATTATTATATTTATTTTCCTTGGCTTTAAAAGGGGCTAAATTGTGATATCTCGATTTACATGAAATGACAAAGCGTGTTTTTCGAAAGCTAAATATTATAATTGTCTTCTTTTAATTGGAAGTTTAAATTATAAGGTCAAATATGTATAAGGGCTTGGACTTAAGAGTAAATATTGATAAAAGGAAAAGAAAAGAATTTGGAAGGAGATTATTTATTTTAAGAATATAGCCTTCAATTTACTGGGAGGAAGTTGAATTTCTAGGAGAAAAGAAAAGCAGAAACAAAGGGTATAGCATTGGATACTTTTGGGCGGATCTCGCGACCGTTAATCCGCTTTGAAATCCGAAAGTACCGTTGGAATCGTGAGAAGACAAGGATCGTTTTGATACCAGAATTCGGGACTGATTCTCAGGTATGGTTAACTCGTTTTCTGCTGCAAAATCGTAAAAGATCATGATGTTTTGTGTTTTAGGGGTTTTGGGCATAACTTTTGATCCGTGAATCCGTTTAGAAATCCGAAAGTACCTCCGGACTCGTGAGAGAACAAGGATCGTGATTATACCAAAATTTGGGTCTGATTCTCAGGTATGTTGGAGTCGAATTTCTGCTGTAAATTCAGGAAAAGGTTCATGAATTCATGTTCTAGGGTTTTGTTTCGTAGTTCTTTGTTTAGAAGCTTTGATCATCAATTAATTCATGTTAATTGTGATCTTTTAGATCTTGTTTGAGGCCTATTTAAGTGCTGCAGAGATTAGTTTTGGTTTGTGGCTTCAATCAAGTAAGAGGCTCTTCCTTTTGTATGCTTTAGTTGTATGATGACATGATTAGATGATGTTAGAAGGTTTTTATGTTATGAATTGTTTGTAGAAACATGTTTAAAGGTTGTTGTTGTGTTTAGTAGTACTTTATGAGACTTTTAGAGGCTATTTTGATGTTGTTTTGTTGAGTTTTTGGCTGAAAAATGTATTAAAAGCAGTGCAGATTTTCATTAGGTTTTAGAAAGTTGTTTTAGCTTGTTTTGAGTACTTTTCAAGTGTACCAAGTTGGGAATCAGTTCCTAACTTTATAATGATGTTATAAAGAAGATAAATGAACATGAACAAGCCTTGATTAAGCTTCTGATGCGTTTAGTTCCGGCACCGAATGTACTCTTCAAGGGAGTTGAAGTTCGGGACCGTCGGAAGAGTATGATTGGTTTGTGCTTTGATGAATTAGTATTCATCAATGTCTGTGTAATTGCTAGCTTGAGTCTAAGAGTCTAAGAAGAGGGAGTAGGGAGCTTTTTGTCCTGAATGAACCTAGGTGGCTAGCTAATCACATAATAAACGTATTTGACTAGATAAAAGGTTAAATATCATGAGAGGTTGGATATGCACAATACAATATCGGCAGTGTGAGGTTTGGCCAGATAAAGTGGTGATGATCACTGCCGGATTCTAGACCCGCCAGATAAAGTAGTGATCATTCCGCCGGACAAACTCACGAACGAGATAGACATTCACCGGTCGCCTCTCTACAGGTTGGCGGACAAAGTGGAATGACTGTCTCGGGACCGCTAGAGATTTATCTACATAGGGTTGCGTGTTTTGTCTTAGTGCATATCTCACTAAGTGTAGTGCCCTCGCAATCATGCTGTAACAAAGATAAGTTAAGATAGAAACACTTAGTCACGAAGTGTTGATGAGCACTTAGTGAACCATAGATTGAGTCGGTCACTTGAAAGATAACTTAAATAATAATGTGAATCTTAACGTTGTAAAACTTAAAGTATACAATAGCTTCTCACTCTTACTAAGTATTTTGTACTTACATCAATTGCATGTTTGTTTGTATGTTTTGGGGTGAGAAAGCGAATGTGTTTCTCGAGAGATGGATGGCATTCTGATGATGCTTGAGATGATTAGATTATCTTTTCTTTTAAATAGATTAAATGTACTAGACTTGTTGTAGTTGTATTCTCAAGAAACATGTTGTTTATTTCTTTCTTGTAAAACTTTGTAAGATAGATGTTGTACCAGTCTTTCTTTTAAGTTATCGTATGTTGTAAGACAAATATTCTACCTTTGGTATGTTGTAATCTAATTACGGTAGCTTTTAGATTTTATTTCGAGTCTTTTGGCTTCCGTTGCTTTAATTTTGATACTGACGACGTAGAGGTGACGTATAATATTAGATTTATTAAATGTTATACTGCGCGAACGATCTCTTCCGGATAAAGGCAGTATCCGAGAACGGAAACGTTACATTTAGTTCTACCTATAGATATTATATACAAGTAACTAAGAATTTTCGTAAGAAAAAACTACAAAATTTTCGTTTTCTTATGTCGAATAATAGTCGTACATAATAAATATGAAACCCTGATAGGGCCTTATTTTCGATTTTCCCTACTTAGCTCGTACATATATAATATAAATAAGCATATATTTCGTTTAAAAATCTTGACATCGTTTTTTTAGGAAAAGGTTCAGAAATGAATTTTACATCTTATTTATGTAAAAGGACAACAAAAAAAAATGCTGATGGTTGAGAATGACAAAAGTAATGTCAATCCAAAAATACCCCTTTATAATTAGAACTAGTCTCATTCCTCCATTATGTGCATCATTCCTCCATTATCCTAAATCTAGAAACCCTAGCCTCCTTCATTCCAAATACAATGACCATTCTGCGCCTCCTCCATTCCAAATATTAAATCTCTGTTATTCCAATCGTTTCTATTTTTATGGTTAATTGTTTGAAGTGCTAATGCATCTCTATCGATTTGATTGAAAATTGGCGGATTCGTTTCATTCTGCTGCTTTGAGCAGTGCAACGGAGAAAGAGAATCATAGAACCGAAAGGTTCTTCATCTTTAATCCGAAAGAAGACAACTTCGGTCAAACAGAGATCTTTTATCGAGAAGAGATGTGCACCATAGATTTCTTTCATAGTTGTTTTCGGTGAGAGAGCAGAAAATAGATCCATTTGATTCCTTCAAAAGAAGATGAAGAAATATGGAAGAGGAAAGGAAATTTGCAGAGAGCTATGACAGTTTTTGGTAAGTGGGAGAGATAAGGGCGGTTGAGGAGAGTGGGGTCTTTGTAGAGAATTTGCTGCTAATTATCCAAAAAATAATTTGAATTATATGAAGATGATATCTCCCAAACCGTGTTGATTTTTTTTTGATTTTCTGCACTTTCTTTACCAAAATGATATCTCCCAAACTGTATGAACACACCCCTTTTATCTGTTCGAATTTTTTTTTTTTTTTGTTCTTTTCAAGAAGATAAGTTAAAATGTTCGTGATCATCTTTGGTTGAATTGATGAAGAGAAGAAGAATTCGCGATTTTCTCCCATTTTTTTCACAAATGTGCACGATCTTAAGGTCCTCGAATCCTCTATTGGGTTCCTTTCCCAATTAGGGTTTAGATTGAAGTAACGTTTGGCATTTTTTCCAAGGGACATGTAGTAACGTTTGGCATTTTTGTAATGTTACTACATTTTGTAATGTTACTACGATTTTGTATGAATACGCACGATCTTGGAGACACAAATCACTATTCGGGTTCTTCCAAGTAGGGTATAGAAAGAGTAACGTTTTGGCATTTTTTCTATGAATGTGCGCGATCTTAAAGTGACACAAATCACTATCGGGATTCTTCCCAATAGAGGTATAGAAAGCAATGGAAACACCCTTAAACATAGTAATACATAATGTAGTGCTTCGTAGTAACACCAACACGTAGTAACACCAAGCACGACGACTTTAATGTAAAAAAAAAAAAAAAATTATCATTAAGGGTATTTTTGTACATCTCTTTTTTTTTTGTCCTTCTCAACCAAATATTATTTTTTTTGTCCTATTCTTCATTTAAGATGTAAAGTTGTCCTTTAGGACCACCACCCGTTTTTTATTATAGTATATTGACATCATTATATGTTGCATCACAATACAATTATTGAATTAAGCTGATATAATCAATGGTATAGCATACCTGTAAACCCTTGAGGTAATATTCTAAATAAAAAATGGGTATTAAAGAGATTCTGTTGATTCGGTGACATATATAGGGAAATTTTATGGTGGTCCAGATACAAGTTTTGGACCATCAAGTCAACATTTTTAAAGGGATACATTGGTGGAAAGTTTTTACAGGTAGAGGTTAATTTTAGAATGTTGGATTCCTATTGGTTTTGGTGCACCAACTAGGATTTGCACCAGGTCCAACATAAAATTTATGATATATATAATTAAAAAAAAAGGACAAAAAGGTTTTATTTTTTTATTATCTTTCTACACAGGTGAGTTGTGACAATCAAATTGTAACGCCCCGAGACCCGATGAATCATAAATCGTCGGATCAACTGCTTAGACCGTCGTCTTCGCTTGGTCTAAAAAGGCTAACACGAGTTGACAAGACATTTATATCTCATACTTATATGGTGGTGATACGCTTCCCCACTTCCAACGTGGGATATCACACAAATGATGCGATCAAATAACAAGTTATGTTTCCCTTTTAAAAAAAAAGTCTTTTGTTAAAATTTTTTCTCAGAAAACTCATACTATAAAAAAATCTACTACCTCTGTCCCACAAAAATTGTCCATAACGGAAAAATGAATTGTCCCATAAAAAGTGTTCATTTAAATTTCCAATACATCATTAAATACATTTTTCCAATCATACCCCTATTTTTACATTTAATTTTCTATAATCATTTCATATTTCAAAACAAGCATTTATGATTAGTTAAGGGTATATTTGTCTATTCATTCTTAAAATACAACACATTAATTATTTCTTTAATCTCCGTGTCCAACAAAAATGGACACTTTTTGTAGGACGGAGGTAGTATCAGTAAAAATTTGTGTATTGATCTAAAGTGGCGGAAAATTCTTAGATAAATAGTCTCTATTAGACTCGACCGTCAGATTTGTGCCATGTGTATATACAAATAAAATTGATTTGTTATTTTGTCCACGTGACGTAAATCTGACGGTCGGGTGTAATAGAGACTCCCAGAATTACCCCGTAAACCGGCAGTAAATCATGTTTATTGGAAGGATGAAATGAGCAATTTTGGGAAATTTATCCTGAAAGCTTTTACTTAGGAATCGTTTCACGTAGCAAAGATCCTGGACCATACTGATTCCACACACGTGAGGCGTATTCCACATCGTGAACCGCGTGTGGTCAGAGATCTGTCGCAGATACGATTCCCTCTAAGAAATCCTACGGTAGAACGACCCCAATTATTGATAGCGGACAAAACCTATAAGCGAAAAGGGGCGGCAATTTCTTGTCTTGATAACAGAAACAGACGTTAACCGGCTGGACCTTAGTTGTCAATTTTACACCACTACTACTGCATCAATGCCCACTTTCCCTCCTGCTTCCCCGAAACCTCTTCACAAATTAAAATCCCTCTTTTTTTATATATATACATACATACATGTAACAAACCTCGTTCTTCACATCACATCCATATTCCACATAAGTTATCTCATCACCTCTAGCAAAACAACAAGATTTTCTCAATCAAGAATCAAGAATCCTCCAAAAATGGCTTCCAAGCCAGAGTCTGATTTCCAGGATTTCTTACCATTTATGGCTGAAAAACTTGGTGGGGATGGTCTAATTGGTGAGCTCTGTAAAGGGTTTCAACTATTAATGGATAAGGATAAAGAGGTGATTACATTTGAGAGTCTTAAAAAGAACGCTGGTTTGTTGGGTTTACAAGATTTGACGGATACAGATCTTATGAGTATGCTGAAAGAAGGCGATTTTGATGGTGATGGTGCTCTCAATCAAATGGAGTTTTGTGTTTTGATGTTCAGATTGAGCCCTGAGTTGATGGATCAGTCCCAGTTTTTGTTAGAAGAGGTTCTTCATCAGGATTTCATGGATTTTGAATTTTCCTCTTGATTTTTTTTTTGTTTTCTTCTCCAGTATGATATTGTACAACTTCTTAACATTGACTTTAAAAGTAATTGAAGGAAATATACTCATTGAAAGTTTACTCTCTTTTTTTTTTTGGGTGGGGTTCTATATCTGTTTACTTTTACTACTCTTTATTATATTGCTTGTAATGTTTACAGTATTTGGTAATGATTAAGTTTCTAAATGAATTTTCATAACATATGGCGCCATAATGTCACAATATAACACTCATTTTCTGGAAATTGAGCTCAGCAATAGAGGAAGAACAGAGATTTGGGGAGAAGAGAAGACAGGAGAGGAAATTCAGGGGAAAATTAGGACATCTCCGACTCCAACCCTACCCCTTTCTCCCTTTTTTTTTTGGTGCAAAAATCTCCTCCAATGCAACACCAAATGTTGCACTATTTTGCTGAAATCTCCAAACATTTCTCCAAATTTGGTGTTAGATTTTATTTTACCCCAAATTTGGTGTAGGGACAATTTGGTGTAAGATGTTTGAAGATGCTAGAATATATTTGGTGTAAAAGAGTACCATTATGAGAAATTTCTATCTTAGTGATTTTTATTTAGGGAAGCTATCTGCGTGCAAGCAAAGTCTGGACCACACAATTTTCACATTCCACCTCAAGAACCTGTGGTCTGAGATCTCGCCGCGTAGATAGCTCTCTTAAGGAGCCTCCTCACAGAGAGAATCCACTCCACCATTATGATGAAATGGTGTTAAAAAAGAGGCAAAGGATGGGAGATGCTTTTACTTTTTTTTTTTTTTTTTTGAGAAAGAGATGCTTTTACATTAAAAAATGACTCACAACTTATCAGCATAATTATGGAAACTTGAACCCGTACTTCTTCAAAACAACACATTATAAAAAATACATTACCTTTTTTTCATACATTTGTAAAATGTATTTTCGGGGTTTTACGGGTATAACGAACCGTTACGCCCCGCCATGGCCTTCTGCGTACCGCTACACCCCTCTATGGCCCGCCCACTGCATCTCTTTTCGTTTATTTTTTCCACTTCAATTATTGCAGCCAACGCAGTGCAATCCCACAATAAGAATAATGATATCTGCACTATATATTTGTGTAGTGTATAAACCACAACATGATGTGTATTATTGATTAAAGTGATAAATTATTTATTGTAATATGTCCCAATAAAATATGTGATGTTGATTGTATTGTGTAAGATGTTGTGGTAGAAGAAGTAGTGGATGTATCACTACTCCCCACCATAAATAGCTGAAGAAAATCGCCAAGTATGATTAAAGGCCTAGAAAAAAGAACAGGGTCTTTGGATGGTATTTTTCCTTTCTAGAAAATTGTGGTAATTTTTCCTTTCAAAAAAGAGAAAATTATGGAAATTATGCTTATGGAGGAGGAATTGCTGAGATTGACGAAAGCACAGTGAAGAATAATAAGATGAAAAGGATGAGGAAAGAAGAAGAAGAACAGGGGGTTTTGGCAGTGAAATCCCAAGACCCTTGGGCGGGCCATAGAGGGGTGTAGCGGTACGCAGAGGGCCATGGTGGGGCACAGCGGCAGGAACGGAACCAGGAATTGTTGATCGAGTGGGCTAATAGAGTATTTTTGTATAATCGGATGGGCTGGATTAAGATAACTAATTGTGTTGGACTGAATTATATAAGGTTTTTTATGTACCGAAAATAAAAATCGGATGGGCTGTGCCCACCCAAGCAACCCCTCTAGTTCCGTCCCTGTGCAGCGGGACGTAGCGGTTCGTTATACCCGTAAAACCCCGAAAACACTTTTCACAAATGTATTAAAAAGGTGGTGTATTTTTGATAATGTGTTGTTTTGAAGAAGTACAGGTTCAAGTTTCCTCTTACTTAAATACTTCTGCTTCATTTCCTTTTAATTCTTAGGGCAAGTCCAATGGGATGGTATCAAAACAAAATTTGATACCTAAATGAAGGTATTAGCATCTCCAATGAAAAAAAGAAAATGTATCAAAATTTGAGGAGATACCAGTTGAGGTCTCAAATCAGAGACCAAGGCAAATACCTCCTCCAACCTCTCACGCGCGCAGGTGAGCTTTCTTTTTGTAAAAATACAAAAGTTGAGCTACTAATTCATTAGTCACGTGGACATGTTGCAAAAAGTACAAACAGAATATCACACTTTATTCTCTATTTCTCAACAAAAATCAATAAAATAATAGAAATCCTGTACAACTAAAAAAAAAAAGAAAAAAAGAAAAAAAAGAAAGGAGGGAGTAAATTATTGTTGGATAGAATAATACGAATGCAAGTTCAATTCTATATATACCAACTCAATTCACTCGTTCTCCACCAATTCTTTATCACACTTTTCTTTCTATTTTTTTTCTTTCTCATTGTGTTCATTTTAATTACTTTAGCTCTTTCAAAATGTCATCAAAACGAAGACCCGAGTGTTGGAAAGTTGGTGGAGACGAGGCCCTTTTGCCGAGCAAGGTTAATGATCGCAGGCGACCCCGAGACCGGGATTAACCAAAAAGAAGCAACAATGTGGGGTAAAATCCAAGAACAATTCGAATTGAATCAACCGATCGAAGGAATTTACAGGGACACAAAAAGTTGCTCTACACGTTGGAAAAAATCAACAAAGAGTGCATGGCCTATGGTGCCGCTTTCAGGAGGGCTGAAATTGCTCAATCAAGCGGAGGAAACCACACGGATGTGGTAAAATTCTATCCAATCAACCGATCGAAGGAATTTACAGGGACACAAAAAGTTGCTCTACACGTTGGAAAAAATCAACAAAGAGTGCATGGCCTATGGTGCCGCTTTCAGGAGGGCTGAAATTGCTCAATCAAGCGGAGGAAACCACACGGATGTGGTAAAATTCTATCCATTACCGTACATCATTTTTTTAGGGACGAACTATATATATATATGTTAGAAATTTTGAATGAAATATTGACTGTAGTTGTTTATACTCATGTTCCAATAAAGATTTAAAAAAAATTACGTTTGATTTTTATTTTTTGGGTTAACTAATTATTATTTTATTCATTTTAGGCACTTTTAGCAGATTCATATTTCCACTCGGATACTGATAAGCCTTTTAAGCTCTATCATTGTTAGGCTCTATTGAAACATGAGCCAAAATATCAAAATCCTCCAGAAAGTGGAAGTCCAGTGAATATTGAGAATGACGACACATCTACACCTGAAAGCGGACCTAGCTCATCGACTAGGCCAATCGGAACGAAATAAAAAAAAAAAAAAACACCAAAAACATCGGATTGTGCAAAAAAAATGGAGGAATATATGGTCTACGCAAAAGCTAGAGATGCTCAAGATGCAATTAATAGGGAAAAAGAGTTGGCGAATTGACTAGTCAAGAATATATTATCGTAAATTTGGATTTTATTTTACTTGTTGTATATAGCTTTTCAAAATTAATGGTAGGTAAAAAAATATGTTAATTAATACGACAATATTTTTTTTGAGGGTGACAATATTTTTTATATTATTGAAACATTAATAAATTTAAACAAAATGAATAAAAAAAAAATAATACTACTAAATTTTGATATTTTAGGTTGGAGATGTTGTTTGTAGGTATCAAACTCAAATTTTAATACTTTGGGTTGAAGATGAAAATTTAATACTCATCTAAACACTATTCATAGGTATCAAATTTTGATTTTTAATACCTATGGGTTGGACTTGCCCTAAGAGTAAAGAACTCGGGATCGGGTAATTCTTCCCTGGGTAGTCCATCTGAGGAGTGGGACCCCTCCACTACTTTACTGACTATCATCTTTTCAGTCTCAGTCTATTTACTTCATTTTCTTTCTCTGTTTTTCGTTACCTTCGGTCCTTCACCATTTTTTGACAACAACAACAACAAAAAAAAAAAAAAAAAAAAAAAAAATAGTGATACATCAACTATTTTTTTACCACAACATCTTACACAACACAATCAACACCATATATTTTGTTACGGCCCATCACAATAAATAATTGATCACTTTAATCAATGATACCAAACATGTAGTGGTTTGTCAGACTATACAAAATGTTTAGTGCACATATCATTTTCCAAAATGTTAGGACCCATCACACGGGAAATGCTACTTTAGAGACTCCAACATAGGGAGTCGACATGTGACTGTAATCTGGACCACACGCTTCATTACAGATTCTGAAATCAAGCTGTGTAGTCAGATATACACACATAGTATTTCACATGTTGGAGTCTTTAAAGTAGAACCTCCCCCATCACACTTCACCTTTTTAACTAACCCAGGTTGTTCCTTAATTTTTAATTTTCATCCTATCTTTATCTTTATATAAAATGACAACCTAATTAGTTTTATAGTATAAGGGGTGTTTGTTAACTAAAATAAACATTTATTCTGAAATTACTTTAAGTAATTACTTTAAGCGGTGTTTCATAATTATTTAAAGGGGTTCGATTGACACATCAATTTTTATTACTGGCATCTAGACCTGACCGGTTCCGGGTCCAAATCCGGTTCGGACCCGCCGGTTCGCGGGTCCAACCCTCCGGTTCCATGGGTCCACGGGTCCACTGGTCCACGGAACCGGCGGTTCCACGGTTCCTACCCGGTTTTAGGTTCCAACGGACCCGACCCGGCCCGGCCCGGAACCGGCGGTTCAAAGAACCGGCCGAAAAAACGGCGGTTGAACCGGCCGGAACCGGCCCGGAGGACCCGGAACCGGCGGTTTTTTTTTTTTTTTTTTTTAATGTTTGATTTTATTCAAAATATTTTATTTTATTTTAATATACCATAAAATGTTGTTTTTTAATTTTTACTAGTGCCACAACATAAAAATATATTTCTTATTATTATTATTTTATGACCGAAATATATCGTAACACTTTGACTAATCAAATAGACAAATAATCAAATACTACTATTTAAATTATTGTGACAAGGAAGAGCACATAATTAAATTAAATTTAAAGGTTACACTTTGACTAATCAAATTAAATTTAAATGTTACAAAATATTAATAAACTACATAGTACATCCTACTCTTTTATTCATATAAAATAGGTTCATTAGGTCCAGAAAGGTTGTCCGTATCATATTGCGGTACCCTGAATTCTCTAGCAAAAGCGGTGATAAGAAATGGAAAGAAAATATAACCATCACCTGCATTGCTCATAGCTATCTGGCCAATTCTTTCCACGATGTATTGGCCTACATCTATTAGCTCATTCGTAAGAAAAGCGTACGCAAGGATGTACATCTCAATGGGCGGTTCAGTGTGGTTTACAGTACCATGAAGGTGATATGCAAGGAACAAAATGGTTGTCCGAACGACTTCAGGGTCCATCTACAAGCGGTAATGTTGACCGCTCCTTCTAATCATAAAGTGCCCAGAGGTGAGTCTCACCAAAATGTCGTACCATGTTAGAATAGAATCTTTCACCCATCAAACGGTCTCGAAAAAATCAACATGACGAGGATATCTTCAAGTAAATAATAATGGTTGATCCAACGGTGTGAATTGGACGTGTACACCGCGCCATGTGAATTCTCTTGTTACATTTCCCGTTGTGGCAACAATTGCGTAGAACTCACGAACGATTGAGCGATTCATCTCGTAACTGGGGTCGGGGTCAGTGACGAACCCATACCAGTCTACACTTTCCACCAATTCCATAATCTCAATCGGTAGACCTTCCCATGCCAATCTCCGTTCACCAATAATAGCTCTACCCATCCGCCACGGTACTCGATAAATTGATCGTATGATGTGAATCGAGTCTCGTAAGGATGTTAAATCCCATGGCACACCACCGTCATCCTCATCGGTAAATATAGGGGCATGTGGATTAACCATTGTCAAATAATAAAAATAATTATCCAACTATCTCTTGGTGCACTATGTTAAGATACGAATAAATCGTAACAACTTCAATTAATAATACATTGAGAGTTAGATGAATTATTGATAATTATAATGGTAATAAGTAGAAAATGAGAAGATAGATAAATAGAAGAAGGATATAAAGATATAGAAAAGAATGTGTGAGAAAAAATTTGTTGGTTTTGAGATGTATTTATAGTGTTATGGGAGTTGGGGTCCTTGGGGAAATGTGATGTATTTTGTTTTTTTTTTTAAATTTTAATTTACATGTGATGTATCATGTATAATGTATTTACTAGTTACTATTTTTTTATAAGAGTATTTTGATTATTTTTTTTGTATTTTAAAAATGTTTTTTAGAAAATATTTTATTCAAAATAAAAACAAGAAACATTTATATATAAATTTATGATGAAATTCAAATATATATATATATATATATATATATATATATATATATATATATATATGTTAAAATTTGAATTTAAAAAAAAAAAAAAAGCAAAATAAGACCGTTAGAACCGCCTGCAGGACCGGGCCGACCCTGGGCTGGTCCGGTTCTACCCACCGGGTCTAACGGCTATATGCAGGGTTTTTTTTTTTTTTTTTTTTTTTTTTTTTTTTTTTTTTCCTCCAACTTCAACACTATAAATACACCACACTCACAACTATTTTTTCTCACACCTTCTCTTCTAACTCTTATAATTCTATTATTTTTACCTATCAAATCTTCTTCTCTATTTCTATAATTATCCATCTAAGACTCGCCAGACTGTGAATTGAAGTTGTTCTGATTTATTCACTTCTTCCGGTCTGAAGAGATAGTTGGCTAATTTTTTTTTTATACTACTCTTTCCGATCCCCCTTTTTTTTTTTTTTTTTTTTTTTTTTTTTTTTTTTTTTTTTTGCATTTTGCAAAGCAGAAAATGTCGAAACGACTATGACTTCTCATATAAATCGATTACATGACACACGGTTGTGGGGAAACTTTTGATGATGGCGGTTACCGGCCTCGCTTGATAACTTAACACACATCACCGATGCCGATGGAAACTACACTTCGGTCTGTCAATTTGCTACTCCGCCTGGTTTCAATGTTAATGATTTTGATACTGGATTGCCGGAATTCGGAGTGCCTGGATATTTGGGTAATGAATCCCAACAAAATGCTACTCCAATTCCTGATCCAATCGGTTCTTCCTCACGGACCTCACGTGGTGGACGTGGAAAAGATGTTGGTAGTAGTAGTAGGCGTAATCAAGCACGCATCATCCGCGCGTCGTACACAAGAAAGTGATGATCATTTTGAAGGAGGTATTAATGAAGTAGAGGATGACTACCATGAACCTCTCAAATCAAGGATATTTACGGAGTTTTTCAAAAAAATTCCGTTAGTTAATGCAGATGGTCGGCGCATTACTGGTGTTTACACTGCTCAATGTAACTTTTGTGACAAGAACTATAGATTCACAAAAGGGGATGGCTATGGCACGATGAGAAAGCATGCCAAGAAGTTCCATCCAGAGAAATGGGGCCTCGATCCTGGACAGACACAAATGCGGCCACCTACTTCGGCTAGTGGAGGTACGACTTCTGATATATTTCCATACAGCACAAGGGTGAGTAGGAATGAGGTTGTAGATCTCATATGTACCGAGAGTCTAGCTTTTCAGTTCTCTGAAAGCTTAAATCTTCAACACTGCGTTCAAACAGCTTGGCAACCGTCGTTTCAAAAAATCCCACGATCTACTATGATGAGAGATTTGGTAACGTCATTTAAGGTACGCATGAAACAAATACAAAATCTTTTAGATGGCATAAAACATGATGTGAATTTGTTTGGTGATATTTGGAGTGATAAGGGGCAGCATAATTTTTACATGGGTATTAGTTGTCATTGGATAGATAATGATTGGAATATGCAAAAACGTTTGATAGCAGATCGAGCGTTTAACGAAAAGGCACAATTCACACAACATAAGTACTATCATATCAAAAGTCTTGGATGAGTTTGGCTTGAAGAAAAGGATTTTCTATTTCTTTTGATAATGCTTCCAATAACGATCCATCAATTGTTGAATTGAAACAAATATGCCAACCTATATGCGGCGGTATGTTTTTCCATATCGATGTTTATGCCATGTTCGAATTTATGCGCACTTGATGCGATGGATGCTTTAAATTCGAGCATTGGAGTTATTAAGAATGCTTGCCGCTTTATCAATTCCGCATATAGTCTTGAAAGAAGGTGGAATCAATGGTGCGTAAAACATGGTTCAAAGCCTTACAGATTACCCATGTTACCGAAACCGATGGAACTCGATGTATGATTTATTGCAAAAACACATCGATATAAAGATCTATTGGTTGGTTTTGTAATGAACAACGTGTGAAGGCCAACTAACTCTATACGCTAGTCATTGGAGTGATTGTCGATGTTGATGAATATGTTGGAGCCTTTCAAAGCAAAGCTACATTGTTCTTTTTGAGTTGTTATAAACCAACGGCACATGCGGTCTTACCAAGGACGATTGAGATAGTAAATTTGTTTGAAGAATTTGAAGCATGTCCCGACTTGGTTCCATGTTTAACAGCTATAAGACGAAAATGGATTAAGTATATGCTACACATACCCGAGCTTTATCTTATTGCTGTTATTCTAGACCCTCGACTTCAGACAGAGGGACTGACGGGATTTTTGGAGAGTTATTATGAATTCTTGTTTCCTGATCCGGCGTCCCGACCAGTTAACCACAAGGAAGTGGTTCAAAATACACTTAAATTACTTACAGATTTGTACGCTCATTATGATATTCGTTACGGAGTTGGGGATACTAGGCCCTCCTATAATGCAGGTACAAGTTCTACTAACCCCGGAGGTGGAAAAGTTTCAGCATTGAGAAAAGTGATGGAAAAAATATCCGCGAAAAGGCCGAGGCGAGGGTTGATTCATCGTCCTCATGTGAAGAAATAGATAGATATCTATCGACTACTTTCGAGATTGATACGAATGTGGAGTACGATTTTGACTGGGATATATTGGGATGGTGGCGGAGCCATTCAAGAGATTTCCCAATTCTCTCACACATGGCAATTGAATTTTTGTCGTGTCCAGTGTCAACCGTGACGGTAGAGCGGGCTTTTAGTGAGGGCGGAAACATGCTTAGCCAAAGGAGAGCGAGCATGCACCCAAGAAATTTAGAACATCAAATGTGCCTCAAAGATTGGGTGCTAGCTTAACGGAGACAACAAGACGTCATTCCACCGGAAGAAGATGACCAAGATGTGGTGGACAATCGATGTTGTTACAACTAGAACAATCGCAAGGCACACAGGAGTGAAGAAGATGATAACCTGTAAGATTACGAGTGATCGGTATGTACATTTACTTATTACTTTTTTATAAAATTCCAATCAATCATAGTCATGATATAGACTAAAAATTTCATGTTTTTCGGATGACTCCATCTTGATGTGCCAAAGCTCAACAATGATGATTATGAGAACAAAAATGTGAAATGGTCGTTGTCTTTGTGCTTTGAGGTGTTTATGAAGACAATGAAGATGCTTCCACAATAATGAAGACAAATTCTAGTGTCATATTATGTTTGAATATTCATGTATTAGTAGTGTGTTTGTATTTTTAATATGAAGTGTATTAGACTATTAGTATGGTGTTAAGTAATGTGTATCAACTATCAAGTGATTCAAGTGCCGTGGATTTGTCGTCATTGATGTATTGTTCAATTATGTAATGGTGTTGCTTAATAAAACAACTTTTATAAATATTTTGCCTCGATTCATTAAGATATAATATCAACTTATATACATAATATTATAAGTATGAATCATCGTAATCAATATATGAAATATAAGTTTAATTTACTTACAAATCAATCATAAAAAATAAACAATTAGAAAACTATAATCATTAATTTACTTACAAATTATCTAGAATATAAGTTATGAAATTAAATATTAGGGGGAAGGGGCTACAAGGACAAAAAAAAATGATAAATGGGTCCAGAAAGACAAATTTCAAAATCAGAGATTAGTAAGGATAAAATTGCTAATATAGTGACAAAAATGCCCCTTTATAATTTTAATAGTAACAGCCAAGGAACTAGTAGTAACAACCCATAAAATATCGTAAAATCCAATGAAAATATAGTAACATCCTAAAAACAAATAGTAACAGCCATAAAATGTCGTAACAGTCAAAAAACAAATAGTAACAGCCCATAAAAAATAGCAATGGTCAATAAACAAGTAGTAACATCCCAAAAAAAAGTCGTAGCATCCCGTAAGCAAGTCGTAACAGTCAAAAAAACAAGTTGTAACATCTCATAAACAAGTCGTAATATCCCATAAACAAGTAGTAACCGCCACAAAAATGTAATAACGTTAAAAAATTAAAAGTAACAACCATAAAAATTTTCAAAAAAAAAAAATAAAATTACAGACTGCTTCATCGGCAACCATGGCAGCAGCCGGCGGCACAGCCCGTAGGAGATAAAGCAGCAGCCGGATTTTTTGCAGATGAAGCGAAGAGTCGCCATCTATGGCGACCACTCACCGCCATCAATTATCGCCGCCGCCATCTAGTCAAAAAAATTCCCAAAATTAGAAATAGATTTGACGGGCTACTCCCTTCCATTCACAAAATTAGAAACCACCGTCAATTGCAGCTCCCTCCCTTCCCATGGACGATTCCGGCCGCCGGGAATCATCACCACCAATCGAGGAGACATTTCCGTCGATTCCACCCATCTTTCGATCGGATATCAAGCAAAGAACCGCAAATTCGGTAGGAGTTGTCTTTGTTGATCGGTGTTCTTGTAACTTTGATCGGTGTTGCCGCAATTTTATCGCCCCGCTTCTCTTGATCGTCCGGCAGATTTTGTCTCGTAATTCGCGCTACCTCTCGTATTTTTGAACGATGATGGATGAGGAAAGATGAATTAGGTTTAATTAGCAAAAGGGTATTTTGGTAATGTTAATTACGTTTTGTCCTTTCTAATCATCAATGTACTTGTAGCCTAATAAATATATTAATTTGTCCTTTTGGACAAAAACCTATAAATATTATATATAGATTGGTTGAAATTAAATATTATACAAGCCGTGTGTTTTTTTTAAACATACTTATGAAATTAAATATTATATATAGTTTAATAACCAATTAGAATTTATTATTAATTTTAACGTAAGTTATAAAAATTTTGTAAAAAAAATTTGATTTTTTTGGAACCGGGATTGGAACCGTGATTGGAACCGTGATCGGAACCGTAATCGGAACCGTGATCTCGAACCGTCGACCGGGAACCGCCGAGACCCGGACCGGACCGGACCGGGAACGCATAAACCCGCCGGTTCCGGAACCGCGGAACCGCTAGAAAATGGAACCCGCGGTTCCGGTTCCATTTTGGACCCGGAACCGGAGGGTCGTGCCATGGACCCGGAACCGGTCACGTCTACTGGCATCACATTACTCCGACACCATAAAAATTTATTTCGGCACTACGATGATTTTTAATAAAAGGAACGTCGGTGTCACAAGTGTTCGTTGTAACAACGAACATTAGTGACACCGACGCTCCTTTATAAAAGTATATAACTTGTAAACGCCACCCACCGACTTTCCACTGGTGTTCATTGTTGAACAACAACGACAGTGACACTGACGTTCGTGTTTTAATATCAACGTCAGTGTTATTGACATTTTTTTCGTCCGAAATAATAATCAAATAATAGATGCCAAAAAATAAAAAATGATGTGCCAATAGAACCCACCTTATTTAAATTACCATTTAAATAGATAAGATCATCTGAATGCCTTTGTAAAATTTCCAGATGTTCAACTCTTCCTTATCGCTGAATGCAAATTCGTTTTCTTTGTGTGTTTTTATCCGGCCATCTTTTATTCAACATATATCAACAATCTTTTTTTTTTCAGCGTAAGTTTTGCTAAGCTAATTACTTATTTCATTAACATATCCTTTTATATATATATACTAGTCATTAACCCGTGCAATGCACGGGAACGTATTACAATATGATTACATTCCGTTAATATGAATAATATCACTACTAGAATTTTCTATTTTTCCGACGAGAATTTCCGACGAAATAATGTCGTAGGTATTTCGCGACGCATTTCCGACGGTATTACGACGGTTTAAATAATTATGAAATCATAAAAATATTTGCGACGTATTTCCGACGGAATTCCATTGTCGCAAAGCATTTCGTCGGAAATTTGTCGGAAATCTTACTCGCGAAGGGCTCCCGCCTTTGTTTAAGGGCGCGAATTTCTCCCGCTCGGGTCTTTCCTACCAATTTCCGACGAACACTGTTGATCGTAGCAAGTTGGTCGGAAATAGGATAAACATAAAAATAAATCTATAACAAACAATCAGACGGCTTACATCATCTGTTAAAAAACAATCTGTATATACACCCACAAAGATCCTCTAGGGTTAACGATGTGCCGCCACCATCTTCTCCCCAATGTTCCGCCACCATCTTCTCCCTAATGTGCCGCCGTCAGCCATTCTCCACTTCTTTCCTGAGTATCGATACCCTTTCTCTAATCCTTTCTATTCATCTTCTCTGCTGCAAACTCTTTTAAGAGCCAGAATACTCTGTATTTTGCAAAAGAGATTTGGGTTTCTGAAAATGGGTATGTGCTGGAGTTCTTCCCAAATCAGTAATGTCAAGACCCAATGTGCTCCGATTAGATCCGGTATGTCAATTTTCGGTCACCATCAATTTTTTCCCTCTTTTCCGTATTTGTACAAAGCCATTGAGTCGCCAATACATCGTATTTCCGATAAAGTTCAGTCGAAATTGATGGTTTGAAGTTTCATCCTGCAGTTTTTGGCCTCTATTGTCAATATTCAATGCTGATTTCTGACCCAATGGGTTCGTACTCTTAACAAAACTGTTCATTTTCACTGATTTTTTAATTGAGGAGATTTATGATATTCTTTTTAGGTGTTTTTCCCGGTCTTTAATGTTTTGATTCATGCCAGAGCCTTGATAGAGTTCTCTTTTTACTCTCTAACTGGATTGATTTGAAGACAATAGGGCTTTTGAGTTTGGGTGTTCTTCTTTATTGGGTATGACTTCGGTTATGTTATTTATTCATTGCATATTCTTAATCTATTGGGTCTCCTCTTTGTCTACATACAGTTATGGTTTTTTTTTTTGGCATTTTCATTGAAGGGTCTTGTGGAATATTTAGCGGTTACCCACAACCTCTTATATATCATCATCTTAATATTCAGAGTTCGATAGTTCTGTGTTCATGATGTTGTTGATTGTTCTTGTTTATTACATTGTAAAAGTAATACTCACAATCTTCATTCTCCTACTTATCCTTTTTTATGTGTTCATATGAGCTCATCCTTGGCATATTCATTTTTTAATCGTGTATGTTTGATTCAACCAACATTGAAAATGTAGATCGTTTTAAACACATCTCCCAGACCTACCCATTGAGGAAAAAACATTGAGTTATCTCAGTTCTTAATTTATGCATGGGGTTCATTTCTTTGGTTACTTTTCTTTCATAAGTTCCTACTTGAACTTGTAAGGTAGTTGTTTAGATTTTTTTGCAGATTCAGGCCCTATAGGCTGAAATCCATGAAAGGACTTGGAAGTTACTTTTGTGAATGCTGAGAAGGTGAAATACATTGGGTGACTATATAGGAATTTAAGTTCTCATTCGAGTCAAATGAGATAAGCTATATATGGAAGCATGTTATGCACCATGATGGTTCTGTTGCGGAACATTTAGTTATTAGAGGAACTCCAATGAGAGGTTTAAAATTTTGTGTAAAGCTTTATAATAGCTTTTTAACCAATGGAGCTTGATGAGTCATCAAAGCTTTACACCAAAAGCTTTATGTTCTTGAACCGGTTCATGGAATCAAAAAGCTGCACTTTTTTTTTGTTTTTTTCTTCTTCTCAAAGCTTTATATATACTAGGAAAAGGTTTATGATAAGGTTTATAAGATGATGACGTGGCATTGTAAAAAGGTTTATGATTGTGAAGAAAAGGTTTATAGAAAAAAGGTTTATAAGATGTCGATGTGTGTACAAGAATAAACCTTTTAAAAGGTTTATCACTGGAGATACTCTTAGTTCTTAATTTTAGTTTGTGGTTTATTTATTTGGTTTCTTTTTATGAGTTTACATTTCTAGTGTGGTATTTATTTCTTTGCTCACTAGTATTTGGTTTGTTTCTTCAAATGTCTTCTAAAGTGTGATATAATGAGTACAACAGTTTGACTTTCATCACGAATGTGTAAGTGAAGTTGTAGTTTCAAACTCATTCGTGTGAATTTTATTTTAAAATCAACTAGCAGGGATGCAATTGAGCCATAAATCATAATCTTAAAATAAAGATGCAAGTTTAATGAACATCTTTCTTATGAAAAAACGTGAAGGTACTTTTATTTTTTTGTTAATTTTTATGCTTTACAAAAATAAGCTATTTAGCCCAAGCTTGGTATAACCATTATAAATTTTCTTAATTTTTTCTTCCCTAGGTTGATTGCTCATCGTATTTTTTTGATGTGTTTTTAATGATGCAGGGGTCAGTGTAGCTACTGGGTTTTTTGATGAGGTGCTGCCCGATGCTTAGAAATCGTAAGCTTGCTAATCCATATATTTTGTCTATATTTGGGACAAAGGTTAGTTGAAGTGATGAATGGGCTGTTATGATTCGGATAGGTGTTTGTAACTAGATATTTGAATGTTGTAGTATATAACTTAATGAGAACAATATACATATTTGTGTTATTACATGGGGGTTGAGTCAGGTTTATACACTTGTTTGAAGTTCAAATTATTAATTTATATATGCAGTGTGTGCATAATTGTTATTCTTTGGAATGTTGTTAGGTAAAGATGCTAACATTGGAACAATTTTTTGATCTTTATATCACATATTTTCCTTTTGCAGAATTTTCTGTTTCTACACCCTGTGCCCTTCATGTTTTTGGGTCTGATCTAAGTCTGGTATGATGTGTTTAATGCCATTCATGTTTTTGGGTATGATTTTAAGTTTTGTTTGAATCGTTTGATGTGTTTAATCTGGTGAATTATTCGCCTTTTTTTGTTGTTGATAAGTATCATATTTTGACCACATATTTCATGCCTGACATATTCTTTACAATGGTGCATCTGTAGTATGTTTATCATGGCGGGACATGTTAATTGGTGAGTTTCTGTCATCAATCAATTGTTTCTAAATATGTAGTGATCCAATGTTAAGACTTGATTTAGTTCATATATGATTTTTGATGAATAAATCCATTGATGTTTCTTGTTCTACAAAAAATTTTGACAGAGGATTGTATGATGGCCATGTAGGCTTTTTCGGGGGAGAACAATGTGAGTTCGCTGTTGGAATAACGTTTGCCTAGGTTGGAAAGGTATGTTCAATTTTTATGCCTGTTAATTCTTAAGCATGCTCTTGAAGTCGAAAATTGATACATCCACAACATACTTGTACATCACCGATCAATGGAAATAACCCATATCAATTGAGGTCCCATCATGATCAATTGTTTATAGATGTGTTGTGATAAAATATGATAACAATACCATTTTCATTGTCAATCCCCCCTTCCATGAATTATGATCTCATATTAGCACGCAATAAAAAATGGAAGAACGGTCCTGATTGTGGATTCACATGAAACCCTCAAAAGTTATATGCAGTGATGTAATGTTGTAGAAATATTTCATTATATTCTCTAATGATCCGTTTTCACTTTTAAGATATTGGTGCATTGTTTTACGCGGACTCTTTGTTGTCCTTATGTCTTCCTCATTTGTGATGCCATGTTTGTCATATATTTGTTCATTCATTTGTGATGCCATGTTTATCATATATTTGTTCTTTTAGATAGATGATGTATTTTACTTGTGATTCTTTTGGGACCGGATGTATAGTATATTGTGAAACACCTTTTCTAAATCCTCACATGAGCTTTTCAGAGAGAGAATGCCAAACGTATTTGAATATTTTGGGTATTAATGAAATTTCCTAATTTACAAATACATGCAGAGGCAAGCCTGAGTCCGATACATCATGATTCGAAATGTACTGTTTGCTCCTTACTTGCTGATTTGTCCTAATTTAAACAAAAAAGATATAGCTTTAGAATCTACTACTCGTTTCTAGTGTGCTATAATCTTAGTCATTTGTTTTGGAAAATTCCACTTCTGGATTAAAAAAAAAGTTAAATTCTGTCTGCTTGTGTTCAGGCTAAACCAGCTGAAAATAATGCTTTAAGGTCTATTGAGAAGAGAGCTCTACTTCCACGGCTGATTTATCTGTCTATCCATTGTGCTTCATCATCAGTTAAGGAACATGCTGAGGCTAATGGTTCAGCTTTTGACCCAAAGTTATCCATCGAGCTTAAATTTCTTCTCGAGCGCTATGTTAATATGTTGGGCTTTCCTTTTGAGGATGCAATAAAACTTGTGTTGGAGGTTTCGAGTTGCCATAAATCCTCGGCGGTATGTTGTCCTTGTTAACTTGCCATATTGTTTCATAGACTTGATTTTACAAGTTGTGTTCTGAAGTATTTCTTTTGGCCTAATATATGTCATGAATTTCGTTGAGTTTGTGTTTTAAGCGTTGAATATGAGCCTTGGATGTTAGCATAGGTCTATTTGGACAGCCTACTTAATCCGTTGAATTGCACACTGTTTGTCGATTAAGTAAGTCCGATTATTGCTCAAAATGTTATTTGCAAAATTCGGATGTTTAATAGTGTTCTTAAGAAGTTGTTGAGAACTGCATGGTATGAAATGTCAAAGTTGAATATTTATTTTGCCTCTTAGAACGGTGTTAGAAAGCAGCAAAAAAACTTTGTACCTTGCCTGTCAATAGGGATATGGATCATGATACTTAGAAAGGTGTACATATATAGAGTGTTGGAGCCGTGGAAGTTGCCATTACACCGCTCTTTCTTAACTCTTGCTTCTTCCTTTTAGTGCTTCTCTTGACTTACACGGGCTACATTTTTATCCACCTTTGATTACCTCGTTCTTGTATGTTTCGGTAGATTATTGTGTGGTGGAGTTTCTCCAAAGGCCTCTTGCTATTGTAACGTCCTTTTTGACAGCTCTTGCTTTTCTGAATATCGTACAAGTATGTTCTGTTATTGTGAATCTTATGGTTATTTTCCTCATAGCTTGTGTGGGCTTTCAGAGATGAACGCATTTACGAAGGCATGGTTAGAGTGTGAGAAGTCTACATCCACACAATCCGTCACGTGGGGCAAAAATAGCACGGTTAGTCACAAACTTACTCCCTACTTCAAATGGTGCCCGGCATTGATGATCATGGAATATTTGATTACAAAACATATTATATTGGCATTTTATTTCATTCTACTAACTCTACATAACATTATGGTTTCGTTTTTTGGTGGTTTGCATTTCCTTGTAACTAAATGTGAATTTTGGTGTAGCGTTATTTACATGGCCAGTGTATTTGTTATAATTATGTGTAGTTTTTATGGGTTGAGTTTAGCAATTTAATTTATTTGGATTTGGAAATTGTGGTTTATTTGTAAGTGCTTTAGATTTTTTTTTATGGAAAACATTATTTTCCGACGAATTAGTGACGGTTTTCGTCGGAATTTTGTCGGAATGTTTATCCTTTAATTAGAACGTTATTGACAAGTTAATGACGAACTTCGTAGGAACTTCGTCAGTGAATTCGTCGGAAAGTTGTCAGAATCATTCGTCAGAAATTTCGTCACTAAATTTCGTCGGAAGTTTCGTCACAAACGATTTCCAACGGGCTTTTTTCCAACAGCCCATATTTCGTCGGAAATTCGTCGGTAAAATGTTTTTCCGACCAACTACCGACGAATTCTCTCGTCGGAAAAACAGAAAATTCTAGTAGTGTATGTACTACAAAACAAATACCCTTCAAACTTATTGTAATGCAATATTAAAATTGTTTTATTTAAGATAATATTCGTTTCTGGCGTCAGATAGAGTTAAAAACAGACAACACAACATGTCCAAAAGTTACACTGATGCCAATAATTGTGATTATATTTTTGCTTTTAGCATTGCACGGGAGAACATATATTTTAAAGAAGAAGAAGGATGAAAAAAGATGATTTTATTGGCAGTTTGTTACGCATGAATAAAATTGAATGAATGAAATAACAGGAGCGAAATGGAATGTAATGGAATAAATTAATTCTATTATTGTGTTTGGAATATGAAAGATTTGAATGAAACAAATTTTATAAAAGACGACACATTTAGTGATGGGTAGAGCAGGGTAGTGAATTAAGGTTGGCTGGAGTAGGGTATGTTATGGTTCATAAGATAGGATATATGCGAAGGGGTGGGGTAGCAATACGCAATACCCCATTGCACCCTACCACTCTTCCCACTCAGCCCTACCCACCACCATATCCTACCCTACCCAATATCACCATATCTTACCATTGACATTCTACCTACCTTACTCATTACCTACTCTACTTCACAATCACCCATCCCTACCCGGTGATACTCTACCGCTGAGTTATATCCCTACCCTACCCTACCCACTACCCACCCTTCTCTACCATACCCTACCTACCACTCAACCTTACCATATCCACCATTCCACTCTTCCCTATCTTACACACTACACCACCCTACCTTATCTACCCCAACCATCCGAATTTATCATTTTTGGTAAATTATAATTTAATGTAAAAATATGTCGCATTAGATTCCATTTTTGAATTTAGGTATTTTTGAACATTTAATTTAATATAAGAATATTTGGTATTAATTGGGGTGACTAATTTATATGGCATGTATTTAATGTAAGAATATTTCATATTAAATGACATAAAGCCACAAAAAGAAAACCAGACAAAATTAATTCAAAAACTATTAAAAACAAATCGGTGTAATGTTAAAAAAAAATTGAATGTAAGAATATTCAGTATGAAATGGGGCGGCTAATTTGTGGGGGATGACAACAACGTAAAAATATTTCATAATTATTGACAAAATTTGATATTGTTATTTTTAAAAACGTAATTTAATATAAGAATATATGAAATTAATTAATTGGTTGGTAAATTTTAATAAAGTTATTTTTTAAAATTTTATTTAATGTAAAAATATTTGACATTAAATGGGGTGACTTATTTGTAAGAAATGATTTTAATGTAAGAATATTTTGTATTAATTGACAAATTTGAATAAAGTTTTTTTGAAAATGTAATTGAATGTAAGAAAATCTTACATTAATGTGGTGACCAATTTACACGGGATTATTTGAAAAAAAAAATATTTCGTATTAATTGGTAAAGTTGACTACAATTATTTTTTAAACTGTAATTTAATATATTTTTTTTTAACATTAAATGAATTGGATAATTTGTAGGGAATGAATTAATGTAATAATATTTCGTATTAATTAGCACATTTGAAATTACTTATCTTTCAAAATGTAATTTAATTTAAGAAAAATTTGTATTAATGGAGGACCCTAATTTGTAAGGGGTAATTTTTTCGCTTAACATATTTTAATTTTAATTTATTTATGTTTCATAAAATCAATTTAAGTAGTTTAGAGGATTATTTTTCTTAGGCATAATTTTGTCAAAAAGTAATTTAATGTAAGAATATTTTACTTTGACTAATATTTATGTTTAATGTAGAAATATTTACCATTAAATGACACAATTGAATTTAGATATTGTTGAAAATATAAATGAATTCAATAATATTTTGAATTAAATATTTCATATATTGGAAAAGTCGAATAAATTTGTTTTTTTAAATATAATTTATTTCAAGAATATTCATCATTAAATGAGGTGGCTAATTTGTAACGGATGAATTAATTTTAAAATATTTCGTACTCCCTCCGTTTTTTTAACTGTCATATTTGATATAATTTTTTGGATGAATCTGGTTACTTTTTAGCTTAAGGTTAGTAATTTTTTGGATGAACCTGGACATCAAATGTGACAGTTTAAAAAAATGGAAGGAGTATTAATTATCATATTTGATTTTACTTATCATTCAAAATGTGATTTAATTTCAGAAAATTTTGTATTAATGGAGTATGCTAATTTGTAATGCATGATATTTTTCTTAACGTATTTGAATTTATTTATGTTTCAAAAAAATTAATTAAATGTAGTTTTAGAGGATTATTTTTCTTTGGTATATTTGACTTTATTTATTTCAGAAAGTAATTTAATGTAAGAAAGACATTTTGTTTAATGTAAAAATATTTCGCATTAATGAAGTAATTGAAATTAGTTATTGATGAAAATATAATTGAATGTAAGAATATTTGACATTAATATTTCGTATTAATTGGGAAATTTGAATAAATTTAATTTTTGAAATGTAATCTAATGTAAAGATATTTAGCATTAAATGTGGTGGCTAATTTTCAGGGGATGACTTTAATTTAAGACTATTTCGTCTTAATTCACATATTTGAACAAAGTTATTTTTTAAAATGTAATTTAGGGTAAGGATATTTGGTATTAAATTAGATGACTAATTTGTAAGAGTTGACTTTAATGTAAGAATATTTCGTATTAATTGGTGAATTTGAATAAAATTATTTCGTATTAATTGGCTTATTCTATTATGTTTCTCCCCTATTTTAAGTAAAAATAAATAAAAAATATGCAAATCAATAAAGAAAAAGAAATCAATTACAATAAAATAGATAAACAAAATCAATTATTAAAAATAGAAAAGGAAAATTAATCAAAATCCTTGATGGAGTATTTTTTTTTTAAAAACTATCAAATTATTGATTATTATTAAAAACTAAAAATAAAAAATGATATTCATTTTTTAGGGAAAAAAACGATACTCATTAGTAATATGAAAATCTATCAAGGATTGAAATAATAATAAATTTTAAAACTAATACGTAAATCAATAAAAATAAAAATCAATTAAAAATAGGAAAACAATCAAATGAAATTGAAAAACAATCAAACAATCAGTTAATAATCACTTTCCATGTCATCGTTACATATTACACAAAATCCACATGAGGTTGTATACATGTTGTGTCGCTTTTGTAAGATTGAGAAAAAATGAAATTTTATACAAAGAGAAATTGGGAAAAAAAATATGCTAACCGTAAGAAAATGAAATTGAAAAATTTCTCCGTAATAAAACACAACATAAATAACTATGATTTGAAGCATATGCATATAAAAAAACTTTAGTTTTCTCAACAAACAAAAGGCCCTCATAAACACGAAAGAATTTATCCAAAAAAAGGGAAAGAGGCTAACCTTTCTGGATCGATTAATATGGCAAAAATCGTAAGAAAAAAATCTCGGCTTTTATCTCCGTCTTTGTGCCCATATTCAACCTTCCAAGACGTGTATTGTAATTCTAATCCATGTGGGAAAAAAAAGAAGAAAAAAACAAAAAAAAAAACACTTTCAATGTTTAGATTGATAAACAACGCAAGAACCACATAAGTGCAGGAACTGGAATACAAAGGTGGCAGAGCAATTATTGTAAATGTAACCACATTACGGAAAGAAAAAAACGCACCAGGCCCGGAACTACGACCCACATTCTATTTTCAACACAAAAATCTACCTGTAAAAGTAGAGAGAAATAATGAAACAAAAACGATAAAAAACCGGGGAAAAAAAGTTAAGCAGCAACAATAGAAAAGCTTATAAAGAAGAAAAATGAAATGATTATTTCTCACAATTTAATACCTTCAAACCCCTTGAATCAAATATGATTGAAAAATGGAACAAATTACTTATAAAAGATAGAAAAACCATAATGCGATCTTGGAAAATATTTTTTTGCAAGCACCATATTATTTCTGTCAAATTTAATTCAAACTTAGAAAATCGGTTTACTTTAAACCAAAACTAATAGAAAAGCTTATTAGGAAGATAAACGAAAGACTTATTTCTCACAATTTAACAGCCTTAAACCACTTGAATCAAATATGATTGAAAAAAAGGAACAAATTACTTATAAAAGATAGAAAAACTATAATGCGATCTTGGAAAATATTTTTTGCAAGCACCATATTTTTCTGTCAAATTTAATTCAAACTCAGCAGATCGGTTTACTTTAAACCAAAACAAATCCGTAGTCACCGGTGATACACTCTTTCATCATAATCTCATTCGTCTCACAATAAACACCTTACACTGTTAAACGGAAAATGGAAGGAAAAAAAAAATCATTTTCACTCATTCGTCTCACAATAAACACCTTGCACTGTTAAACGGAAAATGGAAGAAAAAAAAATCATTTTCAAACCTCGATGTTGCCAATGTTTGTTATCTGCACATAAACGACCAATCTGCTCCTATCAAATCGATTTCAATGGCGGATGAAAATGGAGAATCATAAAGGGTTGATTTTGATTTGATGCGTAAAAGAGACCTTTCAATTAGCCTGAAAATCAACACAAAAAAATCAGATCATATATATTAAAGAGGAGGAGATTTTGTAGATATTTGTTTTTGTTTTTTATTAAAATATTCTTATTTTTTTATGGGAAATAAAGCGGGTTTGGAACGGGTCAATCGGGTAATTGGGTTATATATATATATAGGAGCGGATCCAGAAATGCTTTTCAACGTGGTCCGAAATATTTTTCTATAGGTAAAATGTAGTGTTTTATTATTTTTAACGGGGTCCATGAACCCCCTTTACATACATGTAGATCCGCCTATGTGTGTGTGTGTAGGGTCGTTAGCGAAACAAGTTATTTGTTAATATCTCGAGACTTGCTTGAGCCAAGAATTCGACTCGATTTGGCTTAAACACCTCGAACTTGAAATTGACTTGATTCCAAGGTAAAAAGTACGATATTCGAGCAATACGATACTCGACTCGAATATTCGTTAGCAAGATCGAGCAAAACTCGTGCTTGACTCGAGTGTTTAAAACTTCCTTTAATCTCAACTCAAGCTCGAGTTCGAAAACTCATGCTCGAACTCGAGACATTTGCAATTGCTTAACTTGTTTAAAAGAATATTGTATTCGATTCGACTCGTTTATACCCCTATGTGTATTTGTGTGGTACTACAATTATATTAATTTGTATCTTTAATATGTATTTTATGTTTTTTCTAATATATAAAAGTGTTATAAGGATATTATAATAAACGTAAACATTTTCGATTTCAGATGAATAGATTTATCAAACGATCTGATTATTTTTGGATTTCAGTTACTTATTGTATTCAGATTTCAGACTTCAGATTTAACGAACGGCCCCTAAGATACGTCTTAAAAAAATGCGCATCTCATTACCCATTTTATCATACTTACACTATCAACATTTTTCGTTTTACTCCCTCATTTTTTAACTCGCATATTCTTAATTTGCATAGATTTTTAAAAATGATGAAAAAGAATCAACTTTTTTTTTTTTCATTCTCTTTGTTTTTATACATCATTTGATACAATTTAATCAATATTCATGTGATTCAAGGTCGAAATTCACGTTCACTAGTGAATTTTGAATAACATTGAATTTTCTTAGTAGAATAGTAGAATTCGACAGTTAATTTCAGAATTAACGTTAGAAAAATGGCCTTTGTGCTTTTAAAAAAAAAAACATGAACAAAAAAAAGTGGTGAGTTATACATTGAAATATATAAGTGTTTGAAAATAATGAATAGTAGATAAATTGTATTTGTTTGTCGACAAATTTTATGGTGGTCAATGATCAGCAAAATCAATCTTGACTATAATGTGCACACTTTAGTATTTTTGTCCTCTTTAGAAAAAAAAATCTAAGCCATTTTCCCTAATTTAGATTTTTATGAAATCCTCTCTCTCTCTCTCGGGATCCCTTTCACACACACAAAAAAAAAAATCTCAGGATCATGATGGTACCCTCCTTATAAGGATTACCTTGTCCACAAGGCAAGAGAATTTTGGAAATTGGGCCCTAATGAAAAAAGATCCTCCCAACTTGATTGTGACCCATCCAAGATCATCTACTTGATCGATTATTGAACTACTGGTGTATTTAAACGTTTCATTGTCCTAATGGCCAGCCTCTCCTCTTGATACATAATCATCTGCCCATCTGTTGGTAGTATAAGAAGGGCATTAGACACATGGGTGTGTTGCCCATGGAACTTCTTCACATAGATATATGAAAATTTGGGTGGATCCGAAACCTTCTGGTAATTTCAATCCTTTTTTCAGTCTGCTAATCAGATTGAGGGTGGTATCCTGAGCTGAAATTAAAAATTAGCCCAACCTTACCCATCAATGACCTCCAAAACTCTGATGTAAAAGCATTGTCTCTGTATGTGAGTATATCCTAGGGAAGCCCATATAATCTATAAACTAGGAGGAAAAACTCCGTAGCAATATAATCTGAGTGTAGTGTCACTCCGAAGGTAATGGGAGAATTTGGTGAATATGTCAACTACCACGAATAACAACTCATTTTTCTCTGATTAAGGAAACCCTTCAATAAAATCCATGTTGATTCACTTCTAAGCTTGATTTGGAATGGACAGAGGTTGCAAAAGACCAACTGATGTTGATGAGAGTCCTTACGTTACTGGCACACCATACATTGCTTAATTATAACTTAATATCTCTTCTTAAATTAGGCCAATTTAAAAAAAAGAAACACCCTATTGTAACATGCTTGGTTCCCGGAATGCCCTCATATTGGAGATTGATGCAAATGATGTAAGATCTGAGATCTAAGGCTTCCATTAGTCCCAACATATATCATGCTACAAAACAAAAATATAAAGATACCACGCGTAAATCCGATAACAAAATTGGCTAAAAAGCCTAGATAATCGACAAAAGAGTTAATTTTTATAATATTTATTATATACACAAAATGGTCCAAATCATCACAATAATCGCCGAGTTGATGCGAAAACATCAATAAATGCATGAGAATTGGGGTAAAAACATCATAAAATGTATCATCTAGTTGACTTACATCACCGACATTCTTTAAATCAAAAGCATGATTATGTGAAGAAGGTACCAATATCTGTGAAGAAAGTAGTTGTTTATGCATCTTCTTCGGCTATATTGATCTGGTGGTAACTCTTATAAGCATCAAGAAAGACAGAGATTTCATACCCCACTGTTGAATCCATGAGGTCATCTATTCAGTGAAGTGGATAACAGTCTTTAGGACAAGTTTTGTTGAGGTCGGTGAAGTCTATGCACATTCTCAAGCTGTTATCAGGTTTTGGAATCGACGGGTTTGCCAACAAGAAGAGATATAATATCTCCTAATGATCTTAACGCCCAACAACTTCTTCATTGATCACATGAAAATGATATTATAAATCATATCTTTATTTGCCCCGAATCATGCTCAGTTGATTAGTGATAGATGGAATATTGTATGAAATACGTGTTGATTGCCTAATACCGGTTCCTCGGTTAGTAATTTTGCATCTTTACATTTTATCCCGATATTTGATACTCTTTCGTCTCGTTTTATGTGATTTTTAGGAGTATTATATTATGGGCTAAAGGAGATTGATCCGGATTAGAGGAAGAGACATTGGGCCGAAGTCAGAAGAAGTCAATACGAATTCTGTTGGACTAGAAAAGAGGAAAAATGCCCGGAGGCTGCGGAAACCCTAGCCGCAGGCACGGAAACTTGGAGGACACGAAATGCAGAGAGACATGATTTGTATTAAGTCGGTTAGGTTAGACCAACTAGGTCGGTTTTACAGCTCTATATAAGGCTGTGCCAGTCTATTGTAACATATACCTTATTATACAACTCATATCGACTTTTTCAATATACACTTTTTCTATGAAATAAAGAAGTTTGTTATTTTCTTTGAGTTAGTTGCTTAGTTATCTCCTCCAATCCATCAACTAGCTTGAGTTGATCAAGCTAGTCACCATTGATAAATGTATGAAGCTTTGAACGTTCATTAGTATTTTGATCATGGTAGATTTAGTTAGATTAACGTGTTGTAATTGATCTGCATGTCTAAACGAATCGTAATTAACTAGAGTAATCAGAACGGACTGATGTAGATTTCAGAATTAGGAACAATCGCCGCCGGTCTATATCGTAGCCGCGACAACCCTAGGTCCCCTTAATCTGAAGATTCGGCATCATTTACGTTGATCGACAGGTTTAATTAACGATATGTTAGATCTGGCCAATATGCTTATTGTATTCGTAAATTAATGAAGGACTTGCAAGGTGAAGTATTAGTTTGGACACAATTTGATCAATCCCTAGGAACGTGCTAGTCAATCCACGATAGCTGCTTAGGGAGGTACTCGGTTTGCGCCGGCAATCTCTAATACTTATTGTGTGTGAGTTAATACAACCAATGAAGGAGGTTAGCTGCACATAGACGTCTATAGTCCTTTCAAAGTAAGTAGATAAGATTAGGAGAGTGCACCTGTAGCTAAAACTGAATTAAAAAACGTTCTGGTTAATCTAGGAAATTACAAGGAAAGTAGACATAAAGATTAATGACACCAAGTTAGGTGATCAGAGAGGAGAGATACATCAATTACCCTTTTCTGTATTTATGTTGGTCGAGGGACCGTTATTTTTCTTCTTGTCTAGATTTAATGGTTATTATCTACGTTGCATTGTCTCTGTGGGATCGACATTGACTCGCATCTACTATATTACGATTGACCTAGTACTCTTGCTAGTATTTCGTGCGTATTAGCGGCTTACACGTGGATCAATCACCCTTCTTAATTGCTTCATTTCTTTCGGTATCAAAGTGCCATTTCTTTTGTTGAACTGGTTTTCGACCTGACTCCACCATGATCTTATGAACTGCCAGGTTAGTTGAGATGCCCGGCATGTCTTCTTCCACTTATGCGATTATCTCGGCATATTATTGTAGTGAATTTTTCTCCTTTTCAGCTGAGGGAATCCATTCCCTTATCTGAACCATTTGTTCTGGCTGTCAAGCTCTAAATTTACTCCCTAAGTGGGTTCTTCAGAGCATATAAGCTCTTCAAACTTAGGAAGAAGGTCTTCTACCAGAACATACTGGTCTACGCAACTTTCTTCTCTTTTAAAGGTTACTGTGTTGCAGCTCATTGATACTTGAACATAACCTTTTATTTATATAACTTTTTTTATGGTAGGAAAATTTTATATTATTATGGACTAGAGATACTACCTCTCTCAGATTGTTGAGAGCCGGTCTTCCAACTATGATTCTAGATGAAGAACCTTCAATAACCATATAATTTATCTTTAGAGTCATACTTTAAATGCCTTTCCCGAATGTAGTATTTATTTTGACCATTTCCAGATGTTGTACTGGCTTTTCTGTGAATCCAAATAGAGGATCTCGTACTCTCCTATGATCCCTTTGATTAAGCTGTATTGACCGGAACACATCGTGATACAAGATGTTGACGACACTTCCTGTATTAATACATACTCGTTTCACCAGTCATCTATGGATTATAGCGTATATAATCAGTCATATATTTCCAATTAATAGAGGCAATGCGTCTGCTGGCCAATATGAAATTTTCCCAATTAATTTTATTTTCTTCCTTATTTCCTTTTCTAGCGATGCAGATTGAGATTTGTATCCATCTTCAATCATCAAAATGATATTTTCTTCCCTTATATTCTGTACAAGACCTTCATCGGATACTTGTTTGATTTTCATGGTGTGTCCGCTACTGGCCACAAGATTCTTAGAAGATGAAATCTTAGGCCATTCTTCTAGTGCCAAATGACGATACCGGAAATCGCCAACAGTGAAAATGGGTACAACTTGGGGTAATCAGGTTTGAGAGAGGATAACTGTTATAACATGATAGAGAGAATCCATATGCAATAAGATAAACATAGAAGCAATCTAACATAAAAATCACACAAGGAACATAAACAAGAAGAACACATGATTTAACGTGGTTTCGGCAAGCCGTCCTACTCCACAAACAAAAAGAGATATTTTATTATGCAATCGAATTTGAGACGGATTACACACTTTACAATGATCAATACGGTTGGTATTTATAGGCACAAATCCTCAACCCTAACCGCCAAGAATCTTTGTCAGATTGCCATAAATGCCCCAGATGTTGGATCACTCTGCTGATCCCACTCAACTGATCATTGCCTAGATGTAGAACTCAGCTGTATCCAAAACCTCAGCAGACCCTCAGTAGATGTTGACACCAAAAGAAACTCAGCTGACTTCCCAGCTGACTTTCACAGACTTGGATACACTTCTCAGCAGACCATCACTCTGCTGATAACCAGATTAATTCTACCAGATGTAGAGTTTAAGTCACTTTGTTGACAAATCTCCACATTGACTTGAACTCTCATTCCCAGTCAACCAGATTGCATAAACAGATGTACTTGTATCAGATGTATTCGTCAATGCCAGATTACTCCACGGAATCCACTCAGCTGACCTGCCCTCAGCTGAGTTTCTAGATTTCCATATTATAAGCTTTGAATATTCAGCAAGTCCGGACACAAATGAAACTTGCTCCACTGAACTGGTTTAGTGAACATATCAACAGGGTTCTCTTTGGTGCTGATCTTTCTTACTACAACCCTCTTCTCATTCCTTAGAAAATGATACCTCACATCAATATGCTTGGTACTCTCATGATGAACCTGATCCTTAGCTAGACAAATTGCACTCAAACTGTCACAATAAATCTCAGCTTGATCCTGATGTAGCCCTAAATCACTGACTAGCCCTTTCACCCAGATAACCTCCTTGGATAAGAGCCATATATTCTGCCTTAGTAGTAGATAAAGCCACCGTTGCCTGAAGAGTTGCTTTCCGCCTGACAACTGAATTCCTCAATGTGAAGACATAACCAGTCATTGATTTTCTACTGTCCACATCACCTGTATAATCAGCATCATAGTATCATGTGATCATTTCTTGAGTATCACCTCCATAATTAGACCAACATCAGTTGTACCCCTAAGGTACCTGAACATTCTTTCACAGCTTTCCAGTGTTCCTTTCCAGGTTGAGCCATAAACCTGCTGACAACACTGACGGCCTGAGCTAGATCATGCCTAGTGCAAACCATGGAATACATCAGACTACCAACTGCATTAGTATAGGGAACTTTTGACATATGCTCTTTCTCCTCTGCTGATTGTGAAGCATAAACAGACAAATGAATATTAGATGCCATAGGAGTATCTATTGGTTTTGCAGTAGACATGCCAAATCTGGCTAGTATCTTCTGTTATAACCCTGCTGAGACAAGAACAACTTCTTTTGACTTCTATATTTACAGATCTCCATCCCCAAAATCTTTTTGGCTACATCCAAATCTTTCATTTCAAACTCAGCACTGAGAAGGTTCTTCAGATTTTGAATATCAGACTTCTTTTCAGCAGGTATCAACATATCATCCACATACAGGACAAGATAAATATGTGATCCATCTCTCAGCTGACTGTGATACACACAACAGTCATATGGACACTTGTCATAACCCAGCTGGATCATGTAACTGTCAAACCTGTTATACCACTGCCTGGGAGCCTGCTTTAGTCCATACAATGACCTTTTCAACTTGCACACAAAACCTTCCTTAACAGGAACTTGAAATCCCTCTGGCTGAGTCATGTATATCTCATTATCTACCTCACCATGTAGAAAGGCTATCTTCACATCTAATTGTTCATGTTCAAGATCCTCCTGTGCCACCATTGCTAGTAACACTCTGATTGAAGCATGTTTGACCACTGGTGAGAATATCTCATCAAAGTCTACCCCTTCTTTCTGAATGAACCCTCTTGCAACCAAACGTGCCTTATACTTGACCCCTTCTGCCTAAGTCATTCATTCCTTCTTTTTGAAGATCCACTTGCAAGTAACCACTCTCCTATCAGCTAGAAGATTAACTAGATCCCAAGTCTGATTCTTCAATAATGACTCCATTTCATCTCCCATGGCGGCAAGCCATTGAGATGCTTCAGAACATGTCACTGCTTCCCTGTAAGTAAAAGGTTCAAAACCATCCACTTCTTCTGCAACTTGAAGTGCATATCCAACTATATCAACAAAACCATACCTCTTAGGAGGTACCCAACATTTGATCTTCTAGCCCTGCTGACGGCTATACTCTGCTGACCAATGTTCCCTATTCGATGCTCTCACGATCATTGTTCAAATAGATCGCTTGATCGACTCTGGTTCAAAGAACCAGATCAGATGAGTGCTGACTTGGATCAGCTGATTGTTGCATATCAGCTGACTCCACTTGAAGCTCCACCTATTTCTCAGCCCTCTCAGATTCATCACTGGTTTTAGATTCAGCAGACCTCTGTTAGGTGTAATGCCCGAAAGACAATTTTGTAATTGTTTTATTTAATAAATGAAATGATATTATTATTCATATTTATTATTCTCATATTCACCGATGTGACAATAGTAATTACACTACATAAAACCCTAAAGTATATCGTTTATGTAATCACTTAACTCAGTGTATGGGATATACACGGGAGGATTGACTTAGTGAAGATGTACTTAAAATACAATTAGCCCGTAGTGAAGTTAATCGAGAGTATCGGGTCTCTCCTTTAACGTGCTATTAATGCGCTCAGAACACAATAGGTGTGATTGTCTTATCCGAACTTTCGGTTAAGAGAACCTAGTGGGGAATTTATATATGATAGATATATCATATGAAATTTGGACCGATTTGATTAGAGTTCACGATGTAATTCCGTAATCGAGAAGTCTTATCGAATCAATCGATGATCATATTTATGGATATATCTTAATCCTCGAGGTGATCACGATCAACCGCTTGAATCGCATTATGAGGTTTGACTTGACGGTTAAGGATTACACGAGTCCGTGATCCGAATTACCCCATCTTGGCATTGTCTTGCATTGAGTGAGTAGTCCGTGTTATCACAGATATGGAATCCATTCCTTCCATTTATGGAAGTAGATAGACGATTTCTTTATTTGTTAATCCTAGAAACTGATCGATCGTACGAGTTCATATTACACTCATTAGCTACCAGTGAGTTGTATGAATTAATTGATCACTAGGGGGGTTAATGATAAATAAGGATAAGAGGTTCTAAAAAGCGTTAACGGTAACTTCCCGATTTAGAATGAACAGTCTATGGAGGATTAATCAATATGTAATGATTATATCAATGGACGCTTATTATAATTCTCGCGAGGAGATAAATATAATCTCATGATCGGAGGAGTGCGATCACGGGATTATGGTGGCATATTCTCGTGATTGATTTATCGAATATAATTATTCTGCTCGTAAGATAATTATTTATTTGATTTATCGGAGTCCGATTATTAGTCCATGGTCCCCGACGTGCCTCCAATATAGCATAGCTATTCTCGGACGTCGAATCCTAATAATATTAATTTAGTTCTTATTAGAATTTAATTAAAACGATATGTGAATTAATTGTTTAGTGGACTATTAAATTAGTTGGGCTAAATAATTAAATATGTGAAAAAGACATTTTTCATAATCTTGGCCAAGTTTGTGTGTCATGGCCGAAATCTCAAACCCTAGGAGGGAAGGAGAATTTTCGGCCTCCACATGTATTAGTGGGCAAGAAATTAGTTTTCTTGTGGATTAATAAGACATGTGCACAAAATATTTATTGGATAAATATTTTATGGTAAAAAATAATGATAAAGATTATTCCAGATTTGTTTTAGAATATTCTAGGATTATCTTTTATTTATTGGATTTATTTATTTGCAAAATAAAAATCCTTGGAGGACAATGATTACTCTCCTATATAAATAGAGTTCTCCCAAGCCTAACACACATTACAATTTTCGACTTTCATCTCTTAGAGAGAGAAAGATAAATTTTGGCCAAGGGAGTAAGAGAGGGAAAATCTTGGAGGTTTTCCGGGTAGCATATCGGGAGGATTCAAGACGAGGATTTCCTTCCACCGTGAGTTGCTCGAATCACACGTGCGGAAGATCGTGGTGCTCTTCACACCATCCTATGTTCTTCCTATTGCGGTTCTTCTACTTGGATTTTGAGATCCAAGAGGTATGTTTTACAACCCCCTTGTAGATGTAGATCTAGATATTTTATTACGTGTAATTTATAGATCTAGATCCTTAAATCGATTCCGTTGCGGATGATATTGCTAATAGTGGTATCAGTCGCCTGGTGATCTATATTTTTACGTATAAAATATTAGATCTAGGAGTGGAAAATATGTAGCTTTTGTCCCTATTTTTTTATGGGGGCTGAAAATTTGTTTTTTTTTATGTTGCGATTGTTGTGGTTTGAAGAGATGGATTGGGGTTGGTACTGTTTACTCGTTAGATCTATTGTAAACTCTCTCGATTTAGATCGTTTGAGCATAGGATTGATGTAAAAATTGTTGTTTTTATTTATTTATTTTTCGGCTATTTTTATTTTTTTGTAATTTCGGGAAAACGACGAAGAACGATGATGAACACGGGATGAAGACGGAACTCGAGGTATGAATAGGAGTCGGGGCGGAAAATTTTTTGTTATTTTTTTTGTACAACACGGCTAGGGTTTGATTTTTTTATCAAACCCTAATTTTTTTTAAATCGGCATTTTTTTATGAAATTTTTTTTTTAATTTTTTCTGGAATATAAATACAGCAGGATTTTAATAAATAAATAAAAAAATCGAAAAAAAAAATTATTTTATTTTATAAAATAAAGGCCCCTTCTCCTTTCAGGTTCGCGGTTCGTGGTTCAAGGCTCAAATATCGAAGACATGAAGACAACAAGTTGTAATTTATCGCTTCCTAGGATAGATTAGATACAAGTGCACTCAACGATCCATCTCGGTGTTTAAATTTTCCACAATTTATTTTTTTATGTGTTTGATCATAAAATAGATATAAAATCGGAATTGCCATGACATACATCATATCATAAATCCGCTCCATGCATACATGTAGAATTTTAATTTTGGTAATTAAAATAGGCATGTATACAAACTCCCGTAATTAGTTGAAATTTAATTAATACGTGGTAATTAATTAATTTAGTAACTAATTAAAGATCCGAGGACGGGTTATGAAATCGTTAAGCCTTTTCGGTGTGTGTTCTCGGTGAACCGCCTTAAAAGCCCAAACGAGATCACGTTTTCAATTCGTAGTGTCTGCGAGATTGAATGATGGTAAAAGAACAATAAATCTTGGATAAAAGAACGGTTCTTTATAGGTTGGGTGGTCAATCGAGCTTCGCTCGACCGACTTAACCTCATAGTGTGATGTATGCACGGGGTCCGGCAAGACTAAGCTACACCGGCGAGTAGAGGGTGATTCCTTCTTATCTCAATGTGGCTCTCTTGACCCGATTTCGTCCGATCATCACATATGTTCCAACGAATAGGGACGGGTAGGCTTGGCCTACGTTACCGACACCATTCGAATCCTTGATTTGATGTGCTTTTATGTTAACATCAAAAGACGTGGTTAGTTAACCCACCACAACTTCCAAAATATTGAGTGGGAGCGGGGAGGCGACACCAACCCCACGGCCTCTACTATAGATACAAGTAAGTGAGAGAAGGGTGGCGCCTCGCGGCGCTTTGATTTCGTCCCCTACGGATGGTGTTCACCCCTATCAACATTCATGGCTTGGTCTCCGAAAGGATAGGATTTCCAGTACTCGCCGGGTCACCGCTCTATCCTACGACGGCACACTCGGTAGCAGATACCTAAGAGATCCGATATAGTATGTCACACTCATCAAGGGTATTCTTGATAATATCTAGGCTAAAAAAGGAAGGTAGTCAATGAATAAAGGGATGTTCGATTCTCGTGGGATGTTCGATTCTCACAAGTTATTCATTGATGAGATTGTCTCAATTTAACCGCCATCTCTTTGACCTACCCTACGGCGGCACTGAGATGCGAGGTTAAAACCTTGGAATGGTAGAGTAGACTTAATTTTAGTTTACAATTCCTAAAATAAACTTATATAGTAGTGTTAAACTTGAATTAATATATGTCATTTTATTTTCAGCAAAAAATGTCTGCTCAAATTTCTGCTTTACTGTATGAAAAATTATCAGGAAACAACTTTAAGAAATGGAAGAGTAATCTAAACGTGGTACTCACATACGAGAATGTGCAATATGTACTCACTTCTGAATGCCCTACAGTGGCGTTCCAAAAACCCGGAAAAGCTGAGATCGAGCAGCGTAATCGCTGGATCGAGTCAGATAACCGGGCTCGTGGGATCATCCTGGCAGCAGTGTCGGAGGTTATTAGGGCCCAGATTGAATAGTTTGAGACTGCACGAGATATCATGCAGAAACTTACTTCGATGTTTGGATCACCTAGCAACCAAGCAAGACACGATGCCATCAGGATGGCTGTTAACACGAAATTGAAGAAAGGTCAAGCAGTGAATGGTCATGTTCTAAATATGATCAGTTACTTCAATGACGCCGGTATTCATGGATCGATGTTCGATGAAGCACCTCAAGTATCGATGATTTTGGAATCGTTGACTCCTGAGTTTATCCCGTTCAAAACTCAGTATCTGATGGGCAAACATGAGTTGACCATGACACAGATGCTTAATGAAGTGACTATCTACGAGGGCCTACTATCGAAATATAAGGTCCAAGTAGGGGATAAGAAAGCTGAAGCCAATATGGCCGAAGGTAAGCCATCAAACAAGCCTAAGGCCAAACCAATGAAGAAGGGTAGTGTTGCACCTGTGCCCAAGCAAATGAAGAAAAAGAAAGCCAAGAAATTTGATGAGGCCAAGCCCAAGGGCAAGTGCTTTTACTGTAAGGAGGTAGGACATTGGAAACGCCACTGTCCGGAATATCTTCATGATGTAAAAGATGGCAAAGCCAAGGCTGTTACTGGGAAAGATAAGAAAGGTAATTCGGAATTACAATTCTTGGAATCTTTTAATGTAGCTAAAGATGTGTCCACTTGGATACTTGATACTGGAGCTACTAACCATGTATGTTCTTCATTGCATTCTTAGTTCGCATGCGATGAGTGGAAGAGGGTTCTCAAGTGATGCGAGTAGCAGCCTTTGGCGCCATTTCGGCTAAAGCTGTGGGAGCTGTGGACTTACATTTTAATAATAGAATTTTACATTTAGAGAATGTTTATTTTATTCCAAATTTCAGGAGAAATTTAATTTCTGATTCTGCCTTAGTTGAACAATCATTTTCTGTTTCAAATTTGAATGGTGAATTTGTTATTTCAAAGAATGGCTTTGAATTGTGTTCAACTACGAATGAACACGGTTTATATTTTGTAAAACCACATAAAGCTCCCCTACTTAATACTGAAATGTTTAAAACTGCTCATCAAAGATCTGCTAAAAGGCAGAAAGTTTCTCAAGTAAAAGAAGATAGAACATACTTGTGGCATCTGAGGCTCGGCCATATTTCCTTGGAAAGACTCAAAAGACTAGAAAAGGTTCATGCCTTAGGTGAGTCATCTGTTGACACACTGCCTGTCTGCGAGTGTTGCCTGGAGGGAAAAATGACTAAGTGTCCCTTCTCATCAAAGGGTAATAGGGCCACGGGAACTCTAGACATAGTGCATTCAGACCTTTGTGGTCCGATGAACGTACAAGCTAGAGGCGGATACGAGTACTTTGTGACTTTCATTGATGACTACTCGAGATTCGGTTATATTTATCTCGCCGTGATAGGAAGTCCGAGGCTCTTGATAAGTTCAAGGGTTCCAAGCGAAGCCGAAGGCAACTAGGCAAGTCATTGAAATGCCTTCGCTCGGATCGTGGAGGTGAGTATTTAGACATCGAGTTCATTGACTACTTGGTGAAAAAGGAATTTGTTTCCAACGTTCGGCGCCTAGGACACCTCAAAGAAACGGAGTTCTTTGAGAGGAGAAACAGGACATTGATTAACATGGTTAGATCAATGATGAGCTACGCCTCACTACCTATATCCTTTTGGGGTTATGATTTAGAAGCGGCGGTCTATATTTTGAATGCGCAGATCGTCAAAGTCTCGGCTTAAAAGACACCCGTAGAGATGTGGTCGGACGTCTCGAAAGCATTCGTCACTTCCGCATATGGTGTTGTCCTGCACATGTGCTGATGGACAAGACTACCAAGCTACATTCGCGTACGAAAGTATGTTTGTTTGTAGGCTATCCAAAAGGTACACGTGGTGGTCTATTTTACGATCCGAAAGATAACAAAGTGCTAGTCTCGACTAACGCTACGTTTTTGGAGGAAATTTATATGAAAGACCACAGACCTCGAAGTAAAATTGTACTAGAGGAATTACTCTCCGATGACGTCAGGCCTATTGTGGCTGTTGATGTTCCTGTAAACAACACTACTAATACAACAGTCACTTCCGACATTCTGCTCCACCTAGACGCATCTTTGAGAGTGGTTCGCCACCGGCTCGGTATGGCATGGATTTAGAGACGAATGTAGTCGCCTCTGATGGGGTGGAAGATGATTCTCCGACCTATAAGAAGGCCATATTGGATCACGATAAGGATAAATGGATTGACGCAATGAATCAAGAGATGGAGTCTATATACTCTAACTCAGTCTGGAAACTTGTAGAACTTCCTCAGGGTGAAAAGCCCATTGGATGTAAATGGCTCTACAAGCGAAAGAGAGGAGTAGATGGGAAGGTTGAAACCTTCAAAGCAAATTTGGTAGCCAAAGGTTACACACAACGAGAGGTATAGACTATGAGGAAACCTTCTCACCTGTGGCCATGATGAAAACCATCCGCATCCTCCTTTCGATTGCTGCATGTCTGGATTATGAAATCTGGCAAATGGATGTTAAGACAACGTTTTTAAATGGCTTTCTCGACGAGGAAATCTATATGCAGGAACCAGAAGGATTCATTGAAGAAGGTCGAGAGCACATGATGTGCAAGTTGCTCAGATCCATTTATGGGTTGAAGCAAGCATCTCGTTCCTGGTATCATAGATTCGATCACACGATCAAGTCTTATGATTTCGAACAACACTTTGCAGAATCTTGTGTGTACAAGAAGGTTATCAAAGATAGTATTGTATTTCTAGTGTTGTACATTGATGACATACTCCTAATTGGCAACGATAAGGGGACGATGTCCGACGTGAAAAGTTGGTTGACCACGCAATTCCAAATGAAGGATTTGGGAGAAGCGAGTTATGTTCTAGGGATCCAAATTATAAGGGATCGCAAGAACAAGCTGTTAGCTCTGTCCCAAGCAACTTATATAGATAAGGTGCTGGCACGCTTCAGTATGGAGAACGCCAAGAAGGGTTTTCTACCAACCCGTCACGGCGTTTACCTCTCTAAGACTCATGGGCCTCAAACTCCTGAAGAGACTGAAGCTATGGGAAGAGTGCCATATGCCTCGGCTGTTGGTAGTCTTATGTATGCTATGAGGTGTACGAGACCTGACATTTGTTATGGCGTTGGATTAGTCAGCCGTTTTCAGTCAAATCCAGTGCAACCACACTGGACAACAGTAAAGAATCTCATCAAATATTTGAAGAGAACCAGAAATTATATGCTCGTCTATTCGAGTGGGAGTTTGGAGTTAGCAGGGTACACCGACTCTGACTTTCAGTCAGACATAGATGATTCAAAATCAACCTCTGGTTCGGTGTTTACGCTTGGTGGCGGTGCAATAGAATGGAGAAGCCAAAAGAAATCTAGCACAGCCGATTCAAGAATGGAAGCTGATTTCATAGCGGTCTCCGAGGCAGCTAAGGAAGCAGTTTGGTTAAGAAAGTTCATCAGCGGATTAGGCGTTGTCCCGAATGCTGAAGATCCTATTACTCTCTATTGTGATAACAATGGGGCCATTGCCAACTCTAGGGAACCTCAAAGCACATGAAGTCGAAGCATATAGAGAGGAAATCTTTGGGTGATCAACGATTTTGTCGATAGAGGGGACATTTCCGTCCGAAAAATCGCCTCCGCCGATAATCCTGTTGATCCATTCACCAAGACACTGTCGATTGAAGCTTTTAGTCGACACTTGGAGACTATAGGTATTAGAGACATGTCTCATTTGCTTTAGAGCAAGTGGGAGTGATAGTTTGCTGTATTTTAAATCATAGGGTGTGCTCTAAAACAATTAATCACATGCTTTCGTGCAAGTGGGAGATTGTTTGGTGTAATGCCCGAAAGACAATTTTGTAATTGTTTTATTTAATAAATGAAATGATATTATTATTCATATTTATTATTCTCATATTCACCAAAGTGACAATAGTATTTACACTACAAAAAACCCTAAAGTATATCGTTTATGTAATCACTTAACTCAGTGTATGGGATATACACGGGAGGATGAGTTAGTGAAGATGTACTTAGAATACAATTAACCCGTAGTGAAGTTAATCGAGAGTATCGGGTCTCTCATTTAACGTGCTATTAATGCGCCCAGAACACAATATGTGTGATTGTCTTATCCGGACTTTCGGTTAAGAGAACCTAGTGGGGCATTTATATATGATAGATATATCATATTGAAATTTGGACCGATTTGATTAGAGTTCACGATATAATTCCGTAATCGAGAAGTCTTATCGAATCAATCGATGATCATATTAATGGATATATCTTAATCTCGAGGTGATCACGATCCAAGCGCTTGAATCAGTATGAGGTTTGACTTGACGGTTAAGGATTACACTAAGTCTGTGATCTAAATTACCCCATCTTGGCATTGTACTGCATTGAGTGAGTAGTCTGTGTTATCACAGATATGGAATCCATTCCTTCCATTTATGGAAGTAGATAGACAGTTCCCTTATTTGTTAATCCTACAAACTGATCGATCGTACGAGTTCATATTACACTGATTAGCTACCAGTGAGTTGTATGAATTAATTGATTACTAGGGGGTTAATGGTAAATAAGGATAAGAGGTTCTAAAAAGGGTTAACGGTAACTTCCCGATTTAGAATGAACAGTCTATGGAGGATTAATCAATATGTAATGATTAGATCAATGGACGCTTATTATAATTCTCGTGAGGAGATAAATATAATCTCATGATCGGAGGAGTTCAGTCTCGGGATTATGGTGGCATATTCCGTGATTGATTTATCGAATATAATTATTACATTCGTAAGATAATTATTTATTTGATTTATCGGTGCGCATTGATTATTAGTCCATGGTCCTCGACGTGCCTCCAATATAGCATAGCTATTCTCGGACGTCGAATCCTAATAATATTAATTTAGTTCTTATTAGAATTTAATTAAAACGATATGTGAATTAATTGTTTAGTGGACTATTAAATTAGTTGAGCTAAATAATTAAATATGTGAAAAAGACATTTTTTTTATAATTTTGGCCCAGTTTGTGTGTCATGGCCGAAATCTCAAACCCTAGGAGGGAAGGAGAATTTTTGGCCTCCACATGTATTAGTGAGCAAGAAATTAGTTTTCTTGTGCATTAATAAGACATGTGCACAAAATATTTATTGGATAAATATTTTATGGTAAAAAATAAATATAAAGATTATTCTAGATTTGTTTTAGAATATTCTAGGATTATCTTTTATTTATTGGATTTATTTATTTGCAAAATAAAAATCCTTAGAGGACAATGATTACTCTCCTATATAAAGAGAGTTCTCCCAAGCCTAACACACATTACAAATTTCGACTTTCATCTCTTAGAGAGAGAAAGATAAATTTCGGCCAAGGGAGTAAGAGAGGGAAAATCTTGGAGGTTTTCCGGGTAGCATATCGGGAGGATTCGAGACGAGGATTTTCTTCCACCGGGAGTTGCTCGAATCACACGTGCGGAAGATCGTGGTGCTCTTCACACCATCCTTTGTTCTTCCTATTACGGTTCTTCTACTTGGATTTTGAGATCCAGGAGGTATGTTCTACAACCCCCTTGTAGATGTAGATCTAGTAATTTTATTACGTGTAATTTATAGATCTAGATCCTTAAATCGCTTCCGTTGCGGATGATATTGCTAACAACCTCCCCACTGATGAGTTAATCATAGAATTTTCATCAAAGACCACTTCTCCACTGAGTATGACCCTGGACTCTACTGATGACCATATTCTATAACCCTTAACTCCATCACCATACCCTACACACACTCCCTTCTTGGCCCTTGGTTCCAGCTTCCCTTCACTCACATGATAGTAAACTGTGCTTCCAAAACCCATTAGATCTGAGTAGTCAGCAGGCTTGCCTGACCACATCTCAAATGGTGTCTTGAGATTGATCCCTGTGCGAGGACTCCTGTTGATTAAGTAGCATGCTGTGGTTACAGCCTCTGCCCAAAATCTCCTTGATAAACCAGTATTATAGAGCATACATCTTGCCCTCTCCAGAAGAGTTTGATTCATCCTTTCAGCTACACCATTCTGCTGAGATGTATTCCTGACTGTATGATGTCTGGCAATACCCTCATACTTACATAATGTATCAAACTCTAACCAGAAGAATTCTAGACCGTTATCTATTCCGACCCTTTTGATTTCCTTGCCTGTCTAATTTTCCACTAGAGCCTTCCACTGCTTGAAACTTTTGAATGCCTCACTTTTGTGTTTCATCATCACCACCCAAGTCATTCTTGAATAGTCATCTATGAATGACACAAAGCATATTTGACCACCCAATGATTCCACCTTTGATGGACCCCAGCAATAAGAATGGATATAATCAAGTGATGCCTTTGAACTGTGTATGCCTATTGAGAGCTTGCTTCTATGTAGCTTCCCAAAAACACAGTGCTCACAAAAGTCCAGATTCTTGACATTATATCCCCTAAGAAAACCTGCTGCAGAAAGGACTTTCATTCCTCTTTCACCCATGTGACCAAGTCTCATGTGCCACTGGCTGAGTCTCTTTGTGGTGATGATGAATGGCCGAGGATGCCACAACATCAGAGCCAGTACAATAGAGCCTTGTAATATATACAAGGTTCCCTTCTTGATACCTTTGAAGATCACTGCTGAATCTTTGTAGACATTCAGCTCTCCACCTTCTCCCTTGAAATTGAACCCCTTGCTGTCCAGTAGAGATACCAAATTCTTGGTCATCTGTGGAACATGTCTAACATATTTCAGTGTGCAGAATCTACCATCATCTGTCCTCAACTTGACTGAGCCAATTCTCACTAACTTGCAGACCTTGTTGTTTGTCATAGAAATATGACCACCATCTATCTGCTCATAAGTAGAAAACCACTCCCTGTGGGGACAAATATGATAGGATGCTCATGAATCTAAGATCCGAACATCATCATGACGTGTTGAGTCCCCAGCAACTAGAACCAGATCCTCATCAGAATGCTCAGCAGCCACAGCTGTTGTGCCAGAGTTGCTCTCCTGTTGCCTTTTCTTCTTTGGACATTTGGACTTCCAATGCCCCTGCTCTTTACAGTAATTACAGGCATCTGTGGACTTAGGACCTTTGGAACCACCCTTCTTGAATTTCTTCTTCTGTCCATGCCCTTTCCCACTACTGCTGACTACTAGTCTAGCAACCTGATTGTCTGTCCCTGCTGCCTTGTGTCTCAGCTCCTTAGCATGCAAGGCTGCCCTCATATCCTCTAAAGCCAATGTATCTTTCCCAACTATGAAGGACTGCACAAAGTTTTCATATGAACTTGGTAATGACACCAACATGATTAGGGCTGCATCTTCATCTTCAATTTTAACATCAATATTCCTGAGATCAAGTAATATTGTGTTCATCTGATCTAGATGTTCCTTCAGCAGACCTCCTTCATGGATCCTCAGACTAAACAGTCTCTGCTTTAGCAGCAACTTGTTGGTCAATGACTTAGTCATGTACAGGCTTTCAAGCTTTACCCACAACTCTGCAGCTTTGTCTTCCTCAGCAACCTCAGTGATAACATCATCAGATAAGCACAACATTATGGTTGAATGTGCTTTCTCTTCCAGACTGGCAGAATCTGTTGAACTGGCATCTCCTTTACCAGATAAATGAGTCCATAATCCTTGTTGTTTTAACAAGGCCCGCATCTTGATTTGCCACAGACTAAAACTGTTTCTTCTTATAAATTTGTCGATTTTTACGTTAACTGTAGACATCTTTCTTGCCAAAGAGCACAACTTTTATCACAGATTCCTAGCACCGGTGAAGGTCTTGGTGAAGATAAAGGTTGTCCGTACAGATGATTCTCTCAGAACTTGTATCTGATACCAGTTTGTTATAACAGGATAGAGAGAATCCAGATGCAATAAGATAAACTCAGAAGCAATCTAACATAAACAATCACACAAGGGAACAAAAACAAGAAGAACACAGGATTCAACGTGGTTTCCGGCGTTGTGCCGACTACTCCACGGGCAGAAAAGAGATATTTTATTATGCACTGAATTTCAGAGGGATTACACACTTTACAATGATCTATACAGTTGGTATTTATAGGCACAGATCCCTAAACCCTAACCGCCAAGAATCTTTGTCGGATTGCCATAAATGCCCCAGATGTTGGATGACTCTACTGATCCCCCACTCAGCTGATCATTGCCCAGATGTAGAACTCATTTGTTTCCAAAACCTCAACAGACCCTCATCATCGATCAGCGACACGGAAGAAACTCGGTGAGACTTCCCAACCGACTTTCATAGACTTGGATACACTTCTCAGCAGACCATCACCTGTCGCGATAACTGATTAGTTCTTCCAGATGTAGAGTTTAAGTCACTTTGCTGACATAACCCAATTACTTTGAACCTAAGATTTTTAAGATGAATTATAGTTGAGTCACTGTCGATTGACTTCCTATGTATACCCACGTGATTTGAGATCAAGGTATTGACGTAGTTCTGGTTTTTAAGATGATGACACCATATTGTAGATCTCTGATATGGGAGTTAATGTTCTATTGCATGTGATAAGGAAATGGCTGAGATCATGGAGCAGTTAGCAAATCACGTCATAATGGAGCGGGAATCATGAGGCTATTATTGTGGCAGTTACCATCGTGAGGTTTTGTCTTTTATATGACCTGATTGTTCACCTCAGATACCTGATGTCGGAAATGATGATCCACCTCGAGTTGAGAGTTAAAAAACCGATGTGAGGCAACACCATGCCAGCGGAACGAGCAGGGAGACATCACATATCGGACTGAGATCATATTTGTTGAGTCACTTGGATTCTAAGGCCCCCAAATTGGGTCAAAAATCTTTGGCCCACTTGGTGAAATGATCTGAACTAGCTTATTAAGTGTCATGTGTATCCTTGGTTTTTAGGAAATGTGTCATGTGTATCAAGCCGAATCATACCACGTCAACGACAAAGTAAATACTTTATGGAAATATGTATTAGAGAAATAAAAATGATTGTATTGATTATTATTATTATTAAAAAAATTCGGATACGAAAGGATTAACACACTCACTAATTATGCCCCATGCAGCCGAACCAGCGTCTTTCTTTCACAGTATAAGCCAGAAGTATAACCACTAAGCCGAGATGTCAAAGCGCGATTATTATGATTAAATGATTACGATTTCTATATAATTATCAAAGATAGATATCTATTTGTATTGAATACCGTAAAGTATCTTTGTGATTATATGTGATGAAAGGATCAAAGGACCGATTCTTGTTAGCTTGACAAAACCTCCAACCAGAAATGGACGGCAACTTAGTTGTCATATTTACACTGCACCATGCCCTCTTTCCCTCCCATTTCCCCGAAACCTCACAAATTACAAAACCCCCTTTTATATACAAACCTCGTCCCCCACCTCCACTCCAAACACATCTCTTCTCATCCCTTCACCTCTAGCAAAACAACAAGATTTCCTCAAGAATCAAGAACCCTCCAAAAAATGGCTTCCAAATCCGAGTCTGATTTCCAGGATTTCTTACCAATTATGGCTGAAAAACTTGGTGGGGATGGCCTAATTGGTGAGCTCTGTAAAGGGTTTCAGCTATTAATGGATAAGGATAAAGAGGTGATTACATTTGAGAGTCTTAAAAAGAACTCTGCTTTGTTGGGTTTACAAGATTTGACGGATGCAGATCTTTTGAGTATGTTGAAAGAAGGCGATTTTGATGGGGATGGTGCTCTCAATCAAATGGAGTTTTGTGTTTTGATGTTCAGATTGAGCCCTGAGTTGATGGATCAGTCTCAGTTTCTAATAGAAGAGGCTCTTCATCAGGAATTCATGGATTTTGAATTTTCCTATTGAAATTTCTGTTTTTCTTCTCCAGTATGGTATTGTACAACTTCTTAACATTGACTTTACACATAATTGACGAAAATATACTAATCGAAAGTGTACTACTTTTTTTTCTTCTAATTTCTATAAAGTTTATTTTACTTTTTATTTTATTTTATAATAATGTTTACGGTATTGGTAATGATTAATTTCAGTTTCTAACTGGAATTTTTAGAGCCATAGCTATTGCATAAATCTGCCTGATATAAGTTCTTGTTCAGTCGGCACTTTTTTTTTTTTTTTTGAGGCGATATTCAAAATGACACATATTGAACTTAATTAAGCGAAATAGGGTGACACTAAGAATCTTATTTGATTATAAGGACACAAAATTAATCATGTAGGCCAATCTACCTCAATTAATTTATAAAAAAAAAAAGGGCGCTGTAGGAGGTAACGTGTTGTATTGCTGCTTTATATCATATTCAGCATGCTAACTTCTTAATTGTGTGTATGTGTGTTTTTTTTTTTTTTTTTTTTTTTTTTTTTTTTTTTCCTGGATACTAAAACATGGTTTGTTTTTTTTTTTTTTTTTTTTTTTTTTTTTTGAGGGGATTTTCTGGATACTAAAACATGTTTTTTTTTCCCCGGTGACCACCGCGATAAATCGACCACCCGTCTGCAACGACCATCTCGATGAAGAGACACCGCGATAAATTGACAACGCGATCAAGTGACACCGCATTGCAGAGACACCACGATTCAGAAACATCGTGATATTATGACATTTGACGATGCAAAGACATCGCGATGAAGTGACACCGCGATGCAGAGACACCGCATTAACCACCACGATGCATTAACCACCGCGATGCATTGACCACCGCGATGCAACGACCACCCCGATGCAACGACCACCCCGATGCATTGACTACCGTGATGCATTGACCACCTCGATGTAGAGACACACCGTGATGAAGTGACACCCGCGATGCAAAGACCACCCGCAGATCCATTGACCATCGCGATACTGGCCACCCCGATGCATGACACCACCACGCATGCGGTGACCACCCCAGATCTGAGACGCCGCGATGCGAGACACCTCGATGTAGAGACACCTCAAATGCAAGTGACAATCGCGATGCATTGACCACCCTCAATCTATTGACCACCACGATGTAAGTGGCCACCCGATGTAGAGACACCTTGACGCGGTGACCCACCTCAATCGCAGAGACACCACGACGCAATGACCACCCTCGATCTGAGAGGCGCTGTAGAGACGCCGCCGAAGCGAGAGACACCTCAAATCCGGTGACCATCGCGATGCATTGACCACCATCAATCTATTGACCACCGCGATGTAGTGGCCACCCCGATGTAAATGACCACCGCGATGCGAGACACCGCGATGAAGTGGCGGTAGCGATGTAGTGACCACCCCGATGAAGAGACAACTGCGATGCGAGAGACACCGCGATGCGAGACATCACGATGTTATAACATTTGACGACGCGGTGACCACCCGCGATGAAGTGACACCGCGATGTATTAGCCACGCCGGATCCATTGACCACCTCGATGTAGTGACCACATCCAATGCAAATGACCACCCCGGATGCGAGAGACACCGCGATGCGGTGGCCACCCCGATGCTGTAGACACTGCGATGCGAGACACCGCGATGAAGTGACACCACGATGCACGAGAGATATTACAATGTGATAACATTTGGCGATGCGAGACATCGTGATTAAGAGACTCCGCGATGAAGTTACACCGCATTGCCGAGACACCGCGATGCAGAGACACCATGATGAAGTTACACCGCAATGCAGAGACGCTGCATTGCAGAGACATCGCGATGTTATAACATTTGACGATGCAGAGACACCGCGATGAAGTGACACCGCATTTTAGGGACACGACGATGCAGAGACACCACGATGAAGTGACACCGTATGCAGAGACACCGCGATGCAGAGACACCTTGATGAAGTGACACCGCGATGCAGAGACACTGCGATGAAGTGACACCACGATGCAGTGACCACCCTGATGCAGAGACACCCCCGATGCAGAGACACCGCGATGCAGAGATACCGTGATGAAGAGACACCGCGATGTCTCTTTAGCGTTTAAAAAAAATCACATCCAGGAAAAAAAATCATGTCCAGAAAAAAAAAAAAACTGTGAACACCATTGTAGTGACATCAACATTTATGCAGTGACATCGACAATCATATATGCAGTGACATCAACGTTTTATGCAGTGACATCGGTAATGTTATGCAGTGACATCAATGTTTTATGTAGGAACCAATATGCTGGAAACATGCCAAAACATGTAATAGCATAATATTTCATTGTAAAAAAATGCCACATTACACGGCACTAGTAGAATTGAGATCACCACTACAAAGTGAGCATACCATCATCAAATAAGCTACTTTCAAGCGCCGCCGTAATGGCATCAACTGCCTCCCCTCTATACAACCTGTAATTCTGTGGTTCTTCCACCTGCAAGTACCAACACAAAATAATTTGATATGTAGCTTAGAAGTTAGAAGATGAATGCAAGATAGCTGAAATAAAGTTAATAGCCGAATCTAGGTTGTACGGGTACAGATACGTAGATACGGAATACATGGATCCGGTGTGTATCCGTGTCGAATATGTATCAGATACAAGACACACTACCAAACAGAAACAAAACAACAAACATGATTTTATGGATGCAAGGGTAGAGAATGATGAACTACTTGTTGCATCATCATCAGCTAAACTTTTTTTTTTTTTATAAAAAAATTTTTATGCACGATTTCTTTGGTGTTGGCCCAAACGCCACCGATGTTTCGGTTGCCGGAATCCCGATGAAGGAGTGGAACGGGTTGAAATTCGGCACCGTTGCCGTCACTGACGATCTCATGACACAAGGCATACTACTCGGTTCGAAATCGATAGCTCGAGCTCAAGGCACGATATCGACTGCTCACTCTTGCCACCGCAAATGATCAAAAATTGATTGTTCATTTGAATACAAAAATTGACTCCGTATGTCCTTGAAAACTATTCTCGCTTCCCCTAAATTGAATGCTAAGGCAAATGTTGAGCATGTTCAAAGATCCCGAAGAAATGCTATTCTCGCTTCCTATTAATATAAGCGATAACTTGCACAATTGATTAAGCAAGTGCAAAGCATTGACTACCAACAAATTTCGCAAAAATTCTTCACCGTAGAGTTCATCACGACTTTTAAGCATCAAAGCATTTTGTTTGTGTCTTTGTTCAAAAAAAAAAAAAAAAAAATCATTTTGTTGTCCATTGCAACTCTAGAACATTATAATTCGGTGGTTATACATCGATAGAGTATATTGGTACTAATAGAAATGCAAAAGCAATAAAACACCCAAGTATTTCAAGTTTATAGTATCCATTTTCTTCTCAACAAGACCCAGTTGATGGCTCGTTGAATTTTACACTATTCATCTTCTTCTCCGCGATTTCGGCCGCTCGATCGGGAGAGTTCAAGCTAGGAGGGTTCAGACCGACCAGATTTGTCTTACGCCGGCCGGAATCGATATAAAAGGAGTTCGAGCATCAACAAGAGATTTCTTCGCTCACACTCGGGGCTCAAACTGACCGGATTCGTCTTACGTCAACGGGAATCGGGCATAAAAGAAGTTCAACAACCATCGACGGCGACTCTTTGGATCCATTGCCACCGTGGAGAAGAACTCGCCAAGGCCTTCAATCTTCTATTGAGCAACCTGAAACGGTTTTGGTCGAGAGATAAGATTTAAGGGTAATAGTGGAAAAACAATTGGAATGTGTCCTTATAAACAAATAAGATTTAAGGGTGTTCTAAACGCTTCATTAAGTGTTGAAATTAGTCCTTATAAACAAATATCCATTTTTTTTTTTGAGGGGGTCGGCACAATTTTTTAGTCACCACATAAAAGGTATATTCCATTTTGAGTTTAAACGCAACTTTATGCCTATCTAGAATTTAATAACCCTTATCTACTTATTTAATAGACATCATTATTTCTTCAGTGTTCTAATAATTTCTACATAAATATAAACTATAATTGCGTATAACATATGTCTAATTTTTTCTTTCGGAAACTAAAGATTTCATTAGAGTCAAACAACAGATGCAAGACACTAGTTACAAAGTCTGAGATAATCTCTCGGCTATTTCTTCCTCATGATTCGAAGAGATGATTCACGAGAGGAAACCGGTCCAAACGGCTGGAGTAATAAGTTTTATACTAAACGCCCCAACCATATGCGTAACAATATTTAGCTCCCTACTAAAATGAAGGGGTTGACAAAGCTGAAAATTACTCATAAACGATCGGATGATACCTTTCCCGCGTGTCACATTTTTTAGTAGCCTAACGTTAAGTATAAAACGGTAAAAGCCTGCCTAAAGGGTCGGAGCTCCCAAAGAAATTGAGCCGGGTAGCTCGGCTACTCTCCCCAAACTCTCAGGTCGGCCAATGCTTGTGGTCGACCTCCGGGCGATATAGACACGAGATACTATCCCGATCCCACAGTCGGCTAATACTTGTGTTCGAGCTTACTCACAGCCGATCTATAAGGTTGGCCTAAGTCCCCCTCCGACCAAACCTCTTACGCACGCCAGAATCCGAGCTGATCCCAGCTGGCTATCCTCCCGACCTCCGTGAGTCCGCAAAACACGGAAGGATTCATCTGGTTCAACTTGGGCAATCTAAGTCGGCAGAGTAAATCCTCAATCGTATTTCCCACGAGGTGATAATCAGATAAATATGGGAAGAATTCCTCATATTTATTACTCTGATTCTGACAGTCAAATATATCCATAATTATCTCCTAAAATTAAGGAGATTAAGTCATAATTATCATTTCTTTAGGGAACACGAAATCCAAGCCCAACAAGGACAAACCCAACGGCGGCTTAGGGCATAACTCTCCTCTATATAAACCATCCCTAAAGAACTACGAAGACTTGATTCCAATACACGCTAGTGGATACGTGAGACGACTTGAGATCTGATTTCTCAAGTGCAGTCAAAACCACCACCAAAAACCCTTTTTTTATCGTTTACAATGTTCTTGAAGCTTTTACATGTTGTCATTAGGAGAATAGCCCCAGATTCACCATCGACGATTATTGGAATCGTCAAATGGCGTTAGAAGGAAGGTCTCCTACTCACAATTTTGTTCAAAATCCAATAGAAAAAACAGTCAGATCGGTGGCGAATTCCTGGAGATTGAGCCGTCAAAACAACATTTCCACCGTTCAGATTGAAGAAGAAGGTGGAAGGAACAAGCCCTCAAAATTTCATGCCGATCGGAGTCTGTTTCGATATCTGATCGTCGCCGGAAAGTTTCTGTTGTATCACCAAAACGCAGCAGTCAGATCGGCGGCCAATTGCCGGAGATTGAGTCGTCAAAACGAAATTTCCACCGTTCAGATTGAAGAATAAGGTGAAAGGAACAATTTCTCCAAATTTCATGCCGATCAGAGTCCGTTTCAATATCTGATCATCGCGGAAAGATTCTGTCAGATTGTATCACGAAAATGCAAGCGATCATATAGGCGCCAATTTCAAAAGATTGAGCCGTCAAAACGAAATTTCCACTGTTCAGATTGAATAAGAAGGTGGGGAAAATAAGCCCTCCAAATTTCATGCCGATCGAGTCCGTTTCCATGCCCGATCGTCGCCGCAAAGTCTTCTGGCCAGATTACCAAAACGCAACAATGATCGGATATAAGGACAATTCCTAGAGATTGAGCCGTCAAAACGAAATTTCCACCGTTCAGGTTGAAGAAGAAGGTAGGAGGAACGATTCCTCCGAATTTCATGCCGATCGAGTCCGCTTTAATACCCGATCGTTGCCGGAACATCTGTCGCTATAACACCAAAATAAGCTGCGAGCTTTCTCCTTATTTTCCAAGATCTCAGCCGAGCTCCCCAGCTCTCCATGATCTGAGCCGAGCTCTCCAGCTCCCCATGATCCGAGCCGAGCTCCCCAGCTCTCCAAATCTGAGCTCTCAAGATACAAGCTCTTACCAGGTTTTTCTACAACATAAATGATCACACTACTTATTTTTGGAACTCTCCCGACCTAAAGAATTGGGACGACCTTTCTCATATTTGGAACTCGCCTTCGGGCGAGCCTTCTGTAAGTCCGACTTCAGGTCGGCATCATATTTGGAACTCGTTTCGGGCAAGCCTTCTGCAAGTCCGACTTCAGGTCGGCATCATATTTAGACCTCGCCATCGGGCGAGACTTCTGTAAGTCGGACTTCAGGTCGGCATCATACTTGGAACTCGCCTTCGGACGAGCCTTCTGTAAGTCCGACTTCATTCGGCATCGTACTTGGAACTCGTCTTCGGGCGAGCCTTCTGTAAGTCCGACTTCAGGTAGGCATCATATTTGGAACTCGCCTTCGGGCGAGCCTTCTGTAAGTCTGACTTCATGTCGGCATCATATTTGGAACTCGCCTGCGAGCGAGCCTTTTATCACACCGACTTCAATTCGGCACCAACAGATTACACCAGTAAGCAAACGGTACGTTGGTTTTATTATTATTCTTTTTTCCATTACGCATGGTTTTTATTGATTTTACAGGAAAAACACACGTGCAACTCTTTCACGCGAGAAGTCAGTCCAACCTGGCCCTGCTCGCCGTGCTTTTAAACGAGAAGTCAGCACTAGCCTAACCCTGTTCGTCCTAAACTTTTCACGGAGATGTCAGTCCAACCTGGCCCTGCTCGCCGTGCTTTTAAACGAGAAGTCAGCACTAGCCTGGCCCTGCTCGTTCAATACATTTACACGAGAAGTCAGCACTAGCCTGGTCTTGCTCGTCCAATACTTTTATGTGAGAAGTCACCCAACTCGCCCTGCGCTCCATGCTTTTAAACGAGAAGTCAGTCCGAACTGGCCTAGCTCGTCCAACAATATGCGGAGCAGTCGGCCGCGCTCGAATGCCATAATTCTATGCATCGGTATGATCAACAACACCTCTGGTGCACTAAGCGGTCAAGCTCGCGATAAGGACATCGTCCCATCAGGTTTCTAATTAACGTTATTTTAATGTAATATTGACTCGTTCTATTATGTATTTTATCAAAAGCTCAAACTCACTAAAATAGTCAGAAAAGCTTCTGACTTCATTAAAATATGATACTTGAGCCCCACCCAGTTTGGCTCGGTAAAACACATGCGAGGTCTGACAGATCTGACCCAGCTCGCAGAAATTTAATATGCGAAGTCAGCTAAACTTCTGACTCAGTTCGCCATAATACGACATCCGTGCCTCCCGCGTCGGACCAATCAAACATGTCCGTTGAATTGTCTGCAAGCCAGACAAGCCGAGCTCCGTAGGGTGGACTCCACTCCAAACGCTATGATAGACATTTGAGCTCCGAAGGTCGGACTCAACCTGATCAGCAAAGACCCAACTAATAAAGTCTGCGTGACAGACTCAAATAATTAAGTCTACAGGCTCGACTCGAGATTAGACAAACAAACAACCAAGTATGCCATCCAAAAACTATAAATTAGTGCATGACATGCTGAGGGCAAAGACGTCCCCGTTATAAAGCACTCAAGAGACCGAAAGTTCGGATTAAGAAAACTCATCAAGAGTAAAATTCCAAGTCAACAGGACTGACATCTGATGACGGTTAAAATAGTCTATCATACAACATCAATATTCTACCCATTATGAGCTAAAATTAGTTGTTTCGACCTATAAATATGAACCATTTGGGTTGAATATCATATATCGGGTTCGTGAGTCGAGAAATCTGCACTTAGCGTTTATTTTTTCTATTTCGATATTATTTCGTGCATTATTTGATGATTTTCATGATACGAAATATTGGGCTGAGCATGATAGACGAATCGGAGAGTGGGTGAGCGAAAGGAATGGGCCTAGGGTATTCCAGAAGCATCCAAGTTAATTCGGCCGAAGAAAAAGGAAGAAAATACCCTCGGTAACCCGAGAGGCGGTGCCGACTTACCGAGGGTCGAGATCCTTCCGAAACGCGTTTTCTTAGATGATGAGTCAAACTAGTTGTTTCTAAGTCGGTTTAGATAGCTATAAATAGAGAGGCTTTGCCTCAGAACTAAATGTAACAATAGTACCATACAATTTACAAGTATTATGCAATAAAAGTTCATTGTTCTTTATTTTTATTTATTTTATGAGTTCTGGTCGGAGAGACGACGGAGTCGCTGCCTAGGGAGAGATCCGAAGGAGATCTATGCTCGTCTTGGGGGTTATGATTTTCTGTCTTTTCCAAGATGTAGATCTATCATCGTTATATTCGACTAGTATGTTTTAATTGTTTATTTAGTTTAATTATGTAGTAGTTAGTTTATTTTACCCCATGTGTTATAGATCTGATTCGTTGGTGAAGAAATCATAAAATAGTAGTTGCGTTCTTCAGATCTGCTGACGGTCTATATCGCTAGATCTGGATACCTAGTAAATTACTAATTCATAATAATCGGTGCCAGCTACATTGATCGATAGATTTAATTTACATGTTTTTAGTTTGATCAACTATTTGCATGTTATCGTAAATTAACATGAAGGACTGTTAGTGAAGTGTTAATTCGGACATTATCTTGATGGACCCTAGAACGATCTTGGTCAATGTCGATAATTTGTTTGCAGGCGGGTTTGCGGTATGAGTTAGCGCTCAATATCGACAGCGCTAGCTCTTTCTGCATATGGGCTATTACGGACCAATTAAGAAGGGTAGCTTGTAAAATGGAAGTTAAAACTGTGCCAGCTGACAAATTATATATATATATATATATATATATATATATATATATATATATATACTAGTAAAATTGTGCAGCCGTGCCATCACGGCTGCGGCCCATGATAACTACACAAATGTTAAAGTACATTATATGCAACTGCCCAGGTTAGCAAATGTAAGTAGCATGTAATTTATAAAACAATTTATTGTGTTCTAATCTTCAATTTTATGTACTTCCTATTTTCATTGGTCGTATGCAATGGAAATTTTAATATGGTTCTGGATCAAGTATAATTTAGTGATCCAGAACCATCATAAAACTACCTTGTATGCAAATATCCATAACCTCCAAATACTAAAGTCAATAACTTCATGCAATTCATCATCTCCAGATACCTTGTATGACATGAACTTTCGCATAAAGAACCAATGTTCAACTAAATAAAGCAAGGAATATAATCGTTCATCATACTTTTTTTTAGGTAAATTTAAAAACGAGACATGTGATATCTATTAATCCACAAACATAAAAATAATTCAGATTATAAAACATTTAATTATCAAAGATAGATATCTATTTGTATTGAATACCGTAAAGTATCTTTGTGATTATATGTGATGAAAGGATCAAATGACCGATTCTTGGTAGCTTGACAAAACCTCCAACCAAAAATGGACGGCAACTTAGTTGTCATATTTACACTGCACCAATGCCCTCTTTCCCTCCCATTTCCCCGAAACCTCACAAATTACAAAACCCCCTTTTATATACAAACCACGTCCCCCACCTCCACTCCAAACACATCTCTTCTCATCCCTTCACCTCTAGCAAAACAACAAGATTTCCTCAAGAATCAAGAACCCTCCAAAAAAATGGCTTCCAAGTCCCAGTCTGATTTCCAGGATTTCTTACCAATTATGGCTGAAAAACTTGGTGGGGATGGCCTAATTGGTGAGCTCTGTAAAGGGTTTCGGCTATTAATGGATAAGGATAAAGAGGTGATTACATTTGAGAGTCTTAAAAAGCACTCTGCTTTGTTGGGTTTACAAGATTTGACTGTGACGCCCCTGTCCCGGATACCGAGTTTTTATCCGGAAAATAATATCCGACACGCATATAATTAAAATTTAATCTAATTATATACGTAAGCCTTTACGTAGTCAAACATCGAGAAAACAGCGGAAGGTAAAGCAGATCGACTCGGGTAATTAAAACACTACTAAGCGACCGAAGGTAACATAGGCTGCATTTAGTACAACATCAAAAGGCTTTTCTATAACCATCAAATACAATTAACTCATACATATTGGTATCCACAAAGTCAACTCACTGATTTCTATCATTATAGAGATTAAGAGAATCTATACCAAATTACAACGGAAAATAAAGAACAGTAAACTTCGTCTGCATCATCTCCGGGTCACTCCTTAGTGGCCTCGAAAACGACCTATAAAACACCACCCTCTCAGGGTGGGGACAAGAGAGAAAAGGGGGTAAGTACATACGTACTTAGTAAGGGGTAGAAGAAACGGTACAATAAGTCGCAATAAAGCGTATACATAAAACATGGCATCATCTACAATCATTACCACATAGGTTGTAATATTAGAGCTCTCTCACTCTCTACTAGCTCCGTAGTATATCTTCGCACAAATAAGGTTTGTTACATCAATACCAAAGGACACTACGCATGGTGAAAATGCACCACAACATGGTTTGCACCGCTCTGGGGGCATGGACTCGAGTTTCATGTGGGAGTTACATGTTGTCCCGTAGGAGTAGTAAGGGTCCCATGCTTCGATATCAAAAATGTGCCTCACCAATGATATTGATGTTTCAGCTTTTAGACAACCACATATGTATTTACGAGTTACGTTCTAACCACCTGGTTCATTCACATAAAAGGCTTCTAGGGACTTCTAGTCCTAGACATCTAATTACACTGCCTAGCACGTTGTAAAAGGATCAATGACTACTAAGTCAATGTCCCACAAGACCTAAACAACGCCTTCCGGCGCTCCAACCTTCACCCCGCAGAGTGTCTCAGTTGTGGTGCAGAACCAAGACTATCAGTCGATGTTAGACATTGTAAATTAACATATAATGTCCTCAAAGACACATAAACCATATCATAACCCATTCATTATCACCTTTGCTCTTCATCATTACCATTACTTTTAGTGTTATATTATTATCCTTAGTATTTATTTATTTATCAATTCCCTTTTCTGGAAATATAATAGAAATATTATAAACATATCTTATATCTATTAAGAGCTAAAGGGCTCTTCCCACAATTGGCCACGTGGCAGCCCCTGTGGCTGACACGTGACATTTAATTTTTTTACTTTTTATTTTTACAGCAGCAGTTTTTTTTTCTTCTTTTTTTCGGTAAAAACCTTGATTTCGGTTATCTCGTTATATATAAACCGATTTTGTTTTTTTTTCGACTCCCCGTTACATAAATCGAACCAAAATGTATATTTCGACACGCTTCATTTTAGTACCTCCAAATGATTGAGTCGCGGATGGGATTTTACATTTCAATCAACGAAAAATTTTTGATTTCGATTCGATTTCGACACAACAATTGAATATACACAACAAAGTGTATATTTCGTCTGATTCATTTTTTTTCCCCTTCGGTAAAATCAAGGATTTCGGTTATCTCGTTATATATAAACCGATTTTTTTTCCGACTCTCCGTTACATAAATCGAACCAAAGTGGTTCATTTTTTTTGTCCTCCAACAGACAGTGTGGATTCAGTTTTACATTTCAATCAACCGAAATTTTTTGATTTCACGATTCGATTTCGACACAACAATTGAATATACACAACAAAATGTATATTTCGATACGGTTTGTTTTTTATCCCCTTCGGTAAAAACCGGGATTCGGTTATCTCGTTATATATAAACCGATTTTTTATCCAACTCGCCGTTTCATAAATCGAACCAAAGTGTATATTTCGATACGGTTCATTTTTAGTGCCTCCAACAGACAGTGCATATTCAGTTTTACATTCCAATCAACCGAAAATTTTCGATTTCTCGATTCGATTTCGACACAACAAAGTGTATATTTCGATACGGTTCATTTTTAGGACCTCCAACAGACAGTGCGGATTCAGTTTTAAATTTCAATCCACCGAAAAATTTTGATTTCTCGATTCGATTTCGACACAACAATTGAATATACACTACAAAGTATATATTTCGATACGATTCATTTTTAGTACCTCCAACATACAGTACGGATTCATTTTTAACTTTCAATCAATCGAAAATTTTCGATTTCGATTCGATTTTGGAACAACAATTGAATAAAACCGTGTATTTTTTTTATCAAATACTTTTTTTAATATTTTTTTTAAAACATCATTTTTATTGTTTTCCCTTCGATAATAACCGGAATTTCGGTAAGCGTTATATAGAAACCAAATTTTTTATTTCGACTCTACGTTACATAAATCGAACCAAAGTGTATGTTTCGATACGGTTCATTTTTAGTGCCTCCAATAGACAGTGCGGATTCAATTTTAAATTTCAAGCAACCAAAATTTTTCTATTTCTCGATTCGATTTCGACACAACAATTGAATATACACAAAAAAGTGTATATTTCGATACGGTTCATTTACCTCCAACAGACATTGCGGATTCAGTTTTAAATTTCAATCAACCAAAAATTTTCGATTTTTATTCGATTTCGACACAACAATTGAATACAACCGTGTATTTTTTTTTTATTTATCAAATGTGTAACTTTTCGATTCATTTTTCCCCTTTTTTTATAGCGGTTTCTTTTTTCCCCTCGGTAAAAACCAGAATTTCGGTTATATATAAACCGATTTATTTTTCGACTCTCCGCTACATAAATCGAACCAAAATGTATATTTCGATACGTTTCATTTTTAGTACATCCAACAGCCAGTGCGGATTCAGTTTTAAATTACAATCAACCGAAAATTTTCGATTTTTCGATTCGAGATCGACAAAACAATTGAATATACACAACAAAGTGTATATTTCGATACGGTTCATTTTTAATATCTCCAACAGACAGTGCGGATTCGGTTTTAAATTTCACTCAACCGAAAAATTTCGATTCGATTTCGGCACAACAATTGAATAAAATCGTGTAAATTTTTTTTTGCCAAACGTGTACCTTTAGTAGTTTGTGCAGAAAAGGAAAAAAAAAACGGAAAGACCAGCGGATTTGAAGTTCTACTGTGTATTGTACGATAGAAGATGAGTCAATTTTAGCTATAAAATACAACAACAAAAAAATAAGGGCAAACAAATATACGCGTCCAGAAGGTGTGTCCGCATGTGACCATGTGGACACCACATTAATTTTTTTATTATTTTGAAGAACTTAACGTCGGTTGACCCGATGGCCGTTTGCAGTACGAACGTCACTAAAATTGGCGTTGGAATACAAAATCACTTTTTATATTCTTCGGATTGTTTGACACGTGTTTTTTTTTCCCACCAAATGAATGAATACGAGATCAATGACGTATTCATTAATGATAAGAAAGAGAAGTGTCGTATAGAAAATGAATGAAACGCATTTCAAGCATATTAATGATTTGGAAACCAAGACGTCAGGGAGATTTGGCCAGCAGTAGTTATGGTCCGCTTATTGTTTTTCTATAATATTTCATTACGAAAGTGAAACTAAAGGATAGATTTTATAACATTGTTTTCCGATACATCATATTGTGGTTTATTTTATAGGAAAACTCACGATAAGTTGGAAGAGAAATAATTCACAATATTCACGTTTTAAAAAAAGCTACATCTTGCAGAGAATGTGATATGTTTGATTCTTTCTATTTGTCTTGTCGCTTGAATTATTACGGTTTTTTTACGCGATTTATTTCACGTTGGAGATCTATTCTTTAATGTTATCATTGATAACGATTTATGTTATTTGTCACGTCATTGCATTGGCTCACGTTCACTAGTACTAATATGAAAAGAACACTTGCCGACTACATGCCCTTTTTCCCTTTGGACACCATCAGCAACAAAACAACATCTAATTTTTTTTTTTTTTTTTTTTTTTTTTTTTTTAATTTTATTTTCTAACAACCCCTGACCCTTTGTCCAGCAACTTGGAATGATAATAAATACATATATTTTTTCCTTTTCTTTCGAAACCCAACCTGTAGTTTCACTTTTTATTTTAACAACCTTACGGAAAAAAAGGCATCTGATACGTAATGCACTAATGCCCCCTTTTTCCTTCATCCTGCAAGTAGTCAAGTACTACTAAAGTACTAACCATAATTAAAAGAAAACATATTTAAAACAGGACCTAAATCATAGACGACAGAAAACCAAAAATACCACCAATAATAATATAATTAAATACGGTTAAACATTCAAAATTCGTTTAAGAACACCCCCTTACTTTTGGTATTCGAAAACGAATTCGAAAGCAAAATCTTGAAAGAAAAATCTTGAATCCTCGAACCAACACCTCTACGAATATCCTACGATAATTAAACGACATTCTACGATTAACACAACTCTTTATTCTATCAAAGCTCAGATTTTTCTCAAGAACATACGGAATCTATATTAGGGCTAGGAAGGAAAACTTACCGAAAAAAAGAGAAGCGGTTGGTATCGAAATGATCGCCTCGCGGTGATTAATTTCTTCTACTACTTATATCTGCATCTGAAAATCAACCATTGAACTCCGAATTTGGAAAACAGCGTCCGGCCCTTTTTTTTCTCCTTTGCACAGCATCTGGTCCAATTTGCGGAAGGAATTGCCGTGTAACACTAATAATAATTTAGGTAATGGTTCATTTTATACCCGTTATTTAAAATCCATTAAAAATAAATAACTAAATTCTTTTAATTAAATCCTTTTTAATTAAATAAATAGGTTAAATAATAATTAGGTCATAGTACACATACCAATTACCATTTTACCCTTTCGGAAATTCCGGGTGTTACATCCTGGACTTGAGAACATTAGGCAGGTGACCTTGATTGTTAAAGATTTGGTTAACAAAATGGCGGTTGGCGAGCTAGGAGAACCCTCAATTCGCATGAATGTCGTAGAGGGAATCATCATACAACAGAGATGCAAAGCAAAGGTGCAAGGTTGAGCACCATAAACTAAACAATTTAGAAATCAAGAAGAGAGGAAGAATCTCAACATGGAGGAGCTATGGAGACAAAACGAGTACACCAAAAAAGTCTTAGAATGAAATGAACACTTGTCAAGAAGTGTCCAAGTTTGTATTAGTCAAAGTGAGGTCTTTCAAAATATAAAGGGTATAGAGTTTTCCTCAAGATAATGTAAAGGAAAATCAAAATTTTTGAAAAGGGGTCTGCGATAAACGAGCTTTGGAGTAAATGAGAAAAGAGACTTAAGAAATGTCGGATAAAGTTTGATTTCAAAGAATTAATTCAAACTTTCAAAATAAGTGTGAAAGATCATTGATGATCCAATTCAAAGGGTTCAAAGTTGCACCACTCGAGAGGAATAGTACATTGCTAATGAATAAGTGCTCAAGGTTATCCCTTATGAGGGATTGAAAGGTTAAAATAAAATAGACATTTCGTCTAGTGTCACAAAATTGTTATAGAAATACCAAGACAGAAGAGAAAATGTGGCGATTGCGTGTTTCTTCCTTCCAAATAGGTCTCAGAAACCCATCAGTCGGAATCCTCGCTGTTCAACAGCAAACTTGTGCTGCAGTGATAGAAGATGAGATCGAAAGGAGTCAATTGTGCCAAGAGTTGTGGATCAGTTGGAAAGTTTAAGCATTCATGATCCAGTCAGCAAACCGAAGTAAAGTGAGTTGTACCGTTGATTGCAAGATGCGAGGCAGTTGATGAGATCGTGAAGAAGCAAGACCAAGATGCGGTTGTTGATAGTTACAAGTGAGTGGTCAAGATCAAACCAGCCAGTGGTCATGAGTTAGATGAATATGGCAACCTTCAGCGTCAAAGGTCGGCTTCGTGTTCCGGATGTGGAAGATTTGAAGAAGACAGTGACAGATGAAGCCCACACGATGGCAATTGCAGTTCACCCCGGAGCAACCAGGACATGTAGAAAGTTGAAAGCGGCGCTCGCCGCCACCTTCAGTGAAGATAGAGATAGCAGAGTTGCCTATAACACCGGATTAACACGCCAAAGATCCGAAGTCACCGTTTGAGGCCCTGTATGGAAGGAAGTTTAGAACGCTAGTCATCTGGGATAAGCGGAACAGTAACAAACTACAAGACCAAAGTGGATACATCAAGCCAGGGAGAATGCTGAAGTGGACCGTCGCAACCTCGAGATGGCTCGAGACATGGAAGAATTGGAAAGATGGAATAAGAAGACTGTTAGAGTTTGAAGTTAGAGTTGGATGCGTCTAAAGCCGTCCACAACGAGAGGAGCAAGATGGCTTGGGCAGACAGGCAAGATAAGCCATGGATATGAAGGCTCTTACGCGATAGTAGATAAATTAGGACCTTTAGCTTATCTGTTTGGAGTTCCCAAGATCCCTTCACGGGTGTATGACGTTCTACATGCAATGAAAAGGAAATGGTTAGCCGATGTTGATGTGAGTCAAGCTTTGACCTTGGGACGGTTGAAGAGACTTTGACCTATGCGGAATAATCAAGTGCACTTCATAGCGGAAGAAGAAGAAAGCTAAGAAGGAAGACGTACAGCTAGCCTTGGGTTATTGAAGCAGTCACACCGACACATGCAACATGAGTTCTAGAAGACGAGGCGTTTGTGAAGTTTCAGAGTTCAAGTACCTCCCAATTATGTTCAGTTTCGAGGACGAAACTTGTTTTAAGGGGGAATGGATGTAACACCCGGCATTTCCGAAAGGGTAAAATGGTAATTGGGTATGTGTACTATGACCTAATTATTATTTAACCTATTTATTTAATTAAAAAAGATTTAATTAAAAGAATTTAATTATTTATTTTTAATGGATTTTAAATAACGGGTATAAAATGAACCATTACCTAAATTATTATTAGTGTTACACGGCAACTCTTTCGGAAAAATTGGACCAGATGCTGTGCAAAGGAGAAAAAAAGGGTCGGACGCTGTTTTCCAAATTCGGAGTTCAACGGTTGATTTTCGGTGCAGATCATAATAGAAGAAATTAATCACCGCGAGGAGGCGATCATTTCGATACCAACCGTTCTTTTTTTCGGTAAGTTTCCTTTCTAGCCCTAATCTAGATTCCGTATGTTCTTGAGAAAAATCCGAGCTTTGATAGAATAAAGAGTTGTGTTAATCGTAGAATGTCGTTTAATTATCGTAGGATATTCGTAGATGTGTTGGTTCGAGGATTCAAGACTTTTCTTTCAAGATTTTGCTTTCGAATTCGTTTTTGAAATACCAAAGATAAGAGGGTGTTCTTAAACGGATTTTGGATGTTTAACCTTATTTAATTATATTATTATTGGTGGTATTTTTGGTTTTCTGTCATCTATGATTTAGGTCCTGTTTTAAATATGTTTTCTTTTAATTACGGTTAGTACTTTAGTAGTACTTGACTACTTGTAGGATGAAGGAAAAAAGGGGGCATTACGTATCAGATGCCTTTTTTGGCTCTGGGGAAGTCGGAATAGGAGAGCACTCATCTCCCGTAAGGTTGTTGATCTTGTTCAAAATTGTAATCGGGTAATTAACTGATTCAAGTTAGGAAAATGATATAGAAACATGTAGAATTTTGTATGAACTTGGACTGAACTCTTTTGAGAGAGCTGCCTACGTATCCAATTCAAGTGTCGAATCGGAATCAAGTCCCCCTTGTAGTTCAGGCTTTTCCTTTCATACTTGTAGATCGTGATGATCACTTTCCTCCCATAATGGGGAGTTATTATCGGTTATCTTGGACACTACCAGACGTGGGGCTCTATCCACGTTGTAATCTGTTATGTCCCATGTACTCTATTTTCTGGCGGTTGCATGACCGTTATGTCCAGAGATTGTTATGCTCAGCTAGTACAGAGACCCTAATGTCTAGGGACACTAATCTTGATCTGATGGTTCTGCTCAGGCCTTCTCTGTTCAGAGGTTGGCGGAGTCCTGTTCCCCCAATCCCGTTGTTAATATCTGATTGTGAAATGGGCCCGGCCCAAGAATAAATAATCCGGCCCAAATGGGCCCATGTATAGTCATAAGTCCCCCCATACTAGGGTGGATTGCTTTACAGCTGCCCTAGTCTGCAACGTTTGAACTCCCGTCATCAATATAACGCGAAACAAGGCCAACTTGCAACTTCTTATAATGATTGTGGACTGAATAATCACGTCCCTTCCATTTCCTATCAAATAACTCCCTTATTTGCAACTCTTTGAATCCTTCATCTGCAATTACAAGTAAGTCTCTGTGTCTACGTTATTTCTTCTATTTCTTTTGAGTCTTTATTTCTTTCATGAGTCTTAAAACCGACACAGCCTCTAGTGATTCTGTGGAAAGATTGTTTAAATCATCATAAGAAAACGCAGTTGTGGTAGAAGGTGAAGAAGTGGATTCCTCCACTCCTACTCTTTGTCCGGAACCTGTTATAGCTTCTAATAATCCTTTCTCTTTGATTAATTTAGGGGATACCACCACATTTGGAGATAATCCTTTGTGTCTTCTTCATTCTCATCTTCTTCCTCCTGGAATCTTCACCCCAACCTCTATTGTACATAAATATCCAGACAATCATTCTGCTTTTATTAATACTCTTAGCAGAGAAATCAAACGATTTGACAAAACAAAAGCAATAATGGCCTGCCATGGTGTTGCTAGCAAGATGACGAAAACAGAATTAGCCCATTTATTGAAAACTTATAAGATATCCACTGATCCTTTCGAGGTGGCTCTGCCCATGGCTACTGAATATGCCTATAATCCCCCTGCAGGATTCTGCACAGTGTATGCTGACCAGCTGCGGAATGGCCTTAGGTTTCCTCTGCCCCCTGGCTATTTAGAGGTGATGCGACATTATAAGCTGGGTAGTGGGCAAATTCAACCAAACAGTGTTAAGTTTCTGATTGGGTTTATGATCTGGTGCCGTCTGAATACTACCCCTTTCTCGGTGAAGTTATTTAGAAACTTTTACCGGTGTAAATTAACACCTGGTAGTTGAGGGTGGTACCCACTTCGTCGTAGATACGGTAAGTTAAGACATATCAATACTATAAGCGGTATGGATAAAACCAAGAAGAAATGGCAAGAACACTTTTTCTTTGTGCGTCATAATACAAACGTGAGCCTTGGTCGATGGAACACCTCTTCCATGAAAGATAAGCTAGAAGATTTTATAGATGCCACCCTTGCTCAATACCTTGCTGGTAATAAAATCTCCTTTACCTTAGACTTCATAAGCTCTGCCATGATAGATGCTGCTCAGCTACACACCGCAGGTCCTACCGACTGTTGAGTTCACTAAGGAAGAGTATAGAAAATGTAATGTTTGAAGTTATTTTTTCTGTTTGTCACTGAATGTGAATTAACTCTCTTATTTCTGTGCAGTGGCCAACGTGGATGATTTGATTGATGTTGATGTTGATGAGGAAGAAGAAATGGAGCAGATGCAAGAAGATTCTGAGAAGACTTTATCGTCCGCTCCTGAAGGTGGTGAGACTTCTGCTCAGCAATTAGTCGGGGAGATTGATGCTTTTTCTGGTACGGCTGTCCATAATACTATAGCAGTAGTGGAACCTTCTGATCAGATTCTGCCAAGCACAGATAAAGTCATAAATGTGCCTGAGGAAGAAGATCTTCCCGGTGATCGATCTGTTGAGTGCAATCTTTGTGCCTTTGAGGTCTGTTTCTCAAAGAAACAAGAAAAGGCACAGGTCGACGTCATCTGGCAGTTCTGCAAGTGACTCCTCTTTTAACTTTGAAGATATGTCTGCCGAGGATTTTGCCAACTCTGTAAGTAGTTTTATTGTTGGGTCCTTTACTTTCTTCTCTGTTCTTTATTTTTTGACTTTCCTCATTTTTGCAGTGTTACCACCTGGGTAAGTCTTTACACAAGAAAGCTTCTGGTATGGCCAAAGAGATTTCTGCTCTGCAACAGAAAGTGGCCAATTTAGAGGAGGAAAATGCCAAAGTGACTAATATGAAGGAGGCCAACCTCACATTGAGGTCTTTAGAGGCTGCTGCTCGTCAGGAGGTTGACCAATTGAAAATCGACCTTACAAAAGCTGAAAGTTTATTGTTCACCCAAGACGAACAATTGAAACTCAGAGACCAGCGGCTGAAGAAAATGAATGAGGAGAATCAACAGCATCTGGCCACAGCAAAAAAGTTGAAAACTAACTTTGATGAAACTCTGAGGCAAATGGAAGAAACTCCTGCACAGAATGTCGTTGAAAAAGTTGTCGCAGAGTACAAAGCTTCTCCCCAGACTTATAAAGAGATTAAGATTATCCTTGCTCCGTCTATGCGTAGGGGATACACTCTGGGTGTTGACGAGGCTAAGCCAGTTGATTTGGTGATTAGTAGTCTGCCTAATCAAAAATTATACGATAAAGAGGCCGGTGATATCTTCACTAAACGCTATGATGAATATAAGAGTGGAGAAGACATCGTCAGCAAGTACTCCAAGAAGAACCTATCCAGTCCTCTGCTCCTCCTTCATCTTGATGTTATATATTTGTCTTGATATTTTGATAATCCAACTTTGATGTTTCTACAACTTTGAATGTTATTTGTATTTGTCTTGTGGGATCTGTGGAAACTTTGTTTTTGATGTATATTTGTCCTTTGGTCAGTATGTATGATACTTTGATCAGTAGTCCTTCGAATTGGCTCTTGTCTTGACATTTTCCTGCTTATAAGTCCTTTATGTCCTTTATTGCGCTGCAAAGAAGCTAGGATATTTATCCTTAGCTTATTTACTAATTAAGCATATTCTTGCTCAGAGTGTTATGTATTACAACAAACGTTAAACGCATTAATATTCTCATTCGAGAATAGCTTCTTATTGTAAGTTTGACAATTAGATTTTATGTGGGCATTTTTCGTCCGAGTGTCCTTGCACCGCAAGCTTGACACATAGAATTGACAATGGGTCTTCGCCTGTAATGTCCTTGCGCCGCAAGTTTAACACATATTTTATGTCGGGTTTTTTCGCTTCAGAGTGACCTTCTTGTTGCAAGTTTGAACTTATATTTTATGTTGGGTTTTTCTGGCCAGACTGACCTTGCGCTGCAAGTTGCCATATTGAATTGACAATGGGTCTTCTGCCCAGAGTATCCTTTCACTGCAAGGTTGACATTTGGATTCTACGATGGGTTTTCGCCTTGTAATGTCCTTGCCACGCAAGTTTAACATTTTGATTTTACGATGGGTCTTTCGCCTGTAATGTCTTTGCACTGCAAGTTTGACATTTTGATTTTACGATGGGTCTGCTGCCCAGAATGTCCTTGCACTGCAAGTTTGACATTTTGATTTTACGATGGGTCTTCTGCCCAGAATATCCCTGCATTGCAAGTTTTAACGTTCAATATATTTTTTGGCATTTTGCCTTTAACTTTTGCATTTCAATGAACTTAAAATATGCAGGCATATAACAAATAAAGTAAATAAAAATTTATTTCCAATAGATAATAACTTTAGAAAGTAAGTCTCTTTTAAGGAGAATATTTCCTTAAGTGAATAACGTTCCGACTCATAGGAATTGTCCGTCCAGAAGCATTAGCCAATTGATAAGATCATTTTCCATGCACTTTGATTATTTTGTAAGGACCTTCCTAATTTGGATCTAGCTTTCCAGTTGGACCTTGCTTGCTGGCATCATTTCGCCTCAGAACTAAATCGCCTTCTTTAAAATATGTACCTTTAACCTTGGAGTTGTAGTATTGAGCAATCCCTCGCTTGTACTTGGCCAATCAGATTAGAGCTACCTCTCTTTTGTGTTCCAGCTCATCTTTAATGTGCAAAGATATTTGCCTCTGTGTGTTTTGGACAATATAATTACGTCTGGGGACTTATGCCCAATCTCTGCTGGTATCATTGCTTCGCATCCATATGCTAAGGAATATGGAGTTTCTTGTGTTGCAGTATTTGAGGTAGTTCTATATGCCCACAAGATATTTGGAAGATGGTCTACCCAATGAGATCCTTCCTGCTCCAACCTTTTCTTTAAACCTTGCTTTATTTGCCTGTTGGTCTGTTCAACCTGTCCATTGGCTTGAGGATGGGCTACTGAGGTGAAGTGTTGAGAAATTCCTAGGTTTGTGCACCAAGTTTGTACTCCTTGATCTTCAAATTGCGTGCCATTATCGGAGATGAGAACTTTGGGAATACCATATCTGCACAGAATATCTTCCTCAGGAATTTCTGTATTTGGTTGGCTGTGATGGTGGTCAAAGGTTCTGCTTCCACCTATTTGGTGAAGTAATCTACTGCCACTACCAGAAACTTGAAATTTCCCGGTGCTCTGGGTAAGGGACCCACGAGGTCTACCCCCCATTGATCAAAGGGCCATGGTGATACAATTGGTGTCATCTCTTGTACAGGTTTGTGTGATAAATTGCCATGCACCTGGCATGCCTTGCAAGTTCTATCTAGCTTCTCTGCATCTTCTTGCATTTCTGGCCAGTAATATCCAAAGAGTCTACATTTTCGGGCCAAAGCTCGTGCTCTTAAATGATTTCCGCAAATTCCAAAGTGAATTTCTCTCAACATATAGTCCCCATCTTTTGAGGTGACACATCTTAACCATGGTGCTGTGTAGGACTTTCTGTACAGCACATCGTTGAATAGAGCATACCTCGCGAGAGTCTTATCAGTTTTTTGGCACGTACTTTATCTTCAGGGAGTACTCCATCTCTCAAATACATTATAATTGGATCCATCCAAGTTTCTATCTGTGTTATAGGTTGTACTTCAACTTCATCACAGCTCTTCGGTTTTAACTGTTCAACCAGCACTTTCTTGTTGGACCAAAAATTTGACCCTAGCTTTGATAAGGCATCTGCTCTGGTATTTTGGGCCCTAGTTATCTGTTCCACTTCCACCATTAAGAAGTTTTGCAATTTTATTTGTGCAACCGCTAGATATTTCTTCATGGGGCCTTCCTTGGCTTCATATTCTCCTTTGATATGATTGGTTACAAGCTGCGAATCAGTGTACACTTTCAGGTTCTGCACACTTAGTTTCTGTGCTAGGTTTAATCCAGTTATTAAGGCTTCGTACTCTGCTTCATTGTTAGTGGCCTGAAACTCAAAGTGAGTAGCATATAGGAATTCTTCACCTTTTGGGCTAATGAGTAGGAGTCCTGCTCCCGCTCCTTCTTTGTTGGAGGCTCTGTCTACGTAAAGTTGCCACTGCTCAGCCACTTTCTGCTTGGCCTCTTGTTCCACTGCTAATGCTTTTTCTTCTGCCAAGAAATCTGCTAATGCTTGAGCTTTGATTTCCGTTTGTACTCGATGTCAAACCCTGCTAATTCAACTACCCACTTCGCCAATCTTCCAGACTTATCTGGTTTATCCAGAATTTGCTTAAGAGGTTGATTTGTCAACACTATCAAACTCTGGAAATATGGTCTTAATTTTCTTGTGGCATGCACAAGGGCAAGCACCAATTTCTCTACCTTTGAATACTTGACCTCAGGCCCTTGTAAGGCTTTGCTCACAAAATATATAGGCCTCTGTAACATACCATGTTGTTTTACCAACACATCACTTACTGCTTCATTGAAAAAGGATAAGTATAAAAATAATACCTCACCTTCCTGAGGAGGAGTCAGGGTTGGCAGATGACTGATATGATCCTTTAAATCCTGAAAAGCTTGTTGACATTCTGCATTCCATTCGAATGGGCTGGCCTTCCTGAGGATTTTAAAGAAAGGCAATGACTTCTGTGCTGATTTTGACAAGAAACGATTTAAGTATTTGCTAATCCTCGTCAATCATTTGGACTTCTTTGACGTTTTTCGGCTCGGGCATGGTTTTCAAAGCTTCCAATTTATCAGGGTTGGCCCTGACCCCTTCTTTGGATATCATATAACCAAGGAATTTGCCTGACCTTACTCCAAAAGTACATTTTTTTAGGATTCAACTTCATTCTAGTTTGTCTCAATACTTGACAAACTTCTGCCACATCTTTTAAATATTGGTCAAGAGTCCTGATCTTGATCAATAAATTGTTAGGAAATCTACGCGGGAACGCAGCGGAATTCAAAAATTTATTTCCTATCGACCCAAGATCGACTTCGTTTAAGCAATAAACAAATAGGCTAAAGACGGTGGTTACTTTGGTTGATCTAAAAGATCGACGCTTTGACCGTCCAATGAGAGTAGTTCTGCATAGAGCCGCCCAAGTGTTCGGCCTCTACCGCTAGTCCACACAAACAGCCCGCCGGAATCCCATCATGGATTGCTATTGGAAAACTCCGGTTGCTAGACCGGCCTTTTTCCCCTCTCTCCAACTCTCTATAGGATGTTCTCTATTTTACACAAGAACTATTAGCTCTTGGAATTATGATATATAATAGAGCTTGACACCCACTTCCTATTTATAGGGATAGTGGCGCCTCTCAGCAGAGTGGAGGAGAAGAAAACCTTTCTCCAATAAAATAAGGAAAATATAATTGATTGATTTATCTCATTTATTACAATATCTCATATCAAATAAATCTAGAATATTGTCAATATCTTATATTGAATATTCCAAGATATTGTCAATATCTAATATTGACTATCTTTATTTTATTACCATAAATCAATTTACACATGTGTATATATCACATATATATTATTACACAAAATAAATCTATTTATATATACATTACATACATTGGTGCGCATCATGCAAATCACCAATTTGCAAATGTGTACACACGCATGTATTCATATTTATAAATATTAATATCTAATATTAATATATGGTAATACCATTAATTAAATTGCACAATCTAAGTGTATCTTATACACTCCAAAATTGTGCCACCTTTAGCCAATAAATTGGCATCCGGAATATTCTTTAATTAATATAATATTATTAATATCTTGTATTTAATTTATTCATAATAAATAAATACCACTATATTAATTTACCACTATAACCTTTATAGTCTCGAGATAAACTTTCCTTATTTGGTTATCAACTATAACCACATTTTAATCCGGCTAGATGTTCTTATGTGTGTGACCCGATAGGCTTCCGAATATGTTGGCCGTAGACACAAAGTGCAAATTACGAAAATGCCCTTCATGCCTAACGATCACGGGATAGCGTCACAGCAACACACCGTGACCCCAATCATCGGAAGAGTCAAATGCAATGACTACTACCTTTCATGTGAAACAGTTACCGTGTAACTTACAATCCTATCGCTGTAATAATATCCATACGGTCGTACGTCGAGTGTCAAACATTAACGACCGTATCTTATAATCTGGATATCAAGCTCTCTCGAAGTAACTAATTTACTCCCACTTTGCAAAGATTCACGAGAGTAAGACATTCCTTATAAGAAGGCCATTTCGGATATTCGATCCCAATCATAGGATACGCGATTCCCGGACGACCAATCATGTATACTCCGCGATGCTTGAGATCATACCCAATCACTACCGCATGATCGCCCGTGGCTGGGGAAACCTCAATAGTGTCAAAGCATGACAATCCACACCGTGATGCCATGAAGACTCCGGTCCTAAGGATAATTACACAACCACCACATAGTGTGACACTTATCCGTGTAAGTGGGTCAGCCTAACGTACGCATTCACTAATACACGTCCCACGCGGTCCAAGTGTCTCTACACTTCGATAGACGAGATCTATCCCTGCCCTTAAAGACAGAAGACATCTAATACGTGCTAGCCTGTTCATACTATCAATGCCTGTTTAATAGTACATCAGCCTAGAGACATTTAAGTATCAAACTTATTAAAGTGATTAGAGATCTCATCAACCATAATCGCCTATCATGATTTCTCTATCACAGTTTAACACTAAGGACGTTATCATATAACAATTCATAATTGGTTCTTTAAAAGAATGATATATGATGAAATGTAAAAGCCATTTAATATATGTATAAACATAAAGAAATAGTAGAAATGATCCGACCCGGTCGGATCCGATTGGGTTTAGGACACTATTTCAACAATCTCCCACTTGGCCTAAAACCAATCACTCGTATTACACGAGACCAAGATGAAACACAAGAATCTCATGCAATACTCGCTTAGCAAATTTCTAGCCATAAATGGATCACTATCCGCGGGGACTCAGACTATCTTCATATCACGTTCCAAATGACCAAGTCAAAAGGAACCGCCTCAACACACACACGAATCTCTGACGAGACCCTGGTCCTTGCTTCAAGTAATGAATCCACTTACTATATCAGCTATATAGAAAAGGTGGAAGAACCGTACAAGGTTGAGGAATGAACCTTCTAGATCCATGTATCTTTGCTCGGCTGCGCCTCTAAGGCACTCTTGTGTTTTGGCTAAGTTGTAGAGTTCTGATGACCCATAGGCTAGAACATTTCCACTCATTTGTATCACTCAATCAAGTGATTGCAAACCCAGCATTTGTAGCTCCCACTCGCCTTCATAAGACTCAGGATCTACGTCTGTATATCTACGTTTATTTAATTCCAAGTTTCAATAAACTAGGAACCTTTCCTTAACTTGTTTAAGGATATTCTCGACATTCACCAGATTTACTTTCATACTTTCTCATGACTATTCATGGACTATGAACATCCGGCATCTCCTATAAGATGGTTCCTATCGCAGTAGCGAAGGAAACCTTCCATAAGCATCATCTTTCACCTTATCCTTAGGACCAACGTCCTAACATAGATAGATCTCGCGATCTATGCTAAACTTCTTTTAGCATCACATCTATATAGGTAAACAATAATCTAATAACAGTTAAATCTATCACTATAGATTCTTATTTCCAAAATAAGAACTGCCAATCCAAGTGCTTTCGTAAAGATCTTGAACTACCAAACATTAATTGACTGTGACATGGGGTGATAATTCTCGAGAGAGATATCCAATACCTTACTCAAAAATCGTAACACACTCCCACTATCCATCTTGCACATTGGCCATATTCTTCTTTTGACTGAATCAAACTCCTTTGACTATCAAACCAAGAAATCGTCTAGAGAAACTTGTTTGAGTCCATAAATGGATCTCGTGGGCTTACATATCATGTTATCGTCTATGAACATCGAGCTGTCTGCCCAACGTTTTCAACACTATCATATAGTCATGATACGAAGTTACAACAAGCATAGTCTCGAATAGAATCGGAGCACGGCCGCACAAAGATAAAGACAATTACAAGGTTTACACCTCATACCCTTCAAACCGTCCACTATAGCCTTATGGTAATCATATTACTATCCATGTCACCTTTCAGGACACTCCCTACAGGTAAGGCAGACTAGGTTCACAACCTGGTTGTCACCGATGGAATCTAATTCGAGATATTATGGCTCCTAGCCATACCTCTCAATCTTGCCTCTCAAACATTCTTTCATAAGTCGTGAGATATTCATTCTTCAAGATGAACATACCCAGAAAGCCTTTCGAGGCTTAAGGTCATCCACAGACTTACAGAACTTTTGTGTGCACTGAGCAGTGTTTTACACCTCATCGCTATGTGGCGTTTGCTCATGTTCCTATGGTTGAATGTATCTTTGTGGTTCTCAAACTCTTTTGAGATCCAATTCACTCCCACTGTTTCTTTTGGAAGAAACACTTCTCTAGAAAAGACAAAGATATGCGGAGACAAACACCTTTTGCTCAGCGGATGAGTAAATAATATCCAGCGTGACTTGCTAAGATATTCCACAAAGTCGCATATGTCGTACTAATTTGCAAGCCCTTTTGACTTTGCCTATGACAACTTCAAATCATCGGTTAAGATAGATTCGACATTATCCTCTTCCATATCTAATATGGAATTTATTCAACCTCTATTCTTTGGAACTAGGTTAAGTATAAGGGCACTATCCCTAAACGGGTAAGGGGATACATCGCATGGCTTTGCGTCACACCTTTATCATATAAAGTGTTATCTCCATTTTGGGAACACAATCTAATTGCGTATCCCAAAGATGGTATCCTTCAAGGAGAATCTTATTCCTTTCGCACGACTTCAAACACCCTTCGTGTATTAATTACTTCAATCCAATTGAAGATTAATTCCTACGTAGCTCATCAATCTCATATTCGTACTAGCTCGAACTTTTCGGGCTTTCCGAATTGTTGTACTTCAATAAGTACACTTGACTATTTTTAAAATAGTCGTAGAGATTAACAAACAATTATTTGTGGCATTAATTGTCATAACCCAACAAACATCGGTATGTTTAGGTTTTGGACAACTTTCTAGATTTTATAACCTTTTCGAAAAAGGGTATTTTAGTCCTCTTTGGATAAGATACGTATAACCCACATGATTCATAATCATATGGTTCAACATCATCAAAATGACGTTTAATTACACGCTTCTCTTCCAGAGAGACTACATCTAGAACAACTACAAATATCAAGGATAACAGCCATACAAATATTCAGTTGAGACCTCATCACATATATCAACTATATAGTGACAACAATCTAGTATGTTAGATTCAGTGACCTTCCAACTTTATTAGAATAACATTTATTCTTTACAATTGAATGTGTCTACTAAATCCTAACAAATAACCGAACTTGTGTCCTTCATAAGAACCGGAACATAATAACATTTATTTAGTTCCCTTATCATTTTACTAGATTCGAGAAAGTGTCACAACGCTTGCTTCACCTTCCATATCTCAGTATTTAATCTTTCTAATTTAATCATACTACTTAAGATATCATATATCTAAGAGTTGACTTGAACTTAGATAGATTTATCTCAACTCACTTGCCTAGAATAGAAACTTGATAAGTTCTCTATTTAAGCACATGCCCTAACTTTCCTTTTTAATCCTTCAGGCACTTGTAAATATTTCTTAGTGTGGTCTTCATAAGACTTAAGAAAAATCACAAGAGCTATGTCTTTGATTTCCTTTCATAAAGAAAATCTAAAGTTTATTAAATAGTTTATTTATCCTTTTGAATCGTATTCAAAACATTGACTATTTAATTAACCTTTAAGCAATGATAGAATTAAGTCGATACTTAAATCTTACAATTTTGAAAACAACCTTTCCAAAATTAGATGTGGTCATTCTTATTCAACGTTTGAATTAATTGTCATCATATGACTGAATGATCATATTGGATCGTATCCAATGAGCTACCGTTTTTCTTTAATAATTAAAGTCTTGGAGGACTCCATCAAATATGTAGTCTCCTTGACTTTAGCTACTATAACGGGATTGCTCGTGTTATTGCTTTATTTTAAAAGGATTAAAATTTACTTAACAATTCTTGAGAACGTTTCTCAAACAGTCAAAATTTGGTTTTACTAATCGAGAAAAACATAAATATAAAAGTTTGCTAAAAAACTACAACATAAAAAATGAAGATAAAAGAGTGTTGTTGTCTATACACGCAAAATCAAATATGGTCTTTGGGATTATGATTTTTGCTCCCACTAATCAACTACTCCCAGGTTGACTTTCAAGAATTTTCAAAATTCTTTAGTGGTGAAATCCTATCTAGTTGACTCGATCCCCGACGTGGGCGATCGACTGTGTCAATTTCGACGGGTAGGTATTTCTTACCAATCGCGTCTAACGCGATTTCCGAGTGGTTTGACTAGTCAACTCTTTGACAATTCACATCGCCTCATGTGATAGTCAACCTTATGTCTCTAAAATCGATCGACGGTCTGGCGTGGGCCAATCACCGCAAGATTCTTAGTCGAGTCGTAACCCAAGTATTCATGAGATCTCATAACGATCATATCTCGATAATGACGATATACCCGTGGTAGGTCAACTCCGGCGTGGGCGATCAGTTGGATCTCGAACAAGGGCTCTTCACCGTCACTATAATATTGGGAGACATATTATAACTCGATTTTTGTTGTGGGAGTAATTTTTAAATTAATTCACTTAATTAATTTTGAATTAATTCTCTTAATTAATTTATTACGGTCTCATCAAATATATCTATCTCTATAGACATACATCCTACACATTTATCTAGATCGTGCCTAGTCATGCATCTATCGTATCATATAAAATAAATACAAGCACTGAGAATAAATAAATGCGTAAAGTAACCGGTATGATCATGGATTTTTTTCTAGAGTGCGGTTTCGAATACAAACCGATGAAACCGCTGGTCACAATCTAAGGGTTTGCAACCGCCAATAGGATCTTTAATGCTCCATTCTCCAATGGGATCTTTATTTTCGTCTTTCTTTGGTCTCCATCTTCCGCTCCACTCTTGTTACATTTAATTCTATCTAATAAAATAAATACACCCGCCGCACACGGGGAGCTAACGGAATGGGATAAATGCAGGAAAATAATCTAGGTCACGTTCTTCATAAATTGCCTAGGACAATTTTTAAACCAACAGAAAAATTAAATCATTCACATCTATCCTATCGGTCGAGTCCATGATCAATCGGGGTCCATATAATCATATTATATCTACTATATCTAATCCATACAATAAAATCTTATGAAAAAGATAAAATTAAAATTTAACTACTTGCGTCTTAATTAATCAATTAACATTTAATCTATTAAATAATTTTATCCAATCAATTAACTAATTAACATTTAATTAATTAAATGATTTTAATCGAAATAAAATTAACGATTAATTTTAAACCGATTTTAATTTTAATTTTAATTAATTAGAACTATTCCAAAAATAAATCAAAATTAAAATTATTTCTCTTTTGTTTCTTTCCTTTTGATTCGTAATCAAAAGGGATGCCTTGGTTTCTAAACCAAATTTGGCTTAGCTTCAGCCACTTTCCAAAATCAAAATTTTGGAAGTGGCTGCAAGCTAAGCGCTTTACAAATCAAATATTTGGAAAGGCAGTTTATTCCAAATCAAATATTTGGAAATGCCAAATAATTTTGGTTTAAAGGCGCCACTTTCCAAAATCAAAATTTTGGAAGTGGCTGCAAGCTAAGCGCTTTTCCCAAATCAAATATTTGGAAAGGGCAGGCTATTCCAAACAAAGTTTGGAAAGGCCATTATTACTTTAATGCCGTGTGGCGTCGATCCCAATGGCCCAAACTATTTTGTACCGTTGGTTAGCCACATGACACAACTAAACAAAAGACGAATTACCAATCACAACTATGAACAATATTGAAACACAAAATACACAAAACAAAAATTTGGAGATCCGCCAGCATTGACCGGTCAATCGATCGCGGCGAGTTGCCTGCTTTGCCGCCGCCGCCGCCCGCCGGCCGCCGCGCCGGTGGTGGCGGCCAATCGGCCGACCACCACCCGATCTATTTTTTTTTTCTTTTCATGTATCACTTTTGTGAATCAAAAATCTTTCATCTTTTAATTACGTGATTTAAACGATAAAATTAACTACGCAATTTAACATGCTTATTGCTTAGGCTCGAAGCTCTCTCTCGATACCATTGTTAGGAAATCTACGCGAACGCAGTGAATTCAAAATTTATTTCCTATCGACCCAAGATCGACTTCGTTTAAGCAATAAACAAATAGGCTAAAGACGGTGGTTACCTTGGTTGATCTAAAAGATCGACGCTTTGACCGTCCAATGAGAGTAGTTCTGCATAGAGCCGCCAAGTGTTCGGCCCTCACCGCTAGTCCACACGAACAGCGACCGCGGAATCCCATCATGGATTGCTATTGGAAAACTCCGGTTGCTAGACCGGCCTTTTTCCCTCTCTCCAACTCTCATAGGATGCTCTCTATTTTACACAAGAACTATTAGCTCTTGGAATTATGATATATAATAGAGCTTGACACCCACTTCCTATTTATAGGAAAGTGGCGCCTCTCAATGAGTGGAGGAGAAGAAAACCTTTCTCCAATAAAATAAGGAAAATATAATTGATTGATTTATCTCATTTATTACAATATCTCATATCAAATAAATCTAGAATATTGTCAATATCTTATATTGAATATTCCAAGATATTGTCAATATCTTAATATTGACTATCTTTATTTTATTACCATAAATCAATTTACACATGTGTATATATCACATATATATTATTACACAAAATAAATCTATTTATATATACATTACATACATTGGTGCGCATCATGCAAATCACCAATTTGCAAATGTGTACACACGCATGTATTCATATTTATAAATATTAATATCTAATATTAATATATAGTAATACCATTAATTAAATTGCACAATCTAAGTGTATCTTATACACTCCAAAATTGCGCTTACCTTTAGCCAATAAATTGGCATCCGGAATATTCTTTAATTAATATAATATTATTAATATCTTGTATTTAATTTATTCATAATAAATAAATACCACTATATTAATTTACCACTATAACCTTTATAGTCTCGAGATAAACTTTCCTTATTTGGTTATCAACTATAACCACATTTTAATCGGCTAGATGTTCTTATGTGTGTGACCCGATAGGCTTCCGAATATGTTGGCCGTAGACACAAAGTGCAAATTACGAAAATGCCCTTCATGCCTAACGATCACGGGATAGCGTCACAGCAACACACCGTGACCCCGATCATCGGAAGAGTCAAATGCAATGACTACTACCTTTCATGTGAAAAGCGATTACCGTGTAACTTACAATCCTATCATTGTAATAGTATCCATACGGTCGATGCGTCGAGTGTCAAACATTAACGACCGTATCTTATAATCTGGATATCAAGCTCTCTCGAAGTAACTAATTTACTCCCACTTTGCAAAGATTCACGAGAGTAAGACATTCCTTATAAGAGGCCATTTCGGATATTCGATCCCAATCATAGGATACGCGATTCCCGGACGACCAATCATGTATACTCCGCATGCTTCATGATCATACCCAATCACTACCGCATGATCGCCCCGTGGCTAGGGGAAACCTCAATAGTGTCAAAGCATGACAATCCACACCGTGATGCCATGAAGACTCCGGTCCTAAGGATAATTACACAACCGCCACATAGTGTGACACTTATCCGTGTAAGTGGGGTCGATCCTAACGCGTGCGCATTCACTAATACACGTCCACGTCTGGTCCAAGTGTCTCTACACTTCGATAGGCGAGATCTATCCACGCCCCAAAGGCGAGAAGACATCTAATACGTGCTAGCCTGTTCATACTATCAATGCCCCTGTTTAATAGTACATCGCCTAGAGACATTTAAGTATCAAACTTATTAAAGTGATTAGAGATCTCATCAACCATAATCGCCTATCATGATTTTCTATCACGCATTTAACACTAAGGGCGTTATCATATAACAATTCATAATTGGTTCTTTAAAAAGCAAGATATATGACAACGAAAAGCCATTTAATATATGTATAAACATAAAGAAATAGTAGAAATGATCCGACCGGTCGGATCCGGTCCAACCGATTGGGTTTAGGACACTATTTCAACATAAATCATCCACATGCACTTCCATGGATTTACCAATCTGTTGGTTAAAAATTGTATTGACCGCCCTTTGGTATGTAGCCACTGCATTCTTTAACCCAAAAGGCATAGACACATAGTAGTAGGAACCAAATTCAGTAATAAAAGCAGTTTTTACAGCGTCTACAGGATCCATCATAATCTGATGATACCCCTTATATGTATCTAAGAAAGCAAAAATGTCATATCCAAGTGTGGAATCCACTAGCCTATCAATTCTAGGGGATGTGTAGCTATCTTTAGGAAATGCCTTGTTTAAATCTGTGAAATCCACACACATTCTCCATCTGCCATCTGGCTTCTTGACTAGTACAGGATTTGCTAACCATTCAGGATATATAACCTCTTTAATCATGTTGGCCTGCAACAGCTTCTCTACCTCTTTCTGGACAGCATGTATCCTTTCTGGAGCAAAAGATCTTTTTTTTCTGCTTCACTGGTTTTCTGGTTGGGTCAGTGTTGAGCTTGTGGACAGCCAACTCTGTTGACAGTCCTGGCATATCACTTGCTTTCCATGCAAACTCATCTATCTTTCAAAATCCTGACCATAATTTGCTTCTGCTCAGCTGGTATCCATGATCCTACTCCATTGTGGATTCTAGGCCCATTTCATCTAACATTACGGCTCTTTGGATCATTAGGATCGCCAACATTTGTCTTCCCTCGGGCGAGATCTTCCATTGTCACTTGCTTTGCACTTTCATCTTTCAGCGATTATGGGTGTGTAGCGCTTCTTCGCAAACATCCACATCTCTCTTAATATTAGCTTCTCCTTCGAATGTCGGGAATTTCATACTGTTATGTGCCGGTGATACAACTGCTCTGAGATCGATCAATGCCGGTCTACCCAAAATCACATTTATGCGCCGATGAGGCTTTTACTACTACATAATTGACCATCAGAGTCCTGCTCCGTGATCCTTGTCCGAAAGTTGTTAATAACTTTAGCATACCCACAGGATGAATATGAGGTCCCGTGAATCCAAAGAGAGGAGTTGACACAGGATTCAACTCTGAGTCTGCCAATTTCATTGCTTGAAATGCACTATAATATAGCACGTTTACTGCGCTGCCTGTGTCCACACAGATTCTTCTTACCAAGTTCTTTTGTATAACCGCCTCTACTACCAGTCCTTCATTGCTCACAACAGCTGGTAATGCGTCTTTTGGGCCGTACTGAACGGTTCCCATCACTTTTTGTTTCATTGCTTCTCCATCTTTTCCTGCACTGCCACTTTTTTCTTGCTGGACAGCCTTGTTAACGCCTGCTGGTCCTCAAAAATCGTATTTACCGTGTTTATTGAGGCATTCTCTCTATGCCTATCAGCATCAGGAGATGGATCTCTATGTCTCCTCTGGTTATATCTATCCTGATTGTTGTTGAATTTTCTAAATTCCCTCATTCCTCTAGGGTTATCTCCTTGCGTTCGATCGATGCATTCATCGATCTTTCCTTCAATAGCTGCTGCATCTATGTCTCTGATCAGGTCCCTGCACTGCTCAGAGTCATGTCCAATATCTTTATGATATTTGCACCACATTGTATGGTCTCTCGTATCTCTTGGACCCTTCAATGGAGGAGGAGTCTTGGTGATTCCTTTTTTCTCCATGATTGCCAGAACTTGATCAGGAGATCGGTTTAGAGGGATAAGGTCTTTGTCCTGCAAAGCACCTCTCTTCCCTAACCTATCAGTTATGGGAGCGGTTACTCTATCCCAAACTGATTTTCTTTTCTTATAAGCTTTATCATCAATTTTTCCTTTTTTAGAATCCCTGTGGGAGTCCTCTCTCTTAGCCCTATTTGCTTCTTCACCTTGACAATGTCTGTATGCAATTTCCAGACACTCTTCCATCGTTCTCGGATTCTTACTGCTTAGCTTAGCATGTAACCGCCCTTCTTTCAGACCTGCCACGAAGGACGCCACTAAGAACTTATCATCCAGATCCGCTATCTGGGATGATTCTCCATTGAATCTTTTGATAAACTGCAGTACTATTTCATCACTTTTCTATCTGATGGTCAACAGATATGTTCGGTATCTCTGGAAAGGCCTTGCAGCAATAAACGCGTGCATGAATTTTCTGGTCAGAGTGGGGAAGTCTGGTATGGATCTGGGTCTCAACTTGTTGAACCAAATTCTTGCCTTCCCTGTGAGAAGAGTTGCAAATGCCCTGCATTTCATCTCTTCTGGTGCATTGTACAATCTCATATGCTGGATGTACTGATGCATATGGATCCTTAGTGCCATCATATGACTGGATCTTGGGAATCTTAAATTCTGGAGTACATGGAAATGCATCAATGTCCTCAGTAAAAGGAGACACCAGCCTAAACTCATCTTGCCTAGGCTTAAGAATAGCGTCCAACTCCGCTTTGGCATTATCACCACCTGGGTGAGTAACAAACACCTTTATGCTGGATTCTGCCTCATGTTTTCCATTCTTACTTGTATTATGAGGAGGAGGTGTTTCCGAAACTTCAACGTCTAGATTTCTGGCTTCTACAACCTCCTCAAAAATGGCTTTTATCTCTTCTCCTTTCAGATTTGCTAAATTTTCCACCAACATTAGCCTGATTGCATTTGGTGTGTTGGTTTGTCCTTCTTTCGAGTTTTGTTACCGGGTTCTTGGTCGTTTCTTTCCGGGTTCTTTTCTTTGGTTTGATTTTCCACTTCGATTGATTTTGATGCTTCTTGAATTCCCCCGATTTTTTGCCATTTTTACTGTAAAAACAACTCACTAACTTGAATCGGCCCTCCTTCTAGCACCAAATGATATTGCTCAAAATTGTAGTCGGGTAATTAACAGATTCAAGTTAGGAAAATGATATAGAAACAGGTAGAATTTTGTATGAACTTGGACTGAACTCTTTTGAGAGAGCTTCCTACGTATCCAATTCAAGTGTCGAATCGGAATCAAGTCCCCCTCGTAGTTCAGGCTTTTCCTTTTATACTTGTAGATCGTGATGATCACTTTCCTCCCATAATGGGGAGTTATTATCGGTTATCTTGGACACTTCCAGACGTGGGGCTCTATCCACGTTGTAATTAGTTATGTCCTATGAACTCTGTTTTCTGGCGGTTGCATGACCGTTCTATCCAAAGATTGTTATGCTCAGCTAGTACAGAGACCCTTATGTCCAGAGACACTAATCTTGATCTGCTTTGGTTCTGCTTTGGTTCCTTCAGTCTTCTACATTCAGGGGTTGGCAGAGTCCTGTTCCCTCAATCCCATTGTTAATATCTGATTGTGAAATGGGTCCGGCCTAAGAATAAATAATTCGGCCCAAATGGGCCCATGTATAGTCAGTTGTTAAAATAAAAAGTGAAACTACAGGTTGGGTTTCAAAAGAAAAGAAAAAAATATATGTATTTATTCTCATTCCAAGTTGCTGGACAAAAGGTCAGGGGTTGTTAGAAAAAAATAAAAATAAAATTAGATGTTGTTTTGTTGCTGATGGTGTCCAAAGGGGAAAAAGGGCATGTAGTCGGCAAGTGTTCTTTTCATATTAGTATATGTTTATAATATTTCTATTATATTTCCAGAAAAGGGAATTGATAAATATATAAATACTAAGGATAATAATATAACTGTTGGTCCTTGAAAATGTTTTGGTTAAGTTTAGGGGGGAGGGGGTGAATAAACTTAACACTTAAAACTTTTGGAGTTAACAAACTCAAAGCAAGTTCGATAGCCTCTTGATTGCTTAGTAGTCTCTTGACAATTCGATGGTCTCTTTATTTGTTGATTTTTCTTGAATTTGTTGCAGCGGAATATATTCAAGTTCAGCCTTATTACTTGTTGTTAAAATATGATACCAAGTATTAGGTACTCAGTAGTGTAAGTGTGTGATTCAGTTGCTAGTTTCAGTAGATTGATGTGCATAATATACTGAATGCAGAAAGTAAATGCAGTAAGTAAGTAGGCAATTTTATAGTGGTTCCAGGTGGTGTAATCCTGTCAGTCCACTCTTCTCCTGTGATGTTGGAGGTAATTCACTAGAGATCTTTGAGGTTGCGATTACAAAAATCCCTAAGTTGTGCATCCTTCACCAATAACTATGGCTTCTGGCCCGAACACTTGAGGCGGTAGGATTGTTGCTCCAAAGTATTCCACTTTGGTCCTTGAAGGGTAGGATTACCTCTTCACCAGCTCCACCACAAACAATAGTCATTGACACCCAAAGATGCTTCTTTGTCTTGTGAGTTTCTTGTAAAATAAAGTTTGAATCAAATAAGTGATTAAGCTTTTGACTTGACCAGGATGAAATGATCACAGCGACTTGGAATCTTCAAGTGTGTATACTTGATGTAACTTGATAGCGAGTTACACTTGAAGAATTTTACGGATCGGTAGCTTTAAATTCGGTGTATGTCGTGAGGTGATTTCTTGATAAGAATCGATAGCTCTAGATTGATTGTTGTTTTTCTTCAAAATTCATCTCTTGTTTACGTATCGTGGTCTCTTATTTATAGGTGAGAACCCTTGTGACTTATGTTTGAAATTCAAACATAGCCGTTTGATTTGTCTCCATCTTGACTTGCTTTTACATTTGTTCATAATCTCGACACGGTCGATCTTTCTTTGTCGGTTTTCCAATTTGTCTCCCTTTGACTTGTGTCCATTGGATAAAGCTCTGAATCTTTCCAACGTCCCTTTAATCTTGACCATTGGTTTGTTGACAAAATCAAGACATGTTATCTGTCCTTATCCTTGTAATCTTTCAATGTAACCTTGATTAAATCGAGATTTACATTCGGTGATTCTTGTGTATATCAGTCTGCTGATGTACATGTCAGTCAACTGTTTTGAGTTTGACATTTTGATTTTACGATAGGTATTTTACGATGGGTCTGCTGCCCAGAATGTCCTTGCACTGCAAGTTTGACATTTTGATTTTACGATGAGTCTTCTGCCCAGAATATCCTTGCATTGCAAGTTTTAACGTTCAATATATTTTTTGGCATTTTGCCTTTAACTTTTTGCATTTCAACATAACTTAAAATATGAAAAAAGGCATATAACAAATAAGGTAAATAAAAATTTATTTCCAATAGATAATAACTTCAGAAAGTAAGGCTCTTTTAAGGATAATATTTCCTTAAGTGAATAGCGTTCCAACTCCTAGGAATTGTCCGTCCAGAAGCATTAGCCAATTGATAAGATCCTTTTCCATGCACTTTGATTATTTTGTAAGGACCTTCCCAATTTGGATCTAGTTTTCCAGTGGGACCTTGCTTGCTGGCATCATTTCGCCTCAGAACTAAATCACCTTCTTTAAAATACGTACCTTTAACCTTGGAGTTGTAGTATTGAGCAATCCTCTGCTTGTACTTGGCCATCTGTATTAGAGCTACCTCTCTTTTGTGTTCCAGCTCATTTTTAATGTGCAGCATATTTGCCTCCTGTGTTTCTGGACGGTATATTTTATCTTTGGGTTTTACGCTTAAAGTGAACTTCTGGCTGCAAGTTTGGCACTTATATTTTATGTTGGGTTTTCGACCAGGTGACCTTCTGTTTGCAAGTTTGCCATATTGAATGGATATAGAAACAGGTAGAATTTTGTATGAACTTGGACTGAACTCTTTTGAGAGAGCTGCCTACGTATCCAATTCAAGTGTCGAATCGGAATCAAGTCCCCTTCGTAGTTCAGGCTTTTCCTTTTATACTTGTAGATCGTGATGATAACTTTCCTCCCATAATAGGGAGTTATTATCGGTTATCTTGGACACTACCAGACGTGGGGCTCTATCCACGTTGTAATCGGTTATGTCCCATGAACTATGTTTTCTGGAGGTAGCATGACCGTTCTGTCCAGAGATTGTTATGCTCAGCTAGTCTGAGAGACCATACGTCGAGAGACACTAATCTTGATCTCTTTAGTTACTGCTTAGGCCTTCTCTGTTCAGGGGTTGGCGGAGTCCTGCTCCCCCAATTATTGGAATAGTGTCCTAAACCCAATCGGGTTGGACCGGATCCGACCGGGTCGGATCATTTCTACTATTTCTTTATGTTTATACATATATTGAATGACTTTTCTGTTGTCATATATATATGTTCTTTTAAAGAACCAGTTATGAATTGTTATATGATGATGTCCTTAGTATTAAACAGTGATAGAGAAACCATGATAGGCGATTATGGTTGATGAGATCTCTAATCACTTTAATAAGTTTGATACTTAAATGTCTCTAGGCTGATGTACTATTAAACAGGGCATTAATAGTATGAACATGCTAGCACGTATTAGATGTCTTATGTCTTTAAGGGCAGGGATAGATCTCGTCTATCGAAGTGTAGAGACACTTGGACTGTACGTGGACGTGTATTAAAGAATGTGTACGTTAGACTGACCCACTTACACGGATAAGTGTCACACTATGTGACGGTTGTGTAATTATCCTTAGGACCGGAGTCTTCATGGCATCACGGTGTGTATTGTCATACTTTGACACTATTGAGGTTTCCACAGCCACGGGGCGATCATGCGGTAGTGATTGGGTGTGATCTTTGAAGCATCACGGAGTATACATGATTGGTCGATCCGGGAATCGCGTATCTATGATTGAGATCGAATATCGAAATGGCCTTCTTATATGGAATGTCTAACTCGTGAATCTTTGCGAGTGGAGGTAAATGAGTTACTTGAGAGAGCTTGATATCAGGATTATAAGATACGGTCGTTGATGTTTTGACACTCGACTAACGATTTGTATGTATATTATTCTTTGCGATAAGATTGTAAGTTACACGGTAAGCTGTTTCACATGAAAGGTAGTAGTCATTGCATTTGACTCTTCCGATGATTGGGGAAGTCACGTGTGTTGCTAGACGCTATCCCGTGATCGTTAGGTATGAAGGAATTTTAAGTAATTTGCACTTTGTGTCTACGGCCAACATATTCGGAAGCCTATCGGGTCACACACATATGAACATCTAGCCGGATTAAAATGTGGTTATAGATGATAATCAAATAAGGAAAGAATTTATCTCGTACTATAAATGTTATAGTGGTAAATTAATATGGTGGTGTTTATTTATTATGAATAAATTAAATACAAGATATTAATTAAGTTGATTAATTAAGTACACTTATATTGATAAGTGGCGCCACATGTGTGTATAAGTGATACACTTGGATTGTGCAATTTAATTAATTGTATTACCTATTATTAATATTAGATATTAATAAAATAAAATAATATAAATATATTATGCATATATGCGTGTGTGGTGTGCATATGTGATGTGCATTAGTGCATGCGACTAAGTGTAGTGTGTCTATATATAATATATAGAGATTTATGCATATATATATATATATATATATATATATATATATATATATATATATATATATATATATATATATGTGTGTGTGTGTGTGTGTGTGTGTGTGTGTGTGATATCTGTGCATGTGTAAATTGATTTATGGTAATAAGATAAATATAGTCAATATAAGATATTGACAATATATTGGAAATATTTAATATAAGATATTGAATATTAATGAGATAAATCAATCAAATATATTTTCCTTATTTTACTAGTAAAAGATTTTCTTCCTTTCTATTCTATCACAGGCGCCATATCCTCTATATAAAGGAAGTGCGTGTCAAGCTCTTTCATGACATCATAATTCCAAGAGCTAATAGTTCTTGAGAAAAATAGAGAGCTTCAGAGAGTTTTATGAGGAGGAAAAGTCGGTCTAGCGACCGAGTTTCTCAGTAGCAATCAATGGTGGATTCCGGTGGGTTGTTCGAGTGGACTAGCGGTAGAGGCCGAACACTTGGGCGGCTACATGCGAGAACTACTCTCTTAGGCGGTCAAAGCGTCGATCTTTTAGATCAACCAAGGTAACCACCGTCTCTTAGCTTATTTATTTATTGCTTAAGCGAAGTCGATCTTGGGTCGATAGGAAATAAATTTTTGAATTCCGCTGCGTTCCGGCGTAGATTTCCTAACACCAATCCTGTTGTTAATATCTGATTGTGAAATGGGCCCGGCCCAAGAATAAATAATCCGGCCCAAATGGGCCCATGTATAGTCACTTACTTAGAGTTGAAAGAACTTGACGAATTTTGGATGTCCTTCGATGATTACTTGTAGAATGGCTGAATGGATATGAGAGACTAGAGAGATCTGTAGGTGAAGTTTGAAATGAAATGAATGAGGGAGAAATGTGGAATAAGGTATGGCTGTTCGTTTTGGATTTAGTTTTAACCTCCTGGAATCGCTTTCAAGATGAACTTAGACAAATTTCCAGTTTATGGCTACCAAAGGGTCTGCGTTGCTAGCGAGGCCTCCGTGTCACTGCCGAAGCCTCCGCGGTCTGAAATACCAAAATTCATTTTATTGCACTTCTAGAGTATTTATGATGTGTTTAATATAAAAATAGATATATTTATCTATTTTTCTTATTGACTTTCGGACGTCACTCAGACCCGAAAATGACATGAAATAAAATTAAACTCGGGGTATTACAATCATCCATACTATTTGGCAACACATACCTAATCTCCACCATTGAGTGACTTGAAAATATATAGCTACAAAGTAAAAAGATAGTCGAAAAGATAACAAATTGGCACACGCAACATATTCAAAAACTATTCTACAGTTCTTGTATTTATTAATTGTTTTTATCTTGAGGTGGAAAACAAAGAATTTTATGAATTGCAACCAGCAGAACAATCCAAAGTACATGAGAGGGCGGAGGAACACCTCATTCCATACTTCATACAAGCTTCAGACCTTCTCGAGCTAACAAATTGGCTAGTGGTGGAATCATTATTAGAAATAAAAATGGCAAAGTCATAAAAGCCGGTAAAAAGCATTTGGAATTACGACTAATCTTGAGGTAGTGATTAAAGCCTTGAAACTGGTCTTATGCATCGTATTCAAATTGAATGCATCAAAGTTATGATTGAGTTGGACTCACAATCTTGGTGAGTCTTTTGACTCTCTTATTAGTAAATTTATGTCATCCAGCGAGAGTATATATATAAGATTCAAGATCTATGGCATGTTTTCTAATGTTCTTGTTCACATGCTTTTATATCGCTCATTTCGTCCATTAATTATCGTAGATGTTTCCTTGGTTGCAAGAAGATTCTTTTACTGTTTTGGATGGATGATGCATGGCTCACACTTTGGGAAGCACTATTCATTGTTATGAAGACTGCATATTATGTTGTATCTTCTCCTTATTATGACCGTTTGTAACGGCCCAAACCGTAGGAAAGACTAAAATGGTAATAGGCCGCTCGGCACGTGCACATCTCGTGCCCAAATATATCTCGTAAGCCTTGCGAAACAATGGCATCATACAAAGATCAGAATAATAATTGATTATAATATATCAGAATGCACACAAATCGAAACAAGCATTTAATACATAATTGATCAAACTCAGGACTATATGGATGGAACAGTATCGAGAACCCGAAACCCAACACTATCGCCGTAACGGTGGCCAAGTCATACCGTCGGTAGGGCTAAATCTAGAATTCTGTATCTTGTTACAGACACGTCTACTACTCCAAAATAAGAAAAGAATACTCCAAACATTTCCATAATAAATCCCAAATTTATTCCATATTTTAGTACTACTAACAAAAGGAAATACAACCAAATAACTATCTATTGTTTAGAGGAAATTAAATAAAAAGTCAAATGTCGATCGTACTGCGAGTGCGCAACCCAAGAAACAAAATAAAATAAGATATATTGTATCAAGCTGAAAGTATTGAACTCCTAGAACATGATGAACTAAGAAGCGTAGTATTCGCTCTCTTCACATGGTTCTTCTCATGTCTCCTCAGATTCTACATAATCCTTATATGAAAATATTAAGTAAAGAGTGAGCATGACAACCCAGTAAATAAAATATAATTAAAAGGGAGCTATGGTAGCATTTGGGAAATAATCCCATAGTTATCTATTAATGCAAGTATACTTTAAAATACGCGTCAATAATTATCATAATCATGTTCAACATACTTATCATTAATTTCTTATTATTTAGTGATATACACCGTTGCGTACTGCAATCATACATATCACACATTCACACCGTGTATCGTTACGTATCGCAATCATACACTATTCCTTCATATCCTCATTACTTAGTGATTTACACCGTTACGCATCGCAGTCATGCATATTACACCGTGTACCGTTATGCATCGCAGTCATACACAATCTATCATAATCTTCATTACTAAGTGTTATGCACCGTTACGTATCGCAGTCATACATAATACGTTGTGTACCGTTACGTTTCACAGTCATACATATATTATTATAAATAATTATCATGTTTCTCATACCATAAATGAACTACCACTAGTGACACAATTGAAGAAGTGTCGGAGGACTCTAACATGCATAAAACAGTACTACATGACATCAAAATAAAACAAAATAATAATAATAATAATAATAATAATATTGGTAACTAAATTCGTAAAATAATAATTCATGCTGACTGAACCCTACGTGATGGTGTACTGTGTACTAAACAGACAATCTGCTGGAACATAATCGGATCTGAGACCCTCGCCTTGGCGGCATGGTTCTACTTGCGGTGAGAGTCTTGATTCTCATTCTTTTCCGGCGATCGTTCTACTTTTCCTAGTAAAGTAACGACTCGAAATTCGTGCTCATAATTAGCAATTGAGAAAATTAAATACAAATCCAATCATTTAAATTCATAAATTTAACCTAGCCCTTCAATTATATAATCATTACCTCTAACGGATGTTAACTGCGAAACGATTCAGATTCAAAGGCACGGACAAAAGATCTCCCCAGAACCTCGGATCACGTTGTTGATCTACTCGTGATTTGTTTCTTGAATTGGATCAAGAAACGGTGAACCAACCAATGACTGGACCCTTTTTTTTTCCCTCCTTTTTTCCTTCCATCTTCTCGCGGCGGCAATTGTTTTTGGTTGTTGTTGTAGCCCACGTGTACTCCCTTGGTACACAATGGTGTACTATATATATTACTAGGTTGCGGACTTTTGGGTTTTCTTTTTATGGATCCTTTTTACCACCATTTTTTTTACAACTATTAAGGTTTACTGAAAAAGAGTCAAAAAGACTTAAATACCCTTAATTATAAAAACGGGTCTTACACTTATCTCTATCATTGTTGCCTTTTTATTCATGTATTGGTAGGATGATCCTTTCATAGGGTTATCCTCCTTTGTGACATTGTATTTCCCGATTCTCTTCTTTAATAAAATCTTCATTTCTTAAAAAAATTTAAAGAAAAAAGATAGAGACAAAAGCTGGCAAGAAGGTTCTTGCAATCTTCCACGATACTTCCCAGATGAGAAATGTCCTAGTTAAGAGATATGAGCCGGTGATAAATAGTGGGCAAATCCCCTTCGAAAACATCTCCGAAATGGTAAACAACAGCACATTGCCTATGGGCACTTCAAAACCTCCCTCAAGCTTTCTAGAAAAGCTCCTGAAAATGGTTTCCTCATGATTCCGAAGCAATCCACTCACAACTGCAAGTGCAACTACATCTTCAAAAGCAGCATAAACATTTATTTGAGGATGCAAGGGTCTAGCGGTTTCCACCCGATAGGCAAAGGTGGCACACAAGAGAGGTTAATGAATTTTCGCGAATGTGAGATATATTCGTCCGATTCAAGGGATCGTAGTATTTGATTATGAGTAATGATACAGACACAACGAGTGTCACATCCGTCATATGCAACCTTGATCATGGTGTATGATCTAGTGTTCATGATGTAGACCATTATGATTAAGGGTGCATATGATTGTTGTGTCACTCGTTTTGTCTCACATGTTGTGTCCGTATCATTATTCTTTGATTAATTTTAGAATTATCAACTAAGTCACATGTCAACGGATAAATCCACTTAGGCCAATATTTTGGGAAATTCTAAAGTTGTGACTCTTATATGGAGAGAATGACATGTGGCTTTATCTGGGTCATCTGATTTTCATTCTAAAATGAAGTGTGATGAGGAAAAAGCGCATAGATGACTGAGGCCGGCCCATCACTAAAGCGAAAGGGCGGTAGTCTTAGGCCCAACGGTGTACGGGAGCCCAACATTACATGTTTCGATAAAAGAAAAAAAAATTAAGTGTAGATCTAGCACAATATAATGTGTCAAAATTTTTTAATATTTGAATTGATAAATGCCCAATTGTTTTTTACTCTAATCGATAAAAAAAAAAAAAAAAAATTTACTTGGGCTAATTCGAATCGATAAATATGAAGCTTGACTAAAGCGTCTAATTAACGACATGACATTATCCAAAAATATTAAAACCAAGGCCAGTGTAGGCAGCTAGGAAGTCTCAACCTTAGAATTTCCAAATATTTCGGGAGGTGTTGTTACTTCATAAAAAAAAAAGGGGCCTTGGGCCTAAAGGGGTCCAACAGTAAGTAGCAATAGGGCCTTGGATTATTGATCTAAATTCATTCGAAAACATGGCCTTCAATTATGATGGATCATCAGCTGTCTAACTAACAGGTCATACTAATGGATCTTCTGTGGAGTGCATACTCGACAGCTTCAGACGATGATGACAAAAATGGAGACCGACCCGAACGTAAGCGGGTCAAAACTGAGTCCGCTCCGAAACTTCGAAGCATGGCTTCATACCGCTCCGTCCCTGCCCCACCTCCTCCGAACGAGATTCCGTTGCCCGGCCGTTACGTATCAAAACGAGAGCGGGCAGCCTTGGCGTCTGGAATTGTGGCTGCTGACACGATCTCACATTCGCTTCCAACACCAGTGCAAGGTTTCTTCTTTGCCTTCTATATATGCTTTCCTTTGGCATTTTCTGATTTAAATATAGTTTAGGTTGATTACAGTGTAATTTTTTCAGGTTTATTCTACGTATTTAATCGATCTTTAGTTCAAGTGAAATTTGTTGTTGGACAAAGTCGACTCTACAATAAATCATGATATAGTATACTGCTGGTTTTAAGAGTGTAAAACAAAGTAATGGAATTTGGTTACATTTTTCTCAAGTGAATATGGGTATGAATTTAGGATTAGTCAGTTTATTTATTAATAAAAGTAAAAATAAAAATGAACATAAAATGCACTATGAGCATATTAAAACAAGGGACCTTAAATAATGGTTTTGGGGGGCTCTAGGTCATGGTCTTGTTGGCGTACCCCTGGACGCTAGTGGTGAAATTGCATTATTACTTTACATCTATTGCATGAATTATAGTCAAAGGGTATTTTAGACTTTCCGTTTCTTCAACGGTGTGAAAACTCCAAAAAGCCTTATATTTTGGGACGGAGGTAGTACTTAGGAAGACATTGATGACTGTAATCTTTCTGCTCCCTCAGTCGAGATTCGAGAATGCAATGTCTTAGGGGAATCAAAGACAAGTAAGATGCAGGAAAAGTTTGTAGGTTCGGCTGCTAAATGTTGCTGGTATGATTATGTTGCATATTCTATAGAATATAGGAGCAGACATCCGAGCCTCGGCATTTGGAGATTGCAGTCTTAGGTTATGATCATTGATCGTCAGGCTACTTGATCAAATATTTTAGTATTGGATTCTATGGGTGAAGATAGACGTTGAGCTTAATGTTTAACTGTATTATACCGTTGTTTACCTGTAGGGCACAGTTCCATATTGCATGCACCATATCAAATCCTTCCAAAACTGAAGCAGCATGGAAGAGGGTATGTGCGCTTGGGACAGATACCAAAAGCAGTATCTCTATCACTTAAGGGGCACACTAAGGCTGTCAACACTGTGGTATGGTCAAGAACACATGGTGAGTGCTTCATCTATCCATTGTGCTTAATCTTTTTTTTCAATTTTCTTTCCCCTCAAAGGAAATGAAAAGACAAAACAGGCCTTTTTTTTAATGCGTATTTCAATTCTCTCCAAGATTCTTACTTTCCTTGACGTGCCTTGTGTGTACATGTAGCAAGGATATGCATGATATATCGTTATGGTAATGCATGGATGGACTAAATTCTCTGCAATGATTTTTGTGAAGTTTTTTGATGATTAAGACGGGTAATTTAAATAGATTAGAGATGATTTTAGCCTATTTTGGAAGTCCTTGCTCCAGTTTGTGGGAATGAAGTTTCATTTGCAATTTATGCCATATTTGTCTTTCCGACTTAAGGTCTGTTTGTTCTAATCATATGTTTTTTTTGGAACGAGGAACTATTCTCTCGTTTATTTTGGAAGTGTTGTGGTGAAATTGGTCATATTCATCTTTAGCTCAGTATCTTTAAATGTAGTTGGTGAAAAAATTAGCTAACTAGAAAACCAACCTAACAAATTCTCTAAATGAGCTTGAAAGAAAATGAAGAAACACGAGATAAACTGTGTCTTCATGTGATTTTGGTTAATTCATGGTTTTGCTTGCACTTTTGATATGTTCTATAGTGTAAGTTTTCAGCTCATCTTCTTGCTTGGCTTCTATGGACCATACTGTCAGCATATGGAATGTATGGGACAGAGATCAGAAAAAAAGCACGTGTATTGAACTTTCACAATGCTGCTGTGAAGGGCGTGAAGTGGTCAGAACAAGGATCATTGGTTCTCTCATGTGGATACGATTGCGCTTCAAGGTTAATAGATATTGAAAGGGGCACTGAAATTCAAGTTTTCAGGGAAGACCAGGTTGTTGGAGTTGTGAAATTCCATCCCGAAAACTTCAATCTTTTCCTTTCTGGCGGATCAAAAGGCCTTCTCAAGATGTGGGATATTAGAATGGGGAAAATGGTCTATGAATTTACACGAAATCTTGGTCCAATCCTTGATGCAGAATTTTCTTCAGACGGTAGACAGTTGATCTCTTCAAGTGACGAATCAAGAAGCAACGTCAGTGAAAATTCGATCATCGTTTGGGACGTCTCTCGTCAAATCCCGCTATCTAATCAGGCAAAACTCGAATTAGCTAATCCTTTTGTCTCCTATATATTTCCAGTCATAACCCCCCAGTCTGTTTAAACTCTTTTGATGTTTATTTGTCTTGTAAATCATCTCATTTTGTAGGTTTATATGGAAGCATATACTTGTCCCTGTGTCAGATACCATCCTTTGGATCCCTACTTTATCGCGCAGTCAAATGGAAATTATATCGCAATTTTTTCATCAAAATCTCCTTACAGACTAGACAAGTACAAGAGATATGAAAGCCACGGTGTATTAGGATTCCCTATCAAGTGCAATTTCAGCATAGATGGAGATATCGTTGCTTCGGGTTCTTCAGATGGATGCATTTATTATTACAACTCTAAAACATCCCAACTTATACAAAAGATCAACGCTCATGATCAAGCCTGTATAGATGTCGCTTTTCACCCTGTTATATCTGCTGTTGCCACTTGTAGTTGGACAGGAGAAGTTCTGGTTTTCGAGTAATTCGCACCCATGTAAGCTCCCCAAGAAAAGAAAAGATTCTGGATCATTGTATTACTCAGAATTTCAGACACTACTAGAAATTATTTAAGATAACGAAAGTTAGTATTTTTTCTTCCCCTTAGAGTAAAATGACTTGGTTTTGTTTTGCAAATTTACATATCGTCATGTGACAGAACTGCAGCAGATATTGTTGTGTAACATCTTTTAAAGATCAAGATTTGGTTTTGATTTGTTTTGTTATTATGTCATCTTGTGTCCCGACGTTTTCTTTCTGTTTGATCTTATCTCCAGGGCTGTATATGTAATACCCTATCTTCTTTTTAAAGGTTTTTTTTTGATCTTTTTATGGATTTCTCACAATAATGTTGGCGTCAAGGCAACATGACCAATGGCCGAGGCGACAGCAGAAAAAGCTCCGACCGTTGCTTTTCAAGGAATTCAGCCTTTAAACAAAGGATCTTCATCAGCATACACCTAGTGGTGGCCAAACAAAACCGGAACCGGCAGTTGGTAGAACCGCCGGTTGGACGGTTGGGGGGCGGTTGGAGGTTTTGAGCAACCGGAACCGGACCCGGAGCTGCCCGGTTGGAACGGGACGAGTTAAAAGCCGGCGGAACGGAACAGCGGTTGAACGGTTTTTCATTTTATTTTAATTTTTAATTTTTATTTTCTAAACACTTCAAAATTCCTATAAATACTTATTTAATAAAATTTAATAAAACTAATTACTACAATTTTTAATAAAATTTAAAAATTCCTATAAATACTACAATATATCTCACGTAATATTTAATAAAAGCAGCATTTTTAATCAGCGTATCTGCAGACTAAACAAGCCTATAAAAAAATATAAAAGACTAAAAAAAAAAAAAAACTATAATAACCTAACAAAAAAACTATAAAAGACTAAAAAAAAAACAATAAGAACTACGGTCGTTTTGATTTTTTTATATGTATCGTCATAAATACGATTACATATAAAGATCTGAAAGCAATAAGATTTTAAGTCTGGCGTTGAAAAAATAACATAATTTACATATAAATAAAATAACACAATATTACTATTATATTTAAACCGAATAGAAAACTATTTATAAAAAAAATTATATTACATTTGCTTTAGTAATTATAGTGAAAAGAATAATATTTTGTTATTTTAGTGAAAATAATAAGTATTATATGAAAAAGTTAAAAAAAATTATGAAAATTTAAAACCGTGGCCTGAACCGTGATCTGAACCGTGACCGGAACCTGGAGCAAACCGGCAAAACCGTGAACCGGCACCAACCGGAAGCCGCGGTTTCAACCTTCAACCGCTTGATTTTTCAACGGCGGTTCACACTAACGGCGGTTTGTCAACCCGGCCTAAACCGGCAAAAGCCAAAACCGGCAGTTCCGGTTGAGGGGAGGGGCGGTTGGGGCATTCGGCCACCACTACATACACCGACTCTCTTTAATAATGTAGATAGCGGGTTGTAAAAACGTCATGCATAGGGGTGCATATGGTCCGGTTTTTCTGTTTTCAACCACTTTTAAAACCAAACCATTTTTACGGTTTCAAAATTTACAAACCAAAAGCGAACCATAGCTAGGTAAAACCATTTTATCGGTCGGTTTGGATCGACTTGGATTCACTGTTTTTCCTGGTTTTAGTCCTCTTTTTACAAACAATTCTTTGAAAATGTATTATCACGGTTCAGGTAATTCATATCATTATTCATCGATAATCATACAAGATTCTCATTCTACATCTACCATACACCATGATTTCGAATGTCTTTGGGTCCTCTCTCTATATATGTATGTGTGCGCTTGAACATTATATTATCATATTATCAATTAAGATGATCATATAAAGCCATGCAAAAGCTGTTTTGTTTCATCTTGTCATAAGTCTATTAAGATGAGCATCAAAGTACATGTGTGAGGTAATTGATTGAAGTATTAATAGACCATGGACCGAGATATTAGTTATTTACATGTAGTGATAATTGAAGGGCCGACAAAAATTCGGTTCCTTTGTGGTGATTAGTTCTCACAATATCTTGGCGAAAAGTCGGTTTCTTGTGGTGTACATGTATAGTGGTACACGAGTGGATTGGTGTGGTGAAAATAAAGACCCCTTAATTAAAAATGTCGATATCATGAGACACACACACACACACACACACACACACACACACACATATATATATATATATACACACACACACATATATATGTGTGTGCATGTATATATCGGTTCGGTTTGGTCGGTTTTATCTTAGAAAACCAAATCAAAATTGTTTTTCACGGTTTGGTTTTTACAATACAAAAACCAACCAAAAAACCATGGTTTACTCATTTTCGGTTTGGTTCGGCCGGTTGGTTTGGTTTCGGTTTTTGTTCACCCGTATGCATAGCGACTATTGTAATGATAGACCCTTCTTCCTTGTGTTATAAATGGAAGTTCATTTCATTGAAAAATCAACCCGACTTGGAACCCAAAATTCCATATCTTTTATCTTTCAAATAATGTGTGAGTAAACCTCAGGATAGTGATGATATAGATTTAGTATGGTTTTATAAATTATAAGTTGTATGCTTGTATTTTAATTATCAATGGAATAAATTTTTTAAATCTTCTTTTTATATTCTTCAAAACCTCTGTACTTTAAGAATTATCTGAGAACCTAGAGTAACTGAAGCGACACAAGTAGAGTATCGCTAGGCAGGAGGCCGTTAGTGAAAGTGACTAATGTCGTTGTTATTGGTCTTTGATATTCTTAAATAGAAAGAAGCTATTACTGTCTTTATTTCTGATAATTATCATATACAATCATACCTCCAAGATAATTTATAAGAACTATGACTATTTTCTATATTCTTGCTATACCTTACTAATTGTTTTCTCCCTATCCGCATTTCTTCCTTCCATACAGTCCTTACCTTAGTATCGAGCCGGTTATAAATCCTTTGGTAAATGGTATAAAACCCATATAATGGAATTAGATCCTAGTGATCATCTTGATCTGTCGGATCAAGAACTTGAGATGAACCTTATCAAATAGTCTTTAATGAATCCATAATTTGGTTCAATGCTAAGATAATGATCGACAAGAGATCTTATAAAAAATAAATGCTTCTAAGTTATATCTAAGAAAAGAAAAGATACTAGTATTATAAATAATCTTTTAAAAAGAGAAAACAAAATATTTTATTTTGTTAACACTCAAGAACTACATGTAGACATCAAAGATGTTTCTGGTTCGGTTTATTTACCTCTAATTACTAAAGAGGATATAAGAAGGAATCTAGAAAAAATAGATTAAAAAATCAGATCTAAAATTAGTATGGTTCATCTTGGAGCTATAATTTTTTTAATAAAATCTGAATTTCAAGAGGAGATTAATACACCCATCAAACTAGCATTAATTGATAATAGAACTAATGATAGAAAAGATTGTGTGCTAAGAGCTGCTAGAGGCAACCTTGCATATAAAAAATTTATGTTTACAGTCTATCCTAAGTTTGGACTTAGTTTAGAAAGTAAAAATTTAGACAATGTTTTATCTTTAATTCATCACTTTGAAAGAGAAGACTTGATGAATGAAGGAGATAAAACCTTCAGTGTAACTTATTTAGTAAGTTATGCCTTAACAAATAGTCATCATAGCATTGACTATAAGAAAAAAAAAATACATCGAAATTGATGACGTTTTCTCTGAAATTGGAACAATTCAAGAGAGACAATTCTCAGAAATAAGTTCTGATAATTCTTGGGCAATAGATATTACTAAAGGAAAAAGAATTTTGGGAACTAAAGAAAATCCAAAAATTCAAGGAACAAGGTTTTATGTGGAAGCTTCATCTAGAAGAAGCATTTCAAAAGAACCATCAAATATCGAACTCCTAAAATCTATATCTAGGAGTATAGATATTCAAGATCAAATGCTCAAAGATATTTGTGGTTGAAACTCAAATGAGTTTTGCAACAATTCATCAGATGATTGAAATTCTTAGGGAAGAGAATAAAATCATCAGAAATAAATTAGAAGATATTCAAGAAAAAATGTCAAGAAACGCTACTACTCTAGAACTAGAGTTAGTTGCAGCAAAAATAATAAATGAAGTGAAATAAGAAATAAATAATTTCTCATGTTTAACAATAGACACTTCAAAAGCAGCTTTTCCAACAGACGGAAAATACAGCTATCCCAACTACAATGTTGGAAATAAAGAACTTGGTTCAAGTGAAAATCCAAATGCTTTAATCTGGCCTTTCGGATTACATGAATCTAAGTGAAAAATTAGAAGTCTACTTTTGGGACAATCTTGAAAAATTAGAAGTCTACTTTTGGGCCTTTCGGATCACCCTTGGATGAAGTCATTAAACTTATGACTCTTGATGAGTCAGAAATTGAAAAAGAAATGGTAAAAGACAAAAATTAAGTAAAATTATTGGGATAAAAACCATTAATGTGATAGATCAAAAAACAGTTGATCAGGGTACCTCTGGAGATTCTGAGGATGAACCTATAAAAACCTTTAGGGTAAATAAAGAAGAAGAAGGAGAAGCCTCCCCTACTAAGGAAAGGAAAGAATTTGAAAAACCCAGTTTTTTTACTAACTATCCTAAAGTTTTAGGAGAACCTAAAAATACGGGAATTTCTATTCTTAATATCGATTGTCAAGATATAGAAAACAACTTATTGATAAATGGACTACAAAATTAAGTTGGATTATTCAAACTAACAAAGAAGCATATCGAAATCCAAAAAATATATTTCTTTTGGTAGAACACAAAACTATTGGAATTATTCAGTCATTTGTTAAAGCAACAAATTGGTCTGAAGTTTCATTAGAAAATACGTTTGAAACTATCATTGATAGTTTTATACTATGTTTTTAGGAATTAATTATCTTCTTGATAAAGCAAATGAAATTCTTAAACAACAAGAAAAGCGAGAAACCGCCTTATAAAATTCTGAGATATGTGACATCTGTGAATTAGATAATTTTACTTGTGATTTTGAGACAAATCTTTATACACTCCATAAAATAAATTTGGGAGCTTTATAAAACAATATTTGACTAAAATCCCAATTGTAGGAGAAAAATCTCTCCATAGATTTGAAGCAGAAGTAGTAGGAGTTAATCTCTTTAGCTTAGGCTTTGCAGTAAAAGTTTTTTTTTTCTCTTTTTATTTATTTATTTATTTATTTATTATTTGTAGTAAAAGTTGTAAATGAAGAAATCACAAAGATTTGTGATCTCTCAAAACAACAAAAGAGATTGAAGAAAGAACGTTGTAAAAACATTTTAGAGACATCCACAGAATACGGATGTAAACAAAACAATTAGTCTAAAAAAAAATTTAGAAAAAGATATAAGAATAAATATTCTTATAGCAAGAAAAAAAGAGGTTTAAATAAGGAAAATATTTTAAACCTCATCAAAAGTATGAAAATCTTGACAAAAAGAAATTTTGCCCAAAGGGTAAAAGAATTGTAGATATTTGACTGCAATATAGAAGGACATTATGCAAATGAATGCACTAACAACAAGCGACAATATCCTCATAAAGTAAAATTTATGGAAGAAATTGTTAAAATGGGATATGATCTATAGAAAACATATATGAATCTTAGGATGAAGTTTATATGTTCGAAGAAAACTCTAATTATTATTCACATGAATACAATTAAGAGAATTGAGAATAATTTAATCATTAGGGAAATCTCACAGGATGATTTAAATCTGAGAAATAGTAATGGTTAACAACATTACTAATCTAACTCTATTTATATCAAGGGACAATTAAAGTTCACAGGATATAAATAGATAAATCTACACTTGCTATATGAACACGTGAGCTAGTCTATGCATTGCATCAAGAGTTTGTTATACCAAGCGAACATTGGGAAAATGTAGCAAATACCGTTAAGGTAAAATTGCAAATGGAGAAATAATAAATATTTGAAAGTGCAGTAAAAATATTAACATAAAGATTGCAGGAGAAATATTTCATATTCCCACTATTTACCAACGAGGAAGCAGGAATGGACTAATACTAGGTAATAACTTCTGTCAATTGTATGAACCATTCACACAATACATTGATAGAATAATTTTCACCTTAAATAATCAACTAGTGATTATAGGAAAAATAAGAAAAGCTCTTTCTATAGCTCAGAAAGGTTTTTTTTTTAGAATTAATGAAAAAGAATTCAACGACTCTAAAACCAGAAGCTATCAATATTAGCCCTGGAAAAATCACCTTTTTAGAAGGGGGGAAAGAAGAATTCAAGTATTCTAAAAAAGAGTCTTCTGAACAAGAATTTAATAAAAAAACGATAAGTTTAGAAAGATTAAAGAATTGTTAGAAAAAGTTTGTAGTGAAAATCCTATAGACACTAAAAAGTCAAAAAATTGGATGAATGTCACTATAAAACTCTTAGATCTGTAATGATAGTCAAGAGTTAAACCCATGATCTATAGTCCACAGGATAGAGAAGAATTTAGTAGACAAATTCAAGAGTTACTAGATTGAAAAAAGAGAGCGTTTATTCGCACCAATGGTGATCTACATTTGCACCTTTCTACCTTTTACACCACACAAAAAAGTAAAATCTACCTTTGCACCACATTGAGTTTCAAGCATTTTTCTTTCTTTATTTACACCATATTTTCTACCTTTACACCACACTTTATATTACTTCCACACCAATTATTTTTATTACATATAGGTCCACTAAATTAAATATACCTTACATCTACACCTCTGCTTACACACCTCATCTTCTTTATCCTAAATCATCATATTCTTCACAAATCATTTACAAATCTTCACAAATCCATTATCTTCATCATATTCATAATTTTCATCATCTTTTTTTCTCACAATCTTCATCACATTTATAATCTTCATCATCTTATTTTTTCTTCACCGTCTTCATCATCTCCCACCTTCATCATCACCCACCATCTTTTTTCTTCATAATCATTTACATCAAATCCCACCAAAATAAATGAAAAATAAGGTCTCTTTGAAGGTTGTAAACCAAGATTTGGATGAATCAAACAATAGATTCAAAAACCCCCAATTGGAGAAATTGGGGTTCAAGCAAATTGACTTGGGCGATATAAAATCGTGATTAATACTCCAATTCACTTTCTAATCCAATTTTTTCTATCAATGTTGTTCAAAAGCCTCTTAGAATCTTCAAAAATTGTATTTTGAAAATTTATTAAGAAAATAGCAATATGGGTTTGGTGATATGAATTGGGTTTGGGTTCTTTAAAGATGAAGAAGATGAAAAGGATAAAGAAGATGAAGAAGATAGAAAAATAGGTTTGGTGATAGGAAAATGGGTTTGGGTTTGAAGATGAAGAAGATAGAAAAATGAGTTTGGTGATAGAAAAATTTATTTGGGTTTGAAGATGAAAGTGAAGATTAAGATGAAAAGATGAATAAGATGAAGAAGATAGAAAAATGGTTTGGCTTTGGAAAGAATGATTTGGGTTTGAAGATGAAAATGAAGATGGAGATGAAGATGAAGATGAAGATGAAATGTTTTTTCTTTTTGTAAATTTTAAAAGTTTTGTGGAAAATATGATATTATAAAATTTTGGCGGTAGGAAAAAATACTTGGGAATAGTAATTTTTTTTCTAAACTTTGTGAGAAAATGTGTTGTAGAGGTAGATTTTAAAATAAGTGTGGTGCAATAAGTAGATGTTACATTTTTTCATTTAGATGTGGTACAATAGTAGGTTGGATGTGGTGCAAATAAATGCTCCCTTTAAAAATCATTAAGCCTAGTAAATCACCTCATATGTCTCGGCTTTCTTAGTTGAAAATGAAGCAGGGAGAAGAAGAGGAAAAAAGAGAATTGTTGTCAACTATAAAGCCATTAACACGGCAACTACAGGAGATAGTCATAATCTACCAAATAAAGATGAACTTTTAACTCTAGTTAGAGGAAAGAAAATCTTTCGTAGTTTCGATTGTAAATCGGGATTCTGGCAGGTATTGTTAGACAAAGAATCACAATTACTAACCGCCTTTGTATGTCCTCAAGGACATTATCAATGGTGTGTTGTACCTTTTGGTCTCAAACAAGCACCATCTATATTCCAAAGACATGATGCAAAATGCATTTAGTTATTTTGAAGAATTTGTTTGTGTATACGTAGATGATATACTTGTCTTCAGTAACACAGAAAAGAGCACTATTTACATGTTGCAATGGTACTCAAAAAATGTGAAGAATTAGGAATAAGTCTATCAGAAAGAAAAGCACAGCTTTTCAAGCCAAAGATTAATTTTCTAGGACTAGAAATTGATCAAGGTTATCACTATCCTCAAAATCATATCTTGGAACATATACATAAATTTTCAGATAAAATTGAAGACAAAAAAACAATTGCAAAGATTCTTAGGTATATTAACTTATGCAGAAAGTTATATTCCAAGGCTCGCTGCAATTAGAAAACCTTTACAGATTAAACTCAAAGATAATATCATTTGGGATTGGAAAGATTCATATACATCTTCTATAATTAAGATAAAAAAGAATCTAACTAGCCTTCCAAAGCTACATCATCCTCTACCAGATGATAAACTGATCATTGAAACCGATGCATCAGATGAGTTTTGGGCGGAATCCTCAAAGCAAAAACTACGAACAAGAGTTAATTTGTAGATATATACGGAAGCTTTAAAAATCTTTGAAAGAAATTATCATAGTAATGAAAAGGAATACCTTGCGATAATCCGAGTCATTAAAAGTTTAGTGCCTATCTCACTCGGTTAAATTCTTAGTCATGACAATTAATAATAAAAACTTTACTTACTTTTTAAATATTAATTTAAAAGCGATAACAAGCAAGGAAGACTTGTAAGATGGCAAATATGGCTATCTAGATATTGCTTTGAAGTAGAGCATATTCGGGAACTAAAAATATTTTTCTTGATTTCTAACCCGTCAATTTGCGAGGGTAAAAGTGAATCTCATTCGAGGAGAAAAAGGGTAAAACCCATGAATTAATTATCATACAGTGAAGAATTACTTGAAGTTAGAACTTGAGAGGAAATCATGAAAGCAGAACTAAAAGTTCTTGACATGAAAATAAGTTTGCTTGAGCAGAAATCAAGTGAACCACAAAGGAAATTAAAAGTCCTTGTACTAGCAATAGTGTGAAGCTATTAGCTATTCCGATGCAAACAACAATCGGTAAAGAATCATCAAATCCGTTGATTCTAGCATCTTGAAAAAGATGTAAAAGATGTCTGAGACATCACATTGGTTAAAACTCTGATTTTATCTACGATTTTAGACCAAATACACAAGACATTCAAAGTCTTGATAAAACTAATTCGATGTCGGCACAAGCGATATGGCTATTCAACGACCAAAATTATATGATAATTATTATGTTGTATATAATGGACTTCATGCAGGTATATATACTTCATGGGAAGTTGCTGAAAAAGCAATAAGAGGAATTTCTAATGTTAAACACGAGAAATTCAAAACACTCAATGAAGAAAGGGTTTCGAGAGAAATGTTTACGAGAGAACATATGATATCTCCTCCAAAGTTGATATCAAACTCATATTTCCTGAAAGCTATAACTTTTAAAGAAATTTTAAAATCCGAAAGGAAAAGCAGTTCTTTAATTTCTTTAGGAAGAATTTCAATCCCCAAAAAGATTGAAAATAAGAGTGATCTTGAGCTTGATTTTGAAGGATTATCTTATCTTTTCAAATATGCAAGAGAAGCAAGTGAAGAAAACTTCATTAAAGAAAAGTTCTTCTAGCAGACAATGAACTCATTAGAGCGAGAAAAGGTTTATGAGGCATTTTCTTATGGATTAGTTCGGACAATTTATCCTAGCAAAAATCTTTTGGAAATCTCTTTGTTCCCAGAAGATGTCATAAGGGCAATCAAGGTTTTCAGAACTAAGGTTGTCAAAGAAGCAGATAAAGCTATATTCCTTAAGATTAATAACAGTTTGCCAGAATGAAATGATAAGAAAATCCAATTGCAGTATTATTTCATAGAGATTGGGATCTCAAAACAAGAAACAAGCTATAAACCCTCGAAGGTTATGGAATCCCGTTTCTTTAATTGTGATATTGAAAAAAATCAATGTTTCAAGATTTGAAATTATTATTGATAAAATCTTTAAACTCAATGATGATTCAAAAATCAAAGTTAATTATCAAAATTCACATACTTTGATAATATCGAAATCTTTCAAGAAGATTCAAGAGGAAGACACTAAAAAGGTCCTTCGTTTTGTTAAAAATGTTCAGTAACGGATAAGTGATGAGTTGGCATAAGGATGAAACATGCCATATGCTCCAAAAAGCTTTTGATAAAGCAAAGATGGAATACAGCTGCAAAAGATGCTCTGGACCCCACCACTCACAAGGAAAAGAAATAAAGCCATGTGAAGATAGGATCCTCATCGGCATACACCGACTCTCTTTAATAATGTAGATAGTGGGTTGTAAAAACGTCATTCATGACGACTATTGTAATGATAGACCCTTCATCCTTGTGTTATAAAAGGAGAAGTTCATTTCATTGAAAGATCATCCCGACTTGGAACCTAAAAATTCTATTTTTTTTTTTATCTTTGAAATAATGTGTGAGTAAACCTTATATAGTGAGGCTATAGATTTAGTATGGTTTTATAAATTATAGGTTGTATGTTTGTATTTTAATTATCAATGAAGTAAATCTTTTTAAATTTTCTTTTTATATTCTTCAAAACCTCTGTACTTTAAGAATTATCTGAGAACCTGGAGTAACTGAAGCGACACAGGTAGAGTACCGCTAGGCAGGAGGCCGTTAGGGAAAGTGACCAACGTCATTGTTATTGGTGCTGATACTCTTAAATCAAGGAAGCTTTGAAAGGTATAAACAAGAAAGAATTGTTATGTCTTTATTTCCTGATAATTATCATATACAATCATACCTCCAAGATAATTTATAAGAACTATGACTATTTTCTATATTCTTGCTTAAAATAATTTTCTGTTTTCACCTCTTCCGCACATCACTCTGAGCCACTCTCACGATGCGTTTGAGCGGATTCCCTCTCACGTAATACGAGAGAGATTTTATGGTGCTTGGTTGTAGGAAGGTTATATCAAGTGGCATACATTAGAGTCTCTCATTTTACTCTCTTTCACATAATACACTTTTATCGCATGTGAGAGGTTAGAAATGAGTGGTTGTAATGTATGCCATTTGGTAAAACCTTCCTACAACGGTTGTATTTTAAAATTTCACCATGTATACCACGACCCTCTAGTGAGTTTTTACAAAAAATGGTGCGTGTGTGTTCTTTTGGATCAAAGCGTCGTAGTTTTGATGCGAAAAAACTCTTTGGAGGACCGAGGGGTCTGTACCGCGAGGAGGATCGAGCACCAAGCTTTAGCAACAATCCACTTTTCATCTTGTGAGAATTCCCTCTTTCCTCGATTTAGTTATTTCGATCCCGGCGTGGGCGATCGACCGGGTCAATTTCAATGGGTAGGTACTTCTTACCAATCATGTCCAGCGCGATTTCCAATAGTTTGACTAGTCAACTCTTTGACAATTCACATCGTGTATGGGATAGTCAACCTCGTGTCTCTAAATCAGAGGCGGTCTGGCGTGGGTCAATCACCGCAAGATTCTTAGTACAAAGTCGTAACCCAAGTATTCATGAGATCTCATGCGACCTTATCTCGATAATGACGATATACCGAGGTATGTCAACTCCGGCGTGGGCGATCAGTTGGATCGAACAAGGGCTCTTCACCGTCACTATAATATTGGGAGACATATTATAACTTTCGATTTTTGTCGTAGGAGTAATTTTAAATCATTTCACTTAATTAATTTTATTTAAATACGGTCTCATCTATTACGTGCATATTACTACAATATCATATAAAATAAAACATACACAACATTCATTGCGCATAAAATTAACCGGTATGATCATGGACTTTTCCTAGAGTGCGGTTTGAATACAAGCCAGCGAAACCGCGGGCCACAACTAAGGGTTGCCGCAACCACCAATGGATCTTTGACATCGCCATCTCCATGGATCTTTATCGCTCTTATTTTGGTCTTCATCATTGTCTTCAATATATTTACATGAAAAATCTATCTAATAAATTTTACACCCGCCGCTGCAGAGAGGTGAGGGGGGGGGAGCTAGCGGGAATGGGATAATGCAAAAATAAAGGGTTTATTGTCAAAAGGACAATTTGAAAATAAAAATATGCAAAGAAGGGCGAGTGGAATATTTTTAGGTAAAAAAGACATATTCTTATTCCGTGATAGTGAAACATTAGATTTGAGATTAGTTCCACAGCAGCAAACAATCACATCTTATAAAAAAGATTAACTTTAAACTACTTCCGTCTTTATAGCATCCGATCAATTAATGAATTAACTTTTGATCAATTAATAATTCAATAATTTAATAACCATGTACTATATTGAAATTAAATACACAAAACAAAAACGGAAAAATGGGTGGAGTCGGCCGACAGCCGCCGGCAGCCCAGGACTGCCGCCGCCACCGGCGAGTATTGGGGTGGCGCCGCCGCCACTAATCGGCCTAGCACTGCCGCCGCCTCCATCTTCCTCTTTTTTTTTTTTTTTTTTTTTTTTTTTTCTTTTTCTTTTTTTGTTTGTGCATCTTAATTAATCAATATCAAACATGATTTAATCTATTGGATCATTTACTACCGCAATTCATTATGCTTATTTCTTAAGGTGGAAGTTGGCTACGATACCTTTGTTAGGAAATCAAGCGAGTAGTGCGGCGGAAAATAAAATTTTGATTTCCGATCAGGATCGACCGTTTAAGCAATAAACATATAACAAGGAGGACAAAGATTATACCTTTCTTGATCTTAAAGATCGAAGCTTTGACCGTCGGTAAAAGTAGATGTCGCAAGGTGACCAAGCGTCCGGCCTCTCATCGATTATCCACGAACACCTCGCGGAATCCTCTCGGTTGCTATCGGAAAAATCGACTTCTAGGTGGACTTTTTCTCCTCACAATACTCTCTCTACAGAAGCTCTCTATTTTCTCAAGAACTATTAGCTCTTGGAATTATGATGTACAAAAAAGCTAGACAATCCCTCTCTTTATAGAGAGATGTGGCGCCCAATATGTCCCCAATGATTGATTAGCTTACTAGTAGATTAAGGAGAGAAAACATTTTCCTAATAAAATAAGGAAAATCTTCGTGATTGATTTATCTCTTTTAATTTTATATCTTATATTAAATATTTCCAAAATATTGTCAATATCTAATATTGACTATCTTTATCTTATTACCATAAATCAATTTACACACACACACACACATATATATATATATATATATATATATATATATATATATATATATATATATATATATATATATATATATATATATATGTGTGTGTGTGCTATATATCATCATATGTGAAAATTCACATACGTATGTATATATATATAAATATTAATATCTAATATTAATATATAGTAATACCATTAATTAAATTGCATAATCCAAGTGTATCTTACACACACATAAGTTGCATACTATATACCGTAATGTTGGCATCAGGAGTATTCTTTAATTAATATAGTGCTTTGATTAATTAATTTGCAAAATACATGTGTATCAATGTACACATACAAATTTCGACTTATACATCAACTATGTGTATTTAATTAATCAACATAATTAATATCGTGTATTATATTTATTCATAATAAATAAATACCACCGTATTAATTTACCCTTTATAACCTTTATAGTAAGAGATAAATTCTTTCCTTCTTTGGTCATCAACTATAACCACATTTTAATCCGGCTAGATGTTCTTATGTGTGTGACCACATAGGCTCCCGAATATGTTGGCGTAGACACGCAAGGCGCAATTCACGAAAATGCCCCTTCACGTCTAGCGATCACGAATAGTGTGCAGCAACCCGTTCATGACCCCCGATCGCCGGAAAGAGTCAATACGCAATGACTACTACATTTCATGTGCTCGGTTGCCGTGTTAATAGAATCTATCGTTGTAGTAATATCCATCACGGTCGTGCGTCGATTGTCAAGCATGGATGACCGTATCTTATAATATGGATATCATGCTCTTTCGAAGTAACTCATTTACTTCAACTTTGCAAAGATTAATGAGAGTAAGACATTCCTTATAAGAAGGCCGCTTTCGGATATTCACCCCTGCGATAAGTGCAGCGATTCTGGGCGACCAAACATGTATACTCCGCGTGCTTGATATCACACCTAATCACTATCGTATGATAAGCCCGTGGCTATGAGAAACCTCAATAGTGTCAAAGCATGACAATCACATCGTGATGCCATGTAGACTCGGTCTGAGGATAATTACACAACCGTCACATAGTGTGACACTTACGATGTAAGTGGAGTCGATCCCTAACGTCGCATTCTACAATACACGTCCACGTACAATCCAAGTGTCTATTTACTTCAATGAGCGATATCTATCCATGCCTTAAAGACATAAGACATCAATACATGCTAGCACATTTGTACTATCAATGCCTGTTTAATAGTACATCGACCTGAGAAATTTAAGTATCAAACTTTTTAAAGTGATTAGAGATCTCATCAACCATAATACTTTATCATGGTTTCTACATCACGATTTAACACTAAGGATATTATCATATAACAATTCATAATTGGTTCTTTAAAAGAACAAATATATGACAACATAAAAGCCATTTATTATATATGTATGATCGCAAAGAAATAGTAGAAATGATCCGACCTGGTCGGATCGGTCTAACTTCGATTGGGTTTAGGACACTATTTCAGCGAGAATAATCACTGGCGATATGTTCAGCGAACGATTCGTGAGCATGTTTCGATTGTATGCGGACTTCTTTGAATATTCAAAGCTAGCTTATAAAAGCGAAATCGGATACTCGGTTGAGGCGAGATCAAGCGAGTGGATTACGTGAGAAATGCAATCTTGTACATCGACATTGGCGAATGTATACGGTACAAGTACATCCCGATTATGCAATCGATTATTTGTGAATGAGTTCAAGTCAAGGTGGAGATTTGTCGATTTTGGTGACTTGATCTCAAGCTGATTAGATAAAGCTGGTGAAACTAATGTCTGTGGCGAGGCGAGAATGATGGTCGATTCGGTAAGGTATTCAATTACTGTGAAAGTCATTTTCTTTGGAGTGTAAGCGAGTTTCTTAAAGTCGACTTTCAGTTTGTCAACCGAGTTATTCTTTGAGTACATCCCGAGTTCTACATCAGGCGATTGATTACAAGTGCAGGCGATTTTTGGTGAGTTTCATCTGGTGGATAACAATTTGGGTGAGGTCCACATCTATGGTATTTATGACAACTCGACAAAGATCCTATGGCGGTTAGGGTTAGGGAATTGTGCCTATAAATACCAATGTTGTAATCAATTCAATGTGTTAATTTCACAAGTGTGTGAAAACCCTTGTAACTTTGTGTATAATAAAATATTTCATTTTCTGTCCTTGGAGTAGTTGGCGCAATGCTTGGAAACCGCGTTAAATCATTTGTTTTCTTTTTGTTTTTGTGTTTTATCAATTTCCGTCATACTTTATGTTTGCATTATTCTTGTTTTAATCTTTCTTAAAGCTGCAAGCTTCTCAAATACGTGTTTGATGGTCCTCTTGCTAGTATAAGCGACTTACACACACGATAATATCACTTACTACAAGGCATAATGATTCTTAGATCCTTCAAAGAAACAATGATTCTTAGTTGTATATAAAAAAACTATACTTTCAGGTCATGGTTGAGCAGTCGATTTGGATTTGCTCGGTTATCGGGTAGGAGTTACTACATAGGCCTATGTTGCCTAGCCTTAGGGCCGGCTCTGTACCTGCCACATGCCAAACGATCTTTTAAAACACATTCTGTCTTTTATGTTTCTTTCTGCAAAATTGTTTAAGTGGATTTGAAGTGCTGAATTGTCTCTGCAAAAACAGTTGAAGTGCAAAATAAATGCTTTGACCACTCAAAATAAAAACAGTCCTGACCCAACTTGTATACTATAATATCCTGAAACACTGTTTAATTATTGGTAACTCCTGTGGATAGAAACCTCACATTTCAGACATGTCAAATCCTTGCCTCCTTGACTTCTTTTAACCTCCCACCCCCCTCCCCCCCCTCCCCTCCTTAATATTAAGGGAATGGATGAATACATATACTGGTCTGTGGCCCCTGTCAAATACCATTCCATCAAAGTGATGCAATTATATTGGTTACTGATACTTCTTTCAGCCTCTCTTTCCCCTCCCCCCCCGGGAATGAATGAATACATATACTGGTCTGTGGCCCCTGTCAAATACCATTCCATCAAAGTGATGCAATTATATTGGTTACTGATAAGTACAACAATGTCAGTAGAAGAACAGCACTAAGACATGTTAAGGAGGGAAATTAGGAAAATGGTCGCTTTAAGTGCAAGTGGCAATGAAATCTTTAAAATTCTTTGATGTATTTGTGGCTGAAAATTTTCTGGCGTCACGATCTAAGTGGCGGTACCATTTCTACTCCATTAAGTGAGAATAAAAGTTGTTCTTAACATGATTGAGCCTACGACGATATTAAAATTCTACGCGTTTGGCCATCAAGCTAAGGCTTCATTATATATGCTATGACATAATCCATTACTTATGCACAATAAAATTGTTTTGTGTGAAGGGAGGTGGAGGTGTCAGAGATTGCATTGACGTTTCTAATTTACCTATTCGACAATAAAATTATTGTTAATATAACTGGAAACTGAAAATCTCATTCGTTTCAAAATAATGAACACATTCTTTTGGGAAAAAAAATTAAAAATTCATCCACCGGATTGAACTACAAACCAGAAATTAAGAATTTATAATTTGCACAAAATCTTAGGCCTTAGGGGGTGGGAAAAAATCTACATGCTAGATTTAATCATAGCTGCAATACATCAACTTCAATCCTTGACCCGAATGCTAAAATAAACAAAATAAATTAGAAAGAACGGATCGGAACAACGTAACTAAGAATAAGAAATCCCTATCCAAAATCAAAACCCAGCTAGACAGAAAGATTAAATAGAAACATGAGAAACTAATTAAACACGGAAAAAAAACAGTGGAATTGTTTTTTCAAACCAAACCTACTCAACATTGAAATTATCGAAACTCCGTTCGGAATGAGAAGAACGAAAAAAAAAACGAAAAAAAGGTAAACTTACACCCCCTAAATTGTCCTAGCTAGCTTAATTGCCGGTGGTGGAAATGGGAGGGGATGAAGCACTAGAAACGGTGGAATATATGTATCAGCTACATTTAAAAGAAATAAATTAGTGGAAAATAAGCAATTTTAGTGACCAAGTAATAGATTGTGTATATTACTGGAAACTAAGCAATTCAAGCGAGTGAATAAGTAGCAGTTGTGTTATAATATCTGGCATTGAATCTTTAGCTAGGATGACCAAGTACTTGGAATTCCACCAATAGGTTTCAAGTTTGAATCTTGTTAAATATAGCCGCGTAGGATCAGCGGCGTGGCGTGCGCGTCAGCAATTTTATAAGATTAGGTCTTGCGGTCAGCGTTATCCGGCAAGTAGGACCATTTTTAAGAAAAAAGGCATTGAGAGGACCATTTTAGAACGGAGGCGTAGTAAAATCAGTAATAGGCCAGAAACAGAAGGCCAATTTTCCTAATTTTGCATTAAGGAGACTAACATGCATTCATATTACGGCATATTATTATTTACTAATAATTATTATTAATATTGTTATGTAAAGTAAAGGGCGGATATAGTATTTCAATATGTAGTAGGGTTTATGACTTTGATGTATAAATACGAGGATGTGGTGACGATGAAACAGAGAAAATACATTGGAAAATATTTTTGTTTGTCAAAATTTATCATGGTATCGGAGCAAGGTTACGAAAATTGGAAAAGAAAAATAAAAAAAAGTTAGCCCTACGTACGATTTGCAGCAGCTTGCCATCAGCACCAGCAAACTCAAGTGTCAAGGATCCAGTTCGCTTTCCTAAACGCTTGCATTAACGCCATACCCAAGAGAAAATAACTCACTTACTGCAAGCATAGAAAAAGGGGTTTCTTGCCCTATTGATTTCGCCATACCCATAGCTATAGTAATTTGCTTGGCGGATATTCTTTAATAATAGTTCTTTCCCTCAAAAAAAAAATAATTTGATAGGTGTGTTGGAGGTTGAGCTCTGTGAGGAGCAAATCAAAACATAGCCCAATCGTCGCCGAATAAAAGTAAAAAAGCAGTAAAGCTAGATAACATGTGGCCAAAGCGGTCTTATCTTTAGATTGTTCCATGTAAGCCGTAAGATCTTGAAAAGTCATTTTGCGGTGATGCCTCGAGATGGTGCCAAAGAATCGCTCTCTACATGTAGTCGTTGAATCCCCAAATGGCGCTCTATAAAGCCAAGGAAATAGTCTTTAGCTCCATATATTCCTGAGACTTCCTGGATCAAAGTGATATGCTTAAAAAAAAGAAAGAATGAAGCCGACCCATGAAAATTTTGAAAAATGACTCCTACCCTGCTCCGCCTCGATGGTGGCATCAACATTGCCCTTTTATACTGTAGTGTTATTATTATGACAATACCTTATTAGATTTTAAAAATACAATATATAGATATACTATTATGTCAAAATTTCACGGGGGCCCTAAATTTATAGATTTTCGGCGAGCTCTAGGCCATGGCCCCGTTGGCCCCCCTCCCCCCAAAGGGCGTCTGGGGAAGCAGCAGTTCGAATTTTTGTTTTGCAAGTTGGGCGTTCGGGATTTTAATGCTAAAACTTGATGGGTATTATTTAATATTGTTATGTAAAGTAAAGGACGGATATGGTATTTTGATATGTAGTAGGGTTTATGACTTTGATGTATAAATACGAGGATATTGTATGAATGAAAGACATAAAATACATTGAAAAATATTCTTTTTGTCAAAATTTATCAATTTATTCTAAGATTTTTTTCTCCATGAGGCCCCCGGTATCAGGCCCGATTAATCCAGTCGGCGTTTTGGGTATCCATAGTATTGGAGATTTTGAACCTGACCACCAACCCTTTCAACATAGTGTATTGAGAAGAGAGTCAAACCGGTGGCATCTTTTAAGAGTTCTCAAGCCATGCGCCCGTGCGGGTGGATCGGTTAGTCTTCGGTGGCCAGATTGTACCAAGGAGTGCATGATCGAATCTGGCGGCCATGACATGAACCACTGAATATATTGTGACTACTTGTGGGCATTAGGTTTGCACCTTCATAAAGGGCCATTGAGTTACCGTAATTAACCTCCTTATCACTCGGTCAAGCCGAGGATGTAAGGACCATATGAAGCGAGGATATCGCATTTACGCACCAAATAATTCTCATGCCTCTACTAGTCAATTTTGGATTTCCCAAATATGGCTTTTGATTTTGCTTTAGATGGTTTACATTTAAGAAGCCATGAATATTTATGATTTGAATTTTGTTTTATTTCTTTTACCATCAAACGTTTTCTCTTTACAATTAGTGACAGATCCAAAAATCGAATCCATCAAAACCTATTTCACTTGTGTGATTTACTTTTGTAGTCAACTATTTGCTAGTCATATCACCGTGTTGATATACATGAATTTAGATGGGGCCCCGACACCGCGCACTATAATATACAAAATTTCAAGTGCAAGGTAGGTAGTGGTGGTGGTGTG